>CAMZMU010000047.1:34739199-35339199 GCA_947311845.1 Poa pratensis
CAATCATACCGGCTTCCGGTAGACTTCACTTAAGAGGACCCAGGTCAGGGGCAGGTCACCAAACCATCCCCTCATGGAACGAGGTCATCCTCGTTGTTGAGGCATCCAGTACTAACACGAGCAAATTATATGACTACGCCCTTTCCCATATGTGGGTAAATGTGGTCGCACAGATTTTTGGCTGGGGATGTAAGTACAAGGACACAATGTGCATTTTTCCTTCCAAAAGCAACACCATTCTCTGTTCCGCTACTTTCATACCGACCTTTCGGTGCTTCAACTTCATCCAAGTACTTTCAAAGGAGTTTTGAATAAACAATGTTTTTCCCACCCTATAGTTGTACTATCGTCAAAATAGTTTTCATATCTTTGTAAAAAGGGTTTCAAAATCTTTGACACTTGTGAAGAACTCATGTGATTAAAATAGAGGTATATAAATGCAAGCTCAGTGAAGTAGCTTGCCTGGTTTCAGCATAATGTCCTTGGTCTTCTTCTTACTGATTAAAGAAATAAACTCCGGTTCTCCTCCAATAAATCCTCTCCGAAGACCACTCCGGTATCGGTATTATCTAGCGTTGCAACAGGGAATAACAACACTCAATACATCAAACAAAACCACAAGTGGTGCACAAACAAATAACAACCACAAGCATCAAACTAATTATTCAAGCAACAACTAGGATCTACACTTACAGGGGCCTCATACTAAATAATGGTCTACCACTTATACACAAAGTAGGGCCAAATAATTAGGTAGCAAGGGATGACATGCTACAATATCAGTAGCTATGAAAAGCTACTGATGTTCAAACATCATTTCTAAAATCATGCACACAAATGATTTTATTTGCAAACAAATCCTAAAAGTTAGGAAAATCGAGGAACTATCCATACTAGGGATATTATCCCCTAATAAACACCAGCAACACTAAACTCTTCCTAGCAAGTTATCAAACCAGTAGCAATGTGGCATGCTACTGATGATCTAGTAACTCTAACTAAAACTAACGTCACACTAAGGATTTTTTTACTAAAACAAGTCCTATTAACTAGGAGAATCTAGGAAAATACTACCCTAGTGATATTAACACTAGAGGACTAAATGCAATACTAAACTTTTTCCAAAGTGCTACAATACAGTGCTAACACACTCCTAGTAATTAGTATCACACCTATACATGCTAGAAATTACAAAAGGGATACTAGCACACCCTATATAGTTAAATAAAACTATGAACATTAGTTAACAGAAAAGCATAACACCTAGTTAAATACACCAAAAATAATATATAGCTCTAAAAATCACACCAAGCTAGGATTAGGTACTCATAATCATACAGAAGCTCACACAAGTGGATTCACACCAAAACTCATCACCAAACACTTTACAAAAATCCTAAGATGGCTCTCTGGTCATTTACCAAAGTGGATGCCATTTTATTTAGGAAGCTCATTTGCATAAGAGGCAAATTGCTACGGCTAGGTATCACTTAGATCTTTCCAAATCAGTTGAGTTTGCACCAATAGCTATCTTAGAAAAATAGTTATTGGGTTTTTGGTAAAAAGCAGTAGTTCTGGCTCACGTTTATTTTCTCCAAAAATATTTATCCAAAAGTGTTTCTACCACTTGGATCTGGCTAGGAATATGCTAGGGTACCTCCATGATTTTTGGTTTGGGCAGAACCAGGGTTTTCATAATTTATTTTGAAATAAACTAAGAGGACAGAACAGAAATATATAGAAAGGAATCAACCTCCAGAAAAAAAAAGGAGTTGGGCCAGATCTGCCCAGATCCGAGCCGAGCCACGGAGACGGCGGCCCATCCAGCGGCCCATGTGTGAGCGAAACGGTACGCCGTCTTCTTCTTCCCCGTCAGCACGCACAGAGCACGCGGCGACGGGCAGGGAGCAAGGCGGGGACGGCTTCGGCGACTCCGGCGACCTGAAAGGGAATGGGGAGGTCCGTGAGGAAGATCTCGGCAAGGGGTACACATGGATGCGATAATGGCGAGGAATGGTGGGCTGAGCTGCTCGCGAGCTTGCTCGACAAGCCGCGGCCAGGGAGGACGATGCGGAGGACGACAACGGCGATCCCGGGCTCCAATCTGCGATTCCTCGCATGGAGAGAGAGAGGATGACGCGGTACGGCTTTTGGTAGGCTTGGATTTGGTTGGGGAGGCCTCTCTCGCCGGCGGAGCGCGTCGGCGGCTTCGGCCGGGGTTCGTGTTCATGGAGGAAAATGAGAGAGGGGGAGAGTGGAGGAAAAGAGTGAGCTGGGGGAGCAAAGGGTGGCGTGGGGTGGTTCTTATCTTCTCCTCCGCAGCAAGGAGGGAGGGGGCCACGGCATTGACGACGGGAGGAGCACGGCAGCGTGCGAACACGGCGACGCGGGCACGGCAGCGTGCGGGAGGTGCCACGGCTGTCCCGGGTGCAGAGCTGAGGTGAAGGGGGAGAGCAGAGCAGTCAGAGGCCAGGCTTCGCGAGGGAGAGGTGCACGGCAAGGGGCGACCACGGCAACGCCGGCGTGAGGGGCACGGCGCCGTGCCGCTGCTACAGGAGGTCAACGAGGAATTGCAAAACGCCCCCTGAACTTCTTTCTCCTCTCACCGATAGGTCCTCGTCTAATTCTTTTATTTCCTTTTCAAAACCAGTAGGGTTTCCGGAATTTAATTGAGGTGCTTAGACATTTTACAAAAATTAGAGAAAATTCATGTAGCCTCCCATATATATGAGGAAGCTCCACAAAAATTGGTTTTACAAAATAAAATGTTTTGCGCAATATTTGTTCATAGAGTTTAAATAAATCATTTTTGGAAATTAATAATTTGATACTCCTTTAATATTTAAATCCAGTGATAAAATATGGTTTTGAACTTTTGGAACTTCTTTGACAAATATGATAACTTCAAGTAAGTTTTATTTTCATAGAGAAAACCTTTGTTTTGAGGAAATAGAGAATTTGGGAGGGAAATTATTTATGAAGATCATTTTTAACTTATGACCTTCATTTCCCTTTTTAATAAAAGAATGGGGGGGGGGGGGGGGTTGTTTTTAAATCAACAAGTAGGTTTACTTGAGGAGAGAGAGATATGAAATGGAGAGGATTATCATTTCATCTCCTTCTCTAGAATTTTGATAAAGAAGGTATAATATTGTTTTCATAGAATAGAGGAATAGATAGAGAGGGAATTTTATTGAGTTCATCTCCCTAAATTTTAGGAATTTAACTTGGGGTGCATAACTTTAGAAGGTTTGTTCTTCTTCAAGTCGCACTCCAAAATTTGGTTGCCAAGTGCGTCCTAATTTAGTAATAACACCCTGAGGAATTATCCTCACAAGGAAATCACACACAACAACAATAACACAGCAACAGTATTAGCACAACAATATCAACAACACAACAATATCCACATCTCAAACAAGACCACACACTTCAAACTACAAGAATAAATCACTCCACCCTTTTCCATAACTAACAATACTATTTTGTAAAAATGGTCACACTCAATTATGACAATATGTTGTTTAAAGGATATATCAACTCATAACTTAATAGTTTCCAAAATGGTTTGATAAAGGGAAATATGTGAGGTAATATATTCCCCACTAGTATTCCTTTTAAAAA
Source organism: Poa pratensis (assembly GCA_947311845.1). Taxonomy (NCBI): domain Eukaryota; kingdom Viridiplantae; phylum Streptophyta; class Magnoliopsida; order Poales; family Poaceae; genus Poa; species Poa pratensis. The sequence goes on from CAMZMU010000047.1 coordinate 34,742,824, forward strand.
GGAGTTGAAACATAGGAGTTTTTAAAAATAGGAATTGTAAAAATATCAAGGTTGAAGAATAGATAGGAGATATCATATGAATCTCCATATTCTTGGATACACATAAATTTTGGAAATACTTTTACTGTCTCAATTTAAAGGATATTTTATTTGTCACTAAAACCAAATCATTATTGAAATAGACTTTTGGCCAACATAAGAATGGAGAAGATATATGGAATATATTCTTGTCATAACATGGTCACCAGTGTTGTAAATATATTTTTACTTAGGTTGATTTCTTCGGTTGACATTTACTAGTCAACCAACATAAACATCAAGTTACACAAGGTCAACAGAACAATTTAAAGGAAAGCACAATCATTTGTGAAATAATTCAAAAGTTTTTGTTGGTTCTGAAATTTTGGGTCTTGTTTACCCTTATTATAAATTTGGGATGTTACAGAAGCAGGGATTAAGTCATGTGCTAGAGCTTTTAGGTTTTTGAAAGCATATAGAGATTGTATAAAATATTTGACACTCCTCCCAACCTTGCTAACACAAGCCATGGCTAACCGAATCCTCGGGTGCCTTCCATCAATCACATACCATGGAGGAGTATCTATTTTGAGAGGTGTTTGTTAATTGTCAACGAATGGTAGCGGTGAGAACAGTATTCTACCTGTCAAACGGACTTTTAAGAGCGGCTCCCATGAAGGACGTTATTTCTACCAGCAAGGCAGATCATCCCTCTTTCTCTTTGGTTTACACACATTCAGGTATTTCACTGTTTGTCATTGCTTACTGATGAATCAGGGCAAAAGTGTGAAGAGAATTAATTGGTTAAAGTTGTAATTAATTGGGACTGGGCACCCCGTTGCCAGCTCTTTTTGCAAAATTATTGGATAAGCGGATGTATATGCCACTAGTCCAGGTGTAAAAGTCCATTCAACAAATAGAATAAAGAATAACCACACTAATTCCTCATGAGCTAGTAAACATTGACACAAAAAGGGAATAATAACATTTTGAATAATTTAAAGGTAGCACATGAAAAATTTACTTGGAGTGGCAAGGAAATACCACATATAGGTAGTTATGGTGGACACAAATGGCATGGATTTTGGCTCAAGGATTTGGATGCACGAGAAGCATTCCCTCTCAGTACAGAGTTTAGGCTAGCAAGGTTATGTAAGCAAACAAGAATATCAACCCGTACACCAAGTTTTATATGACAAACATATTGCAAACGTTATAAGACTTCATACCGTCTTCCTTGTTAACCAAACCCTGTTATTAGAAAATATCTAGACCTTAGAGATACCACCGATGCAAACCAAATTTTCAACAAGCTTTACGGTAGTTCTTCACTAATAGGCTTAACTCATGTGATGCACAATTTAATCATGATCTACTTGTTAACTCAAAACAATTGACAAGCATCAAGTTATCCATTAGTGATCTACAAGATTAAGCAAGTTTTTCCTTATACCAATTACCACATGCAACATTTTCTGAACCAACCAAACACCAATCAATTTATTTAATCAACTCTCCAAACAAATATAAGTGAAGCAAGAGAGTACTTTCTACAAAAGAAAGCTAATAGCTCTGACAAGAGATACATGAAAACAAGAGCTAAAAGCTGAACAGCGCTAGATATGAATACTCAACAAATATAAGTGAAGAATAGGAGTATTCTCATGAAAAAGCGGAGCGTGTCTCTCTCCCAATCAAGAATGCTAGGGTCCAGTCAAGCTTTATTGAAAATAAAATGCAATACTGAAAATAAAAGCACACAGACGCTCCAAGAAAAGCACATATGATGTGAAAGAATTAAAATATAGTTTCACTAGAGATGACCTGATAATTTTGACGATGAAGAAGGGGGGCATCCCCAAGCTTAGACGCTTGAGTCTTCTTGAAATATGCTGGGGAGATCCATGGGAGCCTCCCCAAGCTTAAGCTCTTCACTCTTCTTGATCCTATTATATCATCCTTCTCTCTTGACCCTTGAAAACTTCCGTCACACCAAACTCAAAGTAGATCTCATTAGAGGGTTAGTGCATAATCAAAAATTCACATGTTCTATAAGACGCAATATGATTTGTTACTTTAAACATTAGCTACAGCCACTGATGTTATGTGAAGCTCTTCCACCCAAAAAAGAATTTCACTCAACACTAGTAAAAGAGAGAATGCAAAATAAAAAGGCATAATCTGTCTAAAACAGAACAGTCCGCAAAGACGAATTTTTTCGAGGCACTTACGACGCTCAGATCGAAAACTCTAACTAATGAAAGATTCAGACATTCATAAAGATTACGCACAAAAATTTCAGATTTAATTAACAATCTGGTGATTTTAGGAATTTCGTACAGTGAACAGCAAAAATCTGTTTCTGCGCAGCAATCAAAATTAAGCATCGTCTTAACATTAGAGGCTACTCTTGGCACAACAATGCGAGAAAATAAAGATACAAAGGAGTTGCTACAGAAGTAAACATCCTCCTTGACTCAATAAAAGAAAAATTGCAGAAAAAAATAATGGGTTGCCTCCCATAAGCGCTTTTCTTTAACGCCTTTTAGCTAGGCACAAAGCATGCATCAAGTATTACCAAGTGAAGAAGCATCAACAATGTAATTTTCTTATCTATGTAGTTTCGGAATTCCCTTTCTCAATACCTCTAGGCTCATCATATTCATCAAATGGGTTTTCAGGAACAATCCAATCAAAATTCTTTTCTAGTGCCTCCTGCATTCCTATAAGCTTAAAAGGTATTGGTATTTTAACTTCCCCCTCACAATTAGTTTCTTAGTGTACTTAAGCCTCTCTTTTTCAAGTTTTTCAAGTGTATTAACAACGTCAATACAATACCCAAGCATCTTGTATTTAATAAAAACTTTTCTAGCTTCCCTAGCAACATCACCAAATTCTTTAAGTAGGGTTTCTAAAACAAAATCTTTCTTTTCACCATCTTCCGTATCATGAAGTTTTAGAAACATGTGCTGCATTATGGGACTAAGATTGACAAACCGAGCTTCCAACATGTGAACTAGAGAAGCTGTAGCAATTTCATAATTTGGAGCAAGTTCTACCAAGGATCTATCTTCAAAATCTTTAACCATACTAACATGATTAAAGAATTCCTCAATGTTATCTCTTCCAATGATAGACCCACTACCCACAGATATTTCTTTTAAAGTATACTTAGGGAGAAGCATGATGAAATAATAAAAACCAAACAGAAAAAAACTAGATGCAAGTAACTAATTTTTTTGTGTTTTTGATAATTGAAAGCAAACAAGATAAAATAAAATAAACTAAGCAAGACAAAAACAAAGTAAAGAGATTGGAAGCGTGAAACTCCCCTTGCAGAAGACTGCTGTCTCCCCGGCAACGGCGCCAGAAAAAGCTTGATGGCGTGAATCACACGTCGTTGGGAGACCCCAAGAGGAAGGTATGATGCAGTCAGCAGCAAGTTTTCCCTCAGAAAGAAACCAAGGTTATCGAACCAGTAGGAGCAGCAACTCTTCAGAAGGTTGTTGGTGGCCGCACGGCGCAACACGATCACCAACGTGGAACTGCACACAACACAATCAAACTACTTTGCCCCAACGAAACAGTGAGGTTGTCAATCTCACCGGCTTGCTGAAAACAAAGGATTAAACGTATGTGTGGAAAATGAGTATTAAATTGCAGAGAATGAAAAAGGAACAGTTTGCAGTTTGTGGTTGTTTAATCAGTGTAAAAGAATGGACCGGGGTCCACAGTTCACTAGTGGTGTCTCTCCATAAAAGATAACTAACATGTTGGGTGAACAAATTACAGCTGGGCAATTGACAAATAGTGAGCGCATGACAATGCATATACATGACATGTTGACTACTATGATATTTAATTGGGCATTACGACAAATACATAGACCGTTATCCAACAGCATCTATGACTAATAATCCACCGCCGGGTTGTCATCCGAGTCCCCCGTTGGTATTAAGTTGCAAGCAACGGATAATTGCATTAAGTAAAGTGCGTAATGTAAACAAACACATATGCCGTGGACATAGCATCGTTAGGTTATCCCTAGTGGCAACAGCACATCCACAACCTTAGAACTTTCTGTCACTGTCCCAGGTTAAACGGAGGCATGAACCCACTATCTAGCATAAATACTCTCTCTTGGAGTTACAAGCATCTACTTGGCCAAAGCATCTACGAGTAACGGAAAGCATGCAAGATCTTAAATAACATATAAGATAGATTGATAATCAACTTGACATAGTATTCAATATTCATCGGATCCCAGCAAACACAACATGTAGCATTACAATAATATGATCTTGATCATGTAGGGCAGCTCACAAGATCTAAACATGATGGCACAAAGTGGAGAGACAACCATCTAGCTACTGCTATGGACCCGTAGTCCAAGGATGAACTACTCACGCATCACTCCGGAGGCAGGCATGGCGATGTAGAAGCCTCCGGTGACGATTCCCCTCTCCGGCAGGGTGCCGGGAAGAGGTTCTGAACCCTCCCGAGCTAGGGTTGACGCGGCGGCGTCTCTGGAACTTTTCGTGGATATTTGCTCAGGTACTTAGGGTTTTCGCGTCGGGGGGAATAAGTAGGCGAAAGGGCGGCGGCTGCGGACCCCCGAGGGGCCCACACCACCCTAGGGCGTGGCAGAGGGGGGCCCGAGCCCTAGGTGCGTGTGGCCTCCTGGTGGCCCTCCTCTGCTGCTCCTTCGCTCCGTCAGGCGTGTTCTGGAAAAATAGGCACCCCCGTGTAGTTTCGTCCAATTCCGAGAATATTTCCAGACTAGCTTTTCTGGAATACAAAAACAGCAGAAAACAGGAACTGGCACTTCGGCATCTTGTTAATAGGTTAGTCCCAAAAAATGTATAAAAGTGATATAAAGTAGATGCAAAACATGTAGCAATTGGTATAAAACAAGCATGGAACATCAAAAATTATAGATACGTTTGAGACGTATCACGTAGTCTCGCTGGTGCACTTCAATACGCCACTCTCACACGTCCTGACATTGCCTACTCCGTTCAACAAATCTGTCTACACATGCATGATCCCCATGAACCACATCTTTCTCTAATTAAACGCATTCTTCGCTACCTTAAAGGCACACTCAATCACGGTCTAAATCTATACAAGTCTTCCTCTCATTCTCTTGTTGCCTACTCGGATGCCGATTGGGCAGGTTGCCCAGACACCAGACGATCTACTTCAGGGTTTTGCATGTATCTTGGTGATAATTTAATAAGCTGGTCTTCTAGACGGCAGACGACGGTGTCCCGCTCTAGTGCTGAAGCTGAATATCGTGCAGTTGCTACGGCCGTGGCCGAATCTTGCTGGGTTCGCCATCTTTTACAGGAGCTCCATCGACCCATTGACACCGCCACCATTGTCTATTGTGATAACGTCAGCGCTGTGTACCTCTCCGCAAATCCAGTCCATCATCGGTGTACTAAACATATTGAGCTCGACATTCACTTCGTCAGAGAGAAGGTTGCTCTTGGTACAGTTCGAGTTCTTCATGTGCCGTCATCGTCCCAGTTTGCTGACATCTTCACCAAAGGACCGCCTACGATTCTGTTTAGTGAGTTTCGTTCCAGTCTTCACGTCGATTCTCTCCCTAGTTCAGACTGTGGGGGCGTGTTAGAGAAGGACACCTCGGATCGACTTGGAGTACACACCAAGGATCCAAACCTACCTAGTTTAGGATAACACGTATTGTAACCGACTTGGACTTGTACATGTAATCTGCATATAAATATATGAGAGAGGGGTGCGGCTAGCCATCGAGCAGCCTAGATTCATCACAACTTTCAGGTGGTGCAGATCTGTTTGGGCTATTTGATCATCACGTGACATGCATATCCTATTGTACTTTTGCGAAGGGGAATACTTGATATGTGCACTGTAGAGAAGAACGCGGAGCCCACCATCCGCTAGACGCCTAGCTCTTAGCTACTCCGTAGACGGTATCGATATCATCATGCAGAGGTGTGCAGGACGACGTACGTATGCTCGCCCCGTCCTTTCGACGGAAAACTACGGCAACTTGCGTCGTCCCGTGGCATGCCATGCACTTGTCTACTTGTCACCTACGTACTTATACGCTCCCAGTGTAGCGTCCTCGTCGTCTCTGCTGCAACTAGTACTTAGTAAGTAGTATATGTACTCCCCGGTATCAAAAGAAACCTTGGACACATCGCACACATGCCTGCGGATGCGGATGCGGAGGCGAAATAAAACTTGTAGTACTATGACGGGGTCCCCGGTATCACTATAGTACTCCTCCACTTGTATTATAGATTTATGGGAGTACATGCATCATGCATGCTTTGGTTAATTAAGCTAGCTCAATCAAGTGTGAGCCACTTGCTCAGGCAGCTATCGCTCAATCAAGTACTCTCTCCGTTCCAAATTAATTGACTTCCATTTATTCACATGTAGATGTATCTAGGCATGTTACATGTATAAATACATCCATATTTGAACAAATGAAAATCATTTAATTTGGAATGGAGGAAGTAGTAGATATCACAATCTCAGGAACATGTGTGCAACCGTACTACTAGGAGACAAAGGCTTGGCTCAGGCCGTACCCATTTGCCGCGCTGCACCGTGTTTTTCTTTCCCTTGCAGATATTCGCGTCCATATGACCAGATACGCACACCCTGGTGTGGTGTATGTACGCACCAAACAAAAGAAGAAAAAAAAGAACAAATACAAGGAAAAAAGGAAAAGAAAAGCTGTCTCGGCACCACACCTGACAAAACGTCCGTCTTTCGTTTCGTTTTCTGATGTACCGATGTGAGGGGAATAAATAAAGCTGATCACTCGCCACTACGGTTGGCTGGTAACCTACGAACGTATAGACATGCGAGATTAATCGAGTATTAAAGCACGGGCGTCCGTCAGGTCGTAGAAAGTGAAAGAAAAGAAGTGGCGGGAGCTGTGCTGGGTGGTCAGAAAACACCGGCACTAGTCAACTCGTGCTGGGAGACGCATGGATCGTCGTTTATAGATCCGCTTTGATTCTGGTGTCTATCGAGGTAATTAACCACCACGTGAGGTCAACTCGATCACCGGCTTAACTAGTTTAGCTTTAACTGCGTGCTCCTTCGACCGGCCTAAGCTAGCAGCTAGGTTTATATAGGCTCAAGTGGCACGCGCGCAATGTTCGGCTATGTGGCTCCATCTGTGATGTGATCGGCACGTGAGCTAACACGTATAGCTGCGGTGCCTGCGTCCAAGCGTGCTTTGGAGTGGTTATTTATTAAGTAGATTTAGTTGCATGCAGTTAGCTTAATCTGCCTTCATCCCGATCCGTGTTGTCGCATCGCATCGCATCGCATCGCATCGCATCGCATATGATGAAAGAGTCTTCGAGGAAGCCACGCGAACTAGTAACTGGCTCAATCTGAGCCAGAAACTTTGGAACTTATAATTAGGTATACATATTTATTTTTTAACTATTAGGTATACATATCGATCGCTTACGTTTCGGTGGACGCTGATACGTCAGAAACGTACCTATGAAATATGTAGTTTATTATATCAATATGTCATATATTTGCATCATATTATGAGTTACCACCACTGGGTTTAAAGATTTATGGGATTTCCCATGAAACCTCTTTATTTGGTGTATAGCAGTTGGAATCAGGAAACATCTGTTTCTGTAATTTTCACTTTGAGAAACCTCCTAGACCTCAAACGCACTGGTGATATTTTCCATGCCAATATTTTGAAAAAACGGAGATTTCTAGATCAAGAAGCTCACGAGACGAGGCTCCGGATAGGCCCCTCGGCACACTGAGGGAGGCATATGGCCCCGCGGCCATCTTATTTGCCTCTGTTATTGCCTACGTCGTGATTCGACCTATAAACGTCTATATATAGAGTCCCCTTCGCAAATTCCTGAGGAGGGCACCGCCACCAATGGAACACCAAAATAACAGACAGAAATTCCGTTGCCAATGGAGAGTAGCCCATCACTCCAACGTTTGCGCCATCGCCACCACGATGAGAAGGAAGTATCCCATGTTTGAGCTACTGGTTTATGGCCGTAGATTGCTCCACCTATCTCTATATGCCATCATGCTTAGAACCATTCGAGCTGCCATACATGATTATGATCATATTTGGCCACGGAAAAAATTATCATGCCAATTGTTTAATTTATATGCTACAAGTTTCTATATATGTTACCGAACCGTACACTACACACCTCTGTTAAAGTATTTATTAGGAGAAGAACATCTACACAGTAATATATATGTGTACACCATATAGCTCCTTTCTGCACACAAAAAAAAGATTCAACGCAGCATACTTTTCCCTTTTTGTTTTCACATTTCTATATAGCATAAACACAATAATAAATAAATAATTTTGTATGGTTAACAATACTTACTAAGTAATGTACAATTTATATTTGTTAAAACCACAATATAACAAAAATATAAATAAGTATAAAATTTTAGTACAATTTTTTTTTAGTTTAACATGCGTCCGGTCCAAAATTTAGTTAGAACGGCCCTGCTCATGGCGGAGTGAGTTGACGCGCCCGACCGCCACCTCCGACACCTAAAAGCACGATCATTTGCTGCTATCACGATTAGCTAGAGCGTGAGAAACTCAGCCAAGGTGATCGGGCGGTGATCCTCCTCCACCCCATCCGGCAACATGACCACGCGAGGAATACGAGCGTTTCTAAGACTTACTCCGTAGCGTTGGGATATGCCCTATAGACAATAATAAAACTTACTATTAATATTTGTTTTACTAAAGAAGGGGCAGACCAATGTATGTTTGGATTAAGGAACACTATGAGGCTAGATCTATGCTAAATGGAAACAGGAACATGGGATGATCGTATCGTGTAGACGTGTACCGCCGCTGAGGTGAGATCCACCATTTGTGCTGATAAGATTCTGTACTAGTACTACTACTACCACAATGCTTTGCTTACTTTATTCATCCGTTTTTTATGGTGCTAATGTTCAAAGAAATGTTCGTGCTAATTTGTCCCTTGCCACGGTCAAGTTACTTTCCACGGTGTGTTTGGTCATAGCCACATTGTGTCCTACCTCACACTTCCTTAGCCATATATCCATATCTGGTCCTCCCACGATAGTTTTTCTTCCGCTATCCGGACGCATCATAGATTCATAGTGGGTGATTTTTGTAATACCTAAAGGCACTTTTAATAATTAAGCGAAGACGTTACATCGGATACAATAGAGTTCGGAGAGAAGCAATAAAATATGTTAATCAACCAAACAATCCTCAAAAAGGTATAGTAATAATGATGCAGCTCCATTTTATTTGATCTTGAACTTCATTTCAAATACTCACTCCAATTCACACATAAAAAGAACGCTTTGGACATGAAAACTATCCACAAACACAGCGTTGAGCCGTTGGCCACTAATTCCTGTTACCTATGAGACCCAATAGAGAATTTAGATGTCACAAAAGAACTTATCGTGAGAAATCTACACATCTTAATGGAAATGACGCGCAAGTCTTTTGCGTGTTAGAAAAGAATCTACACATCAGTCTAAGGCATCAAAACCATTCAAGATATAGAATTAGTCGAAATTTTAAAATTGTGATTTGACCGATGTCTAAAAGGCCACACGATTGTGAACCGAGAGAGCCAAATGCCGGTGCAAAATTGTTTTGCCAATGACCTGTCCCTCTTCTCCTCATGTATGACAATGATCAGAAATTTTCCGTGAAAAAAAGGACTTAGTCAGAAATGACATGCATCACACATGCAGCCAACTGATGGAACATATCCATAATTTGGCGCAAAAGACAAGAGCTAGATGAGAAGATAGCGAAATCTATACGAGAAATCGAGAATGCTTCCGTCCAAGAACTACCGAGCCATCATGTACGAACAAATGGCTCGCGTGCATATACGAAACAGGAACTGTTAGTCCTCGAGCACATAGCAAAATATATGCGTTAGGGACAGTTCAAGGGCATTATCCTCTTGTCTTGAGCTAGCTGTTGCTAGGCTCTAATATAAACATCGGCGCTTGGTAGGCTTTTAGCTAGGGTGCTGTGTATTTCTGGGGCTAGATTACCCATATCCATGTGGCTAAAAGGAGGATATATATATCCACAATTCCACGCGTCCACCCACACAATCACACATCCAAAAACCAATCATGGTGCATTGCTATTATAAGTACATAGCTTAATCGAGCGTCTGTCCTCTCCCACTTGCCATGTTCGTAACGGCAAGCTAGCAAGCTCAACTCCTGTCAAGATCCTTTTGGTTGATGTCCCTAGCCTTTGGCTTAAGCGACTATCGGAGTCTTGGTCCATGGCATGCATTGAACAAATCAAAAGTTTGGATTAAATAAAACCTAGGCTTGGTAAGCAAGATTACTTCTAGTCCTTGATGACGCTTCCAGCTTTTGCATACAAAATATAAGTAGCCAAAAGAAACCATTTGGCACCCGACGAAAATTCAGGCTGTGGACGGCATTGGTTGAGACTGAGTATACGTCTTAGAAAAGGAGGAAAAACTGCTTGATTCCATTAGTATCTTCATGTCACGAGCAGGAAAACCATGTCAGTGACAGGTGCCAATTAAGACGAATGCATGTGCATATCAAACTAAAATGGATTACCTCAATTTTACAAAGGTAACATAAAACACCAGAAGCAAGCTTCATGGATAAGGTGGTCAAGCTATCCAGTCCTCCAGTGACGGGAGGGGCAAATTAGGGCATGGTCTAACCTTTGCTTTCTTCTGTATATATTAATATCTCCTTTATGGTCAGTGGCCGCCATGCTCATACAATACGGGAGGTTGTGCCCAAAAAGAAAAGTGTAATGACGGACATAAAGTCTCCAAGGAGTGCCCTACTCATGTTTGCCTGTGCCCTAAAAGTTCCAAAGGAAGCAACCCCCGTTTTATTTCTTTTAACCAAGCACAATCAAATATCAACTCAGAAGAAGCAAAATCTTGTCCCCAATGTATCCTTCTTTTCCCACTTATCTCTATCTTCTAGGATCGATGCCTCCTCTTTTCCCGCTCATCTATATCTTCTAGTACTGATGCCTCCTCAACTTTAGGTAGTTGCACTACTTCACAAGTCACAACCTCGCCTTGCATGTCCACAGAGATGAACATATACCTTATAAAAGGAGAATAATGATGTATCAGTAGTGCATACATATACATATACGAACCAAACCTAAGCTTCAAACGTCATACATAATCATGCGGATCATGGTAATCACGAAGTACCCTAGACGTCAAAAGGGGGCCAAAGGTAAAAGACAGGAACATAATTATGCACATCGGAAGTGCAGCACGCACACCGTACGAGCATACCTTTGCCTGGGTTCTCACAAGACTTTCAGTTTGGCTTCAACCTGACCTGGTCTACCGACCTTTGGTCACTTGGAATGTTAAACTGTGTCTCCAAGTACTGAAGATGCCTCACTTGAAGGACATCTCTTGCATATCGCAGAATGATTTTTTTAGGGAAGCCTATTCTCAGATGATTGAGTGATTGACCAGACACACCAAAGTGTGTCTATCAAAAATGGTTATTGCTATCTATTAGAGGTAGAAGGTGTATGTTTTACTCCACAGATAACACATGCAACACGTGGATCATTATTGTTCAGACCCTCAGAGGGGCAGAGAACATATGTGGTGCACCAGGCCCTGTCGTTGCACCCAAACTCAGGTAAACTCGTTTAGGAATTATCGAAAAATAGAAAGAAAAAAAACAGCAAATAGGCAAAACATGTATCTGCCATCCTCTAAAATTTCAAGTTATTATTTAGTGCACGATTCCAGAAAAAATAAACACACATATCTCTGTGTATAGTATAGTCAAAATTTGGCTAAGAGTATCCCATTAGCATTCTTGACGTAGGATCTATCAATTTTGTTTCTCAAGCTGTATTTTGAACTTAGGTGCGAAATTTTATAGTGTTGCACACTATGCATACTATTTTTTCATATTTTTTTTTGAAGTCCCAAAATATATAAACTGACGTCCGTGGTGCATCAGATACATTTGTGACTTGTGAGCGCCAAGAAAACTCTTGAGCTCCAAGCAATTTGGGAGGCCTTACTGCTAAAATTTCAACTTGTCAAATTATACATGCCATGTATTATCGGAAAGACGGAAACATTTCAAAAAAGTAAGTTATGTTGTCAAAACAGGTACACGTCAAGGATCACTGATCCAAACAACGTGACAACATCTCAGGCCATCAGAACCAGAATTAGTTTGCACCCCTAGCCCGTCTTTACACAGGTCGGTGAGTGGATATCAGGTTAATGCTTAAGCCTCATAGAAATATACAGTGATGTTGTCATTTTCAATGTACAGAAAGTAAGCAAAATAGACTCTCAATGCTGCAAGACATATCAGATACCTTGGATGTTAAATATCTTGCTTGATTCCTGACTCAAGGTACGAGATCACCAGATCAGCAGTCTTACTTCCTGAAGCTATAACATTTCCAACAGCCAATCCATCCTTGTTATTTCCTACAAGACATAACCAAAGCTTAATTTAACATTTAGTTGAAGTGTTACTTTGTGGGATTACTATTTCTGGTTTGCTCCAGATAAATTCAACCACACTGTTTAATTAAATGTTATGCAGGTTTTCTTTTACTAGAGCATCATTTCGGCAGATCAAGGAGTACCATACATTTTTATGGGAAACAATAACAAATTAACAATGGTGCCTTTATTGACTTGCCTGCATAGAAGAACCCTGGAAGATCACTCCATCTTTCCTATAGCTTCTAATGCCGAATCATAATCATGGCCATACAAAGGAAAAGCATTTCTCCAATGTATATGTCTGAGTAACAAAAGAATGACCGTGTTAAATTACATGATCATGTGGCGGCGATTTTTGTGTGCAAAATCCAGAACTCCCTAGAAAGATAGCAAACGACAACACAAGCACACAAGGGACGTATAGCAATGGCTGCTACAATTAATATAGTAAGTATGTTTGTATACTTACTTCACAAAAGTAGGCTGCCCCTCTACACCCAAGAGCTTTCTAAGGTCAGAGGTCACAAGTTGTTTCAATATAGCCCTGCAGAAGTATAAAATAAGAATGATCTACCTAAAAAAAGAAGCAATAACATACAACATATAAGAATTTCGTACGTTGGAGCTCCAGCGAGATCTCTATTGTGGCTTCCCCCAACGAATGTTGTAAACAAGTGTTGGTCATTAGGAGCTCGATCTGGAAACATCATAGAGGAGAAGAGAGTTCCTATACAAGAAACAGTCACATGTGTAGCAATGTCAATGCTATGTTCTCGGAAAAAGAAGATGTGGAGGTAAACCCTATAAATCAGATTTAACAAAATCACGAGTACAAGTAAACTAATATAGCAAGGTTGTTTTGTGTACCAACTAAATATAATGGCACTTCATAGCTCAAATATAAGTTAATGCAAGCTGAAAACAGTTCAAACATAAAGCTGAGTTAACCTACCAAGGGTTTTCAGGCCATGTTTTTGCTGTTCCTTATAGGGTATCAACACCCCAAATCCTTCCAGAGGTCTTTTGACATCTTCCTTCTTAAAAGCTGTTACCATGAGGGACAACGGCAGATAGTCCACCTGCATAATAAATATCAATTAATACAAAGGTTCTGCTATACATGAAGAGTTGGGAAACATCCATGTCTTTTATGACACGAAACCAGATTCACACATCTCATAAGTCAGAGCTGTAAACTTGTGATACAATAGCTTGTAGGCTCTAACAAGTAACCACACTAGTATGTTGCTAAAGTATTCTCCAAATGAACATATTTGACATATGTCATGCAAAATACGAAATAGAAGGGAAATTAGTACAAGAAAGCATCATAAGAAGTTATGACTCCATCATGGGAATCAAAATTCAACAAGCAGGGACCTCTTTTCAAATGGAAAAGCATACAACTATCTTCACTCCAATTCTCTATTCATGTCAGTAAAATAAAGTATGGTACAAATATGTTACTCATTTTGTCCCCGTACAAGGGAAGTTACTTAAAGTGCAAGCACCTTTACATGCATTATGAACACCGCATCAAAAATTTAAACTTGTAATTTTGGGAACCAATATATACGTCTGCCTTCTGAAACTTACCACATCACTAACTAACTAACTACTACTACGATAGCTCAAGAAAATTGTGTGTTGTGATAGAAACGCAGAAGGGAAAAAAACCAATCCTACATCGTGGGTCATGAAAACAGAAAAGCCATCAGAGCCAATAAGAGGAATTTCACCTAGCACCAATTTGTGTGCGAGAGCAACTGTACAAATTATTGCATTTGTCAATCTACACTGCGAGTTCCTAACCTGACCTTAGGAAGAAAGTCTAGCACAAAGGGAGCTCCACCTTTTGTAAACTTCATCCTCTGGACATTAGACAGTGGAGCCTGAAGAGGAGAACATGCAAGGGGTAAATAATTTGGTTTCAGACATATGTTCAACGGTCATAATAGCCTGTCCTGAGCGAGTACTGAAGTATCAGATTTTACAGATCAGCAGGAAGTAAATTTGCCAGATTGCACATCAAATGAACTTAATAGGAGGGCAGATGAGTGTATCTTACTGTCATAATAACAGCATCAAAGGGTTGGTTCTTTGTTAGCTCCTTGTTACTAGCATCTTTTGAATCGACAAAAATTGACCACCCATCTGATGCAGAGAGTCCATCACAGCTACATGCCAATGACAACACTTGTGTCCCAAGTTTCACATTACCGTCTCCAACTTCTTTGTGAAGTGCATCTACTAGTGTCTGAAAATCAGTGAAAATAGAACTTTAACAAACAAGATGTTAGATAGTACAAGACATGCAGCATGCACCATGCAGTGGGGCATTGCATCACAAGGTTGCTTAATGGAATATGAGTATGACATGCTATTGACCATGAGTGATGCGTGATTCATCATTACTACAATGCAACTATCTGGTGATATTTAACTGTTTCTTTTATTGTAGCTGCCTTTGGCCCATTCCTTATGACAGATTTCTTATTTCTTGATTGCTATGATGTTAAAAAATAATCAAGGGATACACTTGTATACATGATTGGTCATTCATTTGACATAGCTAAAACTCAATATCCTCAACCTAATAAACTTGTGGCAAGTCAATAAGAATTCAAAATAGATGATGACAGGGTGATCGCTAAGCTGGACAACAGATACAAATCACTTCAGTTTTCTGACTTGTGAGAGGCCTTAAAGCCATGATGCTAGTTCAGTAACTTAATATACATCTTTGAGTGGCACGGAAAGAATCATTCATTTAGTTATAAAGTTCGAAGATATCAATTTGCACAAACAAAGTTAATATGGTTTGCCCTTGAAATCTTTGACACTAATAAGTAACAAAAAAATGACAGGATGTCATCGAATGAATACCTGCATACCACCATGAAATGAAAATGACGCCCGTTTATTCCTTCCTTTTCCTGATACAGCACTTCCTTTCTTATCACCTTTAGCTGTTAGTTTAGACAAGATGGCACCAACAATGATAGAACCATACCTGAGAGCATTGAAGGATCATGAACAACAGATTCAGAAGGAAAGAAAAGATAAGATAAGATAAGATAAGATTAAAAAAATAACTGGGAACAAAATGCTGCAGTGTAAATGTCAAGTTGAAAGTGCAATAATAATTAGGCCTATGTGGACAAGACGAGTCCAAAGTTTATTATCATGACCCTTGCAGATAACAAACTTTTGACCAAAGTAGTTCCAGTGTCTACCACTGCACCTCTTTAATTGATATAAATGGCTAGAAGTATCACTGCACTCCTTTAAATGCCTTTTGAAATTTCAACAGATGATAACAGAATTATCTACCAGGAAGTCTAAATAAGTATCAGAAAACCGTATAGTAACACAAGAAGAAGATCCCAATAAGCTCCAGCAAGTTGATACGTTAGCACCTGTCCACGATTCATTACTCGGGTAGGTACTCACTACACTTAGTGACCATTCTTTCTCAGATCAGATACAAACAATACAGGCATTTTGCTGAATAATGGTGTCATAGCCTATATTACAATAATTTAGGTTGGCACTTTGTATTGCCAAAGATAATATTCATAGCATCATCAGTAGAAAATGAAAATTACAATATAGATACAACTTCAAGAAGATTTATATGATTGGGCGAATTAAGAAATAATTCTCTTAAAAAGTCAGTTCTACTGCAAAATTAATCTGACTCAGTTGGCACGAAGAGGACAAGTAATAATTTTGAAAGAAATTCGCCTGAATATCAAATAATGAGGAAAAAAGAAGACAATAGATAGTGCATACATAAGCAGTATTGAAGGGTGACATTCTGTCAGTGCAAATTCACGAGATTCAACAAGGAAAAAGAAGATGGTGCATTAACAGGATAACAGCAGCACCCATGAAAGTGATGAAAGAAAAAGGATATCGGAAATGTCATGTAAACGCAATCATGAATTATAGAACTGACACTGTCTGATACAGTGCACTACGGTACTGTGTAGTGAATGTGAGTACGTGGAGTTACTTACAGAATGAACAGCAGATAGCAAAAGCAAGAATGTGGACAGGAAAATAACGAAAACGTAAGTGGACATAGAATGCAACAAAAAAAAAACGTACACACTTACTTCTTTTCTAAATTCCATAACCCTGGAAATGCATGACGGATCTGCAAAAGACACCTGTTACTCAAAGCCATTGCAGTTGCCAGTTGCATTGACAAGGTGATATGGTCTCGACTGATAATCATTAGATTTTTTCAACACTAAACACACATCACATGGAGGAGCGCATATGCTGTATATACACATAAAGTATTATAAATAAAATAAACTATGTTTACTATAGATGAAAGCAAGATATTATCTAACCAATGCAAATAGTGGGACATGACACAATAATAACTTACAGATAATGACTCGGGATCTCCTGCACTTGTTCCAGCTACAAATGGATCAATAAGATAGTCAACAACCTGTAATCAACATGGAAATTCTAAGACATTGCTGATTATGATGTGAACTGCGGAGCTTTTGATTATACATGACTAGTTATTTAAGATTTGTCAAGGAAAAACTCACTTCTTTTCCAAAATGGCGTTCAAAGAAGCTCCCAACACTGAAAACGTGTAAGAACAGGGAAATTCAATTATCTTATCTCCACTAACAGAATATTGCACACTACAAACAAGTATGGTGCACTATGCACATCTGCCTTTGACCTACACAAAGTAACTGGCAGCTAATATTATGGAATTACTAAACAACCTCTCAAGTCTTACAAAAGGCAATAGATTAATATATGGTTAGCACTTGACATGTACACTGATGCAAAACACCAAGTATGAACGTTCTCACCTCTCACTTATATGCTCATCAGACACTTTCTTGGAGCTCTTTGTGCTAGACTTCTCGTAGAGAAATGGTTCCAAAAATAACTTGAACTGCAAGTGTAGGAAAAAATTCGAGGCAAATAAATATAACATGATGCAGTCAATAAAATTTGAAGGACAAAAATCTTTAAAAGGGACAGAGTTCTGGAGAATGTACAAATGTGTCAAGTAGTTATCTGAAGACAGCTAATTCAGGCCATGGTGATGGACATCAACATAAGAATTTGATAGTGTTTCTACTTTGTTATGCATGTCAATCTACCAGTGACACTGACAATAAACACTCAACTCGAAAGGGCTAGTTATTCATTGTGTGGCATCTGCTGTAGGCTGTATATAGCAGTTACTGAATAGCAAACACACCTTTGATTTCGTAGAAAGAAGACTGCTTTTCATCAGCGCAATGGGATCTGAGGGGATCTTAAGAAGCAAAAAGGAGAATATTCAGAATTGAGGTATCATAAGAAAAAAATAGTAACAGATGCACGACTGCGTCAAAAACCTATTTATTTACCAGTGCTGGCGCTCCATCTTTAACAGTGTAACGCTTGTGCTGGGAGTTAGGCTGAAACAGAACGTTGAACTTATCAAGTTACAAACTGGAGCAATTGACAGACAACAATGCAACATCACGCAAACATAATTGATTAATGGGATTAGTTGTTCCAAGATATCACTGGCACATACATACTGCAGCCTGTCCTCCAGACCAAGATCGTCGATTAGTCTACTCGCCTCCAGTGCACTCTCTGTCTGCAGGTAAGAGAATCAAGTCATGTCATCAACTAATCTTCTATCCTGCGGTTCAATTTCGAATTCGAACACCCTCCCATGCCCTACCAAGAGAACAGTATCACGCATATAGCAATTGTGACATCGAGCACAGCACGATAATGCACACAGGGCTGCTCGGTTGGCTCGAGCCTCTCGAGCCTTTGACTAGTGCCACACACAGTCCAAAGCAACACGGAAGCAGTACCGCAGCAGGCTCAGATTCTAAGTTACCGACCAAAAAATGGGCTCACCATGGTGTTGGCCCCTTCGTCCCAGAGGTATCCGCCGTCGGAGTTGGTCCGTATCTTCCCTCCGGCCCGGTCGTCCGCCTCGAACACCGTGACCCGCACGCCGCTCTTGCTCAGCCTGTACGCCGCCACGAGTCCGCTGCACAGACCGGCAGAACCGCACACCACCATTCCATCAAACACCTAACGTGCGAAACAACCAGAATTCGGGGGCAATTTCGCGTCGCTCACCTGACGCCGGCGCCGACAACGGCGACCGACCTAGCGCGCGGGTCGTCGGAGGCGGCCATGGCGAGCACGGGGCGGAGCCGGCGCCCGCGCGCGGAGGCGGTGCGGCGAAGACGGGACGGGGAGGCGAGGCGGATGGACGAAGCAGAGGAGGAGGAGGAGGGGGCGGTGGCGGAAGTGAGCATTTGATTTGGGATTTGGATGGGGAGAGCTGGAGAGGGAGCGGTTTTCTCCCTCCGTGTTTGCTGTCGCCGATCGGAGTCGCGGAGTTGGTGGGGCAGGGGCAAGGGCAAGGGCAAGACTAGTCAGTCAGGCTGGTCACAATGGGAGTAACTTAGGTCGTAACATCATACATTTTAAGACAAGTTTGTTTATGTGGCATGTATTTAATGAGGAGGGAGATGTTTGTGGTAACTTAGCTAGTTACCGTAACATCATACTTATCAAGACACAATGAGTCTATAGCCTAATAAATAAGACACCACACATATGTTACTCCCCACTATGGAGGTAGTAACATAGACTAGTAACATCATGTTACTAGTTGATGTTACTTCTTTGTTACTCCCCATTGTGAGCAGCCTCAGGGCGTGTTCGGCAACGTCCCAGCTTCTCAAAATCCTCAAAATCCCAGCGTCTCAGATCTCAGTCATGTCGAAACCGGTGGCGTCGAAAACCGGAGGCGCGGTCTCGACCTGCTCTACGTCATCGTCTTCACGATGGTAGTAAACTTTGTTAGATCCCCACTCGAAAAATAACTGTTTTTTTTAGTCTGGGTCGAAAAACAGGCAGACCAGATCTCGGATAAGTCTCTATCGGAAAAAAAAATTCAGGCGCAGGATATTTCGCCCTCCGTGCTTTACTTGTTCCGTTCCCCGACCGATTTTCCCGCACCCCCGGTTCTTCGCGCGGAACTTTTAACTGAGCTACCCGCTTGAGCTTGGCGCCACTGCTGCCGATTCAGCCGTTCCGCCTCGCCACTAATTCGGCACCCATGGACCCACTGCAGCCTCCACAAGTCCTCCCGCATGCCGGATTCGTCCCCCCGTCGGCCCCAAGAGCATAGCCGCGACCTCCCGCACCTTCGGCGACCGACGTCCCCTTGGCACCAATTTCGGTCGTCCCCGGACAGAAACGGACGCTCGGGGTGGTCGGCGTCCTCCGTCCTCCCGTCGCCTCGCATTCTCTTCCTCCTGTCGCCGCGGTGGTCGGCGCGGCTTCCGGGACACTATACGCGATGGCGAAGAGGCACGCCACCGGGCCGAAGCCACCAAAGAAGGCCAAGGTTCCGGCGGGCCGAGGACGTGCTCCTCGTGCTTCGGCTGCAGGTCAAAGCTCCGCCGCCCCCTCCGCCGCGCCCAACGTGTTCGACCAAAGTCCAAAGAGGTGAAAATCCGATTCTTTCTCCCGTGCATTCAACATTCGTGTGGTCCGAAGCTAAGCAATTCGCATGTTTCAGTTGTGTAGTTATCCCGTGCATTCAACATACTCGCAAATGTTGAATGAGAACTCGGTTGATCTCTCGACTACTCCACTTGAGTTCGATTGCAAGTTGCCCAAGGCCGAAGCGGAGGAGGAGAAGTGGATGGCGAGGAAGACCTGGAAGAAATTGGGGAGGATGTGTTTGAGGGAAGCCAAACACGGCTTGGAAAGAGGTCTGGCAACTACACCGAGTTGGAGGACACCACATTGATCCGAGCATGGGAAAGTGTGACCCTTGATGCGGGTGTAGGCAATGATCAAAAGAGAGCAAGATATTGGCAACACATAGAGGACAAGTATCACAAGCTCATGCCGGTGCCATCACTACGTTCATTGAGGTTTCTCCAAGGTCGGTGGGATTGCATCAAGCAAACATGTAGCCGATGGACCGGATGCTTGGAGCAAGTGAGGAATGCACCTCCATCCGGTTGCACAATAGATGACTATGTGAGTTTCTTTCACACATTCATGTTCATGTTGCCCGTGGAATTGAACTCACATTTGTTTGTTTTTGCAATGTAGGATCGCATTGCCCATGAGAGGTTCAAACAAATGCCGCATCCAAATATCGGCCTTTCATGCTACAACATTGTTGGAAGATCCTTGAGTTTAGTGAGAAGTGGAGGTTGAGTGATGAATAAGGTGTACCGAAGATAGGTACTCTATCTAAGATGGAAGATGATGAAGATAGTGATGATGCACCAAAGGGAGGAAGTGTTGGAGATATGCCCTAGAGAAATTAATAAAGTGATTTTATTTGTCATATCTCAATTGTTCATAATATGTTTTTATACCATGCTATAACTGTATTACGCGGAAACATTAATACACGTGTGGTATGTAAACAACCAGGTCCCTAGTAGCCTCTATTTAACTAGTTCGTTGGGCAACAGATGATCAAGGTTTCCTGATCATGGATAATTACGTCGGTTGACAACGGAGTCATGTCATTGGGTGAATGACGTGATGGACATACCCAAAAGATATAGAAACGTAGTGCTCATACCTTCGACTGTGAGGTCATATCAAATCGCTGCTTCTGGAAGGTGCTTTGATTGCATCAAACGACATGTCTTATATAGCGTGACAATAAAGGTGACACTTTCGGGTATCCGAATGAAGCAGTGGAGGCGAGTGATCAAGAGCGGGATTTGCCAATCCACATAGCAGTATAGATACTCTGGGCCCACTCGGTGAGATTACATCAATGAGCTTGCAAGCATGTGACTAGGTCACGGGGAAGTAATATCACAGATGAGTAAAGATAGATTTGTCAATGACGAGATCATGCTCGGTAATCGTGATACCGGAGAACGATGCTCGGACAATCTAAGTATCGCTAGGCAAAAGGTTGCGACTAGACGTCTAAAGGTTCGAACGATAAAAGACTTTCGTGGACGCACAGGGACTACCATGGGTATCCAGACCCAACTGTTAGTCATTGACCGAAGAGCGTGTCTCGTTCATGTCTGTGTGATCCCGAACCGTAGGGTAACACACTTAAGCGTATGTGACGATTAGATTGGATATAAGAGAGAAAGAAATCGGAGACTCCGAAAGTGTTCCGGGACTTGTTCGATGTTGATCGGAGGCAACGAAATATGTTTCGGAGCTCGAATGAATTAAATAATTTGTATTTAATATTAATAAGTGTTATTAGTAATTAAATATATTTTTATTTAATTAATTTCGAATTTTTAAAGGCATTAAACCTAAATGGGCCTTAGAGGCCCATTAGGGAAAAACACCAAAAAGGAAAAGGAAAAAAAAGGGAGGGGCCCACCTAGGGCCGGCACACCACCATGGTGCGGCTGGCCATGTGGGAATAGTCCCACATGGCCAGGCCAGCAAAGATGGCTGCCCTTCCCCCCCCCCCTTTATATAGTGGTGCCCCTTTGCCTGGAAATTGACACCATCCTCTCTCTTTCTCTCATCCGTTTAGACGTGGCTTCGCAAATGGGGCTACGCACGGTTGAGAGAGTTCTCTCCACTATACGCACACCGCCGTGCTGCTAGATCCAATCTTCCACTTCCGCTGCTCTGCTGGATCTGGAGCCCGAAGGTCGTCATCTACACCGTACGTGTGTGGAACTACGAGGTGCTACACGGGTGGCACTGGGAGTACGTCTTCTTCCTCTACACGACCTCGAGGTCGGCTACGTCGTCTACTTCTACAACGCTTGTTGCGGGAGCGTAATCCTCGCTATCGGTCTACAAGGGTATGTACATCGATCTCCTCCGTATAGTATATCTGCATAGTTATAGATCTTGGCTAGTTTCTGGTTATCGTCGGAAGGAATTTTTTTTGTTTTCTACCCACGATTCCCTTCAGGAAGAAACAAGGATAGGCCGAATGAAAGAAGGATGGGCAAAGATCAAGCTAAGAGGGCGTCTGAAGCCTCCATTTTGAGAGACCAAATTGCTACAATGATGAAAGGAAAGGAGGCAATGATGGCCAAACACTTGGAGGTCAAGGTGACATTGGCCGAAAAGAAGAGTGAGAGCAAAGAGAAGAAGTGGGCGACAAGATACAACTTTGCATAGCGCAAGATCTCTATTGAGAAGCAAAAGATGAAGGCAGAGAAGAGGGCCAAAGAGAACCTGTTCATGATGCTTGATCCCACCTCCATGGAACCAATGGCAAGTGAGTTTCGGGATATCACAAGGGAGGAGATCATGTTTCTGAGGAGACAAGAGCTCCATGATCTCATGGTTGGTTATGGTAGTCCGGCCAATGGAGGTGGTGGTGATGGTGGTGCTTCGGCCAATGGAGGGGGTGGTGGTGGTTTTGGTGATGATGTTGGGGGTCTTGGAGGTGGTGGTGCTTCGGAGGTTGTTGATGTTGATCCTTGATTCACTATCAAGTTGATTGATTGCGCATTTCTTTGGACGATTTTATTGCTATCTAGATTGCGCATGATTTTGGTTGTGTAGTAGTATATGTAATAGATTTTATATTCGGTGAGACATGTTAAAACTTTGATTTGGTTCGATGAGGCATGCTGATTTGGTTCGGTGAGAAATTATGAAAACTTGTTATCCAGTACCGGTAGGGCTCGAGGGACAGAATAGATACGGCAAACTCGTACCGGATAGCCACTCGGTACCGGAAAATGATTTTCCAATCAACCCGATAAGAGATATTCGGTACCAAAGTATCCGGTATCTGTAAGAGATGCTCTTAGTCTTTTTACTCTTCTCTTGGTTAGTGATCATCAGGTCAGTAGTAAATGGTAAAATTAGGTCTGTACGATTCCGCTAGTGGTGGTAATTAGTCACAGAGCTTAACGAACACACACATTAGTGAATGTGCACGATAGCACAACAAAAACATCATGGCGAGCCGGCGTTACAGTTTACACCTGTCGCCGTTGCCTGTCATGGTCCACTTCTTGAGAAGGCAGGTGAAGGCCCTGGCGAAGCGCTTGGACCTCGACCTGCTCAGCCGCGGCGGCCTCCTGATCTCGCCGCTCTGCTCGGCCGCCGTCGTTGCGGTAGCGGCCATTTCCGCCGCAGCAGCAGCCTCCTCTTCCTCCTGCTCCTCTTGCAGCTGCAGCTGCTGCTCCTGCTCCTGCTGCGCCACCGCCTGGCTGGCCACCTCGTGCAGCTGCACCCGCGGCTGCTGCTGCTCCAGCTCGCGCTGCCGCTGCTCCCGGAACAGCCGCAGCAGCTTCTGCGCCTTGTCCTTGGCCCTGCCCGTGCCGTTCGCCGTCAGGGACACCAGCGCCGGGATCACGCCTTCCTGGAGCACCGTCTGGCTGCACCCCTCGTCGCCGTTGCAGATGATCCACAGGCACGACACCGCCCTCTCCTGCTCCGCCGCCTCCCCGTTGTCCAGGATGAGCACGATGTCGCCCACGATGGCCTGGTTCGCCGCGATCTCCTTCTTCCCGGCCCAGGTCATCGCCAGGTTGATCAGGACGGTCAGGGCCTTGTCGGTCCACGAGGACGACGGCGTCAGAACGGCGTGGATGCTGTGGATGATGCCCGAGGAGAGGAGGAGCGGGATGTTGGGCGCGTGCAGGGACAGGTTGTACAGCGTCAGGAGCGCGTCGAGGCGGCAGGTGCTGCTCCGGGAGCCTTCCTCTCGCAGGCTGCTGAGAAGGAAAGGGATGGCTTCACTCGAACCGATGATCGCCTGCGCCTCCTCCAGGCAAGACAGGTTGAGGTACATGGCCACGGCTGCCTCGCAGGTCTCTGCTTTCTGTATCATCTGCTCCATCAGGGGGATAACTCCAGCTGACAGCAGCTGTTTCTTGTTCCTGAAACGCAGGCACACAGGTGAAATGATCAGGCCAACTGTGCTAAAATCATCTACGTACATATTCTTGTTCCTCGAATGATGAGGGTAACGAGCCCTTTCTCTGACACTCACTATGGTTAGAGGAGAAAAAAAAAGGGATGAGCCATATTTTTTACCTGTTATTGCTGACAGCGAGATTGAAAAGAGCCATTGTTCCAACCTCCTGAGATTGCACGTCCTCTTTGCGGACAGCCGTCGCCAGGAAGTAAGTGAGCGGCTCGGTAATACCATTAGCACCCACATAGTCCCTGAGTTCATCATCATCCTTCAACATGAACCTGATCTGCTCGACCACCTCACGCTGCTCATCGATACACTCACCACTCTTGTTCAGCACACGAAGCCAACGTTCGCATCTATCGGGTGCAGCCTCTTCGTGGTTATTCTCATAAGAGCCCTTCTCCACAGAGACCTCCTCTTCTTCTTCTTCGCATCCCTCAGATATCACCTCTCTGGAGTTCTGTCTAGAGCACTTCTCCAAAGCAACATCAGTGTTTAACTTGTCGTCTTTTGCACCTGTTTCTTCGAACAAAATCGTGCTAACACCATTAGTCACCAAACATTTGCTACTTTTCAGAGATGTTATCCGCAAATATTTGAGCTTTGGAGACTCCGGCGGGGCGGATGGAACTAGAACCCCGTTTTTTTCACACCAGGATGCTATCAGACCCTTGATGCAGTAATTAGGTGTCATGGTAAGCTGGGACAGCTGCTTCCGAGTTTTTGGGCAGCTTGTGTTGCCACTGTTAAACCATTTCTCAATGCAAGCTCGCTCGTATGTCTGACCAGATGCGATGACAACAGGGTCATACATGAGTTGCAGGGAGATTGGACACCTTAGTTCCTCAGGTGGCAATGGCATGCTCCCCGATAACCCTTTAATCTGTTTGAAATTAAAGGAGCCAGACCTAGGAAGGAGCTTCTCAAGCGCAGGGACATTTCCATGGAGATCAACTGAGCTAGATATTGAACTGAAGGAGCATGAAGGACTTGAGCACTGAGAGTTGATGGAATCCATTGTTTCGCTCCTAAAATGACTCGAGTATTTCCTCAAGAGATGCAGTAGATACGCTGCTATTGATTCTTTCTTCGTGTCTTCTTCTGCATGGGCTCTCTCAAGAAGCCTTCTAAGCTCTCTTCTCTCAGTAAGAGCTGCAGATGATGATGTGATGCCAACTCTGAAAACAGTTCGCCGAAAGAATTCAAGTTCATTGTCATCAAGGAATCCATTGGATTTCTTCTCATTCTGAATTATTTGTTTCACTTCATCGCCAGCTTGTTTTTCAGCCTGATCCAAAGCAAAAATTGAGTTCTCCAGCTCGTGTGCAATCTCTGGGATCTGAAAGTTTCCAACAACAGATAATTATCTGAGGGTTTCTCGAGAAAATAATTATCCCAGGAATAAAGGCTTGCAAACAAAAAGGAAATAAATCATGAGAAAACAGTTAGTGGCTAAAGCCTGCAGTGCGGCAAACTCATCCATCAACATGACTACGTCAAGGTAGTGAAGAAGAATTGATTATATGATAAACAAATATTATAGTCGCTTGCTTATGGTAAATCTACCCATGAGGATACATTATATTCTGTAGAAGAAATTCTAGAAATATGTTTGTACATGAGCAGTGAAAACCTGAGAATTAAATGCTTCTGGAAGTGTTTCTTCCAACTGGTGAAGACTTTCTAAAAGAGCATATCTTGCTTTCTCAAATTTTGTAAGAACACTTTCTGATGTTAGAGCCTGCAATACAGTAACCATGTTAAGTACAGACATGTGTTGCTGTAACAAAAAGCAGAATGTGACGATATCAGAATACTTGCTCTCTAATATCAAACACAGACAGCAAGTTTGATGACCGAGATTATCCAACTACCATCAACAATATGATACTGTAGTAGTGTAGTACCAAGAAAACTCGGCGTATATGGTATGCTAAGCTTTCACTTCTCAAACATGGAAAGTGCAAGCATATTCACACATATGAAAATTGATAAACTACATACCAAGTAAAGCTTGCTACACTCTGAGCAATACTGAAGTAGATTCTTGGCCTTATCAACAGTTATGCGTAAGGAACTCAATGCCAAAAGTCCAGAGCTACTTCCAGGTCTTGTAGCCTCAAGAGCAGGGATGGCATTTGAAACTTCATGAACTACATTATAAAGTTTCTTACATAGTTCTCCATGCAGCTGCACAAATAGGCAAATTAAATCCAAATGAATCTACAATGTTTCTAGAACAAATTAATCAACATTTAATATGCCGTGTTACAGAGTAAGCAAAGTTACGGATTACCAGGAAACGAGAGAAAAAAACTGCAGTGTTACATCACAGTTTACTAACTTACTTTTTGGTGACATCTGAATATTCTCACAGAGAGTCTTATAATATATAATACAAACTAGTGATGGGTATTTACTAGATGCAATATTATTTCTAACACGAGGTTGACGCGGACTTTAATCCTTCAGAAAAGGGAAAAGCGGAGGCAAACGCCGCTTAACCGAACCTTGGTTAAGTGTCTTCCTACATCTAAAGACAGCCACAAAGAATAGCACTATCTATCGCTAAATTAATAGGTTTTGGTGGAATGAGGGGATAAACTGGATTACCTTCCAGTTGCCAGTAACAATAAAGTCCGCATCAACTTCAACCCTCTCCATGGTGCCTTCTTAGTCAAATTTCATCTGCAAAAAGAGCAATGTACTGAATATGATATTGCTCTTAGTCCTCCGCACATGCATGTGATAGGCAATAAACGGAAGTGTACTCGATGTTTGCAAATTAATTGCATTGGCCAATATATAACAACAAAACTCAAAACAAATATCAGCTTATATTAAAGAAGTACACATGAAGATATCTATATCTCATATAAATGGCATCGATCACATAATTGAAAGGAAGCATCTCATCAATTAGGTATGCAGCATGTAACATAACAATACGAAAATATAGCACCAGAAAGGGAAGAGAGCAAAAGGTACATGGTTTGTGAGGACGAGGTTTTTTTACATGGTGCAAAGAAGCAACAAATAATCTTCTGATTCGCGCAATTGGCACAAAACTAGAAAATAAATCAAACCAATTTACCCACAGAATAAGGAATGTCTAGTTTCCATGGTTATGCCATCGAAGTTGTAAGACCGAAACTCCGGCAAACTTGTTATGGGTACAGACTTCAATATAAGACAGTCAGGACGCGTTTTGTCTAAAAAGGGAAATTTGCCTGTTCGGACAGCTAAATTTGGAGCATATATCATGGACCAAAGAGCTAAACTTGGATGCAAGTTGTTTGTGCACCACAAGTATGCAGAGACAAGCTAGATTCTGCATGGTCACATGGAAACTCCAGAGTACATCTGTACAAAATGTCACAACTGCATCAAACATTTAATCTCGATCGCCTAAGCAAACCAACATGTCCACACTGAAGAAATTTAAGCCACATGAATTACATTTTTCATAATTACGCAACTAAGTTCCACAAATTGCAAAGTAAAGCTACATTTCCCCTCCTCCTAATTGGCATCATTATATAAACCCATCGCTGGCTAGCGAAATCATACATACCTGACGGGTACAGGGTGACGAAGGAACAATCCCTGAATTTCCCCATGGCACAGCAACTTCATCCCCCACAGGCTTTTCCCCACCAACCCTCCTCTTGTTCCAGAGGCGCCTAACTTGGTGCGAGAAGGGGAGGTGGGAGGAGGGGAACACGGGGAGACGAGAAATGGCCTTGGCGTTGAACCGTGAATAGCAACGTCTCCGCCCCTTCTCGCTGGGTCCGGAAACCTCGTGCTCCCGAGGATAAATTTAGGAGGGGGCTCCCTCCCATTCCCTCTCGCCAAACTAGCCGAGGGCGTTTGGTTGCCTAGAAAAGGCTGCACGGAAGTGACGCGGCGAGTGTGGTGTGGTCGGCGTGTGTTCGTGCGGCGAGCCGACGACCGACGGACCCACCGTGGACTGCGGGGCGGAAGGTGAGCGCGCGCGGTGGCTGCCATGGACCATGGCGGCGAAACCGGTGGGACGCGAGGTCCGGCAGCAGCACGCGGCGGCTGATGAGGCGAATGGAGATCAGATGTTAAGAACGGTGGAATAATACTTATACAAATGACACCTGAGCAGCAGATTTGCCACGTGAAGCTGGTTTGCCCGAGTGGTTAAGGGGGAAGACTTAAGATCTTCTGCACATAAGTGCGCGTGGGTTCGAACACCACAGCCAGCACAGCAGTTTTGACAAATTTTGCTTTTCACATTTGATTTCTCATAAGCAGTCTTTTTTTTTCCTTCTAAAAAGCAGCCCTGCAACATCAGCCTGTTTTTTGTGTGTCGATCGGAACTCGGATGCCGACTTTGATTGGAGTCCGGGCGGTAGCCTTTTCCCTCACCGATTCGATTTCTCATAAGCAGTCGTTTTTTTCCTTCTAAAAAGCAGCCCTGCAACATCAGCCTATTTTTTGTGTGTCGATCGGGAACTCGGATTTTTTTTAGATAAAGAGATTTTATTACTTAAGAGTTTTAAGCATTACACCCGGACTCTGCATAGTTAGGATGCACACAGTCAAAAGTTCACGAGATCACAAGTACCCGATGCTGAAGAAATAAAAGGCGAATTATATATCAAAATGAGAAATTGTAGATCCGCCTAAGCTGTTGGTAGGTCGATCCGGAGACTATGTTGCCATTCATGCCGGGAGAATAACTCCCTGGCCGCAGCCTCCAAACGTGATGCCACCTCCAAAAACAAGTCTCGGTGCTCCACACGTTGCTGGGCCGCCCATGCCCGAAGCGTAGCTGTACACCGATAGATAACCTGCATAACAGAAGCATTTTTATCGTTAAAAACCTTGTCATTTCTACATAGCCACAGCGACCAAATAACGGCAAGCGCTCCACCCTACTGAATAGTTTAAACCTAGGATCCACCCCGTTTAACCAGTTGCCAAAAATGTTTGCAATGGAACACGGGGAATGTAAGGTAGAACCTATCTGGATGGCTGACCATATAGATCTGGCTAACTCGCACTGAAAGAATAAGTGTGTAATGGTCTCATCATGATGACAGAAGACACACCTTTTGCTTCCGTGCCAATTGCGTTTGGCTTATCTTTTGTAAGAATTACACCTCGACGAAGATACCACGCAAACACCTTAGTTTTTAGCGGGATCTTCATCTTCCAAATTTTGTTATTATCCTTAATATCGACCGGTCCTACGGGTAAGATTAATGCTCTGTACATAGAATCAACCGAGAATTTACCATTCTTCGTAATATTCCATCGAAATTTATCTGGACCTTCCGATAGATTGATGGAATCCAATCGGTTGAGCAAAGCAATCCAGGATGCTTGCCTCGTTCCAAGTAAACTTCTCCTGAACGAAACATCCGGTGGGGAGGTACCCAACACCTTAGCGATCGTGTCGCTCTTGTTTCGTACAATTGCATACAGAGCCGGATATTGTTCTCTGAGAGTGGATTGGCCTAGCCATGTATCCTCCCAGAATCGAATTTCCGATCCATCCCTAATTGAGAAAGAACCATGTGGGAAAAAGAATTTCTTCGTAGCCATAAGACCTGCCCAGAAGTGCGAATCGCCAGGTTTCCAAATAACCTGAGATACGGCTTGTGATCCCACGTACTTTCTCCTAAGGAGGGTTTGCCAGATTCCATCTTCAGAAAGAAGCGGGGATGTTGATACGTCCAAAACGTATCTATAATTTTTTATTGTTTCATGCCATTTTTATGCTTTTAGCACTTGTTTTTATATTAAGTTTATTATTTATTTGGACTAACCTACTAATAGTTGCAAAAGTGCACAATGTTCTTGTTTTACTATTTGATGTGTAGAAATTATCAAGAATACAAGAGGAAACCTTGTTGGAGTCGAATTGGGACTTTCCTGAAATCTGTCTGAGAACTTTTTACGAAGATTGTCAGTTTGACCCTCGAAGATGACGTCAAATGGAGACCTGGCTCTTACGAAAATTGTCACAATTTTCCATACGAAGATTTTAAGCCCGAGATCAGCCCAATCGGAGTTCGGACGCGGCCTGGAGGCCCGTTTTGGTGGAACCCTAAAAGGGGTGACGGAAATCCGAGAAGATATATAAAGGGAGGAAACCTAATTCGTGGAGGACTCCTCCACCCACGAATTTCAGCCACCAAAAGCCACGTTTTTGCCTCCCCCATGGATCCCATCTCCATGGGGGAGGGCTCCCAAGAAGCCATGAAGGAAGGGGGCTAAGGGGCGGTGCTCCCCCATGGAACCGGCGGCGCAGGAGGAGCCCCCTGCGCCACCGCCGGTGCCGGCGCCGCCCTGCGCCTCTCGCTGCCCTCTCCGCCATCTCCATCACCAACTCCTCCTTGTATTCAGTGGTTCATCCTCCCACAAACCTCTGTACCGTCGTATGTAAACATGGTGTTTGATGCTATAATATTTATCCTATGATCTATGTCATGTTTATGTAGTTTATTTGTCTTTCGATTGCTTTGTTGAATGTCTATTGTTCATTAGAGTTGTATGTTGATATGGTACTGTCCTTTGGTGTCCATTATACTTGTGCGCGCATGGATCAACACCATAGGGTTAGTAGTATGTGCAAAGGAAGGGGCGTAGTTCTGCCGGAGTGACAGAAACCTAAGGACTCAAACCGGTTAGTTGCACGTATGGGAGTAAGAGGACCATAAACTTAAGGCTATGGTTGGGGAAACCTTAATGCATTGTTAGTATTTACGGATGTTTGCTAACAATCCAATCATATAGTACTTGTAATCCCAAGTAGTGGAGTGCATGTATATTTAGCCTCTCCCACATTGAAAACTGCATCAAAGACAATGAACTAGATGTCTTCACTAATTAATCTTAGACAAAGCCACCACAATTACCACCACTTTTCCACACTCATGGTACTGTTAGTATATGGTTACTTAGTGTACTTTATTGCTGCAGCACTAACTTTTACTTTCTTGTATTTATTATCCTGCAAAACTATCTCTCATACCCGTATTGCTACCGTAGTTTTATTTCCTAGATAATACAAACGTTTAGTGTGCGTAGAGTTGTATCAGTGGTTGATAGAACTTGAGAGAATACTTATCCTACCTTTAGCTCCTCGTTGGGTTCGACACTCTTACTTATCGAAAAGGCTACACGCGATACCCTATACTTGTGGGTTATCAGAGAGCCAATTACCAAGTAAAGCTCTGTTCTTGACCTCAAGGTCACGAACACCCAGCCCTCCTTGGTCTTTAGGGCAGCAAACCACACTCCACTTAGTTAGTCGATATTTTTTCTTCTCACTATCCCCTTGCCAAAAGAATCTAGATCGGAAGTAATCCAATCGTTTTAAGATTCCTTTAGGTAATTGAAAGAATGATATCATATACAGTACCATGTTTGTCAGTACCGAATTTATGAGAACCAATCTTCCACCCAGGGATAAGAGTTTGCCTTTCCAGCTATTTAAACGTGTTTGAAGCCTTTCCTCCACCTTTTTCCACTCAGCATTTGTAAGTCTCCGATAGTGAATCGGAATACCCAAATAGTTGATAGGAAATTGACCTTGTTCACAGCCGAAAAGTTCAGCATACAAGGCGGCATTTTCTTGAGCCTCGCCAAAGCAAAACAATTCACTTTTATGAAAATTGATCTTAAGACCCGACAATTGCTCAAAGGCTGACAAGATCAGCTTTAAGTTTCGAGCTTTTTCGATGTCATGTTCCATAAAAAGAATTGTATCGTCAGCGTATTGAAGAATCGATAAGCCACCATTTACTAGATGTGGAATCACTCCTTCAATTTGGCCTACAGATTTAGCGCATTCGATCAAGATAGCCAACATATCAGCCACTATATTAAATAGTATTGGCGATAGCGGGTCACCTTGCCTAAGACCTTTTTTCGTTTGGAAGAATTTGCCCATGTCATCATTGACTTTAATAGCAATGTCGGAACTCGGATGCTGAGTTTGATTGGAGTCCAGGCGGTAGCCTTTTCCCTCACCGATTCGGCTCCCCTGTGTATCTACCGATCTGTAAATAAATATCCCAGCTTGTAGGAAGTGAGAGCCTCAACTCGCAGATCACAACCTAAAAGTCTCGACGCATGGCGAGATCGAGATCTCAGAACTCATCAAGGAGCTCGTAGAGGGCGCCGTCCCGTCAGAGATGCAAAAGCAGGACTCGAAAGAGGAGTTGAGCATGAAGATGCAAAAGGAGGAAGATCCAAGTTCGAAGATGCAACAACCGGTCTCTTTTCTCAACAAGGAGATGAAACTGGTGTCACAGGAAAAGCTGCGAGACAAGATGAAGAAGTACGGCGTTGGCAAGGCTATTAGGCTGCTGTGCATGATGGCGTTGCTTTATACGTTCTTGTTTTGCAGAATTGTCACGCCTGAGGGTCAACCAATCGATCCTCTTCACGCGAAACTCTTCAGATGTGCCCAGGCAGTTGTTATCTTTGTCATATATCTACTTGTTTGAATATCCTGTGGCTTCTCTAGACACAGTCTTGCGGTTTTGTTATCCGCCATAGTTATGTAGAGCATTTGACCTTTTGTGGCTGAGGAGATTTATATATTTGTAACAAAAATCGTTATATGTTATCTTCTATATCTAAATAGGAGCACCCCACTAGCTGATTTCTCTCAACATGCAAGTATGCCACATCATCAAGCCTCCACCTCACTATATCATGTCATGCCTACTAATTATTTTTCTTAAGATGCAGCATATTCTCTGGCAAATCTCCTTAGGTTCCCATGTTCACTCTTCTGTTCCTGTGGTCTGCGCGTTATGTCAAACAGCCAGCCCATACAATCTTCTGGCCCATTCCAAACAGCCCAATCATGTTCATCGTTGCCACTGAACGGCCGCTTTTCTCGGCCGCACAGAATCCAGATCGACCGACCAGCCACTCCTCCTCTCAATCAATGTCCACGAACACGTTCACCCTTCCTCTCCCCCGCGATTCCCGCGAGAAACTCCCGCCCAGCTGATTAACGCAAGCATACGAGAGGTTCATGCTGAATTCCCCCTATAAACTCTGTCACGCGCCTCAGCAGTTCGCATCTACGCATTGTCCTCCATTACGGCTGGGCGTCTGCCTCATACTCGCGCCGCCGGTGACCCACTGCATCCCGTCTTCTCCGCTTTCCCGGTCACATGTTGCCATTTTCGTCACAGTTTTGGATTTCCTCATCTCCTCAGGTTCTGGCGACTTGGACGCAGAAGCAATCGACGTGGTCCTTCTAGCTGGTCGTTGATTCTCAGGTTCTGGCGAGCTGGACGCTGAAGTAGTCACCGTGGTTCTTCCTAGCTGGTTGCTGCTTACTCCTTTCTACTGCTCCTTACCCAAGGGCGTAAGGCTAATTCCAGTGCTCGTATTGGTACGTGCACCTCCCATCTCAGTACAGTTTAGCTCCATTGAACGAACATCCTTGCATTTTCTTCTTTTGCTTGATTGAACACACCCTGCAATGTGCTCACGTTTACCTGGTAATTCTCAATTATAGTTTACTAGATGACCCGTTGCGTGACTGCGCAACCGCCGGATGCAACTACCACACTATTTCAACATCATTTGATTTTGAAAGTTTTGGACCTAAATTTATTTACATGTATGAATTAACAGTGGAAATTTGAACACTGCACTTGCACTACGCAACAGCTGAAAGCAAGACCACATTGTTATCATAGGCTATGAGAATAAAAAGGATTGTCTATTACACAGAACATAGTCGCACAGACATTTTACTACGGCTTACTCTAAGGATAAATAGAAAAGCATGAGATTTAATGCATTAGGCATCGGTTCTTGCAGCACGAAATATTGTCTTAGTCTATCACAGAACATGGTTTAGGGAAGTCAGGTTACAACTTTTCATAGTTAGGGTTGGACGATCGGATGTGGCTCTGCCCGAATGCAGAGACTAAATTGTTTTCATAAGCTGTATTTGCCGGTGAAGATTAATTGTTGCCATATCATCTCTACGGAACTTAGCATATAATTAGATCAGAGAAATAGCCACCGAGAAGAATTTGAAAATGAAATTATGAGTCACTGAACCAGTAAATCATGTACACTGAGACAAACTGGTACGCACCAGACATCCACATGCAACCACAGGAAACAGAATTTAGCATCTAATTAGATCAAAGAAATAAAACACGTAGCTTCATAGCAATACAATATTGTTTCCATATGCTCTCTTTGCTTCACTGCCCATCACTTGATTGAAATTTAAGCTGGTTTAATTGGCGAGCATTTTCATTTCGATGTGGCATATTGTATCTTAAGAACAGATGGCGCCACCAGAATTTTTCGGTCAAATATATTAACCCTTACCACACCACATGGATTGATATCAAATCCAACTTGTGTTTAATTTTGATGTTTTGTAACGATTGAAAATAGAATGGGAAGAAATAATGCAAGCAACTCATTTTATTAACTCATAGAGCTCGGTTATATATGGATACTTACTCGAGAATGTTGAAATTGCTTCCATGAAACATAAAAATAAAATGGATTTAAATAGGCCAAAGAACATAACTTAAACAAATTACTTGATGATAAATTACTTGATGACCCGTTGCACGACTGCGCAACTGCCGGATGCAAAGATTACATTATTGCCATACATTTTACTGGTTGGTGAAAAGTAATTCATTTTATTTGCATTCATTTATTTTGTGTGGATACTCCTTCAGTTAGCTTGGTTTTGTATGGGCAGTACGAATCTTCATAGAGCACATCAGTTATACTATAGAAGTCATCCATAACTTGAATCATGTCATCATTGTTGTCAGCAAAACACGAAGGCATATGGTCCTTCTATGCCTAACAAAGTGATCTCATTTGTTTCACTGCCCATCATTTGATTTAAATTAAACCGGTTTCGAGCAGACAATTGGCGGTCATTTTTAGTTTAATTTGAAACATTGAATCTTAAAAACAAACGGCACCAAGTTTGTGTTGTTGTCAATGACACCCCTGTTCAAAAAAGGGATAAATACACTGAACGGAGTACATTATTTGATTAAATTAAGCGGGTTTCGGCCAGATAATTGACGGACATTTTCAGTTTGATATGGCACACTACATGTTAAAAACATAGCACCAAGTTTTTTCGGTCGGATCTCGACGACTAATAATCTTGTAGCACGCGTAGAGGTATGTTATATTTGGCACCTATATTTTTTAGTTAGAGTGATATATTTATGAGGCATGTGATTTTCAACTTGAGTTTCGATGTTTTCTATATCGATTAGAAAATAGAATGGGAAGAAAATAGATGACCCGTTGCGCCAGTGGTGAAATGCCAAAGGCGAGACTGTATTTTAGCCATAAGTTCTATGTGTATTCATGTATGGTGTTGTATGTGTATGAGATTTCTATGACTCTTGTGTCGCTGCCATCGACCTCTCAGGATTACGGAGGCTGACCGTTAGGGTTTTCTTCTCGTTGTGCCCACAAAGGTGTTTACCTATCATACTACACACAGTGAGAGAGACATGTGCCGTTCATTCATAATGAAAAATGATTGGTTGGTAGATATAAGACTGATAGTTAGTGTAAATGAAGTAAGTGACAGAAA
Source organism: Poa pratensis (assembly GCA_947311845.1). NCBI lineage: Eukaryota > Viridiplantae > Streptophyta > Magnoliopsida > Poales > Poaceae > Poa > Poa pratensis. Next base: position 34,778,912 of record CAMZMU010000047.1, read on the forward strand.
AACTAAAATATTACTCCCTCCGATAGGAAAAATTGACGCGGTCTGTGTACAAATTACATTTTACATAGAAGTCTTTTGTCACTCAAATCATTAGGAAAAAAGATCTTCCATTCTAATTTTTACCGTCCTCTTCCTCCGTCCGTCGCGGACGCTCCACCCCTACTTTCCTCCCGACGGCCGTTCCACCTTGATCCCGTGCAGCTCGCCCCGAGCCCTTGGAAATTGGCCCACACACTCCTCCGGCTGCAGGGCGGCCCGGGTTGCTCTCCTCATGGGCGACCTCGTCAAACTCGCCCCTGCTTGCTCCGGACGGCGCCTCTGACAGCAGGAAAAAGAACTCCGGCGATCCCCCGCAGCTTGGCGGCCACAGCAGCAGCATTGCGTCTCCGGCTCCAGCAAAAGCAGCGCATCGCCAGCTCCCACCAGCAGAAGCGCACCACCAGGCACATCTCGCCTAGGATCTTCACCTTGCCAGCTCCCAGCGGCAACAGCACACCTCCAGGCTCTTCACCTGGCCGGCTCCCAGCGGCAGATGCGCGCCACCAGGCTCTTCACCGTGCCTGGTCCCAGCGGCAGAAGGGCACCACGAGGCGCATCTTGCGCAGGAACACATGCAGATGCTCACTGTTTCATGTTCATAAGAAAACTGAATTACTTGACTAAACTGAAGACAGAAAAATGCATGTTTTTCAACTCTGAATGCAGATGACAACTTCATGAATTTAGGCTTGGTCAAATTAGCACAAAGCCAATAAATTATGTTTACAAAAGCCTACGAAATTTGATGGCATATCTAAAGTTGGCACTTCATTGAGAGGGCATATATATCCTGTGCAAATGCAACAAAAGCTACATTTTCAAAAAAAAATAGGTGTAACTTTAAAAATGTCAAATCACTACCAGTATGGACACCATAGATGGAGCATTGGTGAATTGAATATTATAATATTTTGGAGACCATAGATGGAGTATTTAAATTGAAGGAAAGAATTACTCCCATCCAGGAAACAGTTGACCAACTCGATCAACTTTAGATTTCATCGACGTAACTGATAACTCAAAAAATGCAGCTAACACTTTAGTTTGAAAATTCTATACTTATCAAGGAACAAGCATTATAACAATGAAGTGGAGAATACCAAGCAGAGCACAGCACAAAAAAAAATCAAGCAAATCACTTATCAGTTTGTCTAATAGTAGTGATCTTATTGTAATCAAGTTAAATAAGGAAAGCATCGGGGCCACCGATTGAAACCACTGGTAGATGTTTGATATGTTAGGCATTAAAGGAAACTATGACATTACTAACTGTGATCCAGACATCACAACAGATGGTTGCTTGAAGGCCTTACCTCAGAGCGACCAAGCAAAGGGACATGGATCACACCTCGGAGAAAAAGAAAACCAGCAATGCTCCTGCTAAGAGCACACCTTAGAACCTGAACAATTAGTATAGGTTAATCGAATATCACATCTCAGCATCAGGATATCACATCTGCAAAGAGCACACCCATGGAGCACTACTGCAAAGGTTTCTTATCGAATATCACATCTCAACATCAGGATGCAAAGGGATAAAATAGAAATGGCACATCATAGTTCACACATGACTAAGTATTGCATTCCAATTAATCTATCGATACAATTACATGGCTAATGACTAAATCATAAGCATATATTCAGATGTACACCTACAACATTGTTCATACTTGGTTATCTTACTTTCATGCATGAAGCCATGAACTGATGCTTTGCCCCTTCATTAATTCAAAACAGAAGAAGAATGCATCATAAGGCCCAAATAAGGTTTAAATGCACGGAAATGCTTTGTGCAATCTTTGTCGAATTTTCGACAGTCCACATGTCTACGCAAGCACGCGAGAGGAACTATGACGGTGATGTGAGGCGATGAGGGTACTGGAAAGCTGGAGGCTATGGCGTCGCTGCCCCGACGTCGCCTAGTCTTCTCGGCTTGGCTGAATCAGTAGCAGCGGAATGCAAAATCTGAACAAATAAAGGATTAAACTAAGGCATTGAAATGTATGCATCATGCTTTACAGAGACCACGCAACATAAGGCAATCTCATACCACTCCATAAACTAATTAACATAATAAAACTCTAATAGACCAATGAAAAGTCATCTAAAGACCATGCCATTAAAGCCAGTAACAGATTTTATACATATATTGGAATGGTTAACAAAGAACAAAATTTAACGGCTGTATCTATAACTAAAGGCAGCACATATCTTATTATAACACCAATCTGAAACAGTACACATATTCTAAACATTGCACCACTATCATAGAATTGCAATTTGAAATATTACTTTTCTGCCCGAGAACCATAATGCAGTTGCAGCACTCATTATTCTTTGTATGAATGCTCCAACATATAGAAATAACTGGTCCACATTTAAGATTCATTAAACCACACAAATATCATAAACTGAAAACTTATAAATCCGTGTCACGATAGTCAACCCAGCTGCCAAAAGGTGCCAGGTAATGTCAAACTACGAAGTACTGTATAGTAATCAGATATTAAAGGCAAAAGCTACATGGGAAGGTAAGAGCTTGTGCGCACACGTACCTCGCCTCTCTTAGCTTTCTTCCTCTTAAGATCCCTCTTGATAAGTTTATGGGTGTTCAGATCAGATGCACCCTCCTTTGTAGCAAACCATTTTCACAAAACTACAACATGAAGTACATTAAGCAGATCAATGAACATTTATGGGTTTCACGTAATATGGTACCGAATTTCAGTTCTAGTCGCTACCGTCTGCCCGTCTGGTACGCTCTTATATAATTTCGTTAGCTATGGATGACATTTTTTTTTACTCTTTCAGTATCTAAACTGCCTAAACAATAATTAATACACATGCTGGTAGTATATTTTCTTTGTTATCAAGCAGCATAAGAGATGTAAAGAAAAGGATGTGGCATACCATATCTGTGACTACAGATAAATGGATCTGATTATAACAGTGTATGAACGGCAAAGCTGCACATTTACTCAACAAGAAACCAAAAGCACAACAGGGAATGCACAGGGAAGGAAAATATATAGTGTAGGTGTCAACATCATGGTAATCAAATGAAGTATACTGAACCAAACAGATTCAATAGAACAAACTGGAGCACCACACTAATAATATCCATTCATTTTAGCTATTAGCAGCTCGAACCTAAATACATAGCAGGTGAAGACATTTTTTCAATTAAAGCTTTCAAGAATCAATATACGGACTTCGTGACAAAGTTTTGGGAATCTAAATACAGAGATTGTCCAAACATAAACCGAAGGGTAACAAGTTCAAGCAATTAACATAGGATATCATGTAAAAGTAACAACACATGGCCACCTACATGACAGAATTTTGGGAACAGTTAAAACACAATCCTATTGGAAAATCATGCTCCATGTTTCTATCTATATCTGTGAAAAGCGGGGACGATTTACCCTGTTCAAAACGCATCGAACGGACCAGGATGGCTGCAAAGGGCCAAACAACTTCAGTCATTTCAGACATCCAATAGAAAAACATACAGTTGATCTCTGTGTCTCCCCACTAATGTTTGCTTTCAAAATATAACAGCATGTTTCTTTGAACAACGGCAGGTAAGATTAAATGGTTAACTTACCATTTCCTAATTAGTATTCCCAGTAATTAATCCATGTCTGTCCAGAAGGTTTTTTAATAAACCAATCGCATGACATATTTTCTGACCAAAAATCAAACTCATGTAGGAATACCCACATAGTATGCAAGGTTACACTGGAATTTATCAATTTAAGCTAAATCTTTTGAAAAGTACATATAAAAGCACACTGATAATGACAATTGAAAGGTCTGCATAGAAGCACACTGATAATGACATAATCATTATATATCATGGATTGGAAAGGGTTATTAACGAACACAGTTTCCAACTGATTTTAATTTCAGTGCATCAAATGTAAGAACTGAAATCAAAATAAACTACCTAGCATGGAACACAACAACAGATACACACAGTGTGCTTCCGAGGATCAGGAAATAATCAAACTATACAGATACACAGAGGAAAAAAGAAGTAAACCTTCCGAGTATCAGGAGCCCAACAACATCACAGACAGCGCAAAGGTTATCCGCAGCAACTCTTCGGACCAGCATGACCCATCTCAAGTTTAATGCTGCAAGATTAATTTACTGGCTCATGAATCTTAATCAGCAATAATAATATGACCAACACACAAGCTGAAGCATATTACTGGAACCTACATATATCATCTGGGCGATGGAGGCAGGCCTCAGCACAAGAACATTTCTTCCAAGTTTGAACCTTGTAATCAGCCCTATATATCTTTCCAGTATCTGCTTCATGTGCAATGTCTTCCTGCAGATTGAAGAATGAAAAATGTTACCCTGTAAACCTGGTAATACAAGTAACTTGTAAGGTATCATGAACAATCTGCTAGTGCATTACAAATGGAGCCTAGCTGAGAATATGCAGGAGCATCTAGTACGACTGATGTGTCATATTTCTGTAACCTTAGCCCAACACGACCACCCTCTCCGGCATACAGAGCAAAAAGAATTGATGCTCACCTGCTAACAAGTGACAATCTTCGTTTAGAAGAAATAGACATCTGAAAAACAACAAGACCTTTGAACCTACATCATGGAAGAAGTAACCTATAATCAGCACACACACCCAAGCGGTGTTCTTTCCCAATGAATCAAAAGTAACCAGAAACCAGGGCAACCGCAAGGCCACCAGATCCTATACGTTAATAAAGAAAATTGTTTTGTTTTATTCAAATAGCCGCATTGAGTAATACTTGATACAAAAAGATATTAACCCTGGTTCTTTTAATTACTGCAGTTGCTTTGGAAATCATGTGAAGCGGTGTTCTGTTAATTACAATCTGAAGATTAACCCTGGTTCTTTTAATTTATTGACTATTAAACAAAGGCTCGATAAAAAAACTCCCAGCAAATGAAAACAGGAACAAATAGGATAGAAGTGGAAAAAGTATACCTTCAAAACAATGGCTTTACTCAAGTTTTGGCGCAGCCCTTGGTACCTCTTCATCCGTAGCTATCACAAGCTCCTTATCTCTAAGGCAAAGGGTAGAGAATAAGAATTGAAGTAGAGCACCCCAAAAAAAACTACTACTGTGATTAGCAGGAAGTATGAGTCAAAAAATCATAATTGATTCGGATGGGAAGAAGAATAGTTGAGCACAAAACATGAGAAAGGCGGAAGCTTACATTTGCTAACTTCATACTTATGAAACAAATTTATATCCTACCACAAATCATCAGTTAATTGGAAGATCCTAAAAATATAGATGCAAGGGCAGAAAGAGGCTAATAAACTGTCCATCGAGAATTTGTCTTATCCAAGAGACATTGTAGGAAAATGAAGGAAAGATGGAAACAAAACACTACAATTCAATGGACAGTTTTGCTAGCTAACAAGACCAAACAAGCAATAATAGGGAAACGTAGGAAGAGCTCCAAAAATATTTTTGAATGAATTTCTATCATCCATTCACAGGCGGATGGCTTAACAAATATGTAGCACGACTTTGCTCAACCGATTTTTGGTTCCCATATCAGTTTAGCACCACCACTATAAGCCTATAAGCACATTTAGCTAGATAGATCGAGTAAAACTATCACAGAAACTATGCCTTCTTCAATTTAGAAAGCACTGTATTTTCTGAAATCTAAGACGCCTAATTCAAAAAACTGTTACACAAAGCAGTTATAATATGAATGGAGGTGTGTGGACAGTAATCTTTAGTGGAGATACCGAAACACACATGACAAAAGGAAATTCAGAGACATATATTGCATCAGCATCAAATTATTTGAAAGTAACACAATTATTCAAATATCTCAGCAGAATCAGAAATACAAAAACTGCAATTTCAATCTCTCTTAAATCTGAACCCGGGACTATGCCTGGAAAGCACATACAAAAAAAATGACCAACAACAACAATGGAACAACTCTCACTCGGATTCCCTCCCCGAGCAGAAAATAAATAGAGAGAAGAACCAAACTGAAGATGGAAACTAAAGAGGAATAGAATCATAGTTCTAAACCAAATGACAGCAATAGAAATAGTCAAGAAATATATGCAGAAAGCAAATCATGACTTTCTAAAACTGACATTCATTGCACAAACAAATGAAGAGGACAAAGGGGAGGCATGAGAGAGACCACCATTAAAGGTTCCTTTTGAATCCTCAGATCGAAGCACCACCAAGCATCACATCGAGGTGGAGAGAGGACGCCCAGCACGGCCATGTACGCTACCGCTGAACACTGGCATTACCATTGTTGTACCCTAACAAACACGGGCTTAGTGCTGCTTGGCTGCAAGAATTGGAAAGGAACTGTTACCTATTATTGACAACAGCGGAAAGCCGGAACAAATTAGTGAACACTAAATCCACGGAGAAGCAGCAAACTGAACCTGTGAGATGGAGAACAGATCACCTGGATCAAGAACTTGGTAGTCATTAAAGCTGACAGCAAGGGCAAGCAACTCAACATATCCCTTCTTATCCAGGTTGAAAATTCCAAATTTCAGGCTCAGTCACTTCATTTTCTCATATGAAATGAAGAATTTCATCGTTTCATCAGATATACTTCACCTGCATCACCATCATGTCAATCTGAGCAAGATGAACCAGAGAATCAGTTTTAAACAAGCACACAACACTTGTAAATTGACAGCAAATTTTAATCCAATAATTTACATTCACCATTCAATGAAGGAAGGCAATTGTGACAGTCCATTTATTTACATTCACCATTGAATGAAGTGACACAATTGCACCAAATCAAGACTGAAAAAGGAGATAAAAAATTTCATTGGTACAATTTTGATTGTGCCAAGATACTCAAGTTAATTGAGACGGTTCTGAAATTCTGTTATTATTTTGGAAAAGCTGCCACTTAATTAACAGTTTGTACAAAGCAGGGCTAAAAAAATAGACATAATCATGGTTATCTCAGTACAAAAGATTATTATGAAGGAAACAACAGCCATTCTTCATGTCTAGGCCATAATTTAATTCGCTTAAAAAGGTCTAAAATTAAGTTCTAGACAGTACACTAAAATAAACACTGAGAGCAAACCGTCCATCCTCATATTCGGGAATTTTATTGGTACAATTTCAATTGTGCCAAGACTCATGATAATTGCGCCAAGACTCAAGATAATAGTGCCAAGATACTCAAGTTAATTTAGCCAAGACAACTTAAGAACTACTAAAAAACTATTGTCAAATCTGAGATACATCGAAGAGGAGGAGAGAGACCTCACCGGCAGGAGCAAGTTGGGGAGTTGGCCGGCAGCAGCACGTCGGCGTCATACCTGCAGCAGCAGCTGCCCGCATCAGCTCCGTCCTGACCTTCTCCTCCATCTCGCCCTCGGCTCGCATCAGTTTTGTGCCTGCAGGAGCAGCAGCCCGCATCAGCTCCGTCCTGGCCTTCTCCTCCATCTCGCCCTCGGCCTGCATCAGATCGACCTGGGAGAGGAGAGGAGGTGTGGACCAGCTCAGGCAAGTCCCGTCGCTCGCTGCCGCCACAGTCCGCTGCTCGCTGAAGCCGCCGTTGTTCACCGACGCCGCCATCCGCTGCTTGCTGCCGGCCTGCTGCCGTCGTCGCCGCCGCTGCCGTCCACGGCCGGCCTACCGCCGTGACTCCCCTCTTCCAATTGCAAAGCTGAGAGGAATTTATCTTTCAATTGCACACTGCCAATGCTCGCAATCACAGCTCCTCACTAAGTCAGATATGCATCTTCTCATCACCACTGCAGGGGAACCAGTGTGCAAAAGTTTTAAGTAATCATAGCTTTCAGCCCAAAACAGGCCTGATAATTTCAAGAAAAGCAAAGATAGCTCACCCGATATGCAAATCAACGATAAAATCAGAAATAATTTTTTTTTTAGATAAAAGGGCTCGCCCCAGGTTCCATTTAAGCAACCAGAGAGTACAGGCATCCAAGTTTTACACAGCACATCGGCTGGAAATATAAAGCGTAAAAGCGAAAGGTTTCTACAGATAACCACAAAAGCATTCACCTAAAACTAAACATCTCTCCAGGCAATCCTGAGAAGTTCACCCCTGGTTCTTTCTAGCTCCAACAGGTTCCTCTCCATGATGTCCGAAAGAGCAGGGCTGCAGAGAATACACCATCTTCGCAAGTGAGCAATAACCTTGTCCCAGACCATTTTCATGCCGAGCCAGCTTCTTCCCTGAAAACAAAGTTCATTTCGAAGTGACCATAAGGACCAAAGCACTGCAGAACTGAACATATTCAAAACCCCATTCTTATTGTTGCTAATCCACCAGCGTGCAACAGATTCAAAATCTTTGCCAATTTGTAAATTAAAAATTCGAGAGATAACTCCCCAGGTTTGATTAGCAACAAAGCACTCAAAAAACAGATGAGTAACTGATTCAGAAACAGGGCAGAATAAGCACGTGCGGTCCTCAACGTGTCTACGCTTATGAAGGTTATCTCTAGTCAGTGTTTTATTGTTAGCCAAAAGCCACAGAAACACATGAATCCTGGGAGGGATGGATAGTTGCCAGACAGCCGGCGTATGCATCGGGATCACACCTCCATCATTAATCACAGCGTAGAAAGATTTAACTGAATAAACCCCAGAAGGATCAAATCTCCAAATGGGGGCATCAGGTTCATCAGAGAAGGAGTATGTTTGGATCAGGTTAACCAGATCCAACCACCTATTATATAACTCTGGCGTCACCGTTCTTCGGAAAGAGATTCTTAGCTGAGAACCATCCCATACACTATCAATAGTGCAGTGCTGCTCATTGGCAATCACGTAAAGATCCCAAAAGAGAATGGCTAGGCTACAAGTACCCAACCATATATCTTCCCAGAACAGGACATAATTTCCTCTACCAACCTTCCACCGATACCCAACTTTCGCTGCATGTGCTGCCCACATCACACCTTTCCAAAAAGGTGAGCAATGTTGAGGGTTAGCCCAGAAAATGTTGGGGGATAAATCATATTTAGAGTCTACAATAGACTTCCAGATTTTATTAGTGTCCATGTGGTATCTTTTAACCCAAGAAGCAAGGAGACAAATATTGTACTCCCGCAAATTCTGCACACCCATGCCACCAAACTCCTTTTTCCTACAAATCAAGCCCCAATTGGCTAAATGGTACTTATGTGCACCATCAGCAGAGGCCCAAAAGAAATGAGCCATCTGTGAGTTGATCATCTTGATCGCCCACTTGGGAAACTTAATGACCGAGAGGAGATATAAAGGGATACTAGCAATACAAGTTTGCAAAAGTATCAATCTACCCCTATATGAAAGTAATTTCCCACGCCACCCCGCAATGCCTTTCATGATTTTATCGATAATAGGCTGAATGTCCTTTTTTCGAAGTTTCGAGTGATGCAAAGGCACGCCAAGATATTTAAAAGGAAATTCCCCAACTTTACAGCAGAAAATCTGGGCAAAAACATTCGCCTGTTCTTCTGACAAGTTAATGGGAATTAAGTCACTTTTGTGATAATTGATGCGCATACCAGACATTTGCTCGAAACAGGTTAGAAACCATTTTAAGTTTTTCGCCATGTCCACATCATTATCAAGGAAAAGGATGGTGTCATCAGCATACTGAAGGCTGATGACACCACCAGGCAGGCAATCAGGCATAAATCCTCTAATCAATTGATTGGCAGCCGCCTTCGAAAGCATTTTCGAAAAAACATCGCCAACTAGATTAAAGAGGATTGGGGACAAGGGATCCTCTTGCTTAAGCCCTTTTCCAGCAACAAAATAGGAGCTATTGACGTCATTCAAACGAACACAGAAAGATCCTCCCTCAAGAAAAGATCTAACCCTCGCTCTAAAAATCTGCCCAAAACCCCTCGAGGCAAGCATCTCATCAAGGAAAGACCAATCAATCCTATCATATGCCTTCTCATAGTCGAGCTTCAGCACAAGCCCACTTTTCTTTTCAGAGTGCACAGAATGAATAACTTCATGTGCTGAGACAACACTTTCAAGGATATATCTCCCTTTCAGGAAAGCGGTTTGCGTTGAAGAAATGATACGATTACAGATAGGAGCAATCCTATTAGTAATTGCTTTGGTAATGATTTTCAGACTACAGTTACACAAACTGATTGGCCTGAATTTTTTCATGTCTACCGCGTCAGGTTCTTTTGGGATTAAGGTGATAATAGAATAGTTGAGTCTGGACACATCTAAGGTGCCAGCCTCAAACTCTCTCACCAAATTCATGAAATCATTTTTAATTACCTCCCAAAACTTTTGATAAAATAAGAAAGAGAAACCATCCGGACCAGGCGCACCACATGCATAGGAACCGAACACAGCCTCCCTTATTTCCTCTTTAGTAAAAGGTTTTTCCAGATCCTCTTTCTCTTCAGAAGTAAGAGTTTCATCGTTATCCCAGAAATCAGAGCCCAAACTAATGTTGGGTCGATCTTCCTTACCAAAGAGTTTTTTTGTAAAAGTCGGATGCTATCAGTAGCATGCCGTTGGTATCCGTAACAGGGCCACCAGGCCCATTTAAGGTTTCAATTTTCTTTTTCCTTCTCCGTTGATTGGCTAGAGCATGGAAATAGGCTGTATTACGGTCACCCTCAAGGATGTGCCTATCTCTAGATCTTTGCCAGGATTTTGTTTCCTCTTGCTGCCAAATATCTTCTATTTGTTTTTTAATCGCACCCATTCTCTCTTTCTCAGCATCCGTTAAACGGTTTTGCTCAGAGAAAACATCTAGAATGTCAAATTCGAGCGATAGATCTTTTTTTAATTTTTTCATGGCAGCCTCAATATTAATGCTCCAACCTTTGATTTTTTCCTCAGTTGTCTGAGTTTATATTTCCAAACATCCATAGCTGTAGAGTATGGACAAGGGGCATTCCAGACCGCAATCACTAATTCAAAAAAATCAGGTTGACTAAGCCACCATTTTTCAAAACGAAAAAGTCTACGTGCACCCTAGTAGAGCAGCCAGAGTCGATCAACAACGGGGTATGATCGCTGACAACTCTAGATAGGGCCTGAATAATGGCCAGGGGGAAACGCTGTTCCCAATCCAAGGAAACAAAGATCCTATCAAGGGTAGCCAGGATAGGATCATTTTGATTGTTCGACCAAGTGTAAGCTCTATTGGAAGGCTTAAGCTCCAATAGGCTCCATTTATTAACCCAATCATTAAAGAGGAAAGCATGTTGAGGATTATAAACCTCATTACTTTTCTCTTGGGCATTTCTGATTAGGTTAAAATCACCACAAACCATGGTAGGTACCGAAGCAGCCTCCATCACATCATGCAATTCAGCAATGAATTCCATTTTGTGTTCAGGGTAAGCTGAGCCATAAACCACCACACATTGCCAAATGAAGTTGTCCGAAACATTTCTAACTAAGGCACTAACAGAGTAGGTCCTAGCAGAGAATTGGAGCACTTCGTACAGATCATCTCTGAAACCTACTAAAATACCTCCAGCAGTTTTTTTAGCAGGCAACGAGAACCAGGTGAAAGAAAAAGGTCCCGCAATAAATTTAAGGAAATTGGGGTCAATTTTTTCTTTCTTAGTTTCCTGAAAACCAATAAACTCAATTTTATGTTCCAAAATAAAATCAGCAATAGCTTGTTTGCGGCCTAGACGAGCTAGACTCCTAATATTCCATGTGGCTCCTATCATATCGTTTATTTTTTCGTTTGGACTTGTACGAAACATAAATCCACTCCCCTGATCTAAACTCCTGGTCTGCATCAGGTAACTGATGTTTCCCAGAGAGATCATGAGTGAACTCTCTCTCATTTTCTTGATCAGGTGACTGATCATGAAAGATACTCTCAGAGGCAGGTAATATCACTTCAGGATTTTCATTAGCGAAAGCTAAGTTCCTGTCAATTTCATCCTCAACCAATGTCTCAATAATAACATTTCTAGTAGAATTATCTATGCCAATATCAATATCGACAACAGAAGCCATATTGCATAAAACACCAGGATCCTAAATTGCAAAAGAGTTACCTTTGAAACGAGCTAGAGCCTCAAGGTTTCTTTTCTTCTGGTACTCTTTCGCTTTGTCCAAGATACTTAAGTTGCCATGGTTCCTAGAACTCCTCCTTGTTGCTACTATTGGGTCCCATTGCTCCTTCTTCTTCTTTTGATTCTGTGCCGCCAGTTGATCAAAGATAGGGATTAAGTTTTTCCTCACAGAAGACATCTGTTCACACACCTCAGGGTCAAGCAACGAGTCCGATACATGCACCTCATCCTCTTCATCGTTTGAATCTTCTTCCAGATCTTGCAGCATTCCTGAGCAGTACGCCAAATTAGCAGCAGATTGTTCCAGAATTGCAACTGATTCCTCTTCCACTCTATCCTCCATATTGCGTACATTAGGAGCAAAATCCCAGACTGGATCTTCAACTCTGGAGTAATCCCATCTGGCTGGAATTGAGCAGAAACTGTTCTCTGAGGCCACATCTGCCAACATATCATTGTCAACATCGTCAAAGCCATTCCAGCTTGCATGATCAGAGAAATGTACACCACATTCCCCTACACCTAGTCCAATACGAAGGTCACAAGTCCTAACTACTGGACCAGTGTTGACTGCAGATGTGGTGGGTTCCTCACCACCACCAGTTGGGGCTGAGGTTTGTTCAGTTTCCATTTGTGATCCGGGAGCACTTTCCACACTGACAGTGGGACCAGGAGGGTCAGGATTGTTGTTCTCACCACCAGAACCAGCACCTCTCTCCACATCAAAGGACAGCATAAAAAATTGTTCTCCCATTTCAATCAACCTCCCTGGCGGAATCTGAACCACATCCCTCACAGCAACTTGGACTCTGACTGTAGCATAGAAAGATTTGAAGATAACTGACCAGTCCACATCCATCAGAATACCAATTGTGGAGGTACAACGTGCAATGGTTTTCCAAGAACACCATTCAGATGGAATCCCTTTAATTTTCACCCAGACCACATCTAAGGCAGACTTGGCTTCTGTTTTTCCATCCCAGGTCACGATCTTGACATTAACACCTTCTGCATTAAGATCAAATGCAGGAAATTCAATCAAGTCTTCTACCTTTTTCCATGGAGGAAACCTGACGAGAAAGTTTTTCTCGCTCAGCTCCCTAATCTGCCATGGCCATCTCTTAACCTTGCAGAAGATCGCTGATAAGTGTTTCTCAAGATCCTTTACATTGGTCTCGCCTGACTTGATCACCACCACACCACAATTCCTGAAGTTCAGCCACTGTGTCTCACTTTTTTCTGGAACATCCACATGATAGAAGCCTAGCCCTGTATTGGCACTGCCAAGGTACACTGCCACAGGGTGATCTTTATGCCATTCCGGACATTGATACACAGGGTGTTCAGTCGAGTTGCAGATGAAGCAGATCTTTGGACGCACACAATTCCCCACAAAGTGTCCAGGAACACTATACCGAGGATCAAGGACTTGTTCAGGGAGAACCTCAATACTGACAGGCGCAGCCTCAATGGCAGGAGTAGCAGTAGGAATCGTAACCTCCAGCGGGAGCACGGGAGCAGCAGCAGTACGTGCTTGATACCTGGGATGATAGTTCTGCCCATAGTTCCTCTGCCTCTGCTGTGGTTGCTGTTGCTGCCTTGCCTGCGGCGGTTGCTGTCGTTGCTGCGGTTGTTGTTGCTGCGGAGCTTGCTGCTGTTGTTGCTGCGGAATCGCAGCTCGCAGAGGAGGGCCTTGGCGCTGAGCAGGAGGTGGTTGCGGAGCAGAAGTTGGAGGAGGTTGAAGCGGCGCCGCCCCACCCGCACGTTGTGGTGGCGCTTGCCGTCCAGCTCCGCGACCACGGCCGCGCCCACCACGGTTGTCCGCCATCGGTCGCCTCGCCAGGATCTCCACGTAGGAGCCCCTGCCTAGGCGGTTCCCGACCCGGATCGAGCGAGTTACCGGCCGATCCAAATCCGAAGCAGGGAAACAATCGGTGATGGCGAAGGAATTATCCTCCAGCAGATCCTTGCGAATCCAGACCAGAGAGCGGCGGCGGAGTGGGTGAGGAAAAGGCGTATCTGGAATCACCCAGAGCTGGCCAAAAAAATCCTCAATCACCTCCGCCTCATCCTCCGAACCCCTAGCTTCGTCGCGCGAGATCTCGACAGCTGTAGTCGCTGTTTCACTGACGACGAGGGACCTCACCTCCGAGTCGCCGGCGGGTGGGGGCACGTCGGGTCCAGCGACAGTGACCGGCAAAGGCGGAAAGGCGACCACGTCACCTGGCCATGGTGGGGCTCGGAGGTTGATGGAGCCTACCACCAGGAGATCTCCACGAGGCGGGCGCACCTGCGGACCACTGGGCAGAGGCCCCTGGACCGGCGGTGGCCGGGAGCGGAACGGCGACGGCCGGGGATGGCCCGGCGGCGAGATCGCCACCCGAGTCGCGAGAGCGGGCATGTTTAAAGATGACCTTCGTTTCAAATCAGAAATAAATAGATAGAAAAAAGAAACCGAGGAGGAAAAGAGAAGAAACAGAAAGAATCTCACCATGAGCAAGAACAACCTTGGGAGGCCAATCGGTAGGGATAGGGGGCGCCCTTAGATTAGGACGGGATCTTGCGTGCTTCTCCCCTTCCTATATTAGATTAAAAGCATCAATCCTATTAAAAATGGAGATGAACAGATATTGTCCTTGACATCAAACGCTAGAAGGAAAATAGAATAAAATTAATCATGAGAGAAAGGAAGGCCAGAGAATCAGGAGCTCACGTGGGAGGTTGAAGGCGACGAGGACGCTCTCCCAGCCCGGCCACCGCTGCCCTGCCTGGCCCGGCCGCCACCGCCATGCCCGGCCCGGCCGCCGCCGTGCCCAGCCGCCACGGCCTGGCCCGGCCGCCGCCGCGGTGCCCAGCCGCCACGGCCTGGCCCCGGCCGCCACCGCCGTGCCCAGCCGCCGCGGCCAGGCCGTCCGCCAACCCGCCGCCGCCCGGCCGCCCACCGCCGCCGCCCTGCCTCGCCCGGCCGACTCTCCCAGGTTGGGCGCACCATGAATCCCATCTCGAGAGCAGCTCGAGCAGCAGAGGAGGTAGAGAGCGGAGGAAGCGGATGGAGGAAAGAGTGAAGCAGGGGAGGACTGCAGGCAGGGGGAAGGGAGAGAAAGAGAGAACGCGGCGTGCGACGGACGCGAAGAAAACTCGCTGCGCGATTGGCGAGCGACGGACGCGAAGAATGCGATTGGCCAGCGACGGACGCGAAGAAAACTCGCTGACAAGCCTCTCGCACGGACGGCTCTTCGTGCGGCCGAGCAGACGGCCTCCGCGCACGGCCCGCTGAACGCCCGGCCCTAGAGGAAATTGGCCCCAGTTGTCATGGGCTGTGCCCCTCGGTCAATTAGTAAAAAAAAAACTAACCGCATCTAACGGTGACAGTTAAAACAGCAATGCCATTTACCCTGTTCAATGCAAATCGAACGACCCAAAATCACTGCTCGGGGCAAACGGGGGCAACGCGCGGGTAGACTTCGGAGCTTTATAGAAGTAATTTCATCTACATATGAATTCGGTTTTGGTCAAAAGCCATGCCTTTAGATTTTTTTTTACTAAAGACAACCTGGGATATGCTCAAACACATTGGTGGGCAGAAAATAAAGGCACACACTATTCAACATATAAATTTTCCTACCAGTAGTGGAAAAAATATCCGCAAATAAATGATTTCTAAGAAAAACTACAGAAATACAGTTTTTTTTACTGCTCCTGTCAATCTTTTTTTTTTTTACGAGTATGCCAAAGGCATACCTTATTTTTATAGAAGAAGAGCAAACACAATTACAAAAAGCTGAACCCTAATGCGAACAAAAGGGCAGCAAACTCCACACTCACGCACTCACACTCTAGCTACTCTCTCGCGTCATTATCCCTCCGCCTCCCTCTTGCCTGTTGCCACATATGCAACTCATCTCCGATCCTATTTAGGAGTTGCTCGACGGTGCACTGATCACGCACCCGACCGAAAACACGCGTGTTTCTCTGCTTCCACAGCATCCAAGCCACCAGGATTACAAATGTGTCGAACTGTCTTCTTTCCCTCTTCTGAATTCTATCTCTCGCCTCAATCCACCAGGACTCCAGGGTGGTAATTGAGCTCGGTGCCTGGATTGCTATCCCAGCTTTCAGTAAGCATCCCAACCAAACTTCTCGAGCATACACGCACTGCACCAGGACATGATCGACATTATCCTCCTCTTGCAGGCAGGTGTAGCATGCGTCAGGGTGTTCCTGCAGCCTGTGTCTCGCCCTCCTGTCTGAGGTCCACAGACGGTACTTCGTTGCAAGCCACCCAAAGATCTTACACTTCGGCGGCGCGAACGACCTCCAAATAGGCTTAGCAATAGCACACATCTCCTGCCCCTGGCATAAGGCATCGTATGTCTCTCGGGCTGAATATCTACCTGAGCTCGCACAGCTCCATCTGAAGACATCAGGGTGCTGCTCATCTCGTTCCACCGAGTTCACCTCGAACCAGAGCCTCGAGAATTCAATAAGTCCTTCCTCAGACAGCTCCTCCGAGATGTCTAGGGTCCAGCTATTATCAGCCATGCCTTGTGCGACAGTTCTCGTGTTCTTCTTCCGCGTGCACACCGCAGCGAACACGTTAGGCGCAATGTCTGAAACTCTTTCTCCATGCACCCATTTGTCTGTCCAGAACATTACCTTCTCGCCGTTTCCTACCGTGATCTGCGCAAATGTCTGAAACACTACCACGGCGTCCTTGTCGCTCAGCGCCGGCAGACCATGCCATCTTCTGGACGGATCCGTGCGCCGCAGCCATTCCCACCTCACTCTTAAAGCCAAGCCTTGTAATTTCAGGTCCTTGACCCCTTGGCCTCCATGACCTAGAGGTCTGCACACGGTATCCCAAGCCACCATGCAATGCCCTGCCGATGCCTCTTTCTTCCCTGCCCAAAAGAAAGCTCTCATCCATCCTTCGATCTCCTCCAACAACCAGATGGGGGCCTCCGCCGCAAGCAGTTGGTGAACCGCCTTTGCCGCAATTACTGCCTTGATTAGCGTCAGGCGACCTGCACGGGCGATCATCCCACGCTGCCATGCAGGCAAGAACTCAATCGCCTTGTCCAGCATTGGCTGCCATTCTACCTTTGTGAGTGGCCTAAGAGCGAGTTGCAGTCCAAGGTATCTTATTGGGAAGTTCGTCACTCGACAGCCTAGTTCTCGCTGCACTCTCTCCTCATCATCCAACTCGCCTCGGATAAGAGTGGCAGTGGTCTTGGTGTAGTTGATCTCCAGACCTGAGGCCTCCCCGAACATTCTTAGCACCTCCTTGATCATCCAGAGCTCCGTGTTCTCAGGTCTGAGGAAGAGGACTACGTCGTCGGCATAGATAGAGACTCGCTGCAGCGGCCGGATCCCCACCAAATCCGACAACCAATTCCCCTCCACAGCACTCGAAATCAGGCAAGTGAACACCTCCATTCCCAACACATACAACAGAGGCGAAGTGGGATCGCCCTGTCGCAGCCCACGTACATGCTGAATTCTCGCACCCGGCACTCCATTCACGATGATTTTGGTGGTTGCTGTGTTCAGGAGTACCGCCAGCCACTTGAGGAACAGAGCACTGAATCCCATATGCCTCAGAACTTCGAACAAAAACGGCCATGAAATAGAATCAAAAGCTCTTGATATATCCAGCTTTAGAAGCACTCCTTTCAGCCTTCTCTGGTTAATTTTCCTTGCCACTTGGCGCACTAGCACAAAATTGTCATGCAGATTCCTCCCTCGAATGAAAGCTGATTGATTCACACTTACCAGCTCAGACATCTTCGGCCTTAGCCTATTTGCAATTAGTTTAGAGAACAGCTTAGAAAAACTATGCACTAAACTAATTGGCCTGAAGTCTCCAATCCTCGTAGCCTCGGCCTTCTTGGGAATAAGCGTAATCAGAGCTCGATTCAGCCGTGCAAAGCCCCTACCATCTCCAACAGCAAGTTTCAGGAGCCCCGCCATGATATCTCCCTTGATAGTTTGCCAGGCCCGCTGATAGAAAGCTCCAATAAATCCATCCGGACCTGGCGCCCGATCCGCTGGCATCTCCTTCGCTGGCATCTCCTTGACTACTGCCTAGACTTCCTCCTCCGTAAACACTTCATCGATCCCCTGAAGATCTAATGTCGGTAGGTTTAGGGCATCAAGATCCAAACTGTGCGCTCTCTCCCTGATTGTGCCCAGTAATTGCACATATGCATTAGTGAACGCCTTCACCTTCTCATCCTGCCCCGTGATAGTCTGCTCATTGACCGTGATGCTTGGGATGAAATTTCTCGCCCTTCTCCCACTGGCAAAGGCATGGAAGAGTTTGGTATTCGCATCCCCTTCCTGGATCCACCTCACACGCGAGCGCTGGCGGGCAATTGTTCTTTCAAGGGACGACAGACCCAGCACAGCGAGCTTCAGCGTCTTCCTCAGCCAGATCTCGCCACGGGACAGGGCTCTGCTATCCTGTGCCGCGTCTAGCTTAAGAATCACTAGGTTAGCCATCGCAATTTTGATCTTGACATTGCCCATTTTCCTTTGTCCCCACGACTGCAGGTACTCCGCTGCATTCCTGAACATCGCGTCGAGCCTCTTGAATGGATCCGTGATCGATCCACTGCAATGCCAAGCCTCTTTGATGGCCTCGTCGAATCCCTCCAATTTCAGCCAGAATAGCTCGAACTGAAACCTCCTTTTCGGTTTGTGATTGCCGCTAAGCGCCAGATGTAGGGGTGTGTGATCCGAGACGGCGGAAGAGAGCGCCTGCAGAACCGCATCTGGATGCTGCAATTCCCAGTCCACTGTGGCCAGAACGCGATCAATGCGTGTCATGGTTGGTTCGCTTCTCCCATTACTCCATGTATACTTCCGCCCGTGAAGGAATTGGTCTCTCAGCTCCAAATCTCGCATGAAATTCCTAAACCTCGACATCAAACTCCTGTTCAGATTATTGTTGTTCTTATCTGCCGCACTGAGTATCATATTAAAATCTCCGGCCACTACCCAAGGCCCAGGACACAATGCCCTACGGCCCACCAGCTCATTAAGGAAATGTATCTTCTCCTCCGTGGATTGCGGCCCATATACAGTGGTGATCCACCATTTTGAGTTATCCACCGCGCACACCTCTCCGGTAATTGCGTACGTATCGAAGCTAATGTTGGAAACCTTCACCGCCGAGGAATCCCAGGCCAACATAATGCCCCCTCGCGTGTCAATCGCAGGAAGATAAGAAAAGCCATCAAACGATGGTCCTAAGCTTTGCAACACCGTATAACTATCAACCACATTCAATTTCGTTTCTTGTCAATCAATTTGATAATACAGGGATTGCCATGTTTAATAACCTGATTACATGCGCTTACTGGAAAAGAACAAGGACACAAGTGGAAAACAGTGTACTGATAATTGGTGAGCATTCTTGCTTACCATATCAGATGCACGCTGCATCGACAAAATCGAACAAGCAAGCTGCCCTTTTCCTAATTGGAACATATATAGGATCCTAAAAAAGCTGTTGGTCAACAGTGTACTTTTTCATCAATAGTGTACTTTATATAACACCACCCCAAACATTGTACTACATACAAATTTCATCATCTTTTCTGCACAGACTTTTGTATGTTGGCAATACATGGTGGACGATATGCAGGAAGGCTACGGGTATGGCTGCTTCATCAATTTTTATTAGGTTCTTTAGATTCACGCACTTACCTTATTTAACACCACACAACCTTTTTCTACAGGATTCAAGTTGATGCAACAGAAAAAGATCTGTATGCAAACTATTGCAGAGATAATAAATACTGCAAAACCTATCAGTTTCAAAAGTACCACAAAGCTTCCCCAGGATCAACCATTAAAAGCTGTCAAATACATCTTTGAGTACATGAAGAAAGGAACAACGCATGTCCAAATTTTTGTCGACAAAGAAGGCACCCACCGAAACAACTCTAAATAAACTTTACCATGTATCATGCTATTTATATTCTCATTTATATTTAATACAAAATTATGATGATATAATTATCAAATAGAATCAATGATAACTATTTCTTTTTCGAATTCTCATATTGACGCATTCGGTTTCTTGCTTCATTTATATCTGGTTTTCTAAAGTGACTTTGCATGAAAGAAAAATCATCCAAATATTCCAGTCAATTCCCGCCGCAACGCGCGGGGTATCATCTAGTTACTATAATGCACACCAGCTAAATGAGTAATTACATTAGAAGGAATCACTATTTTGCGTGTAGCATTTCAAACAATACGGGACTACATTTTTTTACACTTTTGGGTCACTTCAGAATTCCAGACGCTGTCAACTGCCTATTGATAGGCTTGAGTAACTTTGGTACCTCTTGCTTCCCTAGCCATGTAGGACTTCAAAGTATACAGATTGACAATATGGTCTTACAACATCTTCTGCGGCACCCCCCAAAGCACCCTAAAAAACCCATTGGGGTGCAATGAAAAATGCCCGTTGCGGCACCCCAAATGTCCGGCGCGACCCTATTTCTGGCCGACACCCTGAGCGGGACTCCAAACTTGGGGGTGGACTCGGGGCTGCTGGATAACGTCCGGACATGTCTGCATGCAGCCACAGACTGGCGGACCCCGCTTGCCATCCGCACACCTGTCACGTTGCAGCTTTAATGGCAGACTAACATTTCCAAGTGGCACTGCCAAACCAGCGCGGCGGAGACGTATCGCCAGCATTAAACCAACACGACCCGTCACCACCCACCCGTCGGTTCCCCCGTGCTCCACTGTTTTCCGCCGCTTCTCGACTCGTTTTCCCACCCAGTCGGTCGGCTATAAGTTTTTATAGCCAGCCGACTGGGCGGGAAGCGAGTTGCTTTCCCGCCAAGTCGTCCGGCTATAACCATTAGGCCGTCATGTTGCTGGAATCGATCTCATCTACTTCTCCTTCGTGCATGTTGGAGCAAGAAGAAGGGGACGTCATCGAGCTAGACATGTGCAAGCCTCGGAGGTGCCGCTCGTTTGCGATGTTGATCGGGTCGAACTTCACCAACAACTTCACCGAGCTGTGTTCAAATAAATGTTCAACGCACATGTTCTTCGATAGTATGATCATATACTCTCCCTGTTACTGGCATCTTCTAGATTGGATCTTGAGTGTTGCTTCCGCATATGAGAGAATATTTTTTGTTTTCTATCGCGCAAACTCCTACCGACTCGTATGTAAGGATGACTCCAACGGGCCGACGCAAACGAACGCGCGTTTGGTCCGCGTTTGGTCCGTTTGCGTCGGCAACAGGACGCGCGTCCGGCCCAGGTCCACCCCTTTCCGGCCACTGCGCCCGACGGGGCCGACGCATTGAGTCCGCCCGGCCAGGGTTTTTGATCATTTTCGGCCAGGGTTTTTGATCACATTGCAAATCCTGGCCTCACACTGGCCATGTCTGGGTACATGCCCAAAATATTACAAATCCCGGCCATTGGCCATAGTTCAACACCGGCATGCAACATAATAAATAGAAGGACCGAGATTTGATCAATCTTGGTCCATTTAGTACCTTTGCTTCTTGAGGTAGTAGGCCTTCTTCCTAGGGGTGAAGGCCGAGATATCCATGTCCATGATCCTGGCCTCCTCGGCGCGTAAGGCGAGATCAAGGTCCTTGGCCTTCAGGTCGACCTCCCTTGCTCTTACCTCGACCTCCTTGGCCCTAGCCTCGGCCTCCTTGGCCCTTGCCTCGGCTTCCCGTGCTCTAGTCCGAGCATTTTCCTCTTCTATATCGAGCCTCTTCTTTTGCAATTCGAATAAGAGCTTGGAAGACGCCTCTCTCTCTAGGCGTTCCTTTTCTCTCCTCTCCACCTTCTTGTCACATGTCTTGTCCTTTTGGGATAGGAACCCGTTCAATGTCTCTTGAAACGCAAGGGTTGTTGCATCGCGTTTCAACTCGGCCTTCGAGTTGTTCTTCCCCCTTGGCCTCCCCTCCTTCTCCGTTGTGGCCTCTTCCTTATCAACTGGCTTTCCACCTTGCTTGAGGGAGGCGTAGAGGTCCTTCCACTTCTGCTGGTCCTTGAGTGCCCGGTAGCAATGGGTCAAGTTGAAGGTCTTCTTATATTGAGCCTGGAAGGTTTCCAAAGCTTGCAACACATGTGCATACAAGGTTATAGCAACCAAAATCATTGCAACGAAAATGCATAAGAAGGGAAGAGGAATTACCAATTCCTTCACTCCATAGCCACTTTGCGGCCGGGCTTCAACGTTTTCAACAGAGCCGCAAAACTTGCTCATCTCCCCTTGTATGTGGAGCCACCTCTTGGAGATAGATGTCTCGGTCCGCAGCGTTTGAATGTTATGGGGCGGAAGGATTCTGCATTCATTGTAGCGCTTGGTGAACCGGCCCCAATATGCCGACCCTCTTTGCTCGGCCCCGAGAATTTGGTTGGTTCCAACCTCGATCCAGGACTCGCAAATGAGCACGTCTTCCTCGGACATGAATGAGGCGCCCCTTTGGATGATCTTCCTCTTCATGGCCAGGGATTGGGTGTCGAGCTCGTCTAGGAAAACCGGCTCAACATCGATGTTGATCACATCGGGGCCGGTCGGCGGAACTTCATCTTCTCCGGCATTGTAGTCGTCGTTGGCGTACTGAGTGTTGTCCCTGACCATGTCCTGGAGGACGTCCTCCCCGTCGTAGCCATCCTCCTCCTCCTCATAGTACCTAGGGTCACCCGGCGACGGCCTGGGCAAATCGCCGAACAGGTTACGGGCGGCCTGGGCGGCGACCACTGCCGAGGCAGCTGCACGCGCTGCCGCAGTCTGCGCCGCGGGCGAGTGTGCGGCCAAAGGTGTAGCGGGCCCGTTGAGATCAAGGGTAGGTACCTCGACCGCGGATTCGGCTAAGGTAGGGGAAACCCGCGGCGGCATGGTTCCAGGGAGGTACCCGTACGCAGGCGATGGTGCCTTCGCGGAAGATCTCGACCTTGGCGGTCGGGCCGCCGAGGCGTTGGAGCTGGCCGCCGCAGTCGCAACCCCGACCGTGGCCGCGGTCGGGGTAATCCCAATCAGGAGGAGGGCAGCGGTGGCGGCCCTGGACACGAGGTCAGATTCGTTCGCCTCGCCCTGCTGCTCGGCGGCGGCCTTCTTGGCGGCGTCGAGCTGGTCCTGCTTCAGCCTCTTCCTCCGGGCGCCCCACTTCTTGGTCTCTGCGGCCCTCTGCTCTTGCGTGAGTTCCTTCTTTACTTTCTTTTTAGCTTGGGGCGCAGGTCCAGCGGCGGTGCCGGCGGCGTCTGGTCCAAACTCAGCGGCGGCGGCGGCGGAGGCAGCGTCGGCCATGGCTAGGGCTGGAGTGTGGACTGGGGTTTTGGGAGAGGAGAGACCGGTGTGAATTTTGCCGAGAGAGCGGACTGGAGGAGGACACAAAAGCGGTTCGCCGCGCGTCCGTGGCCGACGCATTCCTGGCCCAAATTTGGGCCAGGAATGCGTCGCGGTGGACAGAAAAACGGACCGCAGTCCGTTTGCGTCGCCCCGTTGGGCCTTGTTTTTGGCTCCAGCGGACAAGGACGGACGCGCGCGACTCGATGCGTCGGCCCGTTGGAGTCATCCTAAAACATGGTAAGTGTATCCCTGTGTACCTTCCATGTCGGAAAAGAGCGAGGGTGAGGACGAGGATGAGGTCGAGCAGGCCTCAGGAAGCGTCCTTTCTTCAGTCCAAAAGTATGACGACTGGCCTTCCACGGTGGAGACCGAGCATGTGACGATGTGACCAGAGACATCGACGACATCTCCGGTCTTTCATGCGTGAGTGGGAACATGATCATTCCCGATCTAGCGGGTGAGATCTGGATTGCGCCTTTCTTTCATTATAAACAAGCTAGGTTCTTGAAGTGGGAGATGGCTGTCGGGTGGAGTGCTACGGTAAGGTTGCTGCCGGTCTAAATAAATAAATATATATATATATACAACAGGTGATGTAGGTTGCACGGTAATGCGCCTAATGGGTTCCACGGTGGAGACCGAGCATATACAACAGGTGATGCCTTTTTTTGTCTACATAACTGGAATGCGTTATTCATTCATGCATAAAGAAACATCATTGTACATACGGGAGGACAGAACAGGCTTTCGTTCATCGCTATCTTTGGCTTCAGTCGTATCTTGCGTCGTCGGCCTATCGCGACGTGCGGCCGCACCGGCCTTTGCTAATATATACAAAGGACACGGAATGCTCCTGCCGCCTGAAGGAGTTCGCTGTTGGGCCGGCCCATTTGACGGATTTTCTTTTGAGAGTGACTAAGGCTCACTCGAGTGAGAATTAAGAGATGACGTTATCCAATTGCATGTGCAACTCATGTGTAATACATGTGCAACTGATAAATTTTAGTTGCAATTCATGTGTAACTGAGAAAATCACAGTTGCAACTCATGTGCAACCATGTGTAACTCACATCCCGCACAAATCACGATGTAAATCTAACGGGATTAGAGTTGAGTGAGGTTTAACTTAATTCTCACTCGAGTTAGAAATAGCAAAACCGTTTCTTTTTTCCCTTTTCTTTTTCTTTCTTATCCGGGTGGTTCTGGGGGAGGATTAACACTTTTAGTCCCACGACTTGTGCGCTGTGAACAATTTAGTCTCACATCTTGCAAACCGGACAAGTTTAGTTTCCAATTAATCTGAATCGTGGTCTGTCTGCACATAAATTTTGCATTTTTGTCCATGAGAGTAGGAGAAATTTGTTTTAAGTCCTTCCACGCGTGGCAATTGAGTTCAGCGTGGTTTCATCGATTTAGTCCTTCTTTCCTTACCCGTTTGGTCCACCGTCCCGAAGCAGAGCTGTAGAACGCGACCTTGACCTGTGCGGGGCGACGGCGAGGACGGCGACGGCAGGTCTTTTCCGGGGAGAAGCCGCCGGAGATGAGATACCGCGAGCACAACGAAGATCGCCGGCATACGGTAAGGCGAATTTGGCCCAGCTTTCTCCTTCTTGTCACGCGTGATCCGGTCGAGCGCGTCGGCAGCACAGCTAATCGGGATCTAAACCAATCCACATTGCAAGTTGTGGTATAACTAGCGTCCGGTTTGCATGATGTTGGATTAAATCGTTCCCAACACGCAAGTTGTGGGACTAACCGTGTTAATTCCTCGCTGTTGATAGACGAGGAATCTCCCCGTCCCCCTCGCGTCGCCTCCTCTCTGGGCGACGGGAGGGGCGAAACCCTAGCCCCCCTCCGCCACCCCTACCCACCTCGCCGTCCACGGAGGCAGCCGCCGGAAAGCTCGTGCGCGCCGGTGATGGGGTGGCAGGGATCTCTTGCTCGCGGTGCCCTGTTGCAGCTCAAGGACGCGGCTGCCCCGGGGATCCTGCGCCTCTCCCTCTCCGACTCCGGCCTCCTCCTCGCGTCCCCATCCCCAGCTGTCGTCCCCGTCTCCCCCCGCCTTGCGCGACGTCGCCATTGTTGCTCGCGGCCGCAGGTCCGAGCGGCGGCGGCTCGTGCCGGTGGCGAACGGCTCGCGGCCTGTCAGCGCGGCAGCAAGCAGCAAGGTGCGGTGGACGTGCTTGGATGCGGGCGCGGTGCTGAACGTCGCCGTCCTGGCGGCGCGTGATGCCCGGGCCCGATCTGGGCCCCGGATGGGCTGGGCGGGCCGCTGGCCCCGCTCCCGTGCGTGTTGCGCTCGCTTCGTCGCGGCGTCATGGAGGCGCCCCGTCCAGCGGCGCTCGATGCTCCTGGGCACGATGGAGGTGCCTGTGGCGGGCTGCGGCTCCCTCGGGTTGCTGCGCCTGTCGCCCCGGAGGGCCCTCTGCGCCACTCCAGTCATGCCGCTGGTGGCGCCGACTTCTGGTGCTGTAGAGGTGGTGCGGCCGACTCGCTCCGATGCGCCATGGGAGGCACTGCTGAGGCGAAAGCCTATGGGCAGCGGTGCCTTCGGGTGTCGTACTCCTCCCTGGAGGTGTCCTTTGCGCAGTGTTCTTCCGTCGGTGCTCCGGGAGAAGCCCCCGATCCTTCCGGATCAGGCGATGGCGTCGCCTCGGTGTCGCTCTTCCTCCTTGGTGGCATCGCCTTGGAGCCTGACATGCACCGGGCAGCTTTTGCCTCTTGCCTTCCCGCCGGACCTTTGGCTCGTATCCTTGCGGGATTGGGCAGTGGTTTCGGTGGCTCCGACGGAGCTTCCTGGATATTCTGGGGTGGCCTCGGCATGCGTCGCTCTTCGACTACGGGGTCGGCACACCGATGTCGTCGCCCCAGTCTCGACTATCCGACGCCTTTCGACTATTCTTGGTCTCGGCGACACAGCGTCCTTAGGCTACGCCGACGACAGACCGGTGTCGTCGCACAGACTCCGCTATCCGACGCCCTTCGTCTGTGCCAGTGACGTCCCTCGGTGTGCTCCTGTTGTGGTGCCCTTGTCTCTGCTACCTGCTTCCCGGACTTCCTGGGGCGGCCTCGGCATGTGTTGCCTTCGACCACGGGGTCAACACACCGGTGTCGTCGCCCCAGTCTCGGCTATCCGATGCCCTTCGACTGTGCTTGGTCTCGGCAGCGCAGCGTTCTTCGGCCACGCCGACGGCACACCGGTGTCGTCGCATAGACTCGGCTATCCGACGCCCTTCGTCTGTGCCAGTGATGTCCTTTTCGGCTACTTGCTTTCGGTGCTGAGGTTCTCACCGGAGATCTCCTCTAGCGGCTGGCTAGAGTCCTCGAAGTGTCGGCCTCACGGGGGTTTCGGTGGGCTTTATTGCTAATAAGCCTGGACACGAGCTGGCTCGGTCCAGGCTCGGACCGAGCCAGACTTTGGCTCGTCACTTTTTAGCTCGGCTCGGTGTGGCTCGTTTGGCTGATGAGCTGAGAAAACAGGCTCGGCCCGAGCTTTGCAAAAACTCGGTTTGGCTTGGGGTGGCTCGCGAGCCAAACGCACCAGGTCACTGCCATGTGGGTCCCATGGGGTGGAGCAGTAGGGGGCAACGACGCTGCGATGCTGGAGCCTACCGCGACGACCTCGACGTCGGTGAGACCACGCAGGGTAGTTGAGTGGCGTGGAAGAACAGCAGTACAACACGCACTCAGGTTCTTCCATGGCCACGAGCTGTTCCAGCTCCTTGCCGCCGTGGCCATGGCGTCGACGACCTCGGGCCGGGGAGTAGAGCACCAGCGGCCTAGCCTGCTACCTGCGTGGCATGGCGCCGGAGACGTGGTGGCGGCGTTGCGTGGTGGACCGGGAAAGGCAGACGACGACGGCGTCGATCTGCGGCGGCGGCGGCGACGCTTAACCTAAAACTCGATTTGATGTGAGATGCGAACAAGGAAACATCCGTCCTGCGATGCGATTAAGCTCATAACGACAAAAGGTGGCCTAGCTAGCGACGGGCCAGGCCAGCAACTCTAAGCCCACTTCATTTTAATCGGAATTCTGCAAAAAGGCCGAGCCAGCGGGCTGGACCGAGCCGAGCTGGGCGAGCCAGAAGCTCGCTGCGGTCCAGGTATTTGGGCTCGACTCGGTCAAGACCTCTTCCGGGCCGAGCTGAGCTCGGGCCGAGCCGCCTCTAGCTCGGGCCGAGCCAAAAGCTCGCCCCCGAACGTCCAGGCTTAATTGCTAACCTCCCCCTCCCTTAGTGTTTTCTCTCTTGTTTGTAGTTGTATTTTTCTATATTTTATTTGTCTTCTCTTCTCTTGTATCCCTCTGTAAAAAAATTATCTGTTGTAAGAACATGCCCCGTCAGACTACTTTCGATGAATATAACAAACGGTGGGGAGTAATCCCCCGTCTTCCTCGAAAAAAAAATCCTCGCTGCTGTGCATGGTGGCGTTGCTCTATGCGTTCTTGTTTCTAGGTGGTTCGGTTCGGACGTCGGTTGAGCCTGGGTGTAGATTTGGGCCGGGCAGTTATCTGGGCCCAACAAACAAAATGAAACCCTCCTCCGAAGCCGAACCCATCTGAATTGGCCGTCCCTTCCCTGTGTCGTGCGCCATGACCCGTCGTAGCGGGGACGGGCCGCCGGC
Source organism: Poa pratensis (assembly GCA_947311845.1). Classification (NCBI taxonomy): domain Eukaryota; kingdom Viridiplantae; phylum Streptophyta; class Magnoliopsida; order Poales; family Poaceae; genus Poa; species Poa pratensis. Next base: position 34,806,976 of record CAMZMU010000047.1, read on the forward strand.
CGCCGCATACGACACTCACCTGCGCTGGTTGATGCTGGATCGCGTCGTCCACTGCACCGAGGTGGACGGGGACAAGACCGTCAGGGACGGGGTAGCAGCCGGCGGCACGCTGTCGGAGACCTCCGACACCTGCACCGGCCAAACCCTCGCTGTCTCCCTCCGGGTCGCATCGCCCCCGGCGGTGTCTCGTCTCTACCTCCACTGGCCAGAAGGGCTCAGGCCAGAGATGAAGGAGGTGCATCCGCCCTACGTCATCGCGGCTCACGGCAACTCCATACTTTTCCAGGCCTACGTCCCCCACGTCGACCAGTGCCGCCCCTCCTATTTCCCCGTCGACTACTTCGTCTACACAGCCTCCAGCCGCTCAGACAAGTCACCGTCGCTCAGGCGGCTCCCAACTTGCTTCGTTGGTGGGCAAGTGGACCAGCAAATGGACCCGTTATTCTACCCGCACCGACGCCAGCAGCAGCGGCTGATGTGTGTGGAAAACATCGGCCTGCTGTGCCACGGCGAGGAGTTCACAGTGGCGGAGCTCTCTTGTGACGGCGAGCTTTGCCTGCTACACTATGCACCCGGGGAGGAGGCCATGCGATGGGTGGTTGAGAAGCCACAGATGCCTTATTGCAAAGACGCCCCAGACTTGTTGAGCGATTCCTGGCAGACGGACGTCGTCATCCCCTATGGTGATTCCTCCTTGTGCTGGGCCGATTGCTACCTTGGATTGTTCTTTGTCACCGTCCATGGAGATCTTACAGAGCAGCCGCGCTATGTCCCAATGCCTGCAGATCTGGATCGTCGTCGTCTCTACATTGACGCAGGGTGCCCTGACCCAGCACGCCGTGTGTGTGTCACTGACAGCGGCATGGTTAAGCTCATTTGTATCAGCGATACTAAAGGCCGCAATTTGCATAGTTCCAACCATTCTACTTTCAGAATCAGAACATGGAAGCTGACCGACAGTAAATGGGAAGTAGATGCCACCATGGAAGCTAGCGAGCTATGGACTGCTTTTGGCTCTGACAAGCGCCTTCCACTGCTCCGGCCAGAGTTTCCTACCATGAGCTTGGTTGATCACGATGTGGTCTGCTTTGTGTTGAATGATTGTGAGCGCATTGCCTGGCTGGTTGAAGTCGACCTGAAGAAGTTGCTGGGGGCAGTCACCCTCTATATAGACAAAAATGATGAAAATCAACTAGCGGAAGAAAAACAAGCGAGCTGGGCTGACATTGTCCGCGAGACCTTCTTCTTTGGCAACTCATTCATGCCCAGCAAGTTCACCATGTATATGGATAAGCATGCCATCAAAAGGTAATTACATCTCATGTTTACGTGCCCCAAGTGACAGCTGCTGCCATTCATCTTAAATTTTCCATCTCATATCATTTCTTAGCCTTGTTTTGTACTATATTTACTCATTTATTATTTACGTTGTTATAAATTTTGGAACTTAACTCAACATAACACAATGTTTAATTGCTACTCCCTTAGTATCAAAATATAAGATGTTTTAGATATTTCAGTATGGACCACATACGGGCTCAAATGGGTGAATCTACACACTAATACGCGGCTAGGTACATCTGTATAAGAAAAATGCAGAAACAATTTATATTTTGCTAGAGGTATTATATAATTATCTTATGTAAACTTATGAACTTAATGAAACCATGGTTTGTTGTATCACGGCATATCAACACACATTTGTCTAAACAGCTATTCAATCTTTTAAATGTTGAATAGTCATTCGATTGTTAATTTGGTATTTGTAGTTTGCACTTCCTTTTCATTATCTTTCACTCATTTCCCTCGGGGGCAACAAATATAATTTTACATTTGGTCTTCGTTATCGATGCGATCTTCTCAAACATAATATTAGTATCTTACGGAAGTTTGATCAGGTAATCAAATAAAAGAGATGATTATGTAGTCTAAAACTCAGCCAAATATACTTAACATTAACTTCTAAGTAGTGATGTAAAAAAACTAATTCCCATTCACAATAATATGTCATACACGCTTCCTTAAGAGGCCCAGAATTTAAGCAATACTGGTACAACCCAAAGATACTTTGTTTCAATCAGATAAAGTACCATCATGTCCATCTAATAGTGGCATTCATGATCTGACTACATCAACTATTACAAAAATTACAAAAAAAAATATTGTGCCTCAGTTTGCGCAACAGATCTGTAGTATTGTGAACAGAGGGCATACAAATTGTGTAGTGTAGAACATATGCATTGAGAGCGCCAGAATATACTGTTTGTTTTGCACTTTGTGTGGTAAGGGCTATCTTAGCTGGTATCTCCAGAAATATACATCATGGGTCTCGTTCATTGATTTTTCATGGTCTGCTATAAGCTCGGTTGATCCACTTGTGCTTGTTGTCTACATTCACAAGTAACAGTACTCAGGCCTGCTATGTAGCTTCTGGCAGTTATCCTGTGGATGCTCAAGTCCAAAACATATGTTTGCACTTCGGGGTCAATCAGCTAGTAACATGTATTTGCTCCATCACTAACTGCTTTAGATGATCAACTGGTATTGTAGTCCTCGGAGTTGATAGCTGTAAAATTTTAGTTTGTAATTTCACAGGCTCAAGGAGAAAGCAGAGTAAATTATCTTCCATGTGCTTAAATAGTGACTGTCCTGTGCTTTGATCATAGACTGGTTATATATGTGTTAAGATAGCTTATGTTTGCATCTCAACAGTAATGATTTATTTCTTTGGAGGAACAAGTTGCCGCAACGCCCTTTGATTTAAGCTTGCTTCTTTTGATGCAGTCTTTGTTTCAGCAAGAAGTTGGAGGATGCAAAACTAAAGCGAGCAATGGAAAAAGGATGGATTATGAACCCACACCCAACGCAAGTACTGGTTGGAGATATCAAAGAAATCTGCTGATCTACTACTACTGTATTAATTATTATACCTTACTTCCTTTTGGGTCTATCTTGCCAGTCATGTATGACACCTGAGGTTTATGTAGATTTGGTACGCTATGTAGATCTGGGTGCTTTTTTCCTTGTTTTCCAAGAAGTGCAATTAGGAAAATGATTACCGTAAGTAATGTTGTTAATTGACCTGATTTCACTTGATCGTCATGATGAGCTGAGCCGTAAGAGCCTCTCCCACCGACTCATAGAAAATGATTTTTGGAACGAAAAACAACTCTTTTTTACCAACTTCTCTAAAACTTTCATAAATAATTTTGTCGTCTACAACCATTTTCCGTACAAATGCTACAGCTATTAGTAGAACTAGCACCAATTGATTTCAAAATATAGTAGTTGTTGCACACATAAAGGATGGAGTAGCATTATTGCTGTTGAGACATTTACCATGGTTGAGACATTTACGGTGAGATGTAGTATTATTGCTGTTGAGAATATAACACCAAATTGGCACTGATTTGCTTGCGAACAATGTGATAACAAAGGGAGCAAGTTATGCGAAGAAAGTTTACTTGTTCAAAGCTATGGGCATAGTTTTCGAAAAGTAATGCTTGCTTGCCAAGAGATTACCTTGATTATGCGGAAATTCACAGTTGCTCCCGAGCTCATATGCTCATGCTTGAGTGCAAAATTTGAAAAAAAAAGATAACATTCCAAAATTCTGAATTTTTTTGGTCAAGAAACATACTAAAATGTTCTAGATACGTGCAAAGTTTCATAAAAAATGACACTTGTGGTGCTCTGTGCAAAATAAACAAAATCGGTGCCCAACATGAGATTCAAAATGTCTTTTTTAGAGCACTGATTTTGTCTTTTTTTTGTACAAGCCACCAACAATGTCATTTATGTTCAAAACTTTGCTCGTATTTAGGACACTTGTACCTGTTTGTCTGTGATTTGTTTCAGAAGTTTTTGAGTTGTTTTACTATTTTTTTCGAATTTGTAATCGGCAGGAGCAGGTGTGCTCGGGAGCCAAAACTGCTCACCCTTTGATTATGTGACATCACAATAAACTTGTACATGTTAGTATGTATTATTTTCATTCAAATCATGCAAGTTAGAGGCAAAACAATAACAAAAGTGTTTGAAAAAGTAGATACGTTTTGGACGTATCAGGAAGCCAACTATGGAGACAACACTCATAGATGATGATGAAGCATCAAGTGACGATTAAAAGGACAAGGATGTCGCCTAGAGGGGGGGGGGGGGGTGAATAGGCGATTTAAAACTTTTCCGGTTTAGTCTTGATAAATGCGGAATAAAACTAGATGTCTAAATTAACAAGCCAACAACCTAAATAAACTAGGTCACCTATGTGCACCAACAACTTATGCTAAGTAAGACAAGCAACAAGGTGATAGCAATAAAGGATACTTCAAGCACGAAGGCTATCACAATGTAAAATGCATAAATAAATAGCTTGGGTATAGAAATAACCGAGTCACGCGGAGACGACGATGTATTTCCGAGTTCCTCCTTTTTAGGGGAGTACGTCTCGTTGGAGGGGTGTGGGTTTCAAACTCAAGACGCTACAAATGGCCTCACCCTATTCTCCGATGAACCTTGCCCAAAAGCTCGGTTCACCTTCCACTATTGATTTCCTTTTTGGCGGAAATCGAGTCCCTTACAACAATCTTGAGGCACAACCAACAAAAGGATTGGGAGCTCCCAAGTGACCACAAAAGGCCACAACCGCCACAAAAAGCGTCTAGGGTCCAAAGACCCAAGAGTAACAAGCTCACGAACTTTCACTTCCACGAATCCTCGTGGAGAGCACAAACCGATGCACAAAAGCAATGACAAGAATACAAGAAGTGCTCAAGTCCTTCACTCTCAAATCCCACCAAAAGCAACTAATGCTTGTGGGGGGAGAAGAGAGGAAGAACAAAGAAGAACTCAACAAATGGAACTCCAAGATCAAGATCTACTAGGTTCCCCTCACTTAGAGGGGGAATGAATTGGTGGAATTGTAGATATAGATCTCCTCTCTCAAATCTCTCAAAGATATGCAAGAATCATGAGAGGAATTGAGAGAACTCAAAGCTTTGGAGGTCAGCAATGGAGGAGGAGAGAGAGTGCCAAAGCTTGGGAACCATTAGGGAAGAAGACCCCTTAAATAGGTCCCCACTAAATTCAACCGTTGGGGCATTTTTCTGCCAGAAATCGAGAGCCCGGCCTTGGGCCTGGCCTCGGCCCGGCCAGGCCGGCCTGGAAACTTTGGAGGCCGGTTGTGGCTAGAGAAGCCGGCCTTGAGCCCGGCCTCGGGTTGGTGAAGAAGGCCGGCTAGGCACCCAAGGAACCCGGCCTTGGGCCCGGCCTCGAGTTGGCAAAGGAGGCCGACAGGGTGCCCGAGGCGGCCGGCCTTGGGCCGGCCTTGAGCCCGGCCTAGGTTGGCCAACCAGAAACTTAGAGGAAAACAACAATATCTTTTTCGTTCGAACCCCAAAACAGGTGAAACCAATTTTGTTGGAAAGGTAACAACAAGAGCTTTTCTGCCATAAATAGAGTTAAGTTACCACACATGAGAAAGTGTGGAACTTTCCTCAAGGATAAACCGATAATATTTCCAACACGAAAACGCAACAAGTTTTTATCCGGACTCCATTTTTAATGATCTGGGCTTGTTTCGAAGAAAATCACAAGCCCTACAAGATCATGCATATACACATCATAGTCCATCATGTGAGGAGAAAACCACAAGGAGAGAGTTTGACCTCTCTAGCAAAGATAAGCCGGTAAAACTTCCAACATAAAAAACGCAACAAGATATGCATATGAAATCCGTTTTTGATGAACTAGAGCTTGGTATGGAGATGAACACAAGCTCTAAATCCTCACATGGATAAAAGCCAAATAAGAACCAAGAAATATGATATACCAAGTATGCAAAGGTTTGAGTTCTCCACAAAGACGCGATCAAGTTACTCACTTGAGAGCTCCTCTTGATAGTACGCCGTCTATCCTATAACCCGGTCTCCCACTAACACCATGAGACCGGTAAAATAGAAAACCTATCAAGATCATACCTTTGCCTTGCGCATTCCACTTGAGTTAGATGAAGACGATCTTGACTCCCTCAAGTTGGAACACCTTTCTTGATTGTGCTTGCTAGCACATGCTTGATGAAGACTTCTTCAAATACTCCCCCATGCTCCGTTATGGGAGAGCCTTGCTTAGCCCCATCTTCATGTATCCACTTGCACTTCATCTTCTTTTCTTGACATATATGATGGCTTGGAGATAAACATGAATGTTCACTCAATCTCCTTTTCCAAGACACTCTTGCAATAAGCTCAACTCTAGATGACCATTCTTCATATAAACCCTTGGATATAACCTTGGTCATCATATAAACTTCTAGAATCCAACACATGAACTCCAATCTTTTTCCCATGGACAAGATATATAAGAATATCTCAATGAAAACATTAGTCCATAGAGATTGTCATTAATTACCAAAACCACACATGAGGGCACATGCACTTTCAACGATGTCAAGAGAAACCCTACTCCTAACTCGGTTGCAAGGATAAAAAGACCCATTGAAATGAGACAAGTAAAAGAAAAAGGAAAGAAGGCCGGAGATGATGACATAAAGAAAGCTATGGAGGCTATTATGAATGCAAGAAAGGAAGCAAACGAGGATAGGAAGCAAGCTAGGAGCAAAGAATCGGAGGAGAAGAAGGTGGCCGAGGATAGGAGGGCCGCGGCCGAGGAGGGGAGGGCAGAGGCCGAGGAGACGAAGGTGGCCATGGAAGAAAATGCCCGATTCATGGAGTATGAGAAAAACCTCTTCTTCATGGACACCTCCAACCTCGATGAAAGACAAAAGTAATACATAAATCTTCGTCATGATCAAGTCTTGGCTCAAAAAAGAATGATTGGAACTTACATGGGAGGCATGGGAGCACCTATGGGTGGCATGAGTTACATGGGAGCTGGGAGCACCTTTGGGTGGATATGGAGGCATGATGAGTGACACGAGTGGAGGATTGGGAGCACCTATGGGTGGATATTGAGGCATGATGAGTGGCATGAGTGGATGATTGGGAGCACCTATGGGTGGATATGGAGGCATGATAAGTGGCATGAGTGCACCTCTGGCCTTCAATGGAGGCATGGGTGGCATGGGAGCAACTCCCGGTGGCATTGGAGGCATGGGTGGCTCCCCGGGTGGCATGGGACACATGTGTGGCATTGGAGGCATAGATGACATGGGAGCACCTCCGGCCTTCAATGGAGGCATGGGTGGCATTGGAGGCATGTCTTCCATGGTTGCTCCCATGTGGCCATGTCTTCTACTCCCTCCGTTTTTTAATATAAGATGTTTTAGCTAGCTCACATGTTGACTAGGTGCACACCCAAATAAGTGCACATACACACTAAAATATGTCTACATACATGTTGACACATGTGAATGTGGACAAAAGCTAAAACATCTTATATTTATGAACGAAGGGAGTATGAATGATGTCTTTAGAGATCCCACGGTTCATGCCACCAGTGCAAACACCATCCATATTTTTAATGAAAATGAAGCGCAAGATGGAGAGGCGGAAGACGAAGACAACGAGAAAGACAATGAAGCATGCATATTGATGTTTCATTTGTTAGTTTGAACTTCTTTTGGCATGAACTTGCTTGTGTTGCTTTTGAACTATGCCGTGGATTTGAAATATGCTATGTTGATCAAGTCATGATTTTAAATTTATATGTTGAGTTTTCATGTGTTAATCAACTGTTTGATCTATTTGTGATGTGTTTTGATGGTTGCGAAGCGGCAGCCGGTCGTGCGCTGCAAAATAGCGCGCCTGGTGAAGCGCTGCTTGTCGCGCGCTGCAAAATAGAGCGCCTGAATTTGCTGTGCACTACGGCGCGCAAAAATACAGCGCCGTTGGAGATGGTCTTAAGGGTGTGTTTGATTCAGCTGTGGATTTTAAAAAAGCTGTTGTGAACTGTGAGATGTGAAAAATCAACTGTGAGCTGAAAACTGTGGCAAAGCTGAAAGTTGTTTGGTGAACCAACCGTCGAACTGTGGATTGTGTGCGAATCATGTGTAACACCGAGAGCATTGTCGGCCGGAATTACTCGCCAGAGTTCGCTGGTCAGGCCACATCCACCTCCGCTTCCGGCCACCACGCTAACGGCCATACCTCGCCGGAGTTGGTCGGAATGACGGAATCTCCCCGGCGTTCGTCGGACCGCCACGGCGACCTCAGCTTTCGGCCACCACGTTCCCGACCGTTGCTCGCCGGGGTTGGTCGGAATCTCGCCGGAGTTTCGTTGGGCCCCGCGGCCAAAACAGACAACCGAGCCGAAGCACCGAAACACCTCGACGGAGCGTCTCGCCAAAGCTCGCCGGAACAGCTCGCCAGAGATCTGTAAAGACACGCCGCACCTCACCAGAGCCGCGCTGGGCCGGCTCCGACCACCTTGATCATCGTCGAACCCTCGCCCGAGTTGACGTGACCTCGCCGAAAGCTCACTGCATTTGGCGAAAACCTTGCTGGAGATCATCGTCTAGGCTTTCGGCCAAAAAAACATGACCCTAGATTGTGGAAGTCGGAGAAGTCCACAGCGGCCGCCACCGCCGCCGATTAGCAAACCGGTCAGAACTTTACTTGCATTCAGTGTTGACAATCTGTAGCACCTTGCCACTCACAATACCAGGAGGAAACTTGAAGCAGAAGAAACCAGAGCGAGCTATGTTAAAACTCGAGCCTAACGATGCTAGAAGGACAGTCAGATGTTCATCACGCATCTTACGTTCCTTCAGCTTATATGCTCCACACGCATCTCATGCATTTTTCAGCTTATATGCTCCACACGCATCTCATGCATTTTTCAGCTTATATGCTCTGCAATTTTCATAGTTACAAATTTTTGGAATGCCTAGCTAGCTGGTGAAACCAGAGTGAACATTGGGCTTGCTGTGAGATAGACAAGCGAGATGCGGCGTGTTTATATTGCCGGACACTGAGGCGGGGAGCAAATGATTCAGCTGGCGACGGGTAACGCGGCAGTGGCTCCGGCCACGGATGAGCTGCACTGGCTCGGCTCGTAACGAGGACGGCGACAGAGAAACAGACTATGGAGACGAATCAGCGGAGGAAGGCGGAAGGACGGGCGGTGCGCCACCGGCAGGCCGGCCAGACAAGCGGCGGCGCGAACCCTAGGCGGAGGCAGGGCTAGCTCGGGTGAGAAAAAGGTATCGAAACGGTTTCACTTATGGGTGGCATTGCGGGTAAATACTTGCGATTTCAGACTTTCGTTTGCCCTCAACGCGATGGAAGCAGGGTCCAAGCAGCGGTGGAGCTTGTCTCTACTACTTATAAAAGAGCAAACATATTCTTTTCTAGATCCACCCAGCCTAGCGTACACAGAACAAACTTGCCAAATAACATCCGCACGATGAGACAAACGTCAATAGATCTAGCCGTCCCCCGGAAAGAAAAAACAACCATGGGTACGCTTAGCAATTTACATTGGCGGACGAAAACTCTGCCAATCCACACATCCCACCACGCTCGCGTCTGTTACGGAGTAGGAAATATTGATCATTAACTGCACCCAATAACTTTCGATGATTGCTCCTTCCGCAACTCAATCGCACAAATCTTGCCATCGCCGTTGTGCGCCGCCGCCTCCACGCATGTCTACCCACTCCATCTGGACGCATCCTCCAGTGTGACGCCGTCCCGGTGTACATCACGCACCACCCCCATCGGGCCTCTCCACCGGCGCGCCTCCTCCCTACCGGCGTGCCGCCGCCGGCCGTCCTCCTGACCGCTCTGCACCCTCGCCGTTCTCCGCCGCCGCCTCCACCTGTGTCTACCCACGCCCACCGACTCCGGCGAGGACATCTGCTTCAGCCCCGCCTGAGTTACTCCTCCGGGGAGGTCACTCCATGCGCTCCCGTGCCTCCCTGTCTCCCTGCAGGCGTCCGTAAAGAAGAGGCTGGAGCGCATCGGCGCTCTGACGGGGCTAGGTTCTGATGGTGACGCCCATGGTGGATACTTGGAGCCGCCCTTCCGCATCTCGCGCCGCGGATACACGCCCATGCTCCAGTCTCGCATCTTCACTGAGAACGAGAAGCACATGGACATGGAGTTTACTACCTGCAAGGTAACCCACGCTTTGGAGTGTCCAGATCATTTCCTAATCACGGTTCAACTCTAGGATACCCAAACTAGAGAATTATGACTCCAATTCATTCAATGTGCATGCAGATTTGATTACTTGACAATTTGAATAGAAAATTAAAATGCTGAATCATAGATATACTGGGTTGGTAAATACTTATTTGGAATGCCAACCATATGATGGAATATGGATGATAACTTCGATATATATGTGCAGGTGGGTTTATTTATGTGCATCGTCACAAAATAAGAGCATTCTGTTTCATCGGCAGTTCACAGTCAGTATGCGATTCAAGTGAATATTGATTGTGCAACAATGGTGTAGTGAACCGGACAAGCTCTAGACAATGACTGTAACCCTTATATGGTTTAATATATTTTCTCTTCTTCGCAACAAAATAAAAATTGTCCAGGGTAAATGCAAAAGTTGGAATAATAACTGGGGAAAATTTGCTATAAGACACAATCCAGCGGTGTGTTGCGGTTTTCTATAGCAATTTTTGTCTAATAACTTTGATAGAAATATGATTGCTGGCTGATCTTGGACCGGTGTATTTTGCTATTTTTGTGCCGTAACGACCCCAAGTACCATGTCAGTCTTATATGTTCTTTCTGTATGTATACAACTCCTTGTTTATGAATTAGCAGGAGTATGTTGAGATCTCGAGTATGTTTGCTCTTTACCGCGTGCTCCTGGTGAAAGGAATGAGTTAATGGCACCCGCAGTCACGCAACTCGTCACGTATGTGCACTTAAGTCACACTTCTCCAGAACGTGATTTTTTGGTCACACATCTGGACAAGTGGGTGCACGGTGGTCTCTGGGCCCACGTGTCAGACCGTTTTCCGTTGCGGGAGTGCTGACATGGACAAGTAATTTTGCAGAAAACCCCCTGTATTTTTAGATATTTTGCAAAATGGTCCTCCTAATTTTACAAAATGGTCCTTCTAATTTTGTACCATTTTGTAAAATTATATTACTCCAGGGGGTTTTCTGAAAATTTACCGTCCAAAACGGACTGACACGTGGGCCCAGAGACCTGCGTGCACCCACTTGTCCAGATGTGTGACCAAAAAATCACGTTCTGGAGAAGTGTGACTTAAGTGCACATACGTGACGAGTTGCGTGACTGCGGGTGCCATTAACTCGAAAGGAATTCATGGAAGATCTGAGAATTATTATTACTGTCCACACATCACAAACATCTGTGGTCTTATGAGTTCTGCTATAATGGGACAATCTTACAGGATGGTGTAGATGGTGTGAAGGTAAGTAAAGAGTTGGGGCTATTAGAACGTAGGTGGATTCACATTACCCATCACCCATGTACAGTTTGAAATTTCAGTGCCAATTTTGAAATCACATAATGGTTTAACATATCATTGGTTTTACTGTGCGACTTTGATTATGTGTCTTATTACTTCTTACATTCAGTCAGGATAGTTTTACCATTTTATAACTTGATTGATGATTGTTCGTTCTATCGAGTACAGTTGAAGTGTTTCAGCTGCGAGTATGAAGTGCATGCTCGATCCTACAAAACTCAATTCAAATGTAGAATCACTATATGAACCTTAAAAAATGGAAAATGAGTACGGAAATGACGATGAGTGTGAATTGTTGATAGCATTGTCAGAGTCTTAGAAAATAAATACTTTCTTATTACCGTTGTATTTCATTTTCTTCTATCACAAAGGTTTTATTGTTCATGTGATCTTCTAGAGTTATAATATGAGCCTTGTTACTTTTGCAGGGAAATTTTGAGCTATATTGATCATAAACATGGTGATTACAAATATAACTGAGCAGCTCATCTATTCATGAAAAGATATTATAAGCTCATTTTCTATGGAATTTAACCTAACCATGATGTGCCTATTAAAATTTATTTATAATTATTTTGAAGACGTGCATTGCACGTGCAAAGCAACTAGTACTAGAAAAAGCTGGTCGCGTTTGCATAATCAGCTGTGTGTTTTATCCCTTTGGTTGGCGTTGGGCGTTGCCACAGCAGAAGCAGGTTCGTAACGCGGAACCAAACGCACCCTAAAGCAACTGCCAGTGAGTCAGCAATCATCGTCAAGCTCAGGTCTAGTACCTCGGAAACGTCCCCCAAAACAAAGACAAATCAGCAGGTGGAAGCGACTCCTCCCTGTCCAGGTTCCTTTCTATTTCCGTCCCCGTCCCGAACCACCCGCGCCCCCCGCTTTCCATGGCCGGATGATGTCTAGAAAGCCCCTCCTCCCCTGCCGCGCGCCCTCCACCGCCCCTCCCGCCCAGCTCCCCCTCCCAATCCGCCGCCTCCTCCTCCTCCCCCGCCGCCGCTCCTCCCCGCCGCCCTCGCCGCTCGACCGGCGGAGGCCCGCCATGGCCCCCGCGGCCGCGGTGTCGGCCGGCGGGGCCACCACCTCCTTCCGGGTCGGCATGGTGCGGGTCGTCTCCTTCCTCGTCGGCGGCCTCAACTGCGCGGTCATGCTGCTCGGGGTCTACCTCATCGACGCCGTGCTCCCGCAGCCCTGCGGCGGGGGGCTCGCCGTCGCCTCCGCGCCCGTCCTGGCCGGGGTACGGGTGCTCGCCATGCTCGGCACCGCGCGGGCCCAGCACGCCACCGCGGATGCCATTGCTCGCCGCCACCTCCACGAGGGCGCCGCCTCCGTCGCCGAGGACGCCGTGGCCCGCCACGAGATCAGGGTGAGACTACACCTCACGGTTGCTGCCTTGCTGGTTAGGTTGATAGATCCTTTCTGGTGGGTGCATTGGAGGGAGTCTGGGTTATTTAACTCAGATTTCGATTGGTTGCAAACGCAAAGCCATGAGGTTTTTATGCATCTGAGCATCTGAGAAGGGTTAAGATTCAGGATATGGTGAGCTGGAGTTGAGTTGTTTCGATAGCATACCTGCAAGGTGGTTTTGATGCGATTGCGCTGTAATTGATGGAAGATATCAGCTGACAAGGCTGCTGTGATGATGTTGCCATAGTTGACCATACAGTCTGGTGCTCCTCTAGTGATAAAAAAAGGCAAATAATTAGGTTCTGTAGATATGTTAAGTTCAGAGCTTAATCTGACGCACAAGTCTAACAACTCTGGCAACCTGGAAATTTCTTGATGAGTGAGAAGATATCGGTGAGGATTGTGGTTCCCAACTCTGTAGTTGAACACAAGTGCACGAGGTTATGTAGATTCCCTTGTCTTGTTAATCAGACAGAACCAATTTTTGAGAGGTAGTCATCGTGGTAACTATTGTTAGTAACTAGCGCAACCCGTATTTTGTTTCATGCACTCTACTAACCTCGTTTTTCCTATACCTTATGAATCTTAATTCAGTCGCAGTTGCATTGTGAACATGTTCCATCCAAACTCTTCCAGAGCAAGGCTAACATATTGACCATTCACTGTTCAGACCCCTCAATGAAATTTATATTCAATTATTCATATTTTCATTCTGCCGTACATAATATGGTAAATATGAAGGGACACGAAGGAGATAGGAAAGAATTAAGAAAATAAGTAAACAGGGTTAATGATAAGATATAAATATTTGTTAAAATGCGGCAGTTTCACTCAAGTTAGCTCTGAGAAGAGTATACTATCTACCGATTTATCACGTTGTTGCTAATTCCATTTTTCTGAACAGGTGAGGTATAAACGCTGGTTGTATTGGACTAGATTTGGTATGGCCATTGGTGCGTTGCAGCTGGTTGGGGCAATTTATCTCATGTTTGTCATTGTGAGAGATCTTCCTAACGAAAGAAGACCCACTTCCTGTTTCTTTGGTATGTTTGAGTTGGTTGATATCACTTATCAGTTGTATATTCTAGCTTTGAACCTAACTTTTTCAAGACCTTCGTTTGGGGGAAGCTCACTGCTAAGTCAACTATATTCATACAAACATTTGTTGATTTTTTTTGGATTTTCTATATGAAAAAATCTGGTTAAACGGTACAAAGAAAATGCTACTTAGGCAAATAGTTGTTGTGACTATACTGAATCGATAGAGAATTATACGTTTTGAGGAGAACCCATATTTTATCCAGAGCCTATTTGCCTAAGTTTTCTTTGCTGCCCTATCATTTCCATATGTCTATCTTGTGCTCAAATAATTTGCTTGCCTTGCTTGTAATCTAGGACAGGATGATGCTGGCCAGGTCTCGAGGCGAGCACTAATTGCTCTGTTTCTTATCCTGTCCTGGGTTGTAGTCATCGTTCAATGCTTCACGGGTTCTGATGTATTGAGATGGCGATCATTCTATGCGACACATGATATGGCATGGAAAGCTCACTACAGGGAAGTGTTTGATCATGGCATTCGTGAGGCTTTGTGCTGCCTAGGACGTGCAAAATATCTGTAAGTCCTTCTCCAGTCATTTTACAGTGTGAGATTTCAATATTAATATCTATTTACTCTAGTTCGTCGTCTGTACTGATTTAGAACCGTATTGGAAGAAGATGAGGTCTATTCTGTGGCAAGACTGCTCGGTGATTTGGTTGCATATCGTGCTTCTGGGACTGGTCATTTGGAACTGTTAGCAGGTTGGCTCTTTATTTCAGTTGTTTCATACGAAATGTTTCTGACTGTTCTGATCATTTACAGTTCGACCTAACCTGCATTAATGTTCTGAAACTTGGCTACATGCCTGCCCAAAGATGTGCATAGCTACTACTTTGTATACAATAAAGAATGAATAAGGTCTACTAGATACCATACCATACTCCAACATATACTTCACATTTTAGTAATCGCTTGTTTGCAGAATGTACTTTAATTTTTTTGCAATGTGTCCAGTGTCCACATCAACCTGCTTTGACACAGAATGTACTTTGAAACCAATAACTTAAATGTTTCTGTTTGCTATCCTTTGACACAGAAACCCATAGGGGGAATGTTTCTTATAAGTGGCTGAGCTTGCTCAGCTAATAAAAATTTAAGACTCGAACTTTTGTATTTCAGATGCTGGTGAGTTGGCTGCACAAATTTAGAATACACCAATGATACATCGTGAATGCAGATATTTAAATTCGTCTGCAGTTTGTATTCTACACAGAATGCAGGTGGCTTGGTGCAATTTACTTGATAGAAAATGTAAAACCCATAAGATTTCATTGTCACTTCAAGTAGTTGATCTCTTACATTGGTTAGGTTGGGCTGCTCCCTTGCTATTATTCATAGATGGTTAATTCCAAAAGGACATAGATTTGCCCTTAGTACAATATTCTGTGCTCCATTATGACATGAGTATTAACAACATAATAAGGATCTCTTGTATGGTATGTATTATAGGGCTTGCTCTATTGCAGAAGCATGGGAATTTGCCTGATTTGGAAACTGACCTTGTGGAGACACCTCATAACCTTATGCAAGAAGCTGTTGTTCTCCATCCATTTGCTGAAGCGTGTTATACGGTTAGACACTATCTAATTGGGGCATATTTCTTACGTCTGACTGCCTTGTATGATTACATGGAACAATGTTTTATTGCAGGGGCCACTTCTTGATGTTGGAAGAAACCCCATTTTGTTTCCATGTGCATGGGTTTATAGACAAGGCGTTTTAACTCCATGGACACGCAGAAGGTAACCATGTCTTCTCAATTGTCTGTTCAGTCTCAAACCTCCCCTGTTTTCTGTTATTACTTTGTGATCTTATTTAGGCCAGTTCAGCTGGAAGCCTTGTTCTGAAGGAAAAAACGACTTACTGAATTAAGCTAAATTTGAGCATTATTCTCTTTAATCTTCATCAGTTTGAAGTAAAAAAAATTGTTACACACTTATGCTTTCAATCTAAAACCATTTTACATGCACATCTTCATGATTGTTGATCTTTGTATTTCCCCCTTTTCCTTTGGAAAAGTAGAACAGTTTATGCTGTTCTTTACTTACTCTCTCTGCTCCTAAATATAAGATATTTAGATATTTCACATGTTGACTATATGTGGACTAAAATGAGTGAACATACGCACTAAAATGTGTCTAGATACATGTAGATACATATCAATCTGGGAAAAGGCTAAAACATCTTATATTAGGAACGGAGGGAGTACATAACAGTGACTGCACACCATTTTTTGTCAGGCGCCCTGCACTTGATGGTGATAATTGGTGGCGAGGTCATGCTGCAGCTTTCCTTAGATTTGTTAATATAGCACCTACTGCACTTGTTCGAGGCCGCGTTTGTCAGGTAATGCCATATTTTTTGTTAGCACTTAGATTAATTAATGTCCGCAAAAATGGGAAGATGGAATTATTTTAACCATTTACGGATAGCATTGTAAGTGGCATTTGTACATGTTTTAAGTTTCTTTGCTGACACCTCCTCTCATCTTATGCTCATTTAGCTGACCCTCAGACCCCAGTTTTAGTATTCTGCTTGTACCTAGTGAGTTTTTTTGGTGAAGTTATTGGTAGGTTGGTTAAGGAACTCTCACCCTCTTACAGCGCACTAATTGCCTAATATGAATCATCTAGTTGCTGAGAACCTGAAATTCATTTGGACAATCCATTGGGTGTGCCATCATGTGCTGAATGTCTCATAGTACTGTACATGCATTAACTTGCAAGAACGCATCGTGACAAGTTAAAAAATGTGGTAGACAGATAACATGTTGATAACTTTAAAACAATCTAATGATCTCTTTCATACAACTATGCAGAGCAAGCGTGAAGCTGCTTACTTTGTTGTGGTCCTCCACGACAAAAAGACTGTTCTTATTGGGTTGCGTGGGACAGAGACACCAGAGGATCTCATAACCGATGGGTTATGCAGAGAATGTGCTTTCACTAAGGAAGATTTGGATGGATTAGTAAAGTAAGCCCATCTTAATAGCCACATCTTCTGTTCTTCCCTAATTCTTGCTAGTCAATATTGCTCAAATTAACTGTTTTACACTTGGACCACCTTCTGTGAGCCCTTTTCTAACTTGAACATTAATGTTTGCCATATTGGCTGTGGGACACCGTTAGTTTGTGCAAGTTGTGTGGACTCACTGCAAAATATCAATTTGGCTTTGGCCAATACCATTACAAAACCCAGGTAACTTGCGAGAACACACCACCGCCATCATTAATATATCTTCCTTGGGTTTGGGTGGGTAAGTACACATAAAACGTGTGAAAGATCTACATTGCCTCTTGGTTAAATACATGTTCCAACCTATTTCTTTTTGTTGTCTCATTTGTTTTTTCATTTTGCACGGTTGACCACATTTAGCCATGTTGACAAATCCGCATAGCCTTCTTTTCTGATGTTTGAACTTGTTAGGTTGTGGCTTCGTTGAACTTGTAACGCTGAGCTGTAATAGCCTTAAAAAATTGTGAAATAGATGAGTTAAAAATGGCTAAACTTGGTGTACAGTGCAAAAAGAAAGAAAGAAAGGGCCCAGTCGGACCATGTACACAGCAAAAGAAAAGTTGTTGGACCATGTCCTGAACCGAAGTGCAATATAAGTTTTTCACATGAGCTCTCTCCCCTCTTAGCTCGAGAAATACTGTTTCAGTGATGGCCGTGTGGCGTGTGTTCTGGCAAATTGCTTGGTTTTTGGAATGGTACTGGGCAAATTAACCTTTGTTGTTATTTGACCAATTGTCACAAAATAATGGTGTCCCATAGCCAAAATTTAGTTACTGTTCGTGGACTCACCTTTGGAGATTGCTTGCCCACAGCACACGTTTAGTATCCGAATTCTCACAACGTAAAAAATGGTCCTATAATTTTATTTTGTTGATTTTTAGCATTGATTTTGTCGATTTGATCATTGAACTCCTTTTCCTCCCATACAAAATTCTTGATTTAGTTTTATGCTTAGTTTTCTTACTTATACCATCATTATCAATTTCCCAGCTATTGCATTGTTACTTTTTTGCACAGTTAAATTTTTTGGATATTGTAGTGCTTCGGGTGAATGGATTATTATTAGTGTTTGTGGTAAATATATTATTGTAGCAGTGAAATTTTGGTGAAAAAGGCTCATTTGAAAGTACTAATCGAACATTATCCATAAGACCATAACCATAAGAAGTGCTGCTTGCAAGCTCTGTCTTATGGTAACTAGACCTAGTGTCAAGTGCTTTTTAAGAAGCCAAACTGTTGGGGTGACAATGTGTAAACCCATGAATTGAGGGGGCAACTTAGAGGTTAGATACCATTTAAGTGGACTATCCCTGACTGTGCTAACCGGTACCTACAACACCCGTTCTTTCTTACACTTTGCTCATCTATCCTCAGTAGTGATCAATTACCAGTAACTACGAGGGAGAGAGTTATTTCTACGTTTCCACATTATGGACACGGTGGAATTGTAGAGGCTGCTCGGGAGCTTTTCATGCAACTCAACGACTGCACAGGAGGTTTGTTTTTTCACATAAATTGTTATACTCTGGTTTAGTTAAGCAAGTCAAGTTCTTGTATCTGAAATGGTTTAATCATGCTTACGTCCTGTTTCTATAAATACCTTATAATTTTGTATGCTGCATGTTTCACTATATTTAACTGTTGGTTCGGTTGGGGTAGGCTAGAGGTGAAACCCACAAGATCTCGAAACTAACTCATGGTTCTGGCACATTGATAGCTAGCTTCCACGCACCCCTGTCCATGGCTAGTTCTTTGGTGATACTCCAATCCTTTAGATCTCTCTTAACAGACTCATCCCATGTCAAGTTTGGTCTACCACGACCCCTCTTAACATTCTCATCACGCTTTATCCGTCCGCTATGCACTGCCGCTTCCGGAGGCCTGTGTTGTATATGCCCAAACCATCTTAGACGATGTTGGACAAGCTTCTCTTCGATCGGAGCTACCCCAATTCTCTCCCGTATATCATCATTTCGGACCCGGTCCATTCTTGTGTGGCCACATATCCATCTCAACATGCGCATCTCTGCTACACCTAACTGTTGGATATGTCGCCTCTTGGTTGGCCAACATTCTGCGCCATACAACATCGCAGGTCGAATTGCCGTCTTATAGAACCTGCCTTTTAGCTTTTGTGGCACTCTCCTATCACAGAGGACGCCAGAAGCTTGGCGCCACTTCATCCAACCAGCTTTGATTCGATGACTCACATCTTCATCAATATCACCATCCTTTTGGAGCATAGACCCCCAAATATCGGAAGGTGTCTTTCTCAGGTACCACCTGTGCATCAAGGCTAACCTCTCCCTCCTCGTGCCTAGTAGTACTGAAACTGCACCTCATGTACTCAGTTTTAGTTCTACTAAGCCTAAAACCTTTTGACTCAAGAGTCTGCCTCCACAACTCTTAACTTTCTATTAACCCCCGCCCGGCTATCGTCGACTAGCACCACATCATCCGCAAAGAGCATACACCATGGGATATCTCCTTGAAACTCTGTCATCCAATTATTACTGGTTAGCACATAAATAGCAAGGGCTAATTCAGTACTCCTACCGTTTATTGTTTTTTTAATTCTTCATCGTTATTTAATTTGGTTTACACCATAAGTATACTGCTCAATTGCTCATGGTGTTTGATTTTGTTTTTAGTAAACTATCACCTGGAATTGGAAGATTAGATGCAATATATGATTGTATTTATCGGTTTCTATGTGATAAATATTAATAGTTACTAACCTGTTCTCTCTTACCGTAACGGCAACTCAGAAAACACGTCCTCCAGAAAACTTGGTTTTCTTCCTACGTTGGTCCAGGAGGGCAGTGAGTGTCATGGATATAAAATTCGTCTTGTTGGACATTCTTTAGGAGGCGCTGTTGCTACAGTCCTAGGAATGATGGTAAACCATATACTTTCACTGTATTATTTTTCCAACTTCCCCATTCACCTACAGTCTGGTTTGTCTACGGCTGCAGGCATCATATGAATCAACTCTTCCACCCCTCTCCCCCATGGTCTTACTTCATGATTTATGCATTATGTGCTGAGCTATTCATTCCACGAGCTTTATATGCATAAAAATCTGTCATCAGCTCATATGATTTTTAGTTGTCGTTTTCTGCTTTTTCTCCATGACTTGTTTAACCGCCGCATGTGGATGCTGATTAGTTTTATCAGGAGTATTTAATACCCATGGCTCATCTAAACTTAACTTGTTCTTGGGCAGCTTTTTGGAAGATACCCAGACGTGCATGTGTATGCTTATGGCCCACTTCCTTGTGTGGACTCGGTAATAGCTGAAGCATGTTCGCACTTTGTTACCACGTAAGAATTAAGTGAGAGCTGCTTACAGCCTACTTCATCAATGGAACTTTCTTTCTTGGTGTAATGTTCTCTTAACAAGGTTTATTAACTTTTTCAGTTTTTAACTGAATTTGTCTCTTCCTTCCCAGCATTATAAACAACGACGAATTTTCTTCTCGCCTTTCAATCAACTCAATCCTCAGGCTACGATCTGCTGCAATAAATGCTCTTTCAGATAACTCTCCTGCTGATACAGCAATGATACAAAAACTTGCTCGCAGAATATTGAATGTGAACAAGTATCAGGATAATGCTCCTGCTGGTGGCATCAGCGAGGACTATATTGACAATCAAAGCAGGACAGAAACTAGCCGCGCATCTGAAGGAAATTACCTGACCTTTTCTTTTGTTTCTTTGGATGAACATATTGTTTACAGTATATGTGGATTGCACTAGCCCTTTCCATCAGTTCGGACTTTTGGTTGTGTTGGCTAGTGCATGAAACATATGAGAATTTGACCACTTGAATCAATCTTAGTTTTGTCACAGATTTTGCAATGCACATTCTGCTTTTCTTCAATTGTGGTTTTGAATTTTCCTTTTCCTGTTATAGGGAGGGCAGTACCTAATGAAAGACGGTCATCACACCAGGGCACAGTATGCAATGGTGAGCCAGATCTCCAAGATTTGCAAAATGGCCTTGGTGGCTACGATGGATCCAGTTCATCCATAGATGAGCACAGAAGCTATCGAAGCCTACACATTGATCAGGATGCCCAGACGATTCAAATTGATGGGCATGATTCTGGTTTGGAAGAGCATCAGACATCTAATAGGGAAATACTGGTGGACACTCCAGAGATGTTCCTTCCAGGCTTAATTATTCACGTGGTGCGGAACAGGAGAAGCATCTTTCCTCTTTGGAAATGCTGGAACTTGCAGGATGCTGAACCACCATATAAAGCTGTTTTGGCGAAAAGAGAGAACTTCAGGGATATCGCTGTTACTCCTTCAATGTTCATGGATCACTTGCCATGGAGGTAAATGTTCAAATTATTTAACCAGCTACAACTAATACTAAATACTAATACATGAAATTCGGTAGTGTCATGTTGCCATTAACCTCTTACAGTGATCCCTGCTACAACTAATACTAAATACTAATACATGAAATTCGGTAGTGTCATGTTGCCATTAACCTCTTACAGTGATCCCTGCTACAATAACCCATGTTTGTAACTAGTACTAGGATGTTAGAACATTGCATCGACCACTTATTACCCAAAGAAAGGACATTATTTTCAACGAGAAGGGCAACTCTTTTAGAAATGTCATAGAATAGATCGTCAGGTCCCATTACTCTTTCATGTCAAATATTCATCACAGTTAGACATGCATGTTTGTCTCTGTAACACGATTGCCTCAGCCTTTAGTACAAATTTACCAGCTTACATCGAGTTCCACTAGCATGTAACATTAGTTGCCCCCAATTGTAGCACTTATGGCTTAACATTTTTGCAAAGTTTAAAATAGCCAGCTATAACCCAGCTATAGCCTTTCGAGAGGCTTCGCGCTACAGCTAGGGCCTTCATAGGCTAAAGCAAGAATAGCCGCTAATAGCCCGGCTAAATCTATTTAGCCCTAATTTAGCCCCTTAGCCGCTAAGCTTCCCGCTCAGCGGCCCAATTTTTTTTTTTTGGACCAAATCTTTCTGCTCGGCCCAATTTCGCAGCCAAAATTGACACCCATGCTAAACCTATCCCTAAAATTCCCACTATGTACTGAATTGCTTACATAATTTTCTAATACATTGACCAAACTATGTCCAGAACTCCTAGTTATTCTTATCTCTTACGTGACTATGTTAATATGTTATGTATCTATGAATTATTGGTATATATATACGAATATATGATTCCCAAATTTTGAATTCTTGCATTATTTAGCAAAACGGCTATATGGCCTTAGCCCGGTTATAGCCTTTCGTAGCTTCTGAAATTGCCGCGGCTAAATGCAATAGCCGGCTATTTTAAACTTTGCATTTTTGACAAAGCAAGGACGAAAGACCAGGGGAGGTGCGATGCGTGTGTGTGCTGTGTTTGGGCTGGGGCAGCATTAGAGTTTTCTAGACTAGAAGCAATTAGTTTAGCAACTGTTGACAATTGAAGTGTATAACTTTGCTTACACCATACATAACCTTTTTCTTTAGCTGCATTTAAAGATTGGAAACTCAATTGCATTTAAACTGATTTATTCGCCTACAGTTACACTAACAGCTTATGCTTTTGTAATTTTAGGTGTCAGTATGCTATGCAGAGAACTCTGGAATGCCAAACGTCAAAGAGTTCAACTAATCGTGATTCAGCTGTACATCATTTGGTCTGACCTGGGCAAAATTATCCACCCATGCTTTAGGACACTGAAGGAGCAGATCGTCCCATGCTGGACATGTTTGTAGAACTTGTGGTGATTTGTGTATACAAGAGATATCTGTGATGATGACTATGCTCTACGTTCTACTGAACTTGACACTGACAGAGTGCCTAGGCAGGCACCAACCTCATATATATCTAGCTTGAAAGGAGATCTGATGACTTCATCCGCAACAATACAGAAATATCAACAATATCTTCTGGCGTCTATGTTTCTACTTACCCTGGCAGTGTCCTCTGCATTGATCGTTGGTGCAGCCATACCCCTGCTCACACCGGATTGTTCACATTCATTATTCTGCAGCATTGTCTGCTTGTTCATATCTATTGTTCCAATTCATCGCAAGCGAACGAGATGTAGTTAGCATATTTACACAGCAGAGTTAGTTAGATTTGTTGACTAGCAGGTGACAATCGAAGTGTAAATACATAACCTAGGGGTTAATAAAATTTATCTCTTCTATTGCTCTGTTCCAGCACTTGTGTCAGCATTTGCAGTTACTTATACCGAGATACTAGCGACGATCTACTCTTTGTCAGTATCCCATTTGCGGTGCAAATAGGGGCGTTCTTCAGTTCCCTCTACACCCCTGTTAAATATATAGCTCTTCTTTGTATTCACAATGCTATCTATTCCTTATGCATTCCTTGAGCATGTTTATACTGAGAGAGCATAAATCAATGGTAATGCGGTCACTTCAGTTGCATCCTTGGGCTATTTGTACAGAAAACGCGCCCTGCGTATTTGGATGGAAGCAGTGAGCTGCTTGGGTACCATCTGCGTATTTGCGCCGTGTAAATGCGCCGTGCCAAATGACAGCGCACGGTCGCACTTTCCCCTCCCTTCTCTGCTACAGTGCAGGAGGGGCGATTTTTCTGGATCCGTCCGCTCGCCGCGCTCTCGCCGTCGCTGGGCCGTGGGATCTCTCTCCCCCCGTCCGCTCCGGCGGCGGGTGGGTGGGGGATCCCCGGTTCCCTTCGTGTACATAGAGTAGGGGTGAGGGGGCTCCCGCCGGCGGCGCTGTGGAGGCGGTGGTGCGGTTGGTGGGCTGTTTGGCGTCGGCGACCATCCTCTCCGGCGGTGGAGCGCCGGTGGTGCTTCGTCGCGTGGTCGTCGTCCTGGTCGCGCTCGCAGGTCCTTGGATCTGCCGTGCGCGGCCCTTCTTCTCCGGCTGTCGTGGTGCGGCGGCGCCGGTTTCGTCTAGATGGAGGTGGGAAGGGAGATCTCGAGGCAGCGACTTTGCAGGAAAGTGGGAAGAAGAAGATGAAGGTTTTGGAGCTCCGGCTTCAGATCCGGTGCAGGTGGAGCTCGGGGGCCGCCCCCGGCCGATTCGTGTTCATCGACAAAAGCTTCAGCTTCTCGGAGTTGAAGAGTGTTGCGGCTCATCAACGCCTTTGGGCTAGGGGCTCTTCTGCTCATCGGGGGATCGTTTCTGGCGGTGGTCTTCTTCGTCGCCTCCGGCGGTGGGGGGTTCCGGTCGTCGTCGATCTGGAGGATGCGTTTGGTTTGCGCATTTTTCGCTGTTCTTCGTTTTCTCTGGCCTCCTCCTCCTTTGTGTACTCTTGTTTGTACTTTGTACTCCTCCCCCTTTGAATACAAGTTTGTACATTAGCAAAAAAAAAAAATGACAGCGCACGCACGGGCGGGCAGGAACCATCGGAATAAGCACACTTGGGCATTGATCAATCACCTCCATGGCTAGCTGGACGCTCGCTCCATCCATTGCCAGCACGTACGGAGTAGTACAGATGGTTGCGTGAAGCTGAGTAGCTTTCCAGGATCAGACACGAACCGTACTGGGGTTGGGATAGTCAGAGATCGAGAGCGCAACGCTATGTTTGTGTCAATGGTGAGTGAGCTTGTTTTTTTTTAAGCTCGATCGTCTCCAATTAACACCTCCAAAGTTAGGGGGAAGCTGCGCCGAACGAAATGACAATGAATGAGTGCAGCCTCATTAATTTGGCCTCCTTGCGTTCGCTAACCGGTATGGGCATGCTAATCAATCGATAATCAGCGGCCGAATCCGGACAAGACAACGCGTTGCGTGGTGGCTCGGCAGTTGTTTGCCCCTCTCTCTCTTCTGTAACGTTGTCCCTCGCCAACGCGTCAGTGTCTACTCCCTCCGTTTCATTTTAATTGACTCACATATATCTAGATATGGAAGAGGAACGGAGGGAGTAGTTACTATGCCACGCCCTACGGCCTGCAATTATAGGTTTAGCTCGAGTTTTCTTTCTGCTTTCTCCTGTAAATTGGAGAAGCCAGTCGAGAATTCTAAGAAGATCGGTAGATGTCAATTCGTTGTGTACAGTTTAAAGGCAAAGCAAAGTGCAGTCTTCACCCAACTCTGTAGATGCTACAGAGACGTTCGATCAATGGCACATGAATCATCGACTTTACACGCCTTCACGAGATCGATCTAAAGAGCAGCCGCCACGCGTTCCCCTCCAGCTCCAGGGCTCCAGGCTAGGCAGTTTATTTTTGCACGCCTTCATGTTTTTTCTCCTTTGGAAAAAGCGATATGATCATCCCTACAGAGAAGGCAATAAGCGAGCTGGGATCACAGCATGATCTATCAACAGTCTTTTCTCATGCATGTACGCATGCATGCATTGGCGGCCGGAGCAAGATCAACTTGCTTCCAGCCTCAAAGGTCGCTTTCCCTCTCCACTGTTTTGTTCCCGGTGGCCAGTGGGCACCTCTTTTCCACTTTACTTTTGCGTTTCATCGGTTTTCACGGGCTCCCCGCGCGGGTGGTCGCACAAAAGCTTAATAGCGAGGCCTCAGCGCCGGGTTAGGATCAGATGATTGGTCCACGATCACGGGTTTCCTAACTATTTTTCTTAATATGTACTAATACTAGTATCTGACTTGATATGAGAGCTTATCAACCCTCTTTTCTGGCTGTGAGATATGTTTTACATCGCAGAGGGGCTATAATTGGAAATATTGTTTCTGGTACAAAAGTTCCTATGTCAATAGGAAATACCCTACCCTATTGGGTGCGGTTTAAACTATTGATTTACGTAATTGGCAGTAACCAAATAGGTTTACGACGAAACCTAGAAATCGATCATTGATCCAATTTGACTGCCTCTACGGGATAAACCTCAACGTTGAGTAACGGCAGCAAATGATAGAGTTCAGTAGTTCCTCATGACGACAACTTCATGTGCCCGTTACAATGCAGAGGTCAGTACCAAAAGTCTACGAGCCTGTGTAGAGCATAGGGATTTCATAGGAAGTACAGTAGAAGGAACGGAACAAAACACAAAAGTTGAGAATGGTCAGCACGATTGACACAAGTAGTGTTCCAACAATTCAGTCGCTATTATTACCCATCTGTAGTGCGTTAGGACGGAGTATATACCATTGGAAAGATGAGAGAAGTTTTCCATCGACTTGACTCTAAAGAGAATCTCCAATAAACGCATCCTCCGGGTGGTGGAGGGATAAAGTCGGGACCAACAATTAGTGCATCAACTATCGGTCGTCGGATGCCTACCGCCTAGGCATGCAAGCGCAATAGCATGCAAAGGCAGCTCTGCCTAAGTGCAACGATGATGTCAAGTGGGACTTTAGAGTTTAGACCCCCACATCCAGGGTAATGTACAAGTACATTATGCATCGTCTTCTTGCCAATCTAGCTAGTGGCCAAAGTTGGCCGCTTTGCACTTATAATCAGTTAATCACCGCTTTAGTTTAGTCAGTTGCACGTAGAGTTAGTGCTCCAGGGAATAATTTGACCATGGAGAAACTAGAGCAGTTGAGATCCCCCACTCCAATCGTGTGTGTAAAGAAAAGAGCATCCGTCCGGATCATGTCACCTGACTGAGGAGAAGAGACGAACTAGTTTTAAATCGTGTGTGGAATATAAGATTAGGTTCATTTGCAAAAAAAGAAAGAATATAAGATTACTTCGTCACCAACCTTGTGATCTTGTGTGCCTTGGATGTGGCTTAGAAAGATGCCCTTTTGTTTTTATTATATAGAGTGCAGTGCAATCGCTCTCGGGTATGCGAGAAAAGCATCAACCAAACGCTGACTGTTTTTGGACCATTGGGTCACGCAATAGACCTGTCTTCTAAAGAACGAAAAAAGAGAGAGAAAAAAGGAAAAGAGGTAGATTAGCGATCGATTTGGACCATCATTGGTCGAATCGTCTTCAGTCCCCAGGGGATTAGTTAGAGCACTAGCGTAGTTTGCGAAAACGACATTTTGCTCAACTTTCAGGCATTCATATATCTTATGAGACTTTCAATCGGATCTGGCTACTCTCCAAAATTACAACGTTTTTTACAGCCCAAACTTTCGTAAATGGATAACTCATTTGAACTAATCCATCTCGAATGACGTATCTGTGGCCGGCGAGAATTGTTGAATATAAATATATTGTTTAGCCCCTTTCCATCAGTTCGGACTTTTGGTTTAGATAGATAGTGCAACAATTCTATATGGTATCAGAGTCAAGGAGGTCTCAAGTTCAAGACCCTGCTCGCGCAGTATTAAAAACAAAAAGAAAAAAGATTCTGCGGCCTGCACCAAATCCACGCTAAGACTAAAATAGCCTAGACGTGATGGAAAGTGTTGAATATAAATATAATACCTAGTCTCTTTCCATCAGTTCGAGAATCTCAAAGACGACAAAATGCCAAAGCCAATGTCTTTATTCAATGGTTATGTGGTGCGCCTAGACGCACCGCAATGATGTAGTACTCAATGTTGTTGCTGTCTCGACGCAGAGAATTGTCGATATAGTTAGAGCAGAAGTGGACCTCTGGATGCGAGCGAGACTTCTCGGCGGAGAACTATTTAGAGGTGCTGAGGTGGCATCGATGGGGGGAGCAAGCTAGAGAGTGGTATTTTCTTTTTCTTTCCTAGAGGCAGGGTAGAAGTGAAATATCATTGCCTCTTGTTTGTCCGGTTGTAACCCTTCGTAGGTGTTGCCTGGCCGTATGGCTACAAATTGATACGCCTTTGCATTGCGTATTGTTGAAAAAATGTCTATTTAAATGAATTGACCATTTTGCCACCTCGCAGTTTCAAAAAGGCCAATGTGAGTGACATTTCTACACATTCAAAGAAATCATTGTGAATGGCTTTCGGGAGGAATTAGATCCGGTTGAAAGTTTTTCATGGGTCATTAGTAGGTGAAACTTTGGCAAAGGGCCATTTATGATAAATTATACTACCGTGCCACATTGGTCTTTCCTGGTGACTGCCAGCGTCGTGCGTGTGCCCCTTTTTTTAGACCAAAGGCCCTAAAAGGTCCGACGTTAAATTCATAACGCCAGAAACGGCGACATAGGTACAAAGTGCTGAACCCAGCTTACAACACTGAATTGCACTCACACACACACAAGAAATAGGACCCAGCTTACAACACTGAATTGCACTCACACACACACAAGAAATAGGACAACCACAGAAACTCCAACAAGACGGATGCCACCCAAGGCTACTCCGGTGAGGTTGAGAACCAGCTTGGCGGGCAAAGGTGTTGGGCCGAAACTCGCCCACGAGGTCAGATTGGCACTGTCGGGGGAGTATCCCCGGGTAGGGTCAAGGCTTGGCATAAGGTGGAGTTCGAAGTTGTGCCGAGGTACGGAAAGGGCCGACCTGTTTGGGCCTGGGAAGGTCCGAGCTTCATCTTGACCTGGAGAATACAGGCCGACCTATCTTGGCCCAGAGGGGTCCGAAGTATACAGTTGGCCAGGGCCGAGGTTCACTGTCCGAGCTATGTTCAGCCGACCTAACTACCTCAGTGCAGTGGTTTGTGTTGTGAGTGCAGGAGAAGCTGTGGGGAGGAAGTAAGATCCGACCTGGTAAAAGATATTAAGCGCAAGACCTGAGGTACGGAGCCCGTCATATCCGTGCCGAGCTAACCGAGGTGATGGGCTGTAGCTCGGGCAGGAGTCAATGCTCCTGTCACTTCCAGCCGGGTACAAGAGCGCCTGACACGGGAGCGTCTGTCAAGGAGCCTGGCAGAGGCGTGCTCCGGGTTCGGCGGGCCTGCACGTCTCTGACCGCTAACCACGCGGGATCTGGGAAAAGGCTACGAGGTAGCTCTGCCAGGCCACGTCCTGTCTCGGTCAGAGGGGACATGCTAGTTCTGCCGTTAGGCTACAGGAGATGGGCAAGCCACGTCTTGTCCCTGACCGAGGTACGGTGGTACGGTGGTGACCGTTGCAGAGGCATGGCAACAGTGTTCTGCGAGGGGCACAATCGTAACCCGGCTGGCCTATATAGTGGGCTTCACCCCCCTCCTGCTAGAGAGATTCCCCCCCCCCCCCCCCCCGCGCTGGAACTAGTTGGTCAAGAGAGAAAAGAAAGAGAGAGAGGAAGCTCGGAACACCCCGGAAACACCTCGGATTCAGCCCGGAGTGCCTTCTTCCTCCCGTTTGGCTCCATCTTCTACCTCAAGTTTCTCACCATTGTAGCATCATACAGCTCGAGGAGCAGCTTGTACTTGTCACTTTGAGCTATACACTGACTAGGATAGTGCTGCAGTAGGGGTGTTACCTCCACAAGAGGGCCCCGAAGCAGGGTACATCGTGGTGTGCTTTGTGTTCCTGCTTTCTTGGTTCTTCGTTCGTGTTCTTGCGTGTTCTTGCGTGTGCACTTCTTGAGTGCATAAACCCTCCCCGGATTCCCCCAACGACCATTCGGCCCCATCTTAGCCATACCTATGGCATCTGCCGTGATCCCACCACGACAGGCACACCGACGGACTCTGCACACCGTCAACACGGGCAAGGTCGTCGGGCCAAACTCACCCTTGCGCCAAGACCGGCACACCAACACACACTGCACACCGTCAAGACCCGCCCAACTGCAGCGGAGACAACCACCAGGGCAAACACCTCCACGCTGAGGCACACCATGGAAGTCCAAACAAGACACAACGAGAGAGCAGTCCAAGCAACAAGCTTTGCCGGAGGAAGCACGCCGAAGAAGACTACGCCACCCAACCTCCAGAGAGCTACCCACCGCGAGCTCCAAGACGGCGTCTTCAAGAAGATCATGACGCAGAACGCCGCCACCGCCCGATCCGAAGATTTTGGGTTTCACCCGGAGCACGTAGGAGGGCAGAGGAAAGCCACATCGACGCCTTCAAGAAGGGAACGACGTCCACGGACGCCGCCGCCGCTACCTGGTAGACACCAAGGTAAGGGTTCCCCCTCGGCATGACCTCTCCACCTCCGACACAGTGCAAGGGGCGCCGCCAGGACATCGACCACACCACTGCCGCGGAGCGCAAGCTCGCCAGACACCACCCGTCCTCACGGCCATGGTCCTAGCCAGCACCAACGGAACTTCGGGCTCGCCCGCCAACCCACAAGTTCCCCACCTTCCAGGGCCGCCGCCCTGGCGTCCAGGCTGATCGTCCCCCGACGCTGAAGAGAGAAGAGGAGGAAGGGCTCCTCCACCAGATCGACGGCCAGCAACCCCCGCGGTTACCGGCGGCGCCAGATCTGGGGCGAAGACCGCGAGCTCGGCAAAGGAGCGGGGCCCCTGCCCCGTCCCACCGCCGCTGTGCCCGAGCAGCCTCGCCGGGAGACCTCCACGCACGCCTGCAGGTCGCCGAATCGCCGCCGTCCATGACCTCCATGGCCGCGCCGGGCGGCCTGCCGATGCAGCGCTCCAGACCCGCCCCCAACGCGCGGGGCGGCCAAGCCGAGCCACCCGCTAGGGTTTAGCTCGCCCTGCCGCTCGCGGGAGCGGCCAGGACGAGGCGTTTTTTCAGTGTGAGTGTGCCCCTCGATCGGCTTCGTAAAAGAAACCGAGGTCCCATGGCCAGGTGACGAGCATACCCACCGTGCACGTACGTGCTCTGTTCTTGACCTGATCGTGATGTTTCCACTTAATAAGCAGAGGAAGAAGTAGTGTAAGCCCAGAGAAATCGAAAACTCACATTGGCCCCCGAGATCCAGTGCTCTCTATATTAAAAAAAGAAATAAATTTTTAAAGATTTTTTTTTCAGATTTTTAAAAACTTGTAAACATGACTTTTTAATTTGTTTAAATATAGGGAGCAAAAAAATCTCCTGTCGAGAGAAATGATCGAATGAGCCAACGGACGTACGTGCACTCACCGATAAGGCCCTGTTTGTTTCTAGAGTTTTTGTGGGGATTGGTGGGGATAATCCTCTAATGGATTGGATGAAACCCCAAACTTCAAAACATCGTTTGTTTCTAGTGTATTGGACAGGTTTTATCCCACCTTTCCCCACAAATCACCAAACTCTAGTTTATTTTTTCTCAATCCACTAGGGGATTCAATACACTACCCCTACCTAGGGGATTGGGTGAAGTTTAGGGTTTCACCCAATACACTAGAGGATTATCCCCACCAATCCCCACAAAAAGTCTAAAAACAAACAAGGCTAAGAAGGAAACTCGTGGTGGATGCTTGGAGGGGGAGAAACATACATACGTGGATGATCAGTCCTACACGCATCTGCATTTTCATTTTTTGTGCTCTGGACGAGATAAGCGGGCGCGCGAGGGTTTACTCGAAACGGAGAAAAGCCGCACGCACACGCGTAGTGAAAGCTCCTCCGAGCCGTGCACGTTCTGCCTCCGAGGCGTTCGTTCGTATATAATGGACGGACGAATTGTTGTCTCTACGTACGTACTGTAGTAGGGCCTCCAGCGCCAACCGGCCGGCCGGAGTAAAGAGCCGCTCGGCTCCTCCTGCTAAGTATATGAAAAGGGGCTCATTGCGTCATGCTTCGGTCCAACGCTTCCGATCAGATCATAGGAGTAGCGAGGTTTTTAAACCGGACAAGAGACTCGAACGTGGATGATGGTGTGGGGCACAAGTAACGACTACTGGGCATTATTCGACGACGTGGAGCTTCTTTTTTTGTTTTGCGAAAGACGACGTGGAGCTTCTATATGCCCGTAATGATACTGGAATGCCAAAGGACATCTTCACAAACATCGTGCAAGCACCCAAAAACTGCAAAAGCGATCTCCGTGAAGAAAGCAAACAATGCACCCGGATAACACGTCGTTCACACAGGGATAAAGGCGTGTGCATGCCTTTGAGTAAAATCATGTGCAAATTAAGTTGTACCGTGATGCGGAGAACTAGCTCGTTGCTAATTTATTATTTGTCCAAAACAAGAGGTATATAGATATAATAGCAAATTACTACCAAGTCTCAAAAAACTAATGAAACTCCGACGATCAACGGCAAAATTTGAAATGTCCAAATGCACCCACAAAGATACTCTACAAGTTAAGAAAACAAACATATTAGTAATATGATCATACGTTCAAAAATCATGATTCATAAGGTAACCAAAAATATTGAACTTGTACCAATGATGTGCTAATTAGACCTAGGCCTACGAGGTAATTGTCTCCTGCTCTTTTTCATGGCTTGAAAATCGTAGAGCAATAACACCATCATCAAGTTGTCTAAGTAGGTTCCGCTCCGTGTAACATATCATAAAGTCATTGGACCATTCATTTTTTACCTTGTTACACCATTTGGATTTGATGGTTTTCATTTCTAAAAAAAAAACCCTCTGAGCTAATGTCCTTGAAGCCGATAATATCAAAACCAACTCAATAAACTTATAGACCAATGGGAAGACCAAACGCTTCTCTGTTTTAACCATCTTTGCAGCCAAACTATCAAGAATTATGCAAGTAGGTAAAGAGTAATAGATTGTCACATGGTGAATGTAACTCTCAAGTTGGCTTCTTATGGTTGCGCTATAGCCATTTGAGTAATCCACATGATAAATTGAAGATAAGCGAGCAAAGCTTGTTCACATCAAGTAAGGAGAAAGAGTTCTTCGGACTACGACATGAGAAGCGTTGGAATGCCGGATGAAAATCATGGTGTGACAAAGGTGTTCTTCATCTCCATCACAACACCAACGTCATCTACAGTGACACCACAAACCTAAACAACTACAGAGTGATACGTCCAAAACATATCTATATTTTTTTGATTGTTTTATATAGGGAGAAATGAGAGAAGTGAGATGGTTCATGTTTCCGCTCGATCAGTGGTCAATTTAGACCATCGCTAGTTGAATCATCACGCAATATCCAACGAACTCGCCTTTTCCAAGGGTGATGCTAGCTTTGCGGTCACCCGTGCCCACGGTCGATTCCGACCATGTGCTTGTAGGTACTTTTTGTCATAAGGAGGGGGTGGGGGGGATGAGAACGCCGCCATCATCGCCGGAGATGAGAGAGAGAAGGGACCGCCGCCACCTTCGGTTCCAATCTTCCCTTGCAGCCACTGTCGGCTAGACGCACTTGCCTCCGCCTCGCCACACAGCCCTCCTCAAAGAGCTCGACCTCCGCGGCTCCCGACATCTCTTCTAAACCTCTTGCCACACTATCACCATTAGAGAAATCTGCATGATAAATTGAAGATAAGCGATCAAACTTGTCGACATCAAATAATCAGAAAGAATTCTTCGGACTACGACACGAGAAGCGTTGGAATGCTAGATGGAAATCATGATGCGACAAATGTGTTCTTCATCTCCATCGCAACATCATCTAAAGTGAAACCACAAAACTAAACAACGGGAGAACAACACGCATCAAAGAGAGAAAACATAAACAAGACCCAGGTGATGATAACTACACTCTTCATCGCCATTGCATCGCAACACCAGGCTACATATAACCAGGCCACAACGAGAGCATATCGGTTTGGGTAAATTACAGGCGATGGTGACTACACTCTTTACTGGTTTGAGAACAGAATTTCTCAGAAAAGACCCGCCTTTAAAAATTAAAAAAACATATTGTTGACGTAGTCGATCATGTGCAACTCTTGATGGTGCGTAGACCTCGGCAGCCTCTGAGCTTTGTGTGCTGTCTTGGCGTAGCCAGGGACAGAGCTGCCTTGTGGGCAATGGGGTCAGCTGACCCCAATGAAAACTAGCAAATCCTTCACTAATTAGTACTACTAATTAATATTTATTTATAGAGATGACCCCACTATTATAAAGAGATGACCCCATTGACAAAAATTTATATCTTCGTCCCTGGGCGTGGCCCCCACCCCCCCCGGAAATGAGCTTCTCCAACCTATATGGCGCACAACCCGTATCTCGGCCATCCATTTTCGCGATTGAACGGTACAGATTTACCGTTGAACGAGTTGAACATTCAACGCGACCGTTCAAGCACGGAAACAGACGGTCCGAAATACGGGTTGTGCGCCATATGAGTTGGAGAAAATCCGCTGCCCACCGCAACCGTGTAGCGTGGGACATCTCCGTTCCCATCCCTGGCCACACTCAGCAAACAGGGCGCGTACGTGCAGGAAAGGAAACCGTCGTCGATCGATGTTTCCGGAAAATCAAACTCGATGGTGCGCGCGCAAGGGATCTGCATTTCCCTTTGCTTTTGCTTCCCCGGCGAGATAAGTGATCAAGCAAAACGGAGAAAAGCCGGCTCACGGGCTATCTTATCCTCCATCACTGTTATACATCTGTGCACCATCGCGACACGTATTAACAGCTCGCTTGATCGTGACGGCGCTTTAGAAAGCAGGTCGAACCCGATCCGGTGCATGCCCGCCGTACCTTTCCTTTTTAATAACAGTCCGGATTAATTGATGACAAAGGGGCGCCTACCTAGCTAGGATGTCTCAAAGTAGATTAACCTCGTCTAAACTGCTCGCCGTAAAGCCGCTGCTATTGGTGCCAAAGAAGCAAGCGCATTTTTACCGATCATCGATCGACGGAACCGATTGCTCCGGCCGTTCGTTCGTACTGTCTGTCCGCGTGTCCTGCTAGCTCTTAATTTGCGGCCAACAGCCCCGACGGCGACCGCTCCAGTACCCATCCACCGAGGTCATGGGGCGGCGTCGACGTCCCTCGTTGCTTGCTCACACTCCTGCCGCTGCCGCTGCATGCGACGCCAACCGGCCGGAGTAAAGACCCGCCGCCTCCCTGCTTGCCTGTCGCCGTCGCCGTCGCCGGTTCGACGTACGTACGCCTTCTAGCTTCGTGAGAGAGAGAGGGGGGGCTTTGCATCATACTGTACTACTGTACATGGTTCGGTACAGCGGTTCCAATCAAATCATAAGTGGAATGGCTTTAAAAACCGAACAAGAAACTCAGACTTATGGGTCGTGGTGCGAGTGGCGGCTCGATCGATACCGACGATTATAGAAAATGCATGGAGGTTTTATCTATCCACATGGTCACGGGCGGCAGTCACGTTTGTTTTGTGTAAACTCAACGAGGTGGTAGTGCTGAATGGGACTAGTTTAGGCCTTTTAAAGTTGTGCCTTCCTTCCCCAACTCCCTGAAATTACAAAGCACCCTTTATTCACGTGAGCACTTCAGGTTGTTCAAGAAGGCGTCTGTCCACGTTAGAGGAGGTGTGGTGGCCGTTGAGCGCGACGGCCGTGGGTGTTCGAGATCTGGGCTAGGATTTGGCGGCGCCCTCATGGGTCCGTCTTGGGTTTGCCAGGCCGAATGTGTTAGGAGGCGTTGTTGTTGCTGGTAGGGAGCTTGGACGCCAGGGACCGTATGGGTGTCTCTCCGGCGAGCACCATGGCGGTGGTGGTGGCTACTGTTAAGGTGTTAAGTATATCATATCACCTCTTCCAATCAGTTCGGACTGGTGGGACAGTTGGTTGGTAGAGGTGTTCTAACACCTGTGAGCGCCTGAGGTCTCAGGTTCAAATCTCAGTCCCCGCACCATTTAATCCCCAATTTCTATGAGCGCCCGGGTCGGGTTCAAGTCTCAAGGGGAGGTGTTACCCACGTCGGGTGTGAAGGGGGGGGGTGTTAAGTATATCATATCACCTCTTCCAATCAGTTCGGACTGGTAGGACAGTTGGTTGGTAGAGGTGTTCTAACACCTGTGAGCGCCTGAGGTCTCAGGTTCAAGTCTCAATCCCCGCACCATTTAATCCCCAATTTCTATGAGCGCCCGGGTCGGGTTCGGGTTCAAGTCTCAAGGGGAGGTGTTACCCACGTCGGGTGTGAAGGGGGGGCGTTAAAGTATATGTCAAGTATATAATATCACCACTTCCTAACAGATCGGTCTTTTGGGATAGTTGGTTGATAGAACTATTCTAACATGGTATCAGAGCACTTGTGAGCGCCTGAGGCACACTGAAGGTCTCAGGTTAAAGTCTCAGTCCCCGCACCATTTAATCCCCAATTTCTATGAGCGGCCGGGTCGGGTTCAAGTCTCAAGGGGAGGTGTTACCCACGTCGGGTGTGAAGGGGGGGGGGGGGGGGTGTTAAGGTGTTAAGTATATAATATCACCACTTCCTAACAGATCGGTCTTTTGGGATAGTTGGTTGATAGAACTATTCTAACAGCTACACCCTTCAGTAGTGTGGGCGGCAATGGGAGCAGTGGTGGATGGCTCGGGCATGATCTATCCAGCTAGTAGCCCTTCAATGTGCATGCCTTTGAGTAAAATCATGTGCAAATTAAGTTGTAGCGTGATGCAGAGACAGAGACCTAGTTGCCCGCTGCTAATTTGTTATCTGTGCAAAACAAGATATAGATGTGTATAAAGTGGGAAATCGCAAAATATAAGAATGACAAGTTAAATTTCTCGGACAAATGTGAACATCACATGGAACAAATATTATTTTCACATCGGTTCTAATGCAGAAAAATGAATACAATACAATGGGTGCTACTCGTTGTCGACCGTCTACAAGTACAGTTCTTGGGGGCACAACACTTCCATGATGCCTTCTTTGGTTTGGAAGACGTGAGTGCAAAATCTCGCTTGGTTGATTCTCCAAAACCATGTATGGACGACAGATAGACTTGACCGTAGAGGTTTGCAAAATTGTGGGCTTTGTAAACTCTGCAACCCAAGTGCAAGAGACGGCCGCCCACCTCCTTTTCAACTTCAAGAATTTGGGTATCTTTGAAGAGTTGGCTTGGGTTTCATGATTTGGTTCCGGTGATTGGCACAACTTGAACAATGTTAAGGATTGTTGGGATGAAGCGATTCACAAGAAAGGTCCCTATAGATGGCCTCTCTCGCCATGCTTGTCACTTGGGAGGTTTGGAAAGAAATGAATGCTCGTGTGTTTTTCGTAACAAATATTCGACCGCAACTATGCTTTCAGTAAAGATCAATGAGGAGGCGACCCATTGGTGCCATGCCTGGGCCAAGCACTTAGTAATCTAATGTCGCGAGAGTAGGCTTTTGTCTTTGGTCACACCCTTGGTTTGTAAAACTTGTAAGAAGCTCCTTACTAATGAATGAAAATGGCAAATCTTTTGTCTTGTTTCAATAGAATTTCGACCATGAGAATATACCTGCCTTTCAATACTGAAAAAGGAAAAGAAAGATGAGATAGTGTTGTTTTCCACCACTGATCAATGTGGACCATCACATGTGGAAATTGGAATCATCATGTCACGTAGTGTTGTGGTCTACAGCGGACAAGTTATGACCAATATAGTAGTAGGAGAAGAGACATCCAGAGAGCCCCCCACACCACCAACCCACCCACGAAAGGACACGAGAGAAACGATAGCAACTTGTTCCAGCGGCAGCCGCTGCCCGCTGGAACCCAGGAGTGTGGAACTCAAAATCGAACTCGATGCATGGCGATCAGATCAGTGCACAAGAAGGGATCTGCATTTCCCTTGCTTTTACGCCGGCCCCCGGTGAGATAGGCGATCAGGAAGAGTAATTCCGACGACACGGAGAAAAGCCGGCTCACGGGCAGCTCGAGGCGATTTCAAAGGCCAAATCTCGCGCGCGTCGCGTCGCGTACGTACGTGCCGCCCGTCAATGGATGGATCACATGCACGCGTCGAGTCGTGCCGGATTGATAGCAAAGGGGCGCCTACCTGCGAGGCTGCGACGTCTCAAGGTAGATAGATAGATAGATAAATCTGCTCGCCGTAAAGCCGCCGCCGGCGGTGGCAAAGAAGCAACCACATTTTTACCGATGCGCTGGCACGGCATCGACGGAACCGATGGCTCCGTTCGTTCGTCCTACTCTCTGCGGCCAACGCCCAACAGCCCCGACGGCGACCGCGCGCTCGCACACTCCAGTACCCATCCACCGAGGCCGTGGGGCTGGCGGCGTCGACGTCCCTCGATGCTTGCTCACACTCCTGCCGGTGCCGGGATGTAGGACCTGCATGCATGCGACGCCAACCGGCCGGAGTAAAGAGCCGCCGTCTCCTTGCTTGCCTGTCGCCGTCGCCGGTTGGACGGACGTAGCTTCGACTGTGAAAGGGCTCGTGAGAGAGAGGCTTTGCTTGCATCATACTACGGTTCCAATCAAATCATAAGTATACTGTACATGGTTCGGTACAGCGGTTCCGATCAAATCATAAGTGGAATGGCTTTAAAAACCGAACAAGAAACTCAGACTTATGGGTCGTGGTGCGCGCGAGTGGCACCTGGCACCATCGCTACCGACGATTATAGAAAACCATGCATGGAGGTTTTATCTATCCACATGGTCACGGGCGGCAGTCACGTTTGTTTTGTGTAAACTCGACCAAGTGGTAGTGCTGAATGGGAGTAGTTTACGCCTTTTAAAGTTGTGCCTTTCCCGAACAACCTCAA
Organism: Poa pratensis; assembly: GCA_947311845.1. Taxonomy (NCBI): domain Eukaryota; kingdom Viridiplantae; phylum Streptophyta; class Magnoliopsida; order Poales; family Poaceae; genus Poa; species Poa pratensis. Next base: position 34,845,213 of record CAMZMU010000047.1, read on the forward strand.
CTTGCAAAGCGTCCTTGTTCAGGAAGGCGTCTGTCCCATTGGAGGTGTGGCCAGTGGCGGATCCACAACCAGCTTCTCGAAACCAACAGGACATCGGGTGCAAAACAGTAATTAGCATTTTTCCACCACATATGCCCACTAAAATTGTATTTTATCTGTTGTGGGCTTTTGGCACCCTGGTTGCAAATGCTCTAGCTCCACCACTGTAAAAAGACAAATTCCGCTGATCCGAAATAAATTTTCACGAAACATTTATTTGTCATCTTTATCCAGGCCATAAATATGTCATATTTTGACGAACCTTTTTATGCGAACATAAAAATATGCGGGTGTATATCCGATTTTATTTGTTTGATTTTTTTTTTATATTTTAAAAAGTATCTAAAAATATTTTACATAACGGGAGCATCTAGACGTATGACCCAAAACATCGTCTCCCCTCCTTACCTTGTATCGTTCGGCTGTGCGTCGTTTTATTTATAAAACGGAGCGAAACACTGTTTAGATTGATAAAGGCGTCTGTCTTTGATTAAAAATCATGTGTGACTCAAACTTGTAGCGTGATGGAGACTACAAACTCATTCCTGAATCCTGATTCGTCCAGAAAATGCATAGATTGATATCCAAGTGGAAACCAACAACTAGAGTAAAACATGATGGTGAACAGGAGAGGTAAAACACTAGTTCCTTGAATTTTATCCGTGCAAGTTTTATGTACAGCACAACTCCTCCTGAATCGACGCCCCTGAAGAGTAGACCGACAGAACGAAGGAAATACGTACTACTCCTCCTGCCTCTTTCTTGAATCCGCAAGATCGAGCAACAAGCTCGGCGCAGGACGTACGGAGGAGGGCCCCCAACCGGGGTCCGAAACGGAGTTATTGGGCAAAACCTCAGTGTCGTGGTGGGATCACGGCAGATGCCATAGGTATGGCTAAGATGGGGCCGAATGGTCGTTGGGGGAATCCGGGAGGGTTTATGCACTCAAGAAGTGCACACGCAAGAACACGCAAGAAACCGCAAGAACACGAACGATAAATCAAGAAACCAAGCACACAAAGCACACCGCGATGTACCCTGCTTCGAGGCCCTCTTGTGAAGGTAACACCCCTACTGCAGCACTATCCTACTCAGTGTATAGCTCAAGGTGACAAGTACAAGCTGCTCCTCGAGCTGTATGATGCTACAATGGTGAGAACTTGAGGTAAAAGATGGAGCTACACGGGAGGAAGAAGGCACTCCGAGCTAGATCCGAGGTGTTTCCGGGGTGTTCCGAGGTTCCTTTCTCTCTTGATCGATCAGTTCGTCGGGGGTCCAAGCAGGAGGGGGGTGAAGCCCACTATATAGGCCAGCCGAGTTACCGTTGTGCCCATCGCTGAACACTGTTGCCATGCCTCTGCACCGGTCACCACCGTACCTCTGTCAGGGACAAGACGTGGCCTGCCCATCTCCTGTTGCCTAACGGCAGAACTAGCATGTCCCCTCTGACAGAGACAGGACGTGGCCTGGCAGAGCTACCTCGTAGCCTTTTCCCAGATCCCGCGTGGTCAGCGGTCAGAGATGTGCAGCCCCGCCGAACCCGGGGCACGCCTCGGCCAGGCTCCGTGACAGACGCTCCCGCGTCAGGCGCTCTTGTACCCGGCTAGAAGTGACAGGAGCATCGACTCCTGCCCGACCTACGGCCTCCTGCCTTGGTTAGCTCGGGTCTTGCTCCCGCTCCTTACCTCGGGTCTTGTACTTAAGAACTGACCACCTCGGACATTACTCCCTTCGGACAGCTTCTCCTGCACTCACCATACAAACCATAGCACCGAAGTAGTTAGGTCGGCTGAACATAGCTCGGATAGTGAACCTCGGCCCAGGCCGACGGGATACCTCGGATCCCTCTGGGCCAAGATAGGTCGGCCTTTGTATCCTCCAGGTCAAGATGAAGCTCGGACACTCCCAGGCCCAAGCAGGTCGGCCCTTTCCGTACCTCGGCATATCTTTAAACTCATCTTTATGCCAAGCCTTGACCCTACCCGGGGGTAGCCCCCCGACATTAGTCCCCGAAGCTGGTGCGGTCCTACGACCTCGGATGGAGGGCCGTGGCAGGTTTAAAACAAGCAAGGCACCACCTCTAAAACCGACCTTAACAATAGCTCCGCCGAGGTACTTCCCACAGACTATAATTTAATCCGAGGTTGATCTGCAATCTGAACTTTCCGAGCTGTTTGACTCAGTACAATCCTGCCCCAAGATCTTCCGAGGCACGTGGCGAAGAATCTCTGCCCGGACCTCGAAACCCGGACCTCTGAAAGACAGGTCCTGACCACGCGCCGCCCTCGTCAGCCGGACCCACCAAACAGCGCACCTGCGCACTCAAGTGCGAGACCAACTTGACCGCCCGCGACTCCTCGATTCTCGCGCTGACCAGCACAGGAAATCCGAGGCTGGCGGTTGCCACTCTGCGGCCCACGATGTGGCCGATCGTGCGGCCACCAACCGCGCAACCGTGCGCCCACCCGCACACGATCCGCGCCTCCCCGGTAACCGCGCGGTAGTGCGCAGTTACCGCACGCCGTTACCGCACGCGGCTTATAAATAGGGGCCCAGGGTAACTCCCTCTTCTTCTTCCCCACTCGCCCACTGCTCCGTGCCACTGCCTCCATCGCCGCCGTCGAGCACCGCGCCGCACCGGAGTACGCGCCGCCGTTCTGCAGCATCGTTCCGCACCACCGTCGAGCACCTCTCGCACCGGAGTACGCGCGCTGCGCCTGGCGCCATCGACTCGCCGCCGATCCCTCGCGTTCCTCCACGGTGAGTTCTTCGCTTCCCCTCCATCGCCATGGATGAGTTCATCCTCGATGAACTCGAGGATCCTGATGAACCCTAAGATCTTGATGAACTAGATGATCCCCTCGAGCCCTTTTAGTGCATTTTAGATCTTATCTAGATTTGTTTCAGACGCACCCGTGCTGTCCTCTTAGGTTTGCCCCTTGACGAACTCGAATTTATCTCCCTTTTTAGCTCACCGGTAGATCTTTGCTAGTATCTCGCCATGGTAGAAACATGTTTCCCGCCTAAATCTTTAGCTCGGCTGTCTTGAATGATCCGAGGTATTTACCCCGGCTATCCTGAACTGTCCGAGGTACTTACCCCGGTTGAACCTCCCTCTTCTGCAGGAAAGCTCAACATGTCTTCTGCCTCGGATCCCGCCGAGGAAGGAGCGCCTGGAGAACGAGGTAGCTGGGAGGGATCCGATGTCACGGAGGTCGACATCAAATGGCTCCGAGATTCACGGCGGATCCCGGCTAAACTCATCTGCCGGATTCCGAAGAAAGGAGATATCGAACCCGAGGTGGAATCCGGGGAGAGGGTCGTCTTCCTGGACCACTTTGAACGTGGCTTCGGGCTCCCGGCCGGGAAATTCTTCCGGGATTTTTGGACAAATTCGGGCTACAGCCACACCACCTGCCCGCCAACGCTGTCCTCCAACTTTCGGCCTACGCGACCTTTTCCGAGGGTTACCTCGGATTATGGCCAAGCATCGAGTCCTGGGCCAAGTACTTCCAGCTGAAGAAGCAAAGTGTCCCGAACAAGAAGGTCGTGGACAAGGAGATGACAGCTTGCGGGGCGGCCTCGATTTCACCTCGGCGCCTTTCTGAGTTTCCTCGGATCCAGGGCCTGGACTCCTGCCGCAAATGGCAACGCTCCTTCTTCTATGTGAAGAACCCGGGCACCGAAGACTCATCAATTTGCCGGAGTTCACCATTGGAACCCCCACTGCCCAACTCAACTGGGATTATGAGCCTGCACCCGACGCTCCCGAGGTTCTTCTGATCCACCAAACTATGATGTCCCTCCAGGAGAAAAGCTGGGGGGCAGATGACATCTTGCGCACCATGATCACCCGCCGAGTTAGCCCTTTACAAGAGCGGGCCCACAAGATCTGCCATATGAGTGGCCGCTACGACCCCACTCGGCACAGCACCTTTGAACTTGATGACTCCGAGGTGAAGAGGCGCATCCGAGCCATCGCCAAGACCACCATGCCCGACAAGTGGAAATGGGGTGTCAAGCCCTATGACCGAGATAACCTTCCAGCCAAGTAAGTGTACTTTACCCGACGTAAAATATTCCTCGGTTTCATTTTCACCCCGGCCTTGTATTGATTCTTGTGCTAACTCGGTTTTACCTTGCCACCTCTGCAGAAGTTCACTCGACAGGAAATCGAGGATGGCCCCCTTTCTTCTAAGGAGTGGACTCCCGACCTGCCTGTCCCGGAAGCCGCCGAGGTTGAAGATCCGGACAATGAGGATCACCTCCCCATTCCCAAGGCCACCTCGGGTAAGACTCGTGGTTTCACCTCGCACCGCCCACCAGTTCGATCGTCTATCCAGGATTGGCCCGATGATGACGATGACGATTGCCAAATTCTGGAACCTGTCAACGTTATTCCCATTTCATATGCTCCTCCAACATATAAGAACTTTCATCCAGCGTCTGCAGCTTCCCGGAAGCGCTCAGGACCTGGTACCTCGGATGCCGAGGCTTCCAAGACCTCGGAGACTGCGGCGCCCAAAGCCAAGCGTGCCAAGAAGACCTCGGCGAGGCACAAGAAGCGAGGCCCCGTGGAGGAAGATGCGTAAGTCACCTTGCTCCTTTTTACCTTTCACACTGTTCCGAGGTTAAGTTTTTTATATTCTAACTTAATCTTTTCTTTTTCGTCTAGCCCGGCTCGGCAGATCAAGCAGAGCCATAGCTCGATACACTCACCACTGCCTCCAGTGGTTGAAGCTCAGACCACCGAGGTCGAGGTTAACCTCGGAAGCCCCGCCAGAGCCTCTCCTCCAGAACGGTCCATTGACCTCACCAGCCCGGAGAAGACCATCTCCTCCCCGGTGCGTCTCCTCCGCCGAACTTCCACCGCCGAGCTCTGACTCCGGCCTGGGGCACTCTGCTCCCCGCCGAGATCAGACTCCTCCGCCTCCTCAGAAGGATGCGGAGACAGATCGCGCCAAGACTCCGGCTAAGACCGTGCAGGAGCCTCGGCTCTCCCCCAAGTCTCAAGCTGCGCGCAACCAGCAGCAACAGCAGCAGAAGAAGCAGAAGAAGCAGAAGAAAGATTCAGCTCCAGTTGTTGAGCCCCCCAAACAGCCACAGCAAACTCCAATGCCGCCACCGCCACCGGGCCCCAAGGCTGCGAGCACCCAACTGGTGCCGCATGTTCCCGCTTCTGCGCCGAGGTCCACCTTGATCAAGACCGCGCCCTCGAGCTCTCAGGTCGCCACCTCCCGAGCTCTTTCGCTGCTACCATCCAGCCGAACATCAGCAGCTGGGAGGTCGGGCAACTCCGGACCAAGAGCGGGAACAGCTTAGGCTCGGAGAAGCACTACGATATGGACTGGAACTCGGCTGACACTGCCGAGGTCTCCTCCAACCCGAGCTCTGAGCATCCAGTTGGACCTAGCGCCGTGCTCCAATCTATCTACAACATGCAGACTGCGGTCCTTGATTGCAGCAAGAAGGCCTCGGTAAGTTTCTTTACGCAACTCTCTTTCTTCCTTTGAAACCAAATGACAAACATACACTATTCCCAGTCCCCGAGATTCGGGTTGAGCAATTGACACTCCACCGAGTTAAAATTGCTCGGCTTGAATCTCAAAAACTTGTCATTTCTCCCATGCTGAGTCCCCGAGGCCAATGCCAAGTCCCCGGGACTCAATTGGGCCTCGGGTGCTAGAAATACCTCGGATTTCTCCGAACTGATCTCTCTATTTTTTCAGGAGTGCAACAACGCTCGGACCAAGATCTTCAAGAACCTCCTGCTGGATCACAACAGATTGAAGAAGTCTCACCGGACTCTTCTATCCGCAAGGAGCAGAGCGACAAAGATTACGCCTCCAAGTTGAAGACAGCCGAGGATGAAATAGCTCGGCTGCAACAAGAGCTGAACCGGGCTAACGAAGCCAAACTGCTGTGGAGGACGCTATGAAGGTCAAGGACCAGGCCGCCGAACAGCAGCAAGAGCTTGCCAAGACCCTGGAGAGCCGCGCCACCTCGGCCGAAGCCGAACTTATCGCCCTCCGAGCTATATCGAAAAGCTGGTTGTCCGAGCTCGCTCGGATTAATCACCAAATGGACAGTAAGTTTCTTCTCCCCTTTTCCTTATTTTCTGCCGACCTACACCCCGTGCCACCGTATGCCTTATTTCAGCGACAGCCTTTTTGTCTTCTTCAGAGAACTTCGAGCACTCCAAGGACAAGGCTATCCGCGAAGTTCAAGCAGCTCGGGCAAAGAGGGCTGAGACAGAAACCCTCAGCGAAAGCTGGGATATCCAGGACCACCTTGTTGCCCTTAACGCTCGGATCAGGCCGCTCCGGGCCATTGGAACCAAGCTGGTTGATGCTGCCATCGAGGTCCACCGTGCCCTCTGGCCCAAGGTCAAGACTCCCACTTGCATTGACGAGCTCGCCACGAAGCTGAAAGGAGCCGAGGCTAGACTTCGGGAGTGGAGATGCTCATCAGCTCGGGCTGGAGCGGACAAGGCCTGGTGTTCGTGCTGTCTGGTATGAAGATGTTGAGATCCACACGGTTACCTCCCTGCGCAGGGGCTCTCCTTGGAACTCCACCCCTGGCATTGCGAAACGCCAAGCAGCAGCCGACCGCTTTGCTAGTTATGCAAACACCCGGACCTTTGATGACGGGCGCCTCTATCTGAGGATGAAGAGAGCTCGGACGAGGAAGCAGAGTCCGGTGAAGAAAGTTCTGAGGCGAGGAAATTGACTTTGACGAGCCTGAGAGCTCCAAGGGCAAGGCCGGCAAAACAACCGAGGTGGCTGAAGGCTCTGATGATGACTTCAGCTTCGACGAACCTCCGAACTCCAAGGGCAAGTCCGGCAAAGCCGTAGCCACCGAGGTGATTTCCCCCGACGTGACGGACACCCCGGCATCCACTCCAACAACCGAGGTTGCTTCCGCGACCGAGGTTGTTTCTGCGCCCGAGGTTCCTGCGCCCGAGGCTCCTTCTTCCGAGGCCTGAACTTGTCTCAAACAAAACATTAAATCCCCGGTATGCCGGGTGCAGATGTAACAGACCTTAAGTAGTTTGCCTTGCTACCAGTACTATTATCTTGCTATCCGAACCATGCTTTTCTAAGAATTTATGCCGAACCCTTTTGGAACGAGTCCCCGAGTTCACTTTCGTGTTTACTATACTTGGCATTCTTTGCTCTTGTCTACCATTTTGGCGTTCGACAGTCGAGTCACAAGATTGTTGTTTATAGCATACAGTACTTAGCAAATGTCGAGGTGTGTTTCAAAATCATCCGACATAAACGAAAGGTAAAGACAGGGGTTAGTAAACGACACATGCCGAACTATATTTTTGGACCGAGTCCCCGAGTCCATTTTCATGTTTCCCACGTTTTTTCATCTTTGCTCTTGACTACCATTTGGCGTTCGTCAGTCGAGTCACAAGATTAGTTACACAGCATACATTACTTGAAGTTTGAGACGAGGTTCAAAATAGTTCGGCATATGAACGAAATTGACAAACAGAAATAAAACACAAGCACAAGAGCGAGGCAGTCCCCGAGCTTCAACCTCGGAGTGCCGACATTTCATTAAGGATTAACCGAGGTACATACATTGCGCCTTCATGAGTAGAAAGGTCGGAGTAGAGCTATTCCATGGTCGCCTGACCTCTGATCCGGGGTTGTCCAGCCCATCTTCCCTTGGTTCCTGCGCATCTATTAGATAGTAGAATCATTGAGCAGAGCTCGGGTCACAATGAACGGTCCCTCCCATGGAGGTGACAACTTGTGCCGCCTTTCTTGCGCTGCACCAACCTCAGCACCAAATCTCCCTCGTGAAACACACGAGGGTTGATACTCCGGCTATGATAACGTCGGAGACCTTGCTGGTATATTGCTGACCGAGATGAGGCCAATTCTCTCGCTTCCTCAAGCAGATCTACTGCATCCTCCCGAGCCTCTTTTGCCTCGGCTTCAGTGTACATTGCCACTCTGGGCGCATCATATTCGATGTCAGTGGGTAGCATAGCTTCTGCCCCATAGACCATAAAAAATGGCGTATAGCCAGTTGATCGATTTGGCGTGGTCCTTAGACCCCACAGTACTGCTGGTATCTCATCTATCCAACACCCCGGCGTTTTCAGCAGTGGTTCAATGAGCCGAGCCTTGATGCCGGCCAACACTAGAGCATTTGATCTTTCCACTTGTCCATTAGACTCCGGGTGTGCCACCGAGGCTATGTCCAGCCGGATTCCCTTGTTCATGCAAAACCGAGCAAATTCTCCAACAGCAAAGTTCGTGCCGTTGTCCGAGATAATGCTATGGGGGTACCATATCGCAGAATGATCTCCTTCAAAAAGTCACTGCTGAATGACCATCCAACTTCCGGATTGGTTTCACCTCGATCCACTTGGTGAACTTGTCCACCATCACCAGTATGTGCGTCATGTTACCTCGGGCTGGTTTGAACTCTCCCACCATATCCAAACACCATACCGCAAACGGCCAAGTGATAGGAATTGTTTTGAGCGCCGAGGCTGGCATATGCGTTTGCTTGGCAAACCTTTGGCATCCTTCACATCTCCGGACTATGGCCTCTGCATCAGCAAGAGCAGTGGGCCAATAGAACCCATGCCTGAACACCTTGGCCACCAGAGCTCTTGTGCTGCAATGATGACCACACTCTCCTTGGTGGATCTCCAAAAGCATCTCCTTGCCTTCAGCTGGCTCGACACACCGTTGCAACACCTCGGTTACGCTTCTTTTATAGAGCTCCTTGTTGATGATGGTGTACGCCTTGGCCCTCCTTTGATTCTCCTAGCCTCGGTTGTGTCACTTGGCAAGCTTCCCTCCGTTATGAACTTCATGATTTGCTCCGCCCACTCCGGCACTGGGTGCAAAGGAAAAAGTTCTCGTCCACCTCCATTGGTTCGGCCACCATAATCTCCTCCATTATTTCCTCCACCATCCTGCGACCAGTCCCCGAGTCTTGATGAGCAGTCCCCGAGGTTCGGTGCGCAGTCCCCGAGCTCTGCCACGCAGTCCCCGGGTCCGACCAAACGCACCCGACGTCTACCTCCATTGGAACAGGTCCGGGCTCTTGCTCCGCCGGGATGAAAATAGATTCGGATTCAGGAGAAGGTTTGATTGAAGGAGTTCTCAAGTGATTCAGGGCTACCCCTGGTGGTACTGCCTCTTTCGATGAACCGAGCTTTGACAACACGTCGGCAGCATCATTTTCTGCCCGAGGTATATGCCTGTACTCACACCCTTCAAAGAACCCGGATATCTTTTGCACATGGAACCGATATAACGCCATGTTGGCATCCAGAGCATCCCAAGTTCCAGAAGATTGTTGCACCACCAGGTCGGAATCGCCGAAGCACTCTACACGCCGGATACCGATCTCCTTCGCCACATTGAGGCCATGGATTAAGGCCTCATACTCCGCCACATTGTTTGATGCTGAGAAATGAATCTGCAGCACGTATTTCAGCTGATCTCGCTTCGGCGAGGTGAGGACTATTCCAGCCCCCAGCCCGATCTTTGTCTTGGACCCATCAAAATGCATTTTCCAATAATTATAGTCCGGCCTGGGTGGCTCATACTGCATCTCGGCCCAATCACAAAAGAAGTCCGGCAACGCCTGGGATTTAATTGCATCTCTTCTCTCATAATGTGGTGCATATGGAGACACCTCAATCGCCCATTTGGCAACTCGGCCAGTTGCATCTTTGCACCCGATGATCTCCGAGATTGGAGCTTCGCACACCACCGTCATGGGATGCTCCTGGAAATAATGCTTCAACTTCTTGACCGCCAGGTAGACACCATACGTCATCTTCTGGTAGTGAGGGTAATTCTGCTTCGAGGTAGAGATCACCTCGCTCAAGTAATACACCGGTCTCTGCACCGACCTGCCACCTTCTTCGCGCTCCACCACCACTGCCACACTTACAACTCGGTTTGTGGCCGCAATGTAAAGTAACATCGGCTCATTGTGCAATGGTGACGCCAACACCGGGGCAGTGGACAACATCTTTTTCAGCTCATTGAACGCCACGTCGGCCTGCGGGGTCCATGTAAACCCGGTACTTTTCTTCATGAGCTGGTACAAAGGTAAGGCTTTTTCTCCTAGCCGAGCTACAAATCGGCTCAACGAGGCTAGGCACCCTGTGAACTTCTGCACATCTTTCAAACACTTCGGTAACTTCATGTTCTCAATAGCTCGGATCTTGGCCGGGTTAACCTCGATACCTCGGCTAGACACCAGGAATCCGAGCAACTTTCCAGCCGGGACACCAAAGGTGCACTTGTCCGGGTTAAGCTTCAACCGATATTTTCTCAAATTCACAAATGTCTCCTCGAGATCCTCGAGGAGAGTACGTTTCTCCTTAGTTTTGATGACGATATCATCGACATACACTTGCACATTTTTGCCCATTTGAGAGTGCAGGCATTTCTGCATACACCTCTGATAAGTTGCCCCGGCATTTCTCAGACCAAAACACATGACACGATAGCAATACGCCCCATACGGGGTAATAAAAGCAGTCTTTATTTGATCCTTCGGGTTCAGTGGTATCTGGTGAAAACCAGAGTACGCATCGATAAAAGACAACAGTTCACAACCAGCAGTGGAATCGATCACTTGATCAATCCGAGGTAATGGAAATGGATCTTTCGGGCACGCCTTGTTGAGGTTAGTGAAGTCAATGCACATGCGCCACACCTTGACCACGGCTGGCTCGTCTTTCTTCTTTTCCACCAAGACCGGATTGGATATCCAGTCCGGTGCAGCACCTCCATAATGAACCCGGCTGCAAGCAACTTAGCCAGCTCGTCCAGCACCACTTGTCTTCGGTCGTCTGAGAGACGACGGGTCGGTTGCCTCACCGGTTTCACCTCTGGCCTGACAAATAAAGAGTGCTCTGCCAACTCCCTCGGAACACCAGGCAGGTCCTTAGCCGACCATGCAAAGATATCCCGATTCTCACGGAGGAAGTGACAGAGCTCGCTTCCTATTTCTCGCCCAGCCCGGTCCCAATGATGGCCATATGCTCTGGGTGCTCCGGGTCAATGGGGATCTTCTTGGTCTCCTTGGGCACCTCGAATGCTGCAGTTGAGTCCGGGCTCATCAGTCCGGACATGCCGAGCTGTGTTGACTGCGCCATTGCCACCACTTGATGCAGCTTCTTCTTCTCAGCTGCGATCACCAAAGACTCGGCCAGATTAGACCCCGCCGAGGCACACTGAATGGCTCGCTTGTAGTCACCCGAGATGGATATGATCCCATTAGGCCCTGGCATTTTCATCTTCAGGTATGCAACATGGGTGGAAATCATGAACTTGGCCAGAGCCGGCCTTCCAAGCAATGCATGGTATGCACTCTCCAAGTCCACCACCTCGAACTCGATACTCTCAACTCGGCAGTTATCCTTGGTTCCAAATGCTACATCCACCCATATCTTGCCCATGGGTGCACAGGAAACGCCAGGCACAATCCCATGAAAAGTACAACTGCTTGGCATCAACTGATTTGGCGATATGCCCAATTTCACCATTGTGTCTCGGTACATGATGTTGATGGCACTGCCATTGTCCACCAGAACTCGGGTGAACCTCACATTGTTGGTAGGCCCACACAACGTTGGATCTACCACCAGGGCATACTTTCCAGGGCTCGGCATGATCCGAGGTGTGTCTTTCTGCTCCAAGTGATCTCCTGCTCAGACCAGTTCATATAGGTCGGCACCACCGGCATTACTGCATTCACCTCCATGGCACGCCTCTGCACGCTCTTCTTGTCAGTTGGCTCGGTCACAAAGACCACATAGCTCGCATGAGCCTCTCTATAGTCATTTCCGGGGTATTCATACTGCTGACTTGGTCCGGCACCATTGTTGTTGTTATTACCTCGGACATTCACAACATTCACGGGTCTTGCTGCTGCAGGCCTCGGAGGAGGTGCAGTGGTTATCGGGGTAACATTTGCTCCGGACAGATTTGGGTGGGACCTCGGCTGAAATCTCTGAGGTGGTCCTGCTCTGATTCCTCCGGCCTTCGCCCCTTCTTCTCTGATTCTGCGGTTCCAGCTGCACTGCCGGGTTGAATGGTTGGCTGGCTTGCGCGGGTCGGTCGTATGGTAACAGCAAGGACCATCTATCATTGATTCATAAGTCAAGGGTGGCTCCGGGTTCGGACTAAATGCCGGACCATTGATTTTTGGCCTCTGGACACCTCCAGCTCCGGGCTGATCCGGGTTCACCGCTGCAACTTGGTTCGAGGTGTATGGGTAGTCCGGCTCCCTCCTCTTTTGTCCGAACTCTGGCGGTCATTACACCTTGGTCCGAGCCGGTTGTTTATTGGCTCCCTCCTTCTGTTACGTGCCACTGCCTCTGCTGCTGGCTGCATCGGATCACCCAGAGCATAAGAATCTGCAATCCGGATTGTTTCTGCTAGGGATTTCGGCATATCTCTTGGAGCCTCTGCCACAGCATGCTGCCATGTCGACAACCATCTGCAAACCAGGAAATGGCCTGTGCCTCTACAACTCCTTCACAGGAATTCCGAACATTGCTCCACCGAGTTAAGAATTCTCGGTCAGTTTCATGATCATCTTGCTTACATGCGCCAGGAGCTGAGGTCGGTTTGGCCTCTTGTATGTACTAGCAAAGTTGCTGTTAAACGCCAGCTCCAAGTCTATCCAGGAGTTGATACTATACTCCGGCAAATTATTCAGCCAGATCCGAGCTGGACCTTCCAACATGTGCGGGAGATACCGGACCGCCCATCGGCGATTGCCCCCCGCTATGTGCACCGAGGATACATAATCTGTCAGCCAATCTTGTGGCTTGGTGCTCCCGTTGTATGGCTTGGTGTTCCGACCTAACTGGAACTGAGATACTGGCGGTGGTGGCTCCTTCATGATCCGAGGTCCAAAACACGCCGGACCAGGAGGGCCTTCCTCCTCCAGTTGCTCGGACAAGTAGATTCTATCCAGCTTGTTACGAACATCGCCTGGAGCTAACATCCGACCTCCTATCCGAGGTCCCAACGCCCCATCCACTCTGTGGTATCCAGCTCGCGCCATGGCCGAGTCTCCATCATCATATCGGTCATCGCCTTGACCGACATTCTGAGGTTGCTGAACATACTCCGGCTCTCGCTGATATTGCCCCTGCGGCCGGGTTGTTGCTGATACCTCGGGGGCGGAGGTGGTTTACCTCGGCCAGCCGATGCTGCTTGCCCGCCATTCTGATTTCCCTGACCGGAGTTACCCTTAGCTCGGCTTGCATTACCTGGGCCGGGGTTTCCCTTAGCTCGGCTAGCATTGCCCTGGCCCACCTTCTGCTTTGCTGCTAACACGGATCATACATCTGCAGCTGCTTGTTCTGACCCGAGGTGACACTCCGGGCTCGATCGGCTCCTCCGACGAGTGGAGACGAGGCTTGCCCCTTGGACACCTGACTAACTGGCCTAGCTGAATAAACCATCTCTGAATCACCAGCCCCGGCATATGCTCTGCGGAGAGCCTCATTCTGCTGGTTAGCTACATACACTAACTCATTGACTCGCTTCTGCTGCGCACGCCATGCATCTCCAGTCAACCCGGATAGCTCGGCCCTGCCTGCCTCGGCAGCTCTGAGGTTCTTAGCAGGGGAACTATACACCGGCCTTCCAGTCGACACGCGACTCTCACTCCTAGCCGAGGTGGTAGGTCGAGCCTCCCTGTCCATCTCATCATTGAGCCCCTTGCCTCTCTGCCGCACCTCGGCTCCCCTATGTGTATCAACTGCTACCGGGGTGAAGCCATTCGCTGCATTGTACTCACGCAGATCTCTATTGAACTCATCTCTAGCTGTCATCATTGCTACAGCCTCCTTTGCAACAGGACACGCTTTGCCTCTAGGTCGGCCACAGTCACCACTACATCCACTCCTGGATTTACTGGGTCTGCCAGTGTCTCCACTATCTCTACCAGGGTCGCACCTCGGCCCTGCAGCTCGGGGTGCCAGGCAACTCTTTCTCTAGCCTGGGCTTTGCAGATCTCACCTTAGCAACCTCGGCCGCCTTGGATTTGCTGGCATCTACTTTGCCAGCGGCATCAACCGGACCAGTCATCATCACCTCCACGCAGCTCTCGGGGCGAGTGATACGCCGACCTAAAGCCGCGAGGAGAGGAGTTTCGTCGTCCACGAGCACCTGCTCCGGGTACCGCGAACAACCTCGACAGCAACGTAGTGACGAAGCTGCCGAGCATCATGGTGAAGCCGTGCTCGGGGAAGGGCTTGCCGGCGAAACACCCCGCGTTGTCGCTGATGAAGGTGAACTCACCGATCTTGGCGACAAGCCCGGAAAGAACACGCTCGCCTGAGCCCGTCCGGATGTAAACTCCCTCCAACGCCTCAATCTGCCCCACGGTGGGCGCCAACTGTCGTGGTGGGATCACGGCAGATGCCATAGGTATGGCTAAGATGGGGCCGAATGGTCGTTGGGGGAATCCGGGGAGGGTTTATGCACTCAAGAAGTGCACACGCAAGAACACGCAAGAAACGCAAGAACACGAACGAAAACAAGAAACCAAGAACACAAAGCACACCACGATGTACCCTGCTTCGGGGCCCTCTTGTGGAGGTAACACCCCTACTGCAGCACTATCCTACTCAGTGTATAGCTCAAAGTGACAAGTACAAGCTGCTCCTCGAGCTGTATGATGATACAATGGTGAGAACTTGAGGTAAAAGATGGAGCTACACGGGAGGAAGAAGGCACTCCGAGCTAGATCCGAGGTGTTTCCGGGGTGTTCCGAGGTTCCTTTCTCTCTTTCTTTCTCTCTTGATCGATCAGTTCGTCGGGGGTCCAAGCAGGAGGGGGGTGAAGCCCACTATATAGGCCAGCCGAGTTACCGTTGTGCCCCTCGCTGAACACTGTTGCCATGCCTCTGCACCGGTCACCACCGTACCTCTGTCAGGGACAAGACGTGGCCTGCCCATCTCCTGTTGCCTAACGGCAGAACTAGCATGTCCCCTCTGACAGAGACAGGACGTGGCCTGGCAGAGCTACCTCGTAGCCTTTTCCCAGATCCCGCGTGGTCAGCGGTCAGAGACGTGCAGCCCTGCCGAACCCGGGGCACGCCTCGGCCAGGCTCCGTGACAGACGCTCCCGCGTTAGGCGCTCTTGTACCCGGCTAGAAGTGACAGGAGCATTGACTCCTGCCCGACCTACGGCCTCCTGCCTTGGTTAGCTCGGGTCTTGCTCCCGCTCCTTACCTCGGGTCTTGTACTTAAGAACTGACCACCTCGGACATTACTCCCTTCGGACAGCTTCTCCTGCACTCACCATACAAACCATAGCACTGAAGTAGTTAGGTCGGCTGAACATAGCTCGGATAGTGAACCTCGGCCCAGGCCGACGGGATACCTCGGATCCCTCTGGGCCAAGATAGGTCGGCCTTTGTATCCTCCAGGTCAAGATAAAGCTCGGACACTCCCAGGCCCAAGCAGGTCGGCCCTTTCCGTACCTCGGCATATCTTTAAACTCATCTTTATGCCAAGCCTTGACCCTACCCGGGGGTAGCCCCCCGACACTCAGTGCTTTGGCACTGACGACGGGACGCGCGGGTGCCGCTCTTTCTCTTGAGAACGTCGTCAGGGTGCTCTTTCTCCTGTCAGAGTTCGGGTGAAAACCCAGATTCAGTTTGACTCGACGGCGGCGACGCTTTGCGCCATTACCCTCTTGAAGGCGCTACTGTGGAGCTCAGGTGTCCTAGGGCATACATGGCATGGTGTGCTAGGTCGTTCTGGAGAGTGCATGCTTGTCTTCATAGTTGTGTTATTTTTCGGTGTGACTTCAGTTGTCCGACTCTTTTTTATATTATTTTTTGCAGAAAGCTTTCGATATATTCATCAATTATAGTACAAAGTACAGGGGAATAACCAAAATTACATCCAGATCCGTCGATCTTTGATTAAAACACATGCGTGACTGAAACTTGTAGCGTGATGGAGACTACAAACTCATTCCTGATTCGTGTGGATGAATCAAGAATGAGTTTGTAGTCTCCATCCCTCTGTCAAGGCCCCTTTTGATGACGCCGAGATCAAGCAGGCCGTCCTCTCCCTTCCCTCTGTCAAGGCCCCGGGACAAGTTGGGTTTATCGGCGCCTTTTTTAAGGCTTGGTGGGACACTGTCCGGAATGACATCTCCGTGGCTATCCGGCACCTTGCGAGTCATGGTGGTGGCTGCGCTGGTCTTGTGAATTCTGCCAATATTATACTCCTTCCTAAGAAGGTGGATGCGGACGCCGTGGGGGACTACCGACCTATCAGCCTCATTCACAGCATCTCGAAGATCTTCTCCAAGCTGTTGGCAAAGCGTCTGGCACCTCTCCTTCCCACGTTGGTGTCCTCTGTTCAGAGTGCTTTTGTTAAGAAGCGGTGCATCCATGATAACTTCCTTCATGTTCAGAACGTCATTAAGGAGCTGCACCGAACAAAGTCTCCCGGACTGTTCCTCAAGCTTGCTATCTCCAAGGCTTTTGATTCTGTCAAATGGGCTTATATGCTGGAGGTGTTGGAGAAGCTTGGGTTCGGGCCCAGGTGGCGCAACTGGGTATGCCATCTGTTTGCTTCCGCCTCCTCCAGGATGCTCCTCAACGGTATGCCTGGGCGCCCTTTTCGACATGCTAGAGGGCTGCGTCAGGGTGACCCCCTGTCCCCCATGCTCTTCATCCTTGCCATCGACCCTCTTCAGCGCATCATCGAGTTGGCGGCCTCGCAGGGTATCCTCCAGCCTATCCCGGCCGTGCGGCTAGGTTCAGGGTCTCCCTGTACGCTGATGATGCAGGCATCTTCGCCAACCCTACCTTCGAGGAGCTATGGGCCATTTCTGACATTCTTGGTGCCTTTGGGAATGCTAGTGGCCTAATCACCAACAAGACCAAGTCGGAGGTTTTCCCCATCCGTGGCGACAATATCGACCTACAAACTATCCTGGCGTCCTTCCCGGCTAAGATCATGGAGTTCCCTGGTCGTTATCTGGGTCTTCCCCTCCATTACAAGCGTCTCCGCCGGGTTCACGTCCAATACCTCATCGAGAAAACTCGCGCTCGTCTTCCGGGATGGATCGGGAAAAACATGACTCGCGTTGCGAGGGTGACTTTGGTCAAGTCGGTCCTTACCTCCATCATCGCCTTCCATCTCATGGTCCTGCCCTTGCCTAAGTGGGCACAACGCTTGCTCGACCACACCTCCCGCAGGTTCATCTGGCACGGGGACGATCAGGAATCCATCAGCGGTGGTCACTCTCTTGTTAACTGGCAGACGGTGTGTAGGCCCAAATCGCTCGGTGGGCTAGGGATTGCGGACCTTGACAGATTCAGCAGGGCGTTGCGACTTAGATGGCCGGGGCTACACTGGACTGAGCCTCACCGTCCCTGGGTGGGATCCCCCTACCTTGCGATGCTTCGGATATGAGCCTTTTCCGTGCTTCTACCGAGATCACCCTGGGAAACAGCCAAACCGCCCTCTTTTGGCATGATTCTTGGTCGCCGGGCGGCCCCCTCTCCATCAGGGCTCCCAACCTCTTCAAGATAGCTACTCGAAAAACCAGAACTGTCAGTGTCGAGCTCCATAACGACACCTAGATTCAGTCCATCGCGCGTCTCTCCAACCCCACTCAGTTGGTTGAGTTTTTAGATTTAGCCACCATCATCCAGGATACCCACCTCGTGGCGGATCAGGCTGACTCCATTAGGTGGCTGCGTACGGCGGATGGCTGCTACTCCGCCTCCTCGGCCTACTCTGCTCAGTTCGTAGGCTCCTACCCCAAGTTCGAGCCATCCAAAGTCTGGAGGGCTCTCGCTGAACCAAAGGCCAAGTTTTTCGCTTGGCCGGTCCTCCACAAACGCATCCTCACGACTGATCTCCTCGCCACCAAGCGATGGCCCCATGACCCCACCTGTCAGCTTTGCCTCTCTCACCCTGAAACGGCCTCCCACCTCTGTATGGAGTGCCCTTTCACGGTGGCTATGTGGAACACCATCGACGCTTGGTCCGTGGACAAGCTTGGTCCTTTTTCCGGGGCTCACGAGTCCGTTGATGCTTCATGGTGCAAGATTATGTACAGCAGAACTCCTGCTGAGTCGACGCAAGAGCTGACCGACAGACCGAGGAACTACTCTTCTTGCCTCTTTCTAGAATCCGAAAAAGAGCAACAGACCGCAGTCCGAAGCGAGACCCCACAAAATCCCTTGATTTTTCGCCGTCTCCTCTCACCACACGCGGTTCCCCTCGATTAAAATACTCGCCCTGTTTCAAATCACTCGCGCTTGCTTGGCGGAAGCAAGAAAATCCCGCAGGTGGTGCGACGAGTGCTTCGTCACCAAGGCAGAAAAACAGAGCAGTTGTAGGCTTGTAGCCTTGCCCGCCGCATAAAAACGCACGCAGAGCAGAGGAGGCCTCGAATCGATTCGACAAAATTCCGATATCGCACCTCCCCTGCCATCGCTCGCGCGGCACCAACCCTCACTCGCCTCGTCCCCTCACTCCAACCAATCTCGGCACCGCTCTCGTGCGGTGGTGGCCATGACGGCCGACGCGCTCCTGCCGCCGCCGGAGCCGCGGCAGCTGACGCTGGCGGACCTCAGGGCCGTCTCGCTCCTCGGCCGCGGCGCCAAGGGCGTCGTGTTCCACGTCGTGGGCGATGAGGAGGAAGGGGGCACCGCCATGGCGCTCAAGGCGGTCTCGCGGGAGGCGGCGCGGCACAAGAAGGACGGCGGGGACGGGCACCGGCGGATCTGGTTCGAGCGCGACGTGCTGCTCGCCCTGCGCCACCCGCTCCTCCCCGCCCTCCGCGGCGTCCTCGCCACCGACGCCGTCGTCGGCTTCGCCATCGACCGCTGCGGCGGCGGCGACCTCAACTCCCTCCGACGACGCCAGACCGAGAAGATGTTCTCCGATTCCGTCATACGGTACGCGCCCCGCTTTTTTCACGCCCTTTACTCTACGGCGCGCTGCCCTAGAACAAAAAAAACCAATTGGCGAAGATTGATCCGAAAACTCACCTACAATTCATCCATTGCCAGGTTCTACGCGGCGGAGCTGGTGCTGGCCCTCGAGTACCTGCACAGCATCGGCATCGTGTACCGGGACCTCAAGCCGGAGAACGTGATGATACAGGACAGCGGCCACATCATGCTCGTCGACTTCGACCTCTCCACCAGGCTCCCCATCGCGCCGCCGGAGCCCGAACCAACGCCCGCCCCCAAACAACCGCCCGTCCCCAGCAGCACCCCTAACCGCAGCGGGAAGAATCCCAAGAAGAGGCCCGCCATGTGCTTCCGGTTCCGTTCTGGCGCCACCGCGAAGCCGCCGGCCGTGTCGTCGGCGGACTCGCCGTCGCCGCCGTCCACCTCGCGGACGGCCTCCACGTCGTCCACCTCCTCTTCCACCACCACCACCGCCTCCTCCTCCACGGTCTCCGGCTGCGCGCGCACGCCGGCCAAGTCCAACTCGTTCGTGGGCACCGAGGACTACGTGGCGCCGGAGATCATCGCCGGCAGCGGCCACGACTTCATCGTCGACTGGTGGGGCCTGGGCGTGGTGCTCTACGAGATGCTCTACGGCCGCACGCCCTTCCGGGGCCAGAACCGCAAGGAGACCTTCTACCGGGTGCTCACCAAGCAGCCGGAGCTCGTCGGCGAGAAGACGCCGCTGCGCGACCTCATCGCCCGGCTCCTGGAGAAGGACCCGGCCAAGCGCATCGGCGCGCGCGGCATCAAGGCGCACCCGTTTTTCCGCGGCGTCGACTGGGACCGCATCCTCCGGGTGGCGCGCCCGCCATACATCCCCGACCCGTGCCAGGACGAGGGTGAGGACGGCGGCGAGGTGCTCGACGTCGAGAAGGTCGTCCACGAGACGTTCGCGGCCAAGGAAGCCGAGGCCGCGGCGGCCACGGGGGAGGAGAAGAAACCTTTGCCGGAGGCAGATGCGGGTGTCCCCGCCGCCGGTGGCGACGGTGAACGGAGGATGGATCCGTCCAAAGATGGCGATTTCTCCGTGTTTTTCTGAGACTTTTATTATTTGGCTTCTTATTATTTTCTTCTTCTTACAAAAAAAATGGCCTTGCTATTTTTGGTTTGTTAATATTTTCTCTTGATCTTTCTCTTTCGTTTGAGATAACTCGTACTAGTAGACAGACGGGTGAGTACATATTTCTTTCTTTTTCCTCCACTATTTTGGTGGATACTTTGGCCCGTGATTATTGAGGATCGTACATAATGAATAATGCACAGTGCAGTGAGCAAATGAGGCGCAAATTTGTATTGACTTGTGTGTTTTCCATTTTGTGCTGAGCATGTCTTGATCGGCATTGAAACCGTACGTGCCGAAGCCGTGATTTTGGACTTTTATTTTTCCTTCCTAAAAATGTTGTCACATGATCCATTCTCGCACCACAAATCGGAGGCCACTATATTTGTCGAGCGGCAGGAGGAGAATCCGTGTCCATTTATCAGCAGAAATAATCTGGTTGGAGACGAAGGATCTAGATTGAATCTTCGCTGGAACTATTCATGTAAAATTGCTTTGAGATAAAATCTTGTACTATAGGAAATACTGGTGTTCCATGTGACTCTCAAAATCGCGGAGGCGTGGTGTCCACACACACACACACACACACACAGGGGTGGCCATTGTTGCCATGATGCAGAGCTGTGCGTTCGGAGGCTTCATTAAGTGTAATCTGACTTTCACAAGAGCTGTGTGAGCAGGAGAACGTTTCAGGCACACGCATGTGAAGTGATCGATGCACTTGGGTAGGTACCGCCTACCGGGACCGTTGTACGTGCCCATTGGCCATAATTACAGTTTACCAGTGCAATTACGGCAGTGGTAATGCACTACGGAACACACGAGGCTAGCTAACCCGGGTAACTGTTGTGACGGAATCGAGTACGCCAACACCCTGGTCCCGATGTCACCAACTATTCCTCCCCCACAGTGGGGAGAAGGAATATGCCAGAAGATCTGTCTGTGCACCATTCACCACCGAACCCACGAGGCCATGGCGTGGGGCGTGACCGCGCTCGCTCCGTTGCAGTCACCCGTTGTGCGTGCATGCAAGCGCGACGTTATCATGTGGACCAGTTGTTCGATGATGATGAGCGCCACTTGGGTGGCACATGTAATATATGCAGCAGCATACGCACCTTCGTATGTTGTTCCATTGTTCGTGTTCGTGTTCCTGCGTGTAGCTCCACTGCGTGCGTGCTGCGACTATTCGCGTTTCGCATTTGGAAATGGGAGGGAAATGCGGTGCTTTTATGCAGGGAATCTGCAAAAGACAGCGGTCGGCATCCTTCCTCAGGTGTGCCCAATTCTCGCTTCATTTGCTAATTGCGTGAAAGACTCTATATTTTGTTCGACGGAAAATATTTTGCCTCTTCGGTAGCCAACAGAGGCAGAGCAAAACTGGAAAAACAGTCCTACTCCTTTGACGGCGATGTATCTAGGACTATTGCTGTTGCAGTACTATTTACCAGCTTTCGGCGGCGCCGCCCGAACGGCGGTAGATATATGTACGCCGGTGCCGTACGTGTCGCGTGGGTGCCCCAGCCCCGGCCAGCACGCGGCGGCTTCTCGGCGTACCGTGCCGTTTTGTCTCGCGAGTCGCGACTGATGCCTTCGGCTTTAGCTATGGGCCGACGTCTGTACGTGCTTTTTACCTACACTAGTTGTCTAGCTGGTTGACCTAGGAAGAACGAGATTAGTAGCTCCATGTGACTTGCTAGTGATGCTATAATCTCATTTGGGAGTAGTAGTAGTAACTACTCACTCCGTTTTGAAAAGGATGTCTCGGTCATTTTCAAATTTGCATATATGTAGACATGATTTAGTGTGTAGATACATACATATTTGAGATAGGTTGAGACATCTTTTTGTGAACGGAGGGAGTACATGGGTAAAAGCCTCTTTGGTTCAAATTATTTTTTAAGGGATTTTCGAAAAAAATTGGTTCTTTAATAGTTTAATAATATTTATATGTAGGGATTTTTGGGTTCCTAAAATTATAAACTACCATATGATTTTTTTCAATTAGCTAATTTGTGTTATGTTTTGAAGGAAAAATTCCATTGAGTAAACCATGCATAAAGATTTTATTCGTTTATATGATATCAATACCATGCACCATTTTCTTTAGTAATTATTACGTTTTCTTGTGTGCAAACAACTTCTATCATCCATTTCATGTGTCTCAAGACTCGTGCCGGATTCAACATGTCATGACATCTTAGTTATCTTGCGTTTTTTATATATAGATTCCTAATTTTCAAGAATTAAGTTAGATTTCGATCGACTCCAGGGTGTTGAATTTGCACTATGATTAATGGGGAACGAAGCCCCTTCCTATGCATCGAAACAACGCACACAATCTTTCTATGATTCGTGTGTCATGTGAGTTGTAACTGGGTTTTTTTTCACTTACAAAGTGGCAATCGAGGAAGGCTGCTCGTGACTGCTGAATTTACGTTGTGATTCGTGCTAGCTAAGTGTTGGAAGTGGTTGCAACTGCCAAGAATAGCACTCATTGTTAAATCATTTGAACCAAAGAAACACAATTTTGTACAGAGTTGTACATATAAATGTCCTTAGGGGTAAATATTAATACACAGTCCTACAATTACCGTGCTTCTTATGACCACCAAACTGTTCTTTGGTTCTAATGATTTTCAAAGAAAGTATGTAGGATTGCAATCCCTAGTAATTTTCCAGTAAAGTTCTTTTGGTTTAAAGGAATGAGTTCTCCAAAAAAAAAGGTTATAGATTGCATTGCTATACCACAATCTCATTTGTATGAAAATTGTAGGATTTCAATCCTTAGATTTTTTTTGTATATAATTCTTTTATTTCAATGTAATGAATCTTCGAATACGGTCTAGTGTCGCACTGTCACACCTTGACGAGACCAATGCTATAATTAGTCCTTGTGGCTACTCTGTCAGACGTCGTGATTCATGAATTGTTTGCAGCTCGTATGTGTGGGCGTCAGTTACTAGCTAGCATATCATCAACGTGGCGTCGGAAAGAAAAAACATGAAGCACAGATCAGAGCTGCAGTTTCCCTGCTACTTTCTCATGAACTTCGTTCTGACGACATGTGAATCACATGTTTAAACCGTTCAGTAACCGAAAGATTGAGGACACTCAAGGCATTAGCAACTTGGCGGCAAAGTAACATATACGCACGAACCTTCCTCTCTGCAGCCGATCTCACCGATTTCCTTGCAAAGCAAGCTGCTGATGCTGGCGACCAAGGCCATGCATGCGGATTCCGGAAGTCAAATCTGAAAACGCCACACGTACGATCAGTTTACGAATTTTCAATCCTGACTTGCGATGGAATATTCGGTTGAAGATGTACACTGTACTTATATTGCAGGTCAAACTATGTCTTCTAGAAGGAAATCAATCTAAGCTGTGGAGTATTTAACTTAATCTCGACATGCCATCTCTGTCTGACTGTCGTACGAGCGGGTTTCAGCGTCATCTTGCCTCGCTATCGCGTACGACAAATTGGGGAAACACCTGAGCTAACGTCATGGCATGCATCATCAGAAGCCTTTCAGCGATACGGGATCAGTTCAATTCCGTAATCCATACATGCAAAAACAATTCGTAATCCGTAGTATATGCACATGGAAGATTGGCGGAGGCTGAGCCAAGAATTTAGTTTTGTGCGTGTATCCGGTCGGCCTACTTCCTCGTATGCAAAACATGTGTTTTTGCTGCTGTTTTCTCCATTCTCCTTTTGTTGCATCGTTCGTTAGTGGCATCTCCATTGGCTTGTTTACCCCACTCAGTCGTACTGTAGTACTTAATTAGTATTAGTAGTAGCTGGTAAAGACGATTAACTTTTTTAAATTACTTTACTCTTGTTGGAACCGGTGTGGTCTTCCATTACATTAATTCATGTTCTTATTTCAAGGGACCGTCTCATTTCTACATGTCAAACTTAGACGGTTCAGTTTGCTGATTGCGGTCCATGGGCGACCGCACAAAGCAAAAAACTAAACTATCATGAAACGTGCAAGCCTCACCTTTCACACGTGACACGATTCGAGTCTGCTCCGGCAGGACTCGTCGTTAGGATTTGTGAGCGCCCATAGGCCGTAGCACGTTGCCGTTCATGGAGCTTTAGGTGGCCACGCATGCAACAAACCTTGTCATCCTCGAAAACTTGGCGTGGTGTGATACCAACACAATTTAGCAAGGATATACCGACGAATGGAGCTCAAATCAACGTCGCCACGATACAGTAGTTAATAGGCTATTAAGTATTGGTTCAAGCATGCAACATGTCTTCCCGTCAACTCGTCTCTGGTACTCAAGGGTCACTGCCTTGGGCTAGTGTGAAAAACCAGTGTGCCGTTCGTGATCGTGATATGTGCGGGTTTATCATCGATGGTAATTTGATTAGAACATGGGGAGTATCGAGTCTGTTAAGTATGTCCCGTAGATGTAGGTTATGATCGCTGAACCGTGTTATCAAATATCATCTCCCTTCTACTTTTCTGTAATGATCTAAATGCAAACAATGCTAATAAACCTGATGTTTAACAAGACAACAGTAGATTTTTTTTGTTAAAAATACTAATTTTGGTCAAAATATTTGATTATCCTTCTAATTGATAAAGTGATTTTTCATATTGGTTATCTAAAAGGATGAACAATAAACAAAGAACACTTATCATAATATATCGTCATGCGAAAGCGTGGCGTAAACAAATAGAAAATCGTGTTACAAACGATAGGCAAATAACCGATGAACGAAAGTAAGATCAAACCAACGGGGACACGAGATTTAACGTGAAAAACCCTTCCAACAATGGAAGAGAAAAAATCACGGGCGTCAGCCAGCAAATCTTCACTATGATCGGGTGACGTTACAAACACCGGGATTTATAACATGCGACTTATCCCAACCGGCGGATTATAAGATGTATACATGGATTAAAACCCTAAGTCGGCTGCAGTCCAACTCGGCAACGATGCGTACCGTACCACAAGCCTCCCTCCGCTACGTCCGAAGTTAGCCTTTATCTTGATATAAATTTGGATAAAATCAAAACAACAAATCAAACAATAACAAACTGACCCTCCTGTTGAGAGTGACTTGTGCATCTTCGAAATGGGAGACTGAGGTAGAGTTCTCTTCCAATACCACGAAAAGGCAAAGCTCCTTCGGGAGCAAGCCAAACTCTTATTCTGTAAGATAAGAAATAAAATCTGCTTAGCAGCGGAGCAAAACATATCTGGTACTGTTTTGACGACGCTTTGTCAGCATCCGTGCTGTACCATTTTTACCAGATCTCCCGTTTGTACCCCACCAACTGTACGAATTCTACCAACTTTAGTGAACAAACCCTGCGACCGAGCGGGCATCTTGGATTTGTCTCTTGCCTCCCTGTTCCCGTACGTGATCCGCATTACGTCAGCGACGTTCGTGAGTTCGTCGTCTACGTACTCGGGTGTCGCTGAGAACGAACGATGACAGGAGACCGGTGTCCGTCTCTGACACTCAGTGGCGGAGCTAGGGGGACAAGCACCCCCCGCCCCCCATGCCATTGTTTCCAGGTTTAGAAGCAAGTTTTAGTGGAAATTAGCATGCTTGCCCCCCCCCCCCCCCACCCCCCATGCCATTGTTTCCAGGTAGTTTTAGTGAAATTAGCACGCTTGCCCCCCCCCCCCCCCCCCCCCCCCAATGGATGATTTCCGATGTTTGGGCCCCCTTGAGATCAATTCCTGCCTCCGCCCCTGCTCACACTGGTATGTAGGCAACAAATTAGGCAACAAAAAAAGTTGAGCGGCGCCCGGTGTGTGTCCCAGCCCGTGGTGCCGTTTTGTGCCGCGCCGTGCCGTTTTGTACCGCGCCGGCCAATCCTTTTGGCGTGCTCGCTAGCTCACTAGTCACTACTATCGTCTTGATTTGCGTGCTCTTTGTCGACCCACTGTTCTGTAGCTTGTAGTAGCTGGTTCATGTAGGACGAACGTCGCAAGTACCTAGCTCCATGTTATGTTACCGGCGGAAAGTGATGCTAGAATGTTACTGTAAGTGGTAGCGGTAGTACGTGTAAACGTGTTTAGGAATTTGAGGAATTCTTTGATTGGCAGGATTGTAAAATAAGAAAGAATAGTAAAAGCCAAGGAATTTAATAGGATAAAAACATAGGGTTGAAATCTACAGGAAAATCATGACATGGGTTATATGAGTCGCATGAATACTAAAAACATAGGAATCCCTGGCACATGCATTGTGATTTGCTCAATCGTGTACGATCCAATATGTAGGATTAGAAAGAAAAAAAGGCCTTGGTGGATGTTAGATTTTGTACGCTTTTTCTTTGAAATGGAATCCAAAGAAAAATTTCCTGTACTATTTTTTAGAGTGCGACATGGACCAATTCCTATGGGATATCAATCCTTCGTTTTTCTCCGAATCAAAGAGGCCCTAAACTTGTACACGTGGACATGGGGAAGCAGAAGGGGCAAACTATTGAGGAGACATAAGTATAATTCAGCCAAAAAAAATCCATGTTAAGATTTAGGAAAGCCTGCAAATCGTTCAGATTTACACTAATACCATTGGAGTAAGCTAGCATGTCCCAAAGGCACGGCTTTTGCGGCCATCTCAGGTTTACGACCTGCTACGGTAACCCCTAAGCAACTTCTACTGTAAATCTATTAGAAGAAAATTCTCAGGCGATAACGCTTGCTATCCACGACGTTTTAATACACATGTTAACGTGTCCTTTGTTTTAGACTCTCAACACAATGCATATAATATCGATGTAAGGCAACCAAGTATTGGACATCACGTACCTTTTTATTGCCCGTAGCTCGAGTAGCATGGCGGTCGGTGTATTATGCTTATAACATTGATAATCCTTGCTTTGTGTTGCAAACTTTTAGAAATTGATTGTTGTGAGGTGTTGATAAGTCATTTTGCCTTGCCATTGCGATGGAAGCAACAATGTCTATTTGGTTATGTTGGAGAGATTTTGTGTTGGTCGTAAAATTTGTTTTCTTCATGCAATAGCTATTTTTATGTACCAACTGACCAGTTTAGGTTACTTTTGAGATGTTTGTAATAAACTTTGTAAGAATGTTTTGCTTGTATGCTTAATTTCACACCTTTTTTTGCTTGATATAGAGGCGAGGGTAATATTGTTTTTCATGTTTCTGGGCTTTGTCATATGTTTGTGTATAATGAAAAACATATGCGATGTGAATCATGGACAATCACATGCTTTAGGGTTTAGACTACCCACCCACTACCAGTAGTTACCCGTACCAGTTTCGCTTGCCATGCATGCATAAACCGTTCAGCAACTGAAATACTAACCAAGAATAGTCAAGCACTATAGCAACTTGGCGGCAAAGTAACATTAGAACACAGTACAACGAATTTTCCTCTCTCCAGCCTCACTAACTGATTTCCTTGAGAAGCAAGCTGTTCCTTCTGATAGTTGCTTGGCCACCGATTGAATATTTTTTGGCTCTCTAAACGTAGATTGAATTTGAAGCAGCAAGTTTTTAGTGTTGCAATTTTTTTTAGACTATTTGAAAACGTTTTATGTATTAGAAAAAAATTGATCTCATAGATCTCGCCACACGTTTTTAGCACCAAGCTGTTCCTTCTGATAGTTGCTTGGCCACCAAAGTAAACATTCTAAGGCCGTGCGGATTCGGCTCTGAAGTCAAACTCCTAGATCTCGCCACACGTTCGACCGGTATAACATACTCCGCACAAAATTTTCTTCCCTGACTTAGAATGGAATATTCGACATAAGTTTTATATATTTCAGGTCAAATCCTGTCCAATTGAATAGGGCCACAGCTTCTAGAATGAAGTGTCAGCACTGAAAGAGTTGACCGATGATAATCTACTGATTTTATCTGGACACTGGTCTCTGTACGACCGACGTACGAGCAGTCCATCGGCACATGCCTGTCGACCTGCGCGCGTGCGTACGTGGCAAGTGAGGATACCCGAGCTGGCGTCACGGCGTGCATCATCTCTCCCTCGAGAACAGAAGATTAGCAGGTCTCTGTTAAAAAAAAATAGCAGGTTTGCAGTGGAGGCTGAGCTACCAAGTTTCATTTTCGGTTTTTTTTTTTAATTTGGTGTGAGTATCCGGTCCATTTCTCATCTAGAGAACATGTTTTCATTGGGTTCTCGTCGTTTCTCCACTTCCATGTGTTGCATCGCGGTCATGTAAAGCTAGGTTGATGTTTACAACCGAGCTTTTCTCGCTTTTATTGTGTTGGTGGAACCGGTGTGGTACTCCTATTTCCTTAGCTTTTGACGAGGGAGCCGACCAAAATCAACATTATATACGGCGTGTACTATCCGATCGAGCGGTTGAGCGTCACTTTTGTGTGTATCCGGCAAGACTCGTCGTTAGGATCTGGGGGACCCATATCGCATGAAACAAAGCCCCGTTATCATCAGCCTGGAAAACTTATGTGATGTGACTCTGAATGACAGCCTGACGCCGACCCAGTTTCGGCACGGAGACAGACGCCCGGCCGCCGACGGGAGCTCAAATCAACGTCACTACTCACGACGATACACAACTGATTAACCAAATCTTCACCCCAGAAAAGAACAGGAAATCCTGAACCTGGAGCGTCTTTCATCACAACCGCGCTGTCGCATTTCGCCTCGACAGAATCATTTCGGACGTTGTTCTTTCTTTCGCACTAGTAGTGTGTGTTGTCTCCCGTAGAAAAGAAAAAGAACAGCACTCCTTCGGTTCTGCACACGGTTCAGTGGTTCCTAGTGGTGGGCTTGCGAGCGAGATTTTAAGGTCGTGCCGGCCCACTCATCTCACATCTCCTCATTTTCCATCCACTAAAAAGAAACATCTTGTCAGTTTCCACCAACGTTTCTCATCATTTTTTCTACCAGTGTGTGTCACGAGTGAAAGAACATACCTGCGGCCGTACTTACGATCAGATTTTTTTTAATTTGGCGAAGAAACCAAGTTCATCTGCAGCAGGTGTACTCGCTGCATGATATTTATTGCTGAAAGACGGGTGTTTGGAGCAGGGCGCCAGCCAAACATTTTCATCAGAGAATATTTACTAAGCTAGCATCTAGTAGGAGTACATCATATTTTTAAGAAGAAATCTGGCACTTTCAGTATAACAAATCTGCTGGGCAGTGGGCTGAGGTATGACACTCCACCTTAGTTTGACAACACGTGTACAATTAGAACTTGAGCCTACAGTTGCTATAAAATCTACTGTGCTACTATGCATCGCTCCAATACTTTGAAATATCGCGGCAAATATGCAGCAAGAGAACATCGCTGAAGTAACAGCTTGCTTCATGTAGGCCATAATAGCATGCCAGCCGCCGTTGCCACTGCCCCTTCTTCGCCTATACGCACAGCCAATGCCCAGATTCAGTCATCATTCCAGCACTATCAACAGGTTCGCTTAATTGGTCAGGAACTAGTCAGTCATCTTACCCAAAGCAGAGACGTCATTGCAAGCTGTGTCATAATGCCGTTCAGAATTATAAGAAGAATGGCTGGCAACTAAAGTGAATGGCAACTAAATTGTTGTTTACCTGTCAGCTCTGTCAAGACGCAAACATATCCGACATCCCGGATGTGTATATATGTTTGTACCTCCATACTGAATCTGCCACAACATACAAACAGATGGAGTGACGGTTCATATCCTCGGCTTTCCTCTATACTGGCATTAACAGTAGGGCATAGATTACAGCAATTCTAAATGCAGCCAGGGCCTTTTATACCTGCAGGATCAAATGATATGAAATTAAGAAAGCACAAACTAACGAGTATGTATGAATCGAATTGAAACACACTCCACTAGGCGGGCAAACAATGAGAAAGCAAGCAAGTACCCGTATGTGTAGATGGAATCAGGCTTGGTCTGGGCGGGCAAGCAAGTTCCTTTCTTCATGGACAAACCAGTTTTCCATATTTATAGGTTGGCCTACATCATACTAAAAAGAACTGCATCGACTAGTCTAGGATTGTTGAACTGAAAGAAACTTAAACAAAACTAGATTAATTTCAAAAGGAAATCAGTTATATGATGTAATCTGAAACATATCGTCAGCTGGATGTGAAATTTCAGGGATTGTAACAACAAAACTGGAAGACAGCAGTAGAATAAATATGTTACTCTAGAATAAAGTTAGTATTAATGAAAATCATAGATCACTAGAATATAAGAACAGTCCAACTGTGCGGAAACAAAGATAAAAAAAAATGAAAGCATACTCTCCTAGGTCTAGCAGCATTATTAGAGATCATATACTCGAAATTGTCCATGCCAAAAATCCTGTACAAGAGATTAGTTATACTTTTAATCCTTCACTTCATTCCAAAAACAACTTCCAGCTCAAACAAACAGTTGCATCTAGAAAAGGTTACAACCTGCCTTCCATAAAACATCTTCATAGTTCTACTTGATAACCACCAGAAAAGGTTTTACATGACAGGGGAAGGCACAAAGAACCAATGTACGACACAATTGCAGATACGTATACGCTTACACCTGAAATTACACACCATCCAGTTCCATATTTGCCCATCTGTTTGGATCTGTCAGGTCCAGCATGTAGGCAAACGACATGACGAAACAAAAGAAAGTCACAGAGACTACCATCTACTTAGAGGATCATATCCCATATACATGCACAATAGTGTTACTTCAAATCTTGCAGCCATTGCAGCCACATTACTTCCTCTACCGCTTCCTCTTCTTGTCCTTCTGATTTGATGCAAGGTTGGTAATGAGCTTGTTCAAAACAGAGGGATAGGTCATAGTTATATGCTCCCAGCCATCAGTCGCCATTACTTTTTCCAAACACGGGATAGACTGGATTTGGATAAACCCCAAGCATGTCTCCTTCAACCCATGGCACTGGTGCTGCTCAGCTAGAGCAAGGGTGGACGCCACTGAGCTCACACCTATATGCTTAGACAAGTTCTCTTCACATAAGAGCATGAGCCTTTGGAGATCATACCTGTCTGCCGCTACAAACAAGGCCTGCAGCCACATTACATTCTCTACTGCTCCCTCTTCTTGTCCTTCCATGTCGATCTCAGGGAATGAATCTGTGTAGACGAACCTAAGCAAAGCCGCAAACACTGTTGCTTCCATGTCTTTGATCCGTATGGCACTTGACATACTGCCCTCTGCCATGGGACCAAAGAGCAGTGCCATGAAGACTTTTGATCGGGCTGCAAGCACACAACGGTGTGCAGCGAACGTTTCGCCGCTGACCTTAAATGTCACATCAGCACCCACCTTACTTTGAAGGAGATAGTCAAGAACTCAAGATGCTGGCCTATGTCAGACATGGTGCCACCGACATCCAGGGTGTTGGGATCCTTGCAAACCATGATGTTGCATCGGATGGTGAAACAATTATCCTTCAGATGTGTTGACCGTTCAAGGGCATCTCTTTTCATAAAATCCATAGATCCCCAACTACGAACTTTGCTGGAGAAACTGAGTGGTTCAGTTTCACGAATGCACATCGGCTTTTGATACTCAATCTGGTCGACGAAGCTAAACAAGCAGTGCACCTTCACAGCCTCTTCAGGATCGATGTCGTCAAGGCAAATATGTAAAGAAATGTAGTCGGTAGAACTCTGATTGTAACCGTTAGGACAGTACCGGATGCACCATTCATGGCCTCCTACCATGAAAGGCCCAGATCTGATGCACTCGCCGTTGGGTATCTCTTGTACGGTACACGAGTAATCTTTGACCACAAGCAGGTGGTACCCACTGTCCGTGCCAGCGTCGATGGCCGACGTGGTGCAGTGGTTTGCGTTGGTGATGACAGATACACCGGTGAATGACGACATGACAAAATCTGCGAGATGATCCCAAATCCAGTCACCATTCATATTCCAAGATTCAGAGCTGGGATGGATAAGCTGAGGGGGAAAACCTGGTTCACCTCCTGCTGCTTTAGACGACGCCTGCCCAGTTCTCCCTGGAAACAGAGTGCGCAATGGCCTGGGCATTCCTCAAGGAGTTAGGTGGTTCGGTTGTATATAAAAATCCATGCCATTACAGTCTGTACAATCATAACTTGGGCGCTCTCGTTACAAATTCTATGAACATCTGTTTACACAATACTACAAATCAGGAGAAGAGAAAGTATCTATAAAATTGGCACGTCACATAACCATGTTTATACAGTACTACAAATCACCTATTGGGGATACATTAGTGCAGTGTTAAGCTAGCTCACAGTACTACAAATCAGGAGAACAGATAACATCTATAAAATTGGCACATTCAAATCGCCAAACCACCCAGTAGGGAACAAACCTTGTTTAGACAGTACTACAAATCGCCTAGTAAGGGACATACAAATCAGAAACAGTGCGATGTCGGCAGCTCACCGGGTTGGAGAGCGTAGGTGGCGAGATCGGCGGCTGGAGGGCGTGATCGGGCTGCTGGAGGCTGGGCTGGAGGCGGAGAAGCTCGTTCGGCGGGAGGGGAGGAGGTGCTCGGGCTGGAGGCGGAGTTCGGTGCAGAAGAATCCGGGCTAGAGTAGGCGAGCTGCTTGAACCTGGTCACCGGCGGCCGCAGGGAGACGCCGCACCGGCGTCGCTTCTCCCCGGAAACAGTGTGAGGCGGCGGCTCGTTGGTGGTGTGTGCATTTCGCCGAGAGTTGGTTTTTTTTTTTTTTGAGAAGCCGAGAGTTAGCTAGGGCTCAGTAGTTGTGTTTGGAGTTTGGACTAGTTGGGCTTTTAGGGGCCCACGATCTGACAGCCCATCGCTAATTGGAACAAAATCGAGCTGAATTTTATTGGATTCGAACGTACAATATTCCAGTAAAAAATTAACGGTTCTCAAAAAAAATCAACGCTTTTTTGCTAGATTTTGGTTAATCGAGAATTAAATTGGCACTCGGTCAGTCCCCACGGTGAAAAATCGACAGGAGGTTGAGCTCTTTGTCAGCGACGATGACGACGACGAGGACTGGAGCGAGCCGGAGCCACTGCCAGCATGGCCGGACATGGCGAAAGCGAGCAAATAGCTTAGCTGGGGGATAGGGATGCCGGAACCGAGAAGACGAGTAGACCGGGGGGAGGGGGGATTTAGTGTGATGGCTGGGATGGCGGTGGACCAGCGGATGATGGGATTGGGTCAGGGCAGGCGGCGAGGCGGCGCAGCAGCGCGCCGATCGCTGGCAAGGAGTAAGGCGGTTAGTTCGGTGGTGGTTGCAGGGATTGCCGGTGCTGAAGAAGAAAGTATCGACTGAACGCTATCATATTTATTTTACGGAAGTTTCAGACCATGGTCAACAAATCTTTTTTCGCACAAAAAGGATGTAACGAAGGAGACATGTTTCTCTGATACTCTAGGAGGGTAAGAAGAGAAAATGCAGATGCAAAAGTATACAAGACGTAAGAAATATTGCCATATTTGATTATTATTTACATAATTGCTATATTTGAAAATATGTACGCACGGAATTGTAATCAACTTTTTTTTTGTTGCTATTAACGGAATTATATTTGAAAATATGTAGCTATTGGCTGAAATTTTGAATCTTTATTTGCTATTAACAGAATTGCGGAGAAAAATTATTACTTCCGGAGAATGGAAGGAAGCTATTCCTCCCATGCGCCGACGCAGAGAAATAATGTGCATGATGCAGAAAAAATTAAACCCACACAACTCAAATTTTAGGAAATTCTTGGATTACAACGGGTTTGTTTTACTAACCTGGCGTCTACATCTTATTTTTACTCTAGTGAGATTGTGTTGTATGGGGCGGTGTCCGCCGAAAATGCTACATGGCACATGGCAACGCCCCCTCTCCTATATCTCACTCCCCTTCCCAACTAACTCACACCACCTACCACCTTCTCTATATTGTATTTTTCCTTATTAACATTCATATTTTCAGGTATAAATGCCAACGGTCCCCCACATACCATTAAAGGTCATTAAATATCATTTATTGAACTCCCTCCTATCTCCAATCAGTGCCATGCGAGAACATGGTTTGTTTAACCTAACTCCAGTAAAGAGTGGGCAAATGCTTCTTATGTTCTGAGCTATCAGGATCATGTACTGAATTTGTTGTCAGGAAAAACTTAGAACCCGTGTTACTCCTCCTAAGCTCTTGTCCATAATCCATTAGCAGTTTGAACTGAGATTCCTCATCACCATGTATATGTAGCAGTGCAGCTTTCCTTGCTGTATGTAGCTTCCACCTGGGAGGGCACATTTTGAATTCCCTATTTACCTTTGCAGCAAAACTTTGCAGATCTAGCTTTTGGTTGTCCCTGAACTCATGCATGAACTTCTCTGCAATTTTTTTGCTGTTATTGCTTTAATTGGCCAGCCTGCCTCACAAGTGTGACTGCCTTCATATTGAGTAATTACAAAGCCACCCGTCCTTTTACTATCATTAGATGATTTCAGCATCCAAGAACAGCCAGGAGCACACACAGCATGCACCCTTCTTGTGTCATTCTTTATCTTCTTGATTGTAACTATGTTCTTGATACCATATGTTCCCAATGCCTTCCTCACCTCCTCAACACCACTGAACACCATACCAATTATGAAAGATGATTGTCCATGTCAACCTCTGGATTGAATGCCTTGAAGTGTTTCTTCAACTGTAGCTTGTCCCCTTCTTGCAGGTTTAGCTCATCATCCTCAAGGCAGTCTCATCTTCATGTTCATCACACACTTCTTTTTCATTGTGGTCATTCACAGATTTGTCAACATTCTCTGAAAACAGGTCGTCATCACCATCTTCAACAGTGAAATCACTGTCATATAACTCAAATTCATTGTCAGAAGTACTGTCATCTGAATGCACACTCTCTAGAACAGGTTCAGTACCCACATTCTCCTTCTCTGCTCTCATAGTACATGAACTTGATGCTTCAGCTGCAGGACAAGCTGATGATCCTGCTGGAATCTTCTCCTGGGAGATGAGAGAGGGCAAGCCAGGAATAGTCACAGGCACATCTAGTCTTATCCTCCTCAGAAAATTTGTGTGATCAACAAATAACACCAGTGTCTTATGTACCCTGTTGGCTTTGATCATTTCCACAATGTGAGGATAGTTCTCAATAAGTACTAAACCATCTTTAAGTTCCTTCTCTGGCAAACACCAATATACATGCAGTCTCCCATCTCTCTTTTCACCCAAAATACACAAAGTTTCATCAATCCATTGAAGTGACCAAGTGTCAGCAGTACAGTTATCAAACCATGCAACTGATGCACTAACATATTCCAAATTGTCTTGTAATCCCACAAAAAAATCCATTGTACACTACTTGAACTGTGAACAAATTGGTGACTTCTCCTACATTCAAACTGCAGCAAACATTAAGCTATTTAGAAATCGACAAAGTTGCTAGTGCTGAAATACATATTCAGATAGGCACTGCTACAAACATTCAGTTAATTATTGTAGTACACCAAATTTCTGAAATATTCAAACTTTCCTAACAAATTCCAAATCTATTGATGCACACCTTCACCAACAAACGAATGGCTAAAAGCAACTGCTTTACAACATTACGATGCACATCAAATTCTGAAATTGCTGCAGTTTTTCGCCTCACTGCGGAACAAGGCATACATCGGGCATAAATTGAGCATAATCGAAGCGACGAACCGTACTAAAACATTGCCACAGTACTAGTAACGAGTTTCCCACCGATTTTTACCGATAAAAATCGCAGAATCACGCCCGATCATACGCGCACCTAGACCCTACCAAAACCCATCGCAACGAACAAGAAATCGAGGATGCGGGAGAGAAAAATTAACTAACCGTACGACGGCGGATCCTCGTTGAACTTGCGGTACCGCATCTCCGCCAGCTTCTAACCGGAAGCGCCGTCCTCGCCGCCGTCGCCGCTTCTCTGCTTCTAAATGAAAATGTGAGTGGAAAAAGGAAATAGCGGAATCAGCGGCTCCCTTCACGCTAAATCCCAACTACCGTCGCGCGTGGGGACCTACTTGTAATTCTAATACTCTGACGTACTAAAGTGCAAAATTTCCGTTTGACGTGGCAACCGCCGTGGCAGGATTATGTCTAATTGGACCAATCTGTCCGGCCAAACAAGTTGTGGGACTGCATGTGTCCATTTTCCAAGATGTGGGTCTAAAACGTATTTGGGTGCAAGTTGTGGGACTAAATGTGTTATTAACTCTATCTTTTTCGCATGAACATCTCACTGTCTAATCAAATCTCCTGAAAATGATTTTTTATAAAAGCAAGATTTTGTATGTAAAAATAAATGCAAATACCAAACAGGAACTTCTGGCTCTCTCTTTGCGGCGCAAGTTATTTGCGCCAAAATATTTAGTAAATTCCAAAAGAAGTAAAAAAATGCCAAAATTGTTTTGACGAATAAAAAGTGATCAAGAATATCTTATGACCATAATACAATACAAGTCATCCTGCAGGAATATTTATAATACTACAATAGTTTATCATGTCTGAATTCGGATTTGGATTTTTTTTACCTTTTTCCGAATTACTTTTTTTCGCATGTATAGCCTATACCCGGAAATTTCTCGTGCACCGGAATCAAAAATAATTTATAAATTAAAAAAGATAGGAAAATATCATGTGTCAAAGATTCACCAATTTTTTTTAATCAACCACGATCAGGTATTTTATGCGTGTAAAAAGATTCACGCATGGAATGATCCTGCGTCATGATTCGCCAAACAAACGTTGCATGCAGGCTAAATTTGTCATCGTACTTTTATATTTTTGTCATTAAGTGAACGACAATTATTCGTTGGCAAACATTTTTATACGAGTGTAATACTTGACCGTCTTTTACTTCTAAAGATATTCGTTTTTTACTTATGCTGAAATGACTAAATTATTTTTGCGCATATAGGGTTCATAATACAATCTGCCTAATGACCATCACTTTGCTCCACGTCAATTAGTATGTACGTTAGATGCCAATTAAATCGATGCATGTATCAGAAAGTCAAAGGATAATAAAGATCTTAAATGCTATTTATTGTCTTATAATTTATTTTTCCTATTGTATTTTTCGTTTTTAATTTTTCCCAGCCAATTAACATAGCTTTGCTCACGGATCACGAAGTCATCACCACCGTCGGATTCCATCCGCGCCTGTCTTCATATGCCAAAAGTTCGCGTAGTGTCCGCTCTCTTTTGATTATGTAATTATCTCTTCTTTTCTATCAATGCATCGAAACGCAAAGCTTTTCGCGAAAAATCTACTTATGCCAATTACAGCTTGTTACTGTAGTTGCTATAATCAATCTACTGTTCCAGTATGCATCGCTCCAATACTTTAAAATATCGCGGCAAAGATGCAACGGGAGAACATGGCTGAGGTAACAACTTGCTTCATGTAGGCCAAGGGCACAGTAGCATGCCATCCGGGGGAAAATCACAATGGCTCCAAGCTCATATTCTCCTGCCCTAATTAAAAAAAAAAATCGAAAAAATAGTAATTTTTCTAAAAATATATGAATTTTTTGGTAAAGAACATATACAAGTTTTTTACATACGTGCCAAGTTTCGCAGTGAAATGACATTTGTGGTGCTCTGTGCAAAAAAAAAAAGTGGCCAAAATGAGATTTTTAATATTTTTGAGAGCACTGTTTTTGGTTTTTTTTTTCCACAGAGCACCACACATGTCATTTCATTACAAAATTTGGCACATATTTAGAACACTTTTATATGGTCGTCAGCAATTGTTTTCAGAATATTTTGAAATGTTTACTACATGTGATCCCGGGAGGTACTTTGATCCAAGAAAATTGTATCAACATCAACAGAAAGTGATACAGCTCTACTCAACATTAGATAATAGAAAAGCAAGTTCTACTCAACATTAGATAGCTAGAAGTGCCTTTTGTGCGCACTAGATATCGATTCTGCGTAAGCTGAAGGCCACAAGCCAAATCTACAGCATCATCACACCACATTCTATACCAACAATAACCCAATCTTCACACAGAAATTCTAGATCAGACAGAAAGGCATAGATCCCTGTAAGACATCACATGGTGTTGCCTTCTCTCGCTATGTTCGCCCACTTGCCATGTTGAAGAGCATATACATGAAGCACCGGCAGGAGGTAATATAACTTAGCTAGCAAGCTTGAAGGCATCAATGAAGAGGCCATATGTGAAACCCATCTTGAAATTGTTGAGGAGTGCAACAGGGAAGGTAACCTTAGGACGGCTGTAGTAGAACTTCGTCACATACTCAGTCAGGAGGACACACACGACTGCTGCTATAACATCATTCACAGCCAAAGCACCGAATGAAAGTGAAATCGTCTGCGCAACATAAAAGCCACCCAAGAGCGCGATGCCGCCAAAAAGAGCTCTCCTGGACCCAGTTTTGAAATAGTTTCTTGACAGCTCAGGGATTATCCGGATTATGTCAATCAGTCTTCTACGGCCATCATTTCCCTGCAGGGCCCGTACCTTGAGGAGCTTGTAAGAGGATTTCCGCGGGAAATTCTTGTAGCTCGGTGAGAGTGCTCTTGTCCCCACATATAACCCGTAGCTGGGAAGACCAATGGCAATATAATTTGAAGCACACGTCATAAGAAACACTGTCTCCCTATGAAGATTTTTATTAGAGATGCTGCTGCTACATCAATAGCAGAAAACAAGTATGAATAAGTTCAAGAAAATACATCAAGCATGGCAGGAAGAGAAGGTGCAAACAAGTAATAGTAGAAAGAAAGAATAGGCACATCTAACGAAACCAAAGATGCAAAATGCCAATGATATTTGGTGTCCATTGCAAAGTCTGATAACTTAGATATGTGGATATGCCCTTGGAGATCCTACTGTGAACTATGCCATGCCATTTCAACAGCTGAAAATGCTAGCACATGAGGGATGCATTAGCATGCTATCAGTTTCAGAGCCCAAACCACCGGTGAACACACACTTAGGAGGGTTGTGTTATAATTTTGGGGTTTGTCGATCCGATCGACCTGTAGGCCTCCGGTTGTCAGAGAGGGCCTTGTGGAGCGGTGGCACCATGCCATCCACCCCACCGGTCCACCCCAGCCATGATGCAGAAGGGCATGTCTTCGGTAATTAAAGGCCGAGACCCGGCAGTGAGTGAGTTCAGGGTGGAAGGTCGGGAGGCGCTTCTCCAGACGGTGTATAGCACTTACGAAGCATATGCTGTAATTTTGGGGTGTCGACCCCTTCGTGGGCTTCTAAAAAAATTCTTCTATAGATGAATGGAGAGTTGGAGACGCAGAGCTTTTGCATTTTCTCGAAAAATAACAGTTAACAAACACCAAGCATGTTAACATAGATATAGTGCATTGCTCGACAACAGTTTATGCCACGGTTTAGTTCATGCTACTATACTCCAAATGTGACCCAAGTTCTTGTTGTTCATGAAATGTTGCCTCAAGAAACTAAGCATGAAGAACATTCAGCAGCCAGAAAGCAATCCTAAACTGAATTCGTCCTAAGAGCATGATGGCCTTGGCCAGCTCCGACAGTCCACAGTCCACACACCATCCCCAACTGAAAGATCTGGCCAAAGGAACTACCATGCAAAGACAATGAATTTGCAAACACCGAAGCCTGTGAAGAGCCTATGCGCCACATTAAGAGCTAGTACTGAATAATAAGGGTAAAAAACATGATTTGCGCCAGGGATGAAGTTCAAACTCACCTGCGCGGCTCCAAATGGTAGCGATGATTCTGCAGGGGAATTGCGTCGAACGGATGGCGCACGAGCTCCAGGCTCCCAAGAAATGGCGTGTTACAGAACTGGTGGGTTCATAATCCCCAGATTGCAATTACAGAATGCACTGGATTAGCCCAGGAACGAAAAAAGAAGGAAAATCAGAGGGGAGACGCGAAGAAAAGAGGCGAGTGAGAGGAAGTAGGAAAGAGAGATGAGGAAGATGTGGTGGACTCTGTCTCTGCGTAAGTGGGACCCCACCGACTGAGCCCAGAGCTAGCTTAACAGGGTTTTTACCGAGGGCGCGCCTGTGGCGCGATGGCAAGACGCGGCAGTGGCCCGTCTGCCCGCCCGGGTTCGATTCCAGTGGAACGAATTTCGGGTTGCCTCACTGAGCAGCACTGTTCACGTGAACAGTGTTTCGCGTGAACAGTGTTCGGCTCCTGCTTCTGGGCCAATTCCACCGTGGTTCGATCCGAGGTATTGTGGTGCACCCACCACCGCAGGGGTTTCCCGGTAGGTTTAGGCTCACGGGGCCCAGAAGACTAGTATAGTCTGGTTAGTTCTAGCTTGCGCACAGGTGGCGTGCGTGTGGCGTTGAGTGTGTGTGGAGTGAGTTGTGCGTGAGTTCAGATACTACAGCTGTACTATGAAAGACCAGGAATTCTCAAAAAAAAAAAAAAAAAAACAGGGTTTTTACCGAAATACCCTCATTCACTAGGGTTTATCCCCTACCTCCGCCACCCCCAAAAACCTCCATGGCCGGGGCGCCACCAATCCCCACCACCGCCGTCTCCGCCGCCGCCGCCGCCGCCCGCGCATCTTCCTCCATTTCCGCACCCCAAGCACCGTCACTCCTCACCCCTATCTCTGCCCCCGCCGACCCATGATCACCCGCCGTGCGGCGGCGGTAGCCCTACGCGCCTCCCTGCGCCGTGCCTGCTCCTCCCACGCCGCCGACTCCGACGACCCCCTGTTTGGCCTCGTCGACGCCCCCGCGCCGCACCCCGAGCCCCGCCTCTCCCCCGAGGATTTCGCCTTTATTAAACGCCCCGCCCCTGCGCTCCCCGCCGCCGCCCTCCCGCCCCCGGAGGCCGTCCTGATCTCCAAGGCGGTCCGAGCATACGGAGCCGACTTCGACGGCAAGGCGGAGCGGTTCTTGCGGCGTTACCGTGAGTTCCTGACTGATTCCGTCGTGGTCGCAGTGCTCAGGGCGGTGCGCTCCCCGGAGCTCTGCGTCAGGTTCTTCCTCTGGGCGGAGCGGCAGGTGGGTTACAGCCACACTGGCGCTTGCTACGACGCCCTCGCCGAGGTTCTGGGTTTCGAAGACCACGCTAGGACCGCTGAGAGGCTGCTGAGGGAGATTGGGGAGGATGATCGTGAGGTGCTCGGCAGATTGCTCAATGTACTGGTGCGGCGATGCTGCCGCCGGGGCCTGTGGGACGAGGCACTGGAGGAGCTTGGGAGGCTCAAGGACCTCGGGTACAGGCCGTCGGCCGTGACCTACAATGCCCTGGTGCAGGTGCTCGCGAGCGCGGGGCAGGTGGAAATGGGGTTCCGGGTGCAGAAGGAGATGTTGGCGTCAGGGTTCTGCATGGACAGGGTCACAATCGGGTCATTTGCACAGGCGCTGTGCAAGGAGGGACGTTGGACTGATGCACTTGACATGATAGAGAGGGAAGATTTCAAGCTCGACACAGTGTTGTGCACCCAGATGATCAGTGGACTGATGGAGGCCTCTCTTTTCAACGAGGCGATGTCATTTCTTCATAGGATGCGGTGCAACTCGTGTATACCGAATGTGGTGACGTATAGGACACTGCTCTCTGGATTTCTGAAAAAGAAGGAGCTTGGCTGGTGCAAGAGGATCGTCAACATGATGATGACAGAGGGTTGCAATCCAAATCCTTCATTGTTCAATTCACTTGTGCATAGTTACTGCAGTGCCGAGGATTATGCATATGCATATAAACTGTTTAATAGGATGAATACTTGTGGTTGTCCTCCTGGTTATGTTGTATACAACATCTTTATTGGAAGTATTTGTGGCCGAGAAGAATTGCCAAACTCTGAGTTGTTGGTTTTGGCGGAGAAAGTTTACGAGGAGATGCTGGTTGCTAGTTGCGTTCTTAATAAGGTTAACACTACCAACTTTGTTCGGTGCCTTTGTGGTGTTGGCAAATTTGAGAAGGCATTTCAGATCATGAAGGAGATGATGAGGAAAGGCTTTGTTCCCGATGCAAGCACGTACTCTAAGGTGATCACTTTTCTTTGCCAAGCTAAGAAGGTAGACAAGGCTTTCCTTTTGTTTCAAGAGATGAAGAGGGTAGGTGTTAGGCCAGACGTGTACACATACACAATTTTGATTGATGGCTTTTGTAAGGCTGGTCTCATTGAACAAGCCCAGAGCTGGTTTGATGAAATGAGAAGTGCAGGCTGCTCACCAAATGTAGTGACATATACTGCATTGCTTCATGCTATCTGAAATCTAAGCAGATCTGTCAGGCTAATGACATTTTCCATAGAATGGTCAATGATGCCTGTTATCCAAATGCCGTTACATATAGTGCCCTAATTGATGGTCTATGTAAGGCAGGCGAAATTCAAAAGGCTTGTGAAGTCTACGCCAAGTTAATAGGAGCTTCTGACAATGTGGAAACTGATTTCTACTTTGAAGGCAAAGGCACAGACGCCACTTCTCCAAATGTTGTCACCTATGGTGCACTGGTAGATGGTTTGTGCAAAGCTCAAAAGGTAGATGATGCTCATGAGTTGCTAGATTCTATGCTATCAGCTGGCTGTGAGCCCAACCACATTGTTTATGATGCTCTGATTGATGGTTTTTGCAAATTTGGAAAAATCGATAATGCTCAGGAGGTATTTTTGAGAATGACCAAGTGTGGTTACTTGCCTAGTGTGCATACGTACACGTCCTTGATTGACCGGATGTTCAAGGATGGAAGACTTGATCTTGCGATGAAAGTTCTGTCTCAAATGCTAAAGGATTCCTGTAATCCTAATGTTGTTACTTACACAGTTATGGTTGATGGGCTCTGTAAAATAGGTGAAACGGAAAAGGCCCTAAACCTGCTGTCATTGATGGAAGAGGAGGGGTGCAGTCCAAATGTTGTAACTTACACTGCTCTAATAGACGGACTAGGGAAAGCTGGAAAAATTGATGCAAGTCTCAAGCTGTTTACGCAAATGAAGACAAAAGGATGTGCTCCCAATTATGTTACATATAGAGTGCTGATAAACCAGTGTTGTGATGTTGGTCTTTTGGACGATGCCCATTTGCTGCTCGATGAGATGAAACATACCTACTGGCCAAAGTATTTGCAAGGATACCGCTGCACAGTTCAGGGTTTCAGCAAGAAGTTTCTCGCTTCTCTGGGTTTGCTAGAGGAGATGGAATCACATGACACAGCACCGACAGCTCCTGTTTATGGCATGCTCATTGATAGTTTTTCCAAGGCTGGTAGACTAGAGACAGCCTTGGAGTTGCACAAAGAGATGATGGAAGTCTCATCCTCTCTAAATATGACCAACAGGGCATGTACACCTCATTAATGCAGGCACTTTGTTTATCATCGCAAGTTGAAGAAGCAATTGCATTACATACTGAAATGACGAGGAGAGGCATTGTGCCAGATTTAAGTGTCTTTGTTTGCCTCATAAAGGGACTAATTGAAGTAAATAAGTGGAATGAAGCCCTTCAGTTGTGTTATGGGTTATGTCAAGAGGTCAGTACGCTTCTCACATATACTGTACAGACACATTTCTTCATCATCTGCCCTTATTTTTCTATAGATGAACCATTGTCAGCCCCATAATATACATCACAAATATCCTCCCCTTCGATAGCTTTCTTGGAAAAAGTAGCATGAATGGGACA
Source organism: Poa pratensis (assembly GCA_947311845.1). Classification (NCBI taxonomy): domain Eukaryota; kingdom Viridiplantae; phylum Streptophyta; class Magnoliopsida; order Poales; family Poaceae; genus Poa; species Poa pratensis. The sequence continues at coordinate 34,888,902 of CAMZMU010000047.1, forward strand.
TACCTGGGCACAATTATACTTTTTGTTAAAGTTCACCCTCAAATTGAATATTCAAACAGAAGAACACATGTAATATGCTGCAAAATGTAAACGTCCTCTACAGTTTGGTTTCATATTGCATTTCCCACTTCGAAGTGGGCCCAGCCTGCCTTTCAGTTTCCTGTTGTTACACCGAAGTTATTCTCAGGATGAGTTATATCCAATGCTAAGTATCTTGCATAGTTTAGTCTTTAGGTGATTTTATTTGTGACTACTAATATTGTGTATTGAACCAGGGTGTGAACTGGCAGGGTAGCAAATCCTTTGATGGAGGGTAGAGCTGTGTTGCCTTACTGCATTATAGCTCCCCGTTTCTCCCATAAGCCGTCAGATCTCTACATCTCATGCCTTGCTGTATGGTGTGGTGTGACCCAGTTACCCTCAGACAATAATGTGCAACTCATGGATGACTGAAGAAAATCAGCACCGAGGATATGGAGGTAGCACTGCACAGAGATCAGATTGATTCTTAAGCTATACGCCGGCATATATGACATATATGGGTGCTGATATGATGATGATTGAAAACCTTCAGTACGCTGCATGCAATCAAATTGCAATCATGTAAGCATTCGATGCATTAACTTTTTATGACAAGATCTCTTCTTTGTTTTAAATTGCCATTAACCGAAATAATTTCTGACCCTTCGATCTTCTTCCTTTTGCATAATTTAGGGTTGGCTGGTTCATCTTCAGATGGACAAAGGAATATCACTGTAAACAAGATTAGTCTTTGTATATAAGATGGTGACAATAACAGAGAAGTCTATCTAGTGGTTAAGTTAACTCGAAAGTTTCATAGCCATTTATTCATCATTTCAGTGATGTACAAGCTGGGGATGATACAAATTGCTTTGATATAGTTTACTTGAGTACCCTTGTAGCTCCTTCATACTTTGCTATATTGGCAGAGCAACGGATATGTTCTGTGATCAGAAGAACATACTCTAATATCTTTCAGCCTTTTGTTCCTGAGCAGTCTGTAGTTTGTATTGCTTTGATACGATTTAACTGTAAATATACACTGGCGCCTATCATAGTCGACCATTTCATCTATTTTCCTTTCGACATAAAACTCTGACATCTGTTTTTGCTCTGTATTTGTAATATTTTAGTCGACGTTGATCTCAGCATGTTTCACACATTCAGTCCCATTTAGTTTTTGTTTTGTTTCATATGGTAAAAGTATACTTGCAACAGGTTGTGTGATAACTCTGCACAAACAATGTCTTCTCGTGTTATTTTACTCTGGGAACTTAGCATATTTTCAACTGGGTTGCTTTGTAGCCCCTAGTGTGATGAACTTGCAGCTAGATCTGCAGATGTATTATATGTCAGGAAGAATCATCATGTTGATGGCTGAAACCATGTTAAGCTACATAGTTTCTGCTGATTTATTTTACAATTCATATGTGAAGTACCTCTGTCTAAACTCTTAACTCAAATAATATGTTTGTATGTTTATACATGCTTTTGAATATATACCTTTTCTAGATGCAGCTGTATTATCTGAAGCACTTGTATGAAAGTGATGTTTACTTGTATGGCTTCTATTGAGTATTGAATCGAATAAACTTTGTGGTTCATATTACTTTATAGTCCATTTTTGCATCTAAAAGCATAGGAGGATGTGTTATAGTATTTTTTTGGGAAAAAGAATACCTTGCTTGTACAAAACTTCTAACATTTATGCTTTAAGTTTGCAGGGTAGTCTGGGAACATACCAAAAAGACCCATGGCTCTTCGTTGTATTGAGTAGTCAGGGTGCCACTTTTGGGATTGTATGGGGAATCGGTAAATCACATGAATATTTTTTCTGCATTTCCTATTGTTTCTCTTGGTAGTCGCATCATCTAAGTGTTAAGGCTACACGTAATTTCCAATAAGCATCATATCATTTTTGCATGCCAAAAGAGAATTTATGCTCATGCCATGCCACTGAATGGAAATGAAAATTTGAAAAGAAGACAATTATTTGCCATGGAATATGCCGTGTGATGCCCGCAGAGTAGTACTCTTAACAAATTATTTCATGGTGGAAAATTTTGCGGAAAGTGAAGAGACGAATTGTAGCAAGTGGGTATTGCATCATATATTCACATATTTATATGTTTTTTATCAACTTATGAAGGTTCTGAAGCAGACTCATGTTCACTAACAATTATCCGTGAAATATTTTGGAGTGGGCCATGATGATGACGTACTCAGTTGTTGATTGTGATGCACTAAAAAACTAAGGTCCCAGATTATTGGACAGCTCATCCAAAATGGCCAGTAGATTACTCCAGATAGGTAAGGCATTGGGACACGTCATATATCTTTGCTGTTCGTGGGGTAGTGTTGACTGATTTGTTCTCGCTGAACTTAGCCTCAGCTTTCTGAATGGTGCTGAAATTTCGAAGTGATGGCTACTACTATCAGGCTGTTAGTGAAGAATCATGAACACATTGCTGGGAACTTTGGCAACTGAATTTATGCTATTATGCCTTCATTTAATCTCGAGCAATAGGCTGAACTGGTCAAAAGTGTAGCGAACAGTGTAGGGAATTTGTAGCCCCCAATACAAAAGAATGTCGGCATTCTCTGAGCATTGATATGTGACCGTGATCTTTGATAAAATGCTGTAATATAATTGCGCCTTTTAACTCTTTAGTCTGGAGAAAAGAAGATTTACTGAAGAAAAATGCATCAAAGGTGATATCTTGCATTATCTAATTTAGTAACTTTGGTGGAAGCTTCACAAATAAATTCTGCCAAACATGTCACAGCGAGTTCATTTATTTAATATTTGATTTGATTCCACTGAATTTTTTTACCAATGCGGTTGTTTTGCTGATGCGGTCACACATCCAAATCCATCACTTGCTAAATCTACCAGCCGCCAAATGATCTCAGCGGAATAAAGAACAGTCAACTATGGTCGAATGCATCTGACATGTAAAATTCTAAAAACTGCATTTCATAGATCTTAAAGCTCAACTGCTAGAGGCAACATGTAAAATTCTTCTCGAACATCTCCAGTATGTAAGCTTGTAAAACTATCAAGGTAGATCGTATAGGCCACTGACTCATTTATCAGCTCTATGGCCACGTCATCTGTGTTTGCTGTTCGTGGGATAGTGTTGACTGCTTGCTCTCCCTGAACTTAGCCTCAGTTTTCTGAATGACGCTGGAATTTCGAAGTGATGGCCACTACTATCATGCTGTTAGTGAAGAATCATCACAACACATTGCTGGGAACTTTGGCAACCGAGTTTATGATGTTATGCCTTTACTCTCGAGCAATAGGCTAGACCGCGGCCAAAGGTGTAGCGTGATCTTTGATAAATGCTGCAATATAATTGCGGCTTTTAACTATCGCTTTAGTCAGGACAAAAGAAGATTTACTGAAAGAAAAATGCATCAAAGGTGATACTACTTTTTCAGAACTGGATCATATCATCTGTGTGTTTGGAAAAACTAGATTTTATGCATATATTGCGCAGTATGTTATTGCGGCTTGCAGTATAGTATAACTTAGGAATTCTGCCAAAAATTTGGTGGATTTGATTCCACTGCACTTTTTTTGAACCAATGTGGTTGTTTTCCAGATGCGGTCACAAATCCAGATCCATCACTCACTAAATATATGTACCATCCGCCAAATGATCTCAGCGGAATAAAGGACAGTCAACTATGGTCGAATGCATCTGTCCAACATGTAAATTCTGAAAACTACATCCCATATATCTTAAAGCTCCACTGTTAGAGATGTCTTCTCGAACATCTCCAGCATGTCTATCCTTTCGTGGTTTCAAGGAAAAAAGAGAAGGCACAGCAGAGGCTAAAGGCGACAATTGCGCGCGCTACTCCTTCGTCCTCTTCGCACTGTGTTTTGGTTTGGTGCAGCCTGGGGACCTGGCTTATTCATGGTCAGAGTTTCAGTGTCCTAGCAGGCTAGCAGCAGCACCATGTGCCGGAGACGTTGTTGCATGTTAATAATAAATCTCTCCGGCTTCCTCCCCGTCCCGGTGGCGGCTTGTTTGGTGCCGTTATGGAGCCAGTGAGGATGTGTACTCGTGGATTTGGTTCATAATATCTTGCGGGTTTTTGTGCTCCTGTCTCCTGATGAATGTTTTCTGCGACATTTTTCGATCTGTTCATTGCCTCCCGTACGCTTCAGCGTTGATGACATATCCCAGGCTTTGTAAAGCTCGGGGTGCGTACTGGCCAATGTTCTAATGTTGAAATCTTTTTCTCGCTGTTGCTGGCAAATTTCTAGTGCGGTGTTTAAAGCCTCTTGGTGGGAGTGGGAACTCAAACTTCGTTAACATATCTGGCCAAAGATGACGGCAACTAGAAGCTCGCTTGTTCTATGTTTATATTTGATCATTCTGTATTGCACGCCCTTAATTTTAAAATCATATATGCTTTCTATCGAAAAAGAGGCACGGTTAAGGGTATGAGACGCAGACTGACAAAAGTGTTAGGTCATCGAAAAATGAAAGACAGAAGGATTAGCAAACCGGCATGAGGCGTCGTTACCCTCTTTGGGGCATTGTCGTGGAGCTCCAGTTACTTTCGGTTTCGGTTCGTTGCCATCGGTGGCAAGTTGGGTTCTCGTGTATTTTTTGTTTATCTTTGATCTGTTTGTAAGAGGGTCTCCTCATCACCTTGTATGGTTTGACCGTTGGACTTTATTTATAAAGCGGGACGAAAACCTATTTCGAGAATTAGCAAACCAAGAAGCTTTTCTTACATCCGCCGGCCCCCAAGGATTTGGTTCTAAAGTTGCTAGATCGGAAGTTGAACACTGCGTATTAACCCAAAGCAGGGGTGGAAGGGTTGCACTAGCTTGTCTACGATGCACAGAACTAGATATCAAAACCTATACCAGTATCTGTATCTCCCACAGGTTTTGGATGCCTGCTGCCTTAGGGAAGATGGGTATTGTTCTACACCGTATTTACTGTACAATTTACTAGTTCAAAACCCTTCACACGGTTCCATGAGAGATCAAGCGTTGCACGAGAGGAACGCACAATGGCGCATCCGTCGCCTTCGCCTGTGCCGCCTTGCTTTGCTGGACTGCCGGTGTTGCCTTGGGCAAATGGGACCTTTGGTACTGGACAGTGTGTGTTTGGTTAGTTGATTTAAAATACTGGGATATGGAAGCATGTTTTTCGTACAAAGTTGCTTTTTCGTGACATGATGTTGCTCTTTCCAAACATACCAGTTTGTGCCCTCTAAAATGTGAAACAATGTTTTTAAGTACCATTTTAATACTATGAAAATCAACTATATAGTACTCCCTCCGTTTTTTAATATAAGATGTTTTAGTATTTGTCCACATTCACATATATCTAGATGTATGTAGACATATTTTAGTGTGTATGTGCACTCATATTAGTATGCATGTAAACAACATGTTAAATAGCAAAACATCTTATATTTATGCATGGAGGGAGTAGTAACTTGCTTCTTAATCAAACAGTTCGCAAACATGAAGAAGGTTCAGTACCATTTTAATACTCCTACAAGAAAAGCAACTATATACTAGAAAAACAAGTTTTTTCCACTTTTTAAAATTTTGCCTAAATTTCTATGGCTTTGTATGGACAAAAGTAGATAGGAGCCTGCGCATCCTCCCGAACTGAATAAGCGCGCGCTTCCCAACACGTCCTTAACTAAATATATACATATATTTTTTGACAGGATCCTTTGACTATATCTAGTCTTTGACTAAATATTGTATGAGGGCAACACCAACGGACCAACCCAAACAAACACGAAATAGGTTCGTTTTTGTCCCTTTGGGTGGCCAGGCGGACATGCGTCCATCCCTTGTCCGGCCTTTCATGGCCAGTGCATCCAACGGGGCTTCCCATTTGCTCCGCCTTGTCTGCTTTTTTGTGTATCCTTTTGACATTTTCGCCACTGTACACAATCTTAATTGAAACAAATAACTCACATGGTTTACAACCGAACGAATAAAAATCACATAGTTTTTACAACCAAATGAATTTAAAATTGTAGCAAAAAATGGGAAGAAAATGAGAAGATATAACTATTGGTTTCCTATGTGAGTCCACATATGCTAAAAAAATCATTTTAAAGTTGAAAGTGAGTTGTCCGATCACGCATTTCATGATGAAATTGTTCAAACATTGCCGCTCCACCCTGGGGCTAAACCGAATCACCCGGTTACTCCCACTCTTGGTCATAGATCATGTCATCACGCTCATCCTTCACGATCATGTTGTGCATAATCACACAAGCAGTCATCACCTCCCACACAGTGTCGATGCTCCTTGTTCTAGCAGGGTGCCGAACAATAGCCCAGCGAGAATGAAGCACACCAAAAGCACGCTCCACATCCTTCCTAGCACTTTGTTGTTCTTTAGCAACCTATCCCTCTTCTCTCCTTGGGGATTTGAGATGGTCTTCACAAATGTAGACCACGGAGACCATCAACTAGGTAGTATCCTTTGATGTATGGGTGGCCATTGATCTCATAGTTGACCTCTCGAGAGTTGCCTTCCGAAAGCCTAGAAAACACCCGAGAGCGCTGAAACATGTGGATGTCATCGTGAGAACCTGCCACGCCAAAAAAAAGTGTCAAATTTACAGATCTTGTGATGCCAGAGCTTCAAGTATTATTTTGCACTCTCAACCATGCCCAGTTATCCACTCTCAGTGCATACAATATATGTTTCCAAGTATCACAGTAAATCCTCTCGAAACATTTCCGGTTGGAAATGATTGACGCATATTTGTCTAAATATGGATGTATCTAGACATATTTTAGTGTGTAGATATATCCATATTTAGAAAAATCTGTGTCAACCATTACCGATCACAGGGAGTAGATAACAACCTGGCTATATACGTAGTATTTGGTTCTCTCAAGTACTCCGGGCCAAACACCTGAACCACAGCTTTGCAGAACTTGTATATTGAATCAAGGCATGTTGACTCACTCATGTGCATGTACTCATCAACAAGATCACCGACAACTCCATATATGCAAGCATCGAACAGCTGTAGTGCATTTCTGATAAGAGGAGAAGCCAATCTTACCAATGGCATCTGGCTTGCATTTGAAGTAATCATCATAACCCATCACTCCCTCCTGAATACGGTTGAACACATGTATCGCCATCCGGAAGCGTCTGCAGAAAAGATTGGCTGGGAACAGTGGATTTGTGCGATGGAAGTAATATTTGAAGAGTTGGACATGGTCCCCTTCTCTGTTACGATCCAGCGCAGGAGCACGGCCTAGGACCGATCCCCTGAAGAATTGTTGCTGCCTCGAAATGTGTTCATTGACAGTGTAGCAACCTAATCATCACTCTCATCGTCAGACGATTCTTCGCACGATGATAAACACATGATGTTGTAAAGATACTCATCCGATCTATCCGCCATGAGGAAGTGGTGAATTCTTACCTCACACACATGATGAGCAAATAACCAAACACATTGTAGGTGGTCTCGATCGTGGGTGTGGATGAGTCTCGGTCGGTGAAGACCCCCTATCCTGGCCGAGAATGAGTGGCAGGGCCGTCGAACTCAACTCCTACGGCGATGGCGGTGGTGTGCCAAGGATGGCGACGACCCAAGGTTGAAATGGGTGTAGGGTGTGCGAGCTACACCATCGCCAGCAAGAAGTGGAAACAACTCCGGCGGTGGCGGTTTCGAGATGGGGGAACCGGCGGCGGCGCAGGGGGTCGCGAAGAGGACAGATGCGGCTGCGGCGGCGAAGGCGAGAGGATGGAGAGGTTGAAATCGGTGGGGATGGGGCCACTGACCTATGTGCCACTGGCTGGCGGGTCAGGGAGGACACAGCGGACGTCCGCACGTGTCCGGAACGAACGCAACCCAACCCGGCCCAAAATTGGGCTAGAAATGAGTTGGCGCGTACAACAAAACGGACAACGATCCGCGTGTTGGGCCGTGGTTTTTGTCCACATGGACAGAAACGGATGTGGGCTGACAAAACGCACCGCCCCGTTGGAGTTGCCCTAAGAAACTTATGGTCAAAGCATGGATTCATGGATTCAAACAGTTAAAATATGTCTTATATTTTGGAATGGAAATAATATCATATGTCTAATAAAAAATATTGCACATTAATTTCATTAACAAGAATAAGCATTTGACTTCGATAAAAGAAAGGACTGGAGCTGGGGCGGTGACACTGTAGGCCACACCTTCAGCTAGAGGACAGTTGCTGTCCACGTACGTACGTTTTCTTTGCCATCAAACGAGATCAGATCTCCATGTATCCCGCCAGAGACAATGATTTTCAGTACGAACAAGTGTCGTTTTCTGATCGAATGAGCCAATGGCATGGGGAAGAACAATCCAGAGAATGATTTTTGGTACGAACACGTGTCGTTTTCTGATCCAAACGAGCGCCAATGGCAGTGGCAGGAGAACAATCTTTTCTGCCGTTTTCGGCAGCTTGGCCCTCTCACCATCATGTCCGGCGATTCTTCGTAGTCCATTTCTAGAATCCGGCGGGCCGGCCTGCGTCTTGCGGCGACCCCATTAATTTCGGGAGTCCCATCGGCCGCGGGCGAACGCCGAATGGGATGCTGAGCCACGTGAAAGGGGGATGGCGCATTGTTCTCTTCCATCTCCAGTCAAGATTATCATGCTAGCTACTGCTAGGTCCATGGATTCTTCTTTCCTCAAGCCTGACGTTCGCTTCTTCCACGTAACTCAGCTCTTTGCCTTTGCTGCTCCGTGCCTTTTCCTAGAGAGTTCCATGCATGTGAGTTTTCGGCAGCTTAGTTATTCAGTGTTCGAAAGAAGAAAAAATCATGAGTTATTGCTCGAGAGAACACCCACTTGTTTTATATCGATACATCTAGGTGTTTTGTCAACTAAGAGCAAATGATAGCGATGTAGTTAATAGCAGTAGTATTCATCGCAAATACCTTTCAGTTGTTTGCGTTTCTTTGCTCCAAATGATATGAAGGAAAGATGATCACTCCAATTTCTGGAACCCCTGCCTTGATGATCGTGGGAACTGAGAAATCACAGAGGATTCTTGAGTACAGCTGAAGAGGCCCGCCCTCTGTCAGTGGGAACACGATATCAGCAGACATAAAAGCCATGGTGCAAATTACAGGAATAAGCTGGGATTCCGTGGACCCCTATTAGTCAAGAACAATGTATATTAGACCTTATCTATGCTTTCCGCCTTCTCTTTACCTAAGTACATCAGCTCTGCAGACATATTCCTGTTATGATAGAAAGATTAGGACACTGTATTTCACAGATCACAATATCAAAAAGTTAGGACAGTCTGGACGGACATGTCAAAGAGGGAAAAAATCATCTTTGTGTATGTTCCTAGGAAGCTACATTAAGGCCATACCCTCACTCCATAGAGATCGTATTCTACTAGCCAAGCTGGGGAGTTGTACGGAGTAGGACCAACTTCGTACAAAATTTACTAGCAGCACATGCATGTTATACATCACGATCATTGGCCCTTGAATGAATCTTTTGAGTTTGGCGTGCAAGCTAGTCACCCAAATGACTCATGGAGCTTTCAGTTTAATGGTGTATAAACATTACTACTTGAGTGACAGAATGTCCTTATGGTGTGCAGCTAACCTCAAGTTTATTTGGACACATGATATGAGTGATGGCATTATAAAACTATAGAAGCAGGGAAGGGTGAGTTTTCAGGACCAAAACACAAAAGAAAAATTACAGGCCTACAGTTCATTGTTCATCTATTAGACAAATAAGCAAAAAAAAATTGAATTTCAGTTTTTAAAGGCACCGTAAGTCTAGAACAGACATTGTTACTGTTCAAATTAGTATGTTGATTCTTCAAACAGAAAAACTGCTGTGCAAAAGCTGTCATTTCAAACTCAACTGCGAGACCTAGTTACGTTATGCCTGCTTGAGCATTGAGTCCCCTACTAGATCTTACTTCAAAGAGTATTGGACAATAATAACAGAGAATACATAAACAAAAAGTCAATCTGCCACCTCATCATTATCTAAACTCTCATTCTTTTTTAAGGATGAACTAGGCTTGATTATGTTTTCTAGATGCTGGGATGCATCGAAATAAGCCATACACCTGTACCACTAATTTGATTCAAAACCTCTACTCAATGGCACCACTATGAAGACAATTATGTTGGGAGACGACAATGAACAGGTGTCAATAGAAATCCAGTAACCACTTTATATCGTTGTGGTATCATAATATTCCCAACCAATCATGCTCTAAAAACCTCTTTTTCCATTCATATTACTTAGTTGATCCTGGCTGCAATACCATTAAAATAAAATAATTTCTAGTATTCTCTCTACTTGTATACTGCCGCGAAACATAACGTTGGCAAGTACTAGGCCTGTTGATTCTTACTTATCCCATTTCCCTACAACTATTATCGAGGAAGAGGGAGGGAAAGCTCCTGTTGAGAATGAAAACATAAGGTGTCAATCTGAAAGACAAGTCAAAAGGCAATCAACTTTTCACTAGGAATGTATCATGCCTACGGTTCCAGATATAGGGAATAAGTGAGCGTGGCCATCAGATTTTATTCTATCGATGTGGAGTTGCATTGGACACGTAGGCTTAGAGAGTAGACGGGCCTAAATATTTCCAGTGATAGCGACCAATATCATACTCTATACCTTAAAGTTAGATTCCAAGGCGTCTGGAGCTCATAACTCCTGATATCATGAATGCCTTCAGCGCTTTGATTGTTAGTATATATAGGGCATGCACCAGAACTCATCAGTTCACCCAAGCTCACATTTCAAACTAAGTTAGCTTGTCCAGACCACAACCTACTCTTACGCAATTCCTGAAGATTCTTAATCTTCACTAAACCATGTCAGAGGCACTTGCCATAGGACATGTTGTTGGAGATATTTTGGACCCATTTGTCAAAGCAGCATCACTTAAGGTTATCTACAACAGCAAGGTACTAACCAATGGGTCTGAGCTCAAGCCATCACAAGTAGCAAATGAACCAAGGATTGAAATTGCTGGGCGCGACACGAGGAACCTTTACACTCTGGTAAGTCCTATGTCATTACTACATTGAACAATATTCAGGTCAGGCCATATTTGGGTTCTAGCCAATAAGCCTGTGCTTGAATTAGTAGATTACAGAAATTCCAACGTCACAAGTCAAACTCGACTTTACTATTTGTCTTGCTAAAAGTAGTACACAGTCTCTCATCCATAACATGAGCTTTTGGAGTCCATGCACTCAGTTGTTATCAGTACGTATATAACACTGAAAGCAAAGAATCTCAAGGTTTGGTAATTTGTACAACCTCATCGGTATGGATTGAAAAAGACCTCTGCACTTAAGCTTCTTTATTTCATGTGAATCCTATAGAGATTTTCTACTTAGCGTCTGCACATACACCTGCATCTTTTCATTCGGTGCTGACTGGAAATAAAAATTATGCACGTCACCATGAAGTACAAGAATATTAGTCATCATGACTAGATGCGGCAATAAATGATCACAATAGAATGTACACATTTGGCTTGCGTCATGAAGGTGCTCAGTAGCGATGCTACCATTGAAACTGGCAAAGTAACATCATGAAAGTTATTTAACTTTTTTCTTTTTAGAATGTTATTTACTTTGTACGAAAAGCATCAAGTTAATGGAAAATTTCGTAGCCTCTTCCCACCTAGTCTGCCTAGAAAATATGCCGCCTAGGCTCGCCTAGTTGGCGATTATGCACTAGGCACTGGTTTGCCTCCGGACTAGCATCCAGCAGCTTGGTGGGCACTGCTTCTTAATACAAGGCAAAAGTACATTTCAGGAAGTGTATATCTGGCTATCTGCAGAAATATCATCTTTTTTCCGTGGAAACTACATTCTTAGGGCTAAGAACATTATTTTCTCTAAACTAACAACCTAACTGCTATTAGGTGATGGTGGATCCAGACTCACCAAGTCCAAGCAACCCAACAAAAAGAGAATACCTTCATTGGTAAGACCTGAACATATCGTAACTAGTAGAAGTTACTGAACTTTATTACTTTTCTATTTGTACATTGTAACAACTTCAGAGTTAAAAGTGATTCTTATGGCTGTTCACAGGTTGGTGACAGACATCCCAGAATCAACAAATGCCAGTTACGGTGGGTTCTTCAAGTTCTCTTTACTTTCCTAATTTGAATTTTTTGATGAGTTGAAAGTTACCTAAGATTATAAAAAAATGTATATTGAGCTGGTTCGGAAGTCCAGATGAAATTCACATGTAGCTTGTTTGACTAAAAACAAAAATATATCATGGGTGATTAATTAGGGGAGAAAAACTGAAGATGACAAGTATAGTAAGTGCTTAGAGTACAAAATTAAAAGAAAAAGCACGCAATTAGCATACCTGGATAGTAAGCAGCACATTGCCCTGTCTTTCACACCAATTCATGGCAGAAATTTCTTTGAAATTACATACCAGAATGACCTCACATTAACATGTTAGTGCACATTTTGTTACAGGAAATGAAGTTGTCAGTTATGAAAGCCCAAAACCAACTGCAGGAATACATCGCTTTGCTTTTGTACTCTTCCGTCAATCTGTCCAGCAAACTATATATGCACCAGGATGGAGACCAAATTTCAATACAAGAGACTTCTCAGCACTTTATGCTCTTGGACCTCCTGTGGCGGCAGTGTTCTTCAATTGCCAAAGGGAGAATGGATGTGGAGGCAGGAGGTACATTAGATAAAATGGAAGCATTACTGTCCATCCACTGAAGGCAGGAAGTTTAATTAAAATGTGAGAAGACAAACAAGGTCAAGATCACAATCAGTTAAAAAAGGTCCACACCGCAAAGCATAGTGTATGCTGGACTTTTCAGTGTATCTAATTAAAATGTTACTCTGGCATGTATGCACTAAATAGGGTGCTTTCAGAATGAATTTAACTTACAGTCATGCAAGTTCTAAACAGTGTGCTTTTGGAGTGAATTTAACTTACACTCACCTTGAACAACACTTTCTCTTCTTGAGAAATATAAAATTATGACATATCCAACAACAGTCCCTGTCATGTTCAAAAGCAGATGCCCTTCATCAACTAACAAGTTGAGTGCATGAAACAGAACACAAACTAATGATATCGCATATTCCTTCATATTCCTTCAGAACGCTTCAGGCTCCTAGGCTTCAAGATAACTTCACAGACTAATCCCCAGCAGTCTGTATACAAGGCTGGTATATTTAGCTGTACATAGCTCTTGGCGCTTAAGTGCATAGTAGAACTGTAGCAGTATCGAACTCAATCTGATTAAAAAGGTTTGGGAACTTTTCTCCTCGCCTGGTATAAAATGATTAATTTACAACTCAGACTGGGTTTATGCCATTGCCTTGTAACAGAGTGCATTCCTCCATCCACCAGTTATAACTGAGGTTCACTGTCAATCATGTTGAAGAACCAAAAGAGGTTGCATACTACAAAAGCACCCAATAAAGGCTGATTAACCATTAATCATGTCCGTACAAATTTGTACTGACTTGGTTGTTCAGATTGAATGCCATAAAACCGATGCATATGCACAGGAGCAACAATCAACGAAACATAAACATGCAGTAGCCATGCCAAGGTTAGACTTGATCACAATTAACCCAAAGAAATAGGCATAGCCAAATGATGCTAGCAGTACGGAATAACCACCTAAAGTTCATGTCTAGTCCTTTGGACCAACTGACTAAGTAGATATTTTCTGAATGCATAAGATCCAATCTCCAATGAAAACTGAAAATCTGTCTGAAGAACTACAGCCCATCCAAATGAATTTGCTACATTAGTATGGAAAGCATTGCACATATCTCATCCATGACTTGATTGTTCTTCTGTCCAACTACGAATTCACTGGTCTTACCATTCACCTCAATCGCACTGGATCCTGGCTCTTTCCGCAGGCCTTTTTCACTTAGCAGCCCTCTCACCCTCTTTACGTCAGCCCATCTATCATTCACAGCATATACATTTGAGAGGAGTACATAAACCCCACTCCCAGAGGTCTCCAACTCATGGACATACCTAAGAATCTGCTGTGAAAAATCAACTCGCCCATGAGCTTGGCATGCACTTAGCAGGGCTCCCCACGTGGACACAGCAGGCGTCATAGGCATGACCTTAATTAAACCATATGCTTCCTGGATGAGCCCAGCTCTGCCAAGAAGATCAACCATGCAACCATAATGCTCTTCCCATGGCGGGAGATTGTATGAATTTTTCATCGACTGAAACAACAGGAGGCCTTCTTGCACCAAACCAGTGTGGCAGCATGCACCAAGGACGATTATAAATGTGACTTCGTTGGGGGCAAGCCTGAAGCCACCATCCTGTCAAAGTACTCAAGAGCTTCCCTACCATGACCATGCAATGCGAACCCATTGATTAACGCATTCCAAGAGGATACATTCTTGAGGGGCATCTTATGGAAGACTGAAAGAGAAGTTTCCAAGCACCCGCACTTTGCGTACATATCAACCAATGACGTCCCAAATGCACATCCCGCTCGATGCCTTTACGCTCTATATATTCATGCACCCACTTTCCAGACTCCAGCACGCCTAAGCTCGCACAAGCCGAGAGCACCGTGGAGAGAACAACCTTGTCTGGCTTCACCCCCGATGTCTGCATCGCATTGAACACCTCCAGTGCCCCGCTCGGAAGCCTGCAGTGCACCAGACCACTTATCATGACTGTCCAAGAAACAATGTCCCTCACCAGAAGCCTGTCAAACACCCGCCTTGCAAGATCCAACTTCTCGCACTTGACATACATATCTAACACTGCATTCCCAACAATGAGTTTCATCTCCCTCTCCCGCTTGAGATACCACCCGTGCACGGCCTTCCCAGCCCGCACAACCCCAAGCCTGCCGCATGCGACCAGCGCGCTAGCCAATGTCCCCTCGTTTGGCGCAACGTCCATCTCGCCAAATACCTCGAGAGCCTCAGCGAACCTCCCTCCCCTGATAAACGCAGACACCAGCGCGGTCCAGGACACGACGTCCGGTCTCGCAATTTCGTCGAACACCTTCCTCGCGTCGCCGCACTCGCCGCACGCGCCGTAGAACGTGATCAGCGCGTTCCGGACTGGAAGGCGCCCCAGGAACCCGTCCTTCGCCGCGACCGCGTGCGCCTGTCGGCCCTCGCGGAGGCCGCCACCGAGCCGCGCGCACGCCTTGAGCGCGGCGGGGAGCGTGTACGCGTCTGGCCGTCCGGCGTCTCCGCCCGCGGAGAGGACCGCGAAGGTGCGGCATGCGGCGGAGGGATCACCGGAGAGGGTGAGGTGGGAGATGAGAGCGTTGAACGGGTGCGCGCAGCGTGGGCTGGGGCGGAGGCGGAGCAGCGCGTGGACGGCGTCCGCTGGCGCGCGTGTGGAGGCGAGGTGCCTGGCGAAATGCGCGAGGACGGCGGCGTCGTCGGCGAGGCCGGAGGTGAGGAGGAGGGCTTGGGCCGCGGGGATCACGCGCTCCGGGAGAGTGTTCGGGGAAGCCAGGAGGGCGCGGAGGGCAGCCGGCATTGAAGTAGGAAGGAGATTTCGGAGTTTGAGTTTTGCGATCGCGCCCGTAGGCACGTTTCGGATTCAAAGAAAATGTACACACTGGATTAAAATTCGGGCTTTCAATTTGGAAAGTTCGGATTAGTTGGTTGAGGACTGGACGTGCTCCGCAAGATATTTTTTTATGGCTTGGACTTTTTTTTTCTGGACAGAATCATGTGATTCAACTGAGATTTCACACCTAACCTGTTTTGGTGTCATATAATTGGAAATGTCATTTCAACTGAAATTTCCGTGAATATATATGGTATGTTAAGTAAAATTCTGTCCCTAACCCCGTCATTTTATTTCTGCCAAATGAAATAAAAAAATGATGGCATTAATGTCCTTTTTCACTCTCGGAATTCTCGCGGTTCATTCTGAGAGGCTTTCGAGGGGTGCCAACCGCCAAACGAGATCCAGATTTTGGAGAACTCTTCCGTGGACTAGTGGTAGCCGTGCATGTGCGCATAAGGACCAGGTCTCGGGTTCGAGTCCTCACTTCTACATTAATGACAAAGCCGGGTGGAGTCCCCTCCGGTCTTGTTGTTTTTTTTATCCAGATTTTGAACGGAGTGTCACAGTTACGGTCAAATCTCATCTCGAAATTCTCGCGGCGAGTTCTTCAATACTATATCCCACGTGCAAGTTTGTTCTACAACATGTTTTTTACCATTGCTAAGTTACATATAATATTTAAATATTGTATGCAACTTCATAACGGCGATAAACAGTTTAGCAAGCAATTAAAAACAACATAGCAATCACATTTCAGCAGTTAACAACTTCACATTAGCGGTAGACAACATCCACAATAGCAATAGGCGGTTTAGCAACAACTAAAAACAAATCAGCAACTTCACAATAGTGATAGACAAATTAACGAACAAACAAAAACAATTTAGCAACAACTAAAAACAAATCAGCAACTTCACAACAACGATAATTTAGCAAAATAAAACAGCTTACCAACTTCATGACAACAATAGACGACTTCACAAACATATTTTACCAGCCTTTGGATGGATAATGTATGAATGACATGATAGTTAGAGTACGCTCAACTAGTTGTGGAATCGTTGTGTTCATGAAAGAACGATAGACTAGCCTAATTGACGATCAAAGCACCAAACAAAGACAATGGGATCCATCACGGTGCTTGTCACTTGGACAATTTGCAATGTAAGAAATGTGAGGATTTTTAAGCGGAAATTGACCATGCTAAGAAATAATCTAAACTAATATAAAAAATCCCAGAGGGGCAGATCCAAGATATTTGTAATGTACAACCAACATATCCTTAGGTCACAAACCAACCTGCTTTTAGCGCTAAAATATTCGGTCGAATGCTAATCAGTCCTGTCAAAAAGAAAAACCAATCATGTAACCCCTCCCCTTTTTTCCCTCTGAGGCCTTGTTTACTAAGGGCGTATTTTCATCCCCAATGGGAAGAGATTTGGTGAAATCTTTCCCTTCACCCAATCCTTTCAGACCTTGTTTACTAACAAGGTATTGAATGTGTATTTTAGAAACAGAACCTTCTGTATTGACTCAATAAGGCCCATAGAAGGCAGTGCAAAACATGCACTCTAGGCAGTGCAAAGCATGCACTCAGAGCAGAACATAGAAGGCAGTGCAAAACATGCACTCGGGGCAGAACATCGAAGGCAGTGCAAAACATGCACTCTAGGCAGAACATCGATATAATGAAACGTAGTGCAAAACAGACACTAGCGGCAGGACATCGAAACACAGCAACATGCACTCGAAGTAGGACATAACATGCACTTAGCGCAGTGCAAACTAAAACCGTGCAGGAAATAGCCATTACACTGCAAACCCGAAGGCAGTGCAACCTATGTGGCGTAGGCAATGCAAAAAAAAGTTTGTCGAAACATATCAACATGACATCTAATTTTGAACATATCAAAACGGATCGTGATCTGGAGACTCGGTTCGCAAGATATTTTACTTTTTTATTCGAGTCTAGAAGAGAAAATAATTTAAAAAAATAGCGACACGCATGGACTAACACGTGGTGAGCAGGGAACTCATGTGCGGGAAAGAGGGCGCGCCAAGCTGCTCCACGTGGTGCGAGCGGACACGATGTGAGGCGCCCTTGAGCGACTCGATGCCCTTTTCCTACATTTTTGTAATTTCATCAATTATGTCCAAGAGACTATACTAAAAGGCTAATTAAATTTTTAAGAGCAGTCCACACCACTGACGAATAGCGTGTACCCACATACGTAGGAACAAATCAATCTAATTGTCACGAGTTTAGTTAGGTTCGTAGCCTCTCTCTAGTGGAAGTCTCATAGTTTATACAAGAAACGTAAATATAAGTTAACTAGATTCCCATTTTACATTTGTGCAGAAATATTTATTTGAGAAATTGGCAGGAGCGCATGTATAGAGCAGATGATACCAAGGGGACTGCACGTGATCAAACAATGACCGAACAATCAAATCTTCCGTGAAATTGATAGCATCCATTAATTTTCTCTTCTTCTCTGATTACAACTTTTTATGTTGTTTGGCTATAAGTACCTACTATGCATATGTTGTCAAGTTTTTATTGATCCTGCCACTAACTCGAAAGATATTTGACCATGAATAAAACGATACAAAATCATGTCAGCGTTCAGTTTTTACTCCAGATATTTTATAAATATGCTAACATAATTGTACACTAAAAATATCTATTAAGATATTATCCGACCATGTGCTTTAGAGATCGCTACCATCAATGTGTATATACTACGAAGTTTGTGCGGTTATCGGAAATATTAATTCACAAAGGAAATCATGTTACAAAATATAGTTTAAACCTAGCACACAACGCAAGTGTGTTTTTGACTATACTAGGCAAATTTGGTGCGGCATTCACAAAGGAAATCATGTTACAAAATATAGTTTAAACCTAGCACACAACGCAAGTGTGTTTTTGACTATACTAGGCAAATTTGGTGCGGCGGCACCGCCGCACCCGTGTGGTAGAATTCAAATTTGAAATCGGCGACGTTTAAAAATTACGTAGATTTGAGAATCGTTGTAATGCAAAGAAAGATTGTGGTTAAAATTTGTTCAGATCCTGAAATTAGTCCAAAAGTTTTGGAAGACATGTGGAAGTTTTAAATATCCAAATTTGAAAGTTAATCATAGTTGGTGAGAATTTTGTGGGGGCAGTCTTAAAATTTGTTAAATTTGGAACTCTTTTTGGGTATTTTTTTTATTGAGGATGGAATGCTTGTGCAACTCTTATGTGAGAACTTTGGAAGTCTGTTTTTTTGTGTGTATATATTTGTGTAGATTGCGTGCAAATAATTAGTTAGTTGAAACGTTCAATTTTAGTTTGTAATTAGAGGAAATGCATTGTTTGAGCATTTAATAAATTCAGCTTCATATATTTCGAGGAAGTGCATGTGTATGTTCTTGAAATGTTGACTAAATTGGAGTTTTGAAAACATGTTTGTTTTTTTTTCCATAAATAGGCAGTATTTATTTTTTCTGATAGTTCGGATATGTATTTATATTTTTTTCAGACGGGTAAGTTCGAAAATGTTGTTTATTTGAACACTTTTTACTTTATGCAAATTGTTTAAGTAAAATGGTTCAACAAGTTAGGAATATAACTTATGTGTAAAAATATTTTTAAAAAGAATAACCTTGACGCTAATTCGTTTGATGTAGTCAAATATTATCGTGTCGAAATTATTGTGTGTGAGGTTTTTTTTTTTGGTCTAATGCATATTTTGTGTGGAGAGTTTGAAAGTTTGTTAAATTTGAAAAAAATTCGATATTTTGTATACATTTTTATGAATAACAGAGTCAAATATATTATCGTGTCGAAATTGGTGTATGCGAGGTTTTTTTTTTTTGGTCTAATGCATTTTTTGTGTGGAGAGTTTGGAAGTATGTTAAATTTGAAATTTGTCGATATTTTGTATACATTTTTCTGAATAACTAATTAGAAGTTATGATTTTTTTCAATTTAAGTATTCTGGTGGAATTGTGGTACCTATGACATGTAGGGCCCACACGTCAGGTTTTTTTTTGGTAAATCGTCTGTGGAGATGGGAGGCTGACAGTGGGACCCGCGATGATGTCACAGTGTGACGTTTGCCGTCGGCGACCTGCCGCGCCGCCGAGCTCGCGCACGAGCATGCGAGCACACGCGCGGGTCTGGGATTGCGCGGAGGCGCGAGAGGAGGCGGAGGGGAGCAGGAGAAGCGGCGCGGTGGACCATTTGGTCGCTGGGCTCGCCGGCGGCGAGCGAAATGGTGGCGGCGGACGGCGGGAGCGGCGTCGATGATTCCGGCGTCGATCGGACGTCCCGGCAGCCGATAATCGGCGAGGATGAAGGGGGAGTGATGGGGAAGATCACCGTGTCCTTCGATCTGGGCGGGGAGCAGTGGTGCGGCGGCGGCGAGTGTCGGCGACGGGGTGGGAGCTCGCCGGCGCGCGGGAGCGAGGAAGGAGAAGGGGGAGCTGTGGTGGCATTTTGCAGCTAGGCCCCTGCAGGGTCTACAATTTTCGGTTAGGTCCATCTACGTGCAAATGGTGGGACTGCACCGCAATTTCTCGTGAACTGAAGATCCTTTTTGTAAAGACGACACGATGACCATTCGCTGGCCGTCCGATGGACGATGGACGGCGCGGAGGCGATGAAGCACTGTAGAAGTGCGAACACTGTTCTTAGCACAGTGCGGGTGACGTGGCTCAATCTGGGCCGTCCGTTCAGTCGATCGGACGGCCCAGAAAAGCGGGTGACGTGGCCACCAGCAGGGGGAGCTGAGTTGCTCAGCTTTGATATATTGATAGATGCATTACAGCTATAAAAAATGATACAACTAATTTTTGTAACTTTTTATGTGGTTAAAAATAGTTATGCCAAATAATAAATAGAAAATTCATATAATTGTTAAGACATTAGCACGCTAAAAAGTTTTAATAGGTATAAAAGTTTAATATAAATTATACTTATTTCAGCACATTCAGGTCATTTCTTATTAGACCGGCCATGTGAATACGCATGTGTTTCCTAGCCCGCTTATTAGATCACTTCATTATGGGTCGACTTCTTTTTTCTAGTGTAGCTACTTCATCGAAAAAATTAAGAACATTGCCAACTGATCTTCTCCGTAATCAGTCAAAGAAGTCCGCGTCTTCTTAGATTCGGTCGGCTATTACTGGCGCTTTATATGTTCCCTCTTTTTGTGGGCTATGTCTTATTCTTTTCTGGTGTATTCTATTGCATGTCGGGTGTACGCGTCTGAACCGGCAAGCCAACATGGGCAGGCGGCAGGCCCATATCCTATAGCAATCCTAAGAATATCATATAGAAGGAAATGTTAGTATAGCAAGTGACGAAGAGTTTTTGACATATGTCATCGCTCCTATCTATCAAGTAAAAAAGGAGGCACTCTCTACTCTGAAAACATCACTATTATGCCAAGTGAGAAACTATTTCTTCAATAAACATAATAAAGATGGGTTTGGTTTGTAGGAGGCTTTGAAAAGGAAGCATGGGAAGGCAAGTGCGGCGTTTTGTAGCCCGACCTACATGTAGCACTTTATTTAATTTGAATTTTTTTAAAAGAACATTTAAAGTTTCAAAAAAATCTGAAAACAATTCGATATGTAAGAAATGATGTATTCCATCATTGTGCAAATTTTTGACTCAAATGACAGTGCAGAACTGAATTAGTGAACAGTGCCAAAATTTGAATCCTCTAAAAATTTGTCAGTTTTTTCTTTTTTGTGTGTCTCAAAATACAAGGTTTTTGTCGCGGTGAATCTACCGCAGGCTGGAAGTAGTGTGCCATAACCCGCGGAGATAACATGGGGTTAAGGCAGGAAGATTTTGGTGATGGGATTGGCACAGGTTTACCCAGCTTCAGGCTTCATGACGGTGGCGGAGCCCTACGTGTTGCTATTAATCACTAGATGGCAAATTTGTGTACATATTACAATGAGGTTATAGACGAGAGCTTAACCCTAAGGTTTCCCGTAGGCCGGCTTTATATAGGCAACCGGTCCTAGGGCTCATGGAAGGCGGAACCGACTAAGGAGGAAAAGCTAGACTAATTCGGCCGCCAATATTGCCTTGTTCGTCAAGCCTTCTAGATGGCGGCTCCCGTCTTGTCTTCCATAAGCCGGATTCCCCTTCGTCATGTGCTTCGGCTTCTGGGCCGCCCGGCAAAGCCTGCGGCTTTGCCACCCATGGGCCACCCTGGCAGGCCGACTTAAGTCCACTTTGTGGGGATGCCCATTTGGTACACCCCCGACAGTTTTTCTAGTTGAGAATTTGCAGGTTGGTATAATACTTCATTATTAACATGTAGAAAAAAAATTGAGAATTTTTAAACTTTAAAATCTCGTTTTCAAAATTATCAAAAAAAAAGCTACGTGTAGCCCGAGGTATCCTTGGCTTTCTCGATGGGAAGGCCCCATCTTCAGCATGGTGTAATTATGGTGATTTAAGAGAATCTCTGAAAGGACACAGATGTCGCCTAGAGGGGGGTGAATAGGCGATTTAAAATTCTTTACGGTTTAGGCTTGAATAAATGCAGAATAAAACTAGCGTTTAATTTATCAAGCACAAAACCTAAACAAGCTAGGTTTACCTATGTGCACCAACAACTTATGCTAAACAAGGTATACAATTATGTGATAGCTAAATATATTACTTCA
Source organism: Poa pratensis (assembly GCA_947311845.1). Classification (NCBI taxonomy): domain Eukaryota; kingdom Viridiplantae; phylum Streptophyta; class Magnoliopsida; order Poales; family Poaceae; genus Poa; species Poa pratensis. The sequence continues at coordinate 34,911,183 of CAMZMU010000047.1, forward strand.
ATCTCGATGGCTATCACAGAGTAAATTGCATAAGTAAGAAGCTCGGGTATAGAAATACCGAGGCACTTGGAGACGATGATTTATCCCAAGTTCACTTCCCAATGGAAGCTACGTCTCCGTTGGAGCGGTGCGGAGTCACAAAGTGATCCCCGAATAGCCGTCAAATGGCACACTGTAATCTCCTTCGTGCCTCTACCAATGTAGAGAACCACGAACCACTATGGGACACTTGAGGGTGGTCACCGAACCCCGTACAAGGATGAGGCACACTCCACAACTTAATTGGAAGCTCTCACCGAATTCCCGCGGCTCCCAAAGCCACAAGAATCACAAGGTTGGGGCGCGTCTCCACAAATTAATTGGAGGCTCCCAACTATCACGCGAGCCACCAAAACTCCGAGATCAACAAGGACCGTCTAGGGCACTCCAAGTACCCAAGAGGACAAGCTCTAGGACACCCCAAGTACCCAAGAGTAACAAGCTTCTCAACTTCGATTTCCACGTATCACCGTGAAGAACTCAAACCGATGCAATGGGCAAGAACAAGAAGTGCTCAAAATCCTTCACTCTCAAATCCCACCAAAGCAACTAATGCTATTAGGGGGAGAAGAGGAAGAACAAAGAAGAACTCAACAAATGGAACTCCGAGATCTAGATCCAAAGGCTTCCCCTCACTTAGAGGAGAGATGGATTGGTGGAACAATATATCTAGATCTCCTCTCTCTTTTCCCACTAAATGGAGGCAAGAATCATGGAGGGATTGAGAGATAGCTAAGCTCAAGGAGGTCAACAATGGAGGTGAATTTCGTGCTCAGCAAAGCTTGCTGGCTGGAGGTAGGTGGAGGGGTATTTATACCCCTCCCAGAAAAAGCGCCGTTGCTGCCAGGGGAATCGGATATTCCGATATAAGTAGGGATCGGATAATCTGATTCCACCGGATAATCTGAATCAGCTAGAATCGGATATTCCGGAAAACTTCAGTACTCCCCCGAACTGGTTGCTTTTAAAGTCCTTAGCAGAATTCGAGAGAAAACTTGAGAATCGGATATTCCGAATCAGCCTTGATCGGATATTCCGAAAAACTCCAGTATGCATTGTTTTTAAAGTCCTTAACCGAATTCCAGCAATATTGAGAATCGGATAATCCGAGTCGGCTAGGACCGGATAATCCGATTCCCCTGCTTGAGCAAATCTTGACAGAAACAGCAAAACTGAAACTCAATAACTTTCTCGTTTGAACTCCAAATTAGGTGAAACCAATTTTGTTGGAAAGGTAACGACAAGGAGAAGGCCTACAAATTAAGAACCATAAATAGATTTAAGTTGACACACATGGGAAGGTGTGGAACTTTCCTCACGGGTAAACCGATAATATTTCCAACACGAAAACGCAACAAGTTTTCAAACCAAAATCCGTTTTCGAAGAACTTGGGCTTGTCATGAAGATCACGACAAGCACCAAAACCCAACTAGGAGAAAAACCAAATAAGAACCAAGAAAGATGATGATGCCAAGCATGCAAAGGTTTGAGCTCTCTCCAACTGATACGCTTAAGCTTTAGTCGAGAGCCCCTCTTGATAGTACGGTGTCTATCCAATAACCCGGTCTCCCGACAACATGAGACCGGTAAAATAGAAACCCTATCAAGATCATACCTTTGCCTTGCGCATTCCACTTGACTAGATGATGGCGATCTTGATCTTCTCAAGTGGACCATCTTTCTTGATTGCGCTTCGCTTGGTGAAGATCCATATATTTCTCCCCCATACACCACTATGGGAGAGCCTCTTATCGGCATATCTTCACATGACCATTATCTCCAAATGGGTGGCAAGCTTCAAGCCTAGGATTTCTTCGAGATGCTCCTCTTGAACTTGCGCTTCTCAACATTGATGACGATCACCACTTGACGTCATCGATCATGGGCATACCAAGAGATACATGATCCCACTTGGTACATCTTGTAGCTTTGTGTGTTGAACAATATCTTGATCAACCTTGTATCTTTTCTTCTTTTTTTCAATAGATGATGTCTTGAAGATAACCATGAATGATCACATAATCCTTTTCTTCAAGACATACTTGCGATATGCTCAACTCACATATGACCAATCATCGGATAACTCCTCGAATAACAACTTAGTCATCACATGCTCTTCTTCTTGATCATATCAAGTATATAACCATACACCTCGATGATCTTGATGCCAAATACTTCATTATATCAATATATTCATGGCATCAACCTTGAATCCAACAAATGGAGTTCAAGCATGATCTATGGACAAACATTACAAATATAACTCAATGCAACCATTAGTCCATAGGGATTGTCATTAATTACCAAAACCACACATGGGGGCGCCATGCTCTTTCAATCTCCACCTACAAACTACAAGCCCCCCCCCCCCCCCCCCCCCGATAGACCAAATGGGGTTCCAGACCGGAAAAAACAGCCCCTGCAGCATCCTCCCATCGGTCTGGGTCGCACGAAAAAAATGTCCGAAACCCTATGTCCACCCCCAACTTCCGGGCCGGCTCGGGGGTGTCGGACATACCCGCCACGTAGCCTCGGACGGGTGGGCCTGACTTTTTATCCGCACACCGGTCACATCGGTTTAAATTGTGATGCTTGCCACCCTTCTCATCTCCCTAGGCGTCGCTACCACTAGCCGCGACGAAGGTATGAACCCACCTGCGTCGCAGACATTTAATTGCCACCCACCCGCCGCTTCCCACCTTCACCATAGTTTCCTGTCGTTTCCTACTACTGTTTGCCACCCGAGTTCCGCCTATAAGATGGATCGTTGTGCCGTCGTCGCTCGTCGTACTCACTGTTCACCATATCGCTAGAAAATTTCCTCGCTGTCTAGCCACATCATGGGCCACCCTCACCCGGTGGCGCGCAAACGCTTTTGGCTTCCGGAGCCAACTCCTCCCCTTTCCTCGGACAACGAGGAGGTCAAGGAGAAGGACGAGGACAAGGATGATGAGGGGGAGGCCGGGAGGGGGAGGAGGGTGGTGAGATGTCGCCTTGCTGGTCTCCTACGCCACCAGGAGGGCCTCGACCGACATCTAAGAGTGGTGGCACGGGAGAAGACGAACGCGGCCATCGAGCGCCGTGTGATGAAGATTTCTCGCGCCTTCACGGAGAGGGAGGTTGGCCGCCAGCTTATGGCCGTCGAGCGGCACGCCATGGTGATGTTGGAATCCCAGAGGGAGGCAGACTACGCCGCTCACGAGGCTGCCCGCATTGCCATGTTGGAGGCTCACCGATCGGCGCACGAAACAGCAGAGGCGGAGAGTGAGCTCCGGAGGATGCTGAGTGTGGCCCGGTAGTCAAGGCTCAAAGTAGCGGCGGAGAGGCAGCGGCGGATGCTCCAAACCAAGGCAGAGATGTGTGCGGCAAACGATGATGAGGCTGGTCCCTCTCACGTCATCCCAGCGGCAAACGACGTCGAGGCTGGACCAGCGAGCCGGCGTGGATGTAGACCTAAATTAGGTTTAGTTTAAGTTTTAGTTTAAATTGCGTTGTAATATGTTGGTGCATGTAAAATGCATACATGAACTTTACATTTTATTACTTGATATTCCAACTTATTTGCAACTTATATGATGTTATGGGTGTGTTGGGAGAGCTCCGCTCCACCCCCACTCCACTCCTCCTCTAAACTCCACTCCACCGGGTAGCTCCGGAGCAACAAAAAGGTGTTTGGCACATAAGATTGCTCCAGATTCAGATTTGAGAGAGGTTATGGTGAAATGTCCAAACTACCCTCGTTTTCTTTTGAGATAATAACACGGGGCATACATAAACTTGTCCACGACGTGCAAACTCATACACAAACTTGCAAATCGTGGTAAACTGGTCCACTATCTTGTTATGTGAGTGTAAAATTGGTCCAAAACGTCCCAGTGGTTACACGTGGCCATGTTTATTTTGCGAAAACCTCCTTTAGTTTTTCTCTTTTGCTGCCGTGATCTTCTCATGTTGCCTATTTAATCTCGCCGGCCGGGATTTTCCGCCGCCGCTGCGTCCTCGGCGACGCCACTGCACGGAGCTGCTTGCGTTGGGGCGGATCACTGGATCACGTACGTGTGGCGCTAAAGGGGGCGCAACGACAAGGAGGAGGCGTGCAACATCAGCTTCCAGCAGCCAGCACGACGTGTGCTGTGTGCAGCTTCGAGATGTAAAACTGTAGTCTGCAGGCGTGTACGCTGGCGCTATACTGCCACAACAAGATCAACCCAGTTGCGCTCACGTTGTAGCCGCTGGCGAGCCCCTTGTGCTGCAGCTGGATCTCCCAGCTCGTGGTGGCCGAGAGCATGGCCAAGGGGGCGGCTGGCGCTGACGACGAGAAGGCGGCGTCGTCCTCGAGGCTGAGCCAGGGGCGTTCCAGGAGGCCATGCGAGGGTAGCAGTAGCTTCAAGGGGCTCTCGTTGGCCATATAAGTTCCCTATCGACCAAGATTGGTCGTGTGTCCGGCAGCCTGGCGGCGACAACGACGTCCTCCTACTAGAAAAGCCCGTGCATGATTTCCCGTGATGCTGAGTGAGAACAACAGAGCACGGAGAGGAGTTCTTCCAGGTCGTGGCCAAGAACGTGTACTGCACCGGTCATGTTCGGGTGCTGTGCTTGGACGCTCTGTTCGCGTCCACCGGGATCAACCCGCGCCGGGACGTGCGCATCCTCATTGTAAGCTACAGCCTTTTCAACGCCATCCTCGGCAAGTACCCCTTCTCCGCACGCGCAAGGATGGCGCCACAGACAAGTGCTTCAACTGTTTGCACCAGCGCGACGATGACGGCAGCATGGTTGGCGTGTCCCCGGCACGTGAGCTCATGGCGGTGGTCGGCGATGCGCTCAAGACCAACATCACCATGCTTGGTCCCCTAGACCTTCCCTCGCCTAGCAGCTCAAGTCCCTGATGGCGTGCTGCGTTTTCCGCTCCAAGGGCGTCGCCCTTACATCCCCAACTTGCGGCGCGCGTTCGAGCAATTCTTCGTGCACGCCGGTAGCCTCGTCGCGCTGTAGCCTAGCAAGTCCACACTGCATCGGTTTGGAAACACCAGCAACAACCCGCCGATGAGAACAAAGGTGCCAAGATTGGATCATTGGAGTGAGGGGACAAGGCGGAGGGTTTGGTGCCCTGTGCCCGTGCTACCAAGGGGATGAAGAGCGAGCTCGTGGTTGTTGCCCCGCCGCCGTACACGAGCACTGTGAGTCTGTCACGGCAGCCGAGCCCTGGCCCAACAGCGAAGGAACGACGAGTTCACCGCCTCCGCACACGCAGGCTAGCCGCACCCGCACGACACTAATATCTGCAGAAGAAAAATATGAAGGGTTTTTTCATAAAATAAACAGTGCCAGGTGTAAGCATTAGAGCGATTTGGACCAATTTTGCACCCCTATTACAAGTTAGTGGACTAGTTTACCACGGTTTGCAAGTTTATGTATGAGTTTGCACGTCGTAGACAAGTTTATGTATGTCCAGTGTTATTGACTCTTTTCTTTTCTCCTCTACTATTTTTTCCTAGAACGGTTAACATCTGCTTGTGAAAACACCACAAACAATTCCATATACTACTATATGTTCATATACAACAACACGCAGATCCGAGAAAAGCAGTACCATCTATTGTTCAGTATGCATATACAAATATCCCTGATTCACCATGTACAGATCAGATACATCAAGAAGAACAGTACCATTAATTTGCTCAATACGCATATACATCAAGCAGTGAGGGGAATAATTTATCACTCCAAATCTGACCATGTACAGATCATGTACATAAACAAAGAATAGTGCCATCCACCTATCACTGCGAACCTGTACTACTGATTGCAGGGTTGGAGACGAGCCGCTACTGAAGGTCGGCGGCGAGTTTTTTTTTTTTTTTTTTTTTTTTTGAGATTTTCAAGACTTAGTACATCTGTAGTATCTGAACTCACGCACAACGCACTCCACACACACACAACACCACACACACGTCACCTGTGCGCAAGCTAGACCTAAGCAGACTATACTAAGACTATGAGCCTTCCGCGAGCCTAGATCTTTCGGGAAACCCCTGCGGTGGTGGGCACACCACAATACCAGTGTCGAACCGCGGTGGAAATGGCTCAGTGCAACACTGTTCACAGTGAACACTGTTCACGTGAACAGTGTCGCACAGGGTGAGGCAACCCAGAATTCGCTCCTGGGAGTCGAACCTGGGCGGTTGGCCGGCCACTGCCGTGCACAACCAACGCGCCACTGGCACGTCCTCTGCGGCGAGTTAACTGGTACGGGTACAAAGGAAATTAGGAGGCTGTGTCCCTCGTTCAGGCAGGCGCAAGGGACAATGAGACGCCGGCGACCTACCAGTGGACAAGACCAGTCCAGGTAGGTGGGCGACGACTTGTTTCTCCTGCCGCGATGCAAGCGCTTCTTCCTCGTGAGGTACAGGATGCAAGCGCTTCTTCCTCGTGAGGTATAGGACTGGAGGATGGAGAAGCGATCAGGGGCGGAGGGGAGAAGGGCGCACGTCGCAGGAAGCAGGGAGGGGTCGCCGGCGCTCGTCTACAGGGAGCAATCCCGCCGCACACGGTGGCGGCGGCGTGCCCTAGTCGCCTGGATGCCATCGAGGGAGAAACTGAACGGGAGGAAAGAGAAAAACGATTCGGTCTTGGGGGTAATCCTGTGGCAATGGTGGGTAAATACACCTCAACTCTAGGGTCAGATGGATATTAGCAGGACGGTAGACGCGAAGTGGAGCAGGCGAAGCACCTCTTTGCTGGCTTCGGTAAAATGAACTAGCGCGCGCTCAGCTCCACTCCGCCCACCAGGTGGAGTTTGTGCGTTTGGGACAGCTTCGGCTGCTCCACCGGTGGATTGGTGAAGTGGAGCTGTCCCAAACACACCCTATATTCATGTTTTATAATGATTTCGGTGATTTTCTAAACAATCCCCCCTCTTTTGGTTCTAACTCTGTTTTCCAGAAAACGTCTTTTTTAGGGTTTCGGACTTTCCGGAGCTTCGGGACTCCAAAAAGGGCAAGGCCAAAGAGCACGGTTCAGAATTTTCGAGACGAACGCAATGGGCCTAAAATGAAGACCAGCAGCCCAGCCAGCTGGAAACTAGAGGGTCCCACGCGTCAGATTCCCTGGCCGCGTGGGACCACCTCTTTTCCCCTCGTGGCTCCGATGCCGTCCGTTTTCATCTCCGTGGCTTCGTCTTGACCTAAAACCAACTATAAAAAGAGTCCCCCGAGGAGTTTCGCGAGGAGGCGGCGGAGAAACACGAAACACACGAAACAGAAGACAGAAGGCTGCCGCCGGAGAAGATCGGAGGGGGGAAACGCTGCCGGAATCACCTCCGGTAGGCTCCTCCATCCCCCCTCCGGAGTCTCCATCAACACCAACGTCAAGACCTGCACCATCTCCATCACCATCTTCGTGATCCACTTCATCCCCCTCATAGTTTGAGATTGTTGAACCCTAGCTATTGTTTAAGTGCTATTCTACCTGTGTATGATTAGTTACTTGTCATTGTTTTGTGGTGAGACTATAATTTCAGATTGTGTTGTATCATTTATACCACTGAATCATATCATGTCTTCACGTTGTGAGTAGTTCTCTCATGTTCCTGGGGGCATAGGATGGATTGGCAATGATCTATATATAACATGTGTTGGTATTTTGTCTAGTGTTTATCTTTTTATGTAATTCTATGATGGTGTTGTGCGAACGTCGACTGCACATCACTTCACCTAGATGGGCTCATAGGAGAACACCGTAGTGTAATGAATTGAGGGAGACTTGGGAGGACATGTAAACCTGAGACCGAGTCATGAAGTTACATTATGAGGGTATTAGTATCGGGGACCTTAGAGTGTAATGCTATGGTGGGACTTTATGTCTTAATAAATCTTGTGCAGTCATTTACTTGGCCACATGATCCATCATAAGGGGTTTAGTATATTTATTTAGCTATACCTAATAATGGCTCCGTCCGAAGAAGATTAAAACTTGACAAAATGCTACCTTGTTGTTCTAGAAATATTTATGCCATGAAATCTAGGTAGCCCCTGGGAACGTTCTCCACTTATAAGAAACACACACTTGAGCTTGTCCTCTTGCTGCATAGAGGATTGGGCTTTTCTCTCTTTGAGAGCTTTCACCTGCTACTATTTATCTGCTGCATTTTTACTTTATTGCAAACTCTACACCAAAAACCCAAAAACACTTGCATCATTTAATCATTTTAGTTTGTCTAGTGCATAGATAATAAGGGAAGTGACACTCTTATTTGAGAGGATAAATAACTTATACCTTCTACTCCTCGTGGGATCGATACTATACTTACACATTGAAGATTTCAACGATCCCCTATACTTGTGGGTATCAAGACATTTTCTGGCGCCGTTGCCGGGGAGTGTAGCGCTTAAGTTTTTATTCTTGTTTGCACTAGATTTTTATTTTCAGTTTTGCATATACTCTAGTTTACTTTCAGTTTTGCATTTAGTTTAGTTTTACCTTCAGTTATATATATCGAAAACACAAAAAAATTAGAAAATGGAAAATACCAAAAAAAACTCGTGTTTTGGGCATAAGTATGGATATAAAAGATGCTTTGTTTAGACACTTGAATGCTGCTAAGATTGCCAAGGAATATAGAGAATCAAAGGAAGGGAAAATACTAAAAGGTTTCATGATGGAATTAAATTATATTGCTAAGGAGTTGCTTTTACACCATGATGTAACTTGTATTTTTTGCTCTGAACAAAAAGATAAACATTTTGAATTTCAATGTAGGTTCCATGAAGAATGTGTTATTGCATCTTACCATACTGGTGATTATGCTTATTTAGGAATGGAACAAGTAGAGGAATTTGTTACTTTCAAGGCAGCCTATGAATTATACACCTTCATTGATGAAAATAAAACTTGCCTATAGCTAATAAATTTGAAAGAGAGATAGATTTTATTCTTGAATATTGCGTAGACAACTTCTCTCAAAATATTTATGCTGTTAAATATAATGAGGCTCCCCAAGAGAGCACTGATGTTTTGCAGGAAGAAGATGATGAAAACATAAGCTTGGAAGAGGAAGAATGTGAAGAAGAGGATAACAACCTAAGCTTGGGGATGCCCGTGCAACCCCAAGAAGATGATGAAATTGATGAACAACTAGAGAATGAAGAGAAGAACCATCCACCTTCACCACCTATGGATGAGGGTAACACTCAAAATTTTGTTGATGATAAACTTTGCTTTTATGATTCTGATGATGAGGAGGACTATCAACCTATGCCTAATGAGAACATTATTGATAATAATTTTAAAAATGATGAGGAGTATGGTTTGGACATGTTTTATGATAGTACTCTAGATGATGATCCTCCATGTTTAGAACTTACTACTTCATGTGAGGATAAAAATGACATACTTGCTGTTGGTGAAAATACTCTTACTTATGAGAGTCCTACTTTATTTCTGAACTCTCCCATTCACACCGTGGAGGAGAAGCTTTTATGGGTTGAAAAGTACTTATGTGGGCTGAAATTATCTTACACTAATAATCATTTCACCCATAACCATCATGTTTATGGTGCTTCTTGCAATTATTTTGAGAGAGGAAAACACACTAATAGCTCACATAATAGTTTTAATAATCCTCTATATGTTCCTAAGTTTGCAAAGTTGCACCAATCTAATAGTTCTTTTATCAAATTTGCTTCCACTACTTGTAACTATTATGAGAGAGGAAGAAAGACTTGTCTTTATGTTTCTATGTTATTTAAAATGCAACCTACTGATCACCACATGCATTGGTTACCACAAAATTGCTGCTATTTATTCATATATAAAATGCCAATGCATAGGAAGTGGGTTAGACTTAAAAGTTAATGGTTTAATGTTTTGTGGTGTGCTCCTTATGCTTTCATTTCCTATTCAGTTTGGGCACACCTTTATATCATGAAAACATGTGAAACAACTTTACCTACTGTTATCTAATTGCTAGTTTAAGATTTTCACTTTATATAAAATTTGGGAAAGTAAATGAGAAGGATGAGTAATGGAGATGTTGGGGTCGACCTTGAACATGTGTTGTTCATGCCAATGGAACCATTGCAAAGTCTCTATCATTAAAACTTTTCCCAAAGCTAAAACCAAATAAAAAGAGTGTTTATGTTGTATATATTTGCTTCTTCTTTTGCCTTTGTGCTAAATCAAAAACAACAAAAATATTTTCTTTCTTCCTTGTTTGTTTCTCTTGAATTCTTTCTTGGTTCTTTTTGCTTCTTTTTGATTTTTATCTTCAGTTTCAGTTTTGGTTTTTGAGTCAAGGTGCTTGTTTACTACTGTAACATCACCTTTGTATCTTATTTTTCATCTTTATGGCAAGAATAACCTCTTTTGAGAGGTGGGATCAGACAATAGTGATTTGCTGTCCAGAAAACAGATTCCTTAGCTTCACTGCGGAAAATGTTAAAAATCACAGAAAAGGAATTTTGACCTGAAATTTTACGACAGCAATCTTCAGTTATTATTACGCATTTCATTAGTTAAAAGTTTTCTGATTTGAGCAACGTAAGTGACTCTGAAAATTCACTCTTTACGGGCTGTCCAGTTTTTGACAGATTCTGTCTTTATTTTGCATTAGCCTCATTACTTGTGTTTTGTGTGGTTCTTTTGATCAATGAACAATACACAACCATAGTAACAATAGTTAATGTTTAGAATCAAATCATGATATGTCTTTGCTGTACCTATGTGGATTTAATTTATGGAGACACTAACCCCTCTAATCAAGTTTTATGATGAGTTTTGTGTGAAGAGAATTGTCAAGTGGAAGAGTTGAGGGTGATGAACAAAGATCAAGAGGGACAAACACTCAAGCTTGGGGATGTTACCCCTAGGCTCACCCTACATGTATCAAATAAGTACAAGAACTCAAGCTTGGGGATGCCAAGCCACCTCACTCCAACCATCTTGATACCAAGTAAGTAAGCCTAGCTATATGGCTATAAAGAAAGCGCTTTACGGGAGGCAACCCGGTTGTTTTATTTTTGATTTTCTTTGTGTCCTCTTGCTGTAACAAGAGACTTAGTTTTTAGTTTTGTTTCTGGAATTTTTAATAAAGTGCCAAGTTTTACCCGTTTTGGTTTGAAAAAGTTGCTATTTGTATTCGGAGATTTTATTCCAGCACGAATCTGTGCACGGTATGATTTTTCATTTCTATTCTGTAACTCCGAATGAGCTGATATTTTAACTGTAGTTGCAACTTTTCATCCTCTGTAATCATGAATTTTTTCAGAATTTTTCGACATATTTAAGTAGGGTAGAAAAATGCGTTTTGCTGCTGCTGTTTTTCTGGACAGATTCTGTCCCATTTTGTTTGATGCATTCTTTGAACTTTTAACTTGAATCTTTTTGATCCAATTGAGTTTATAAGTAGGCATACAACATTATACACTTTCTGGACATTCATATGAATTTTTGTTTAAGGATTTTATGCAGCAAGCAATTCATTTGTCTATCACTACTAATGTCACCCCACAGAAAAGAAATGGGAGAAACGGTGTTTTGAAGTTTTTTCACAGGGATTAGAGGAGATGCACCAAGAGCTATCCAAGGATGGTGAAGACCATAAGCTTGGGGATGTGAAGACAACCCCACTGGACCAACACACTCTCGGTTTGCACACGTCTAACTTCTGTTTTTCGATCAATGCACTTTATCGCATAAACTTGGAGCGTCTTTTATTTGCTTTTTATTTCGGTTTGATTTTTGTTTATTTTCTTGAGACCACCACTTTTCATTTATGTTATGAGAGTGCTACTGGAAAATTGGGTTGAATTATGTTGGATGCTATTAAAAATATTGGGATAGGGATGTTTGAGTTGATTCAAAAAGATACATATAGTTGCATGATTCATGTGCTTTTTAATGAGTATTAATTTGCAAGTGTTTTATCAAGAGCTATCTTTTATTCATGTTTCGATGCTGAATGTTACTTTACTTTGTTTAACATGGATTGATTAGTTCTATGGACACTTATGCATGCATTTAGACGGTCAACTTTCTCCCTCTTGCTAGCCCAAAAATTCCAACAAGTAAAAACTTGTTTTCCAACACCTTCAACCAAAGTTTTTCTAGTGAGTCCACCATATCTACCTATTAGCTTTATGCTATTCCGAGTATGTTTATCATGTTATATTGTATTATCTATACTTCTGAATTAAAATGCTTATGTTATTGATTGTTATGGGAAAAGTTGGTTAAAAAGCTCTCACGAACTTGATGCACACTTTACTTTTATTGCACTTAATAAGCATGAACCATTGTGATTAAAATTATGAAGTTGTGGGCTTGACAATAGTTTTGGTTGGGAGTTAGCCCATATGTGCTGTCACATGGCAAGCTTTCAACATTGCACTTATTTATATTTAGTTGATGTCATGTACTTTTGTTTATGGATGCCTATCATGGGTGAAATGAATGTGGATACTTAGTAAGTTCAAAGAGTTTGTATAAATGGTTAGAGAAATGCCTGGGCCGCTAATCTAAGCCATGCATCATTCATGGTGGAAATTTACAGCATAACCATAATGTTCATTCAGTGATGCACCTCATAATAAAAAGCTATACCCATAGTAAATAAAAGAGTGCTGAGATTGTTCATTGTCTGTTTGTCTTGTTGTTTTGACATGGGCTTGTTCATGTCAAGGGGCAAGAGGTACCCCAGTGCAGTTCTTGATGATACTATTATTACTTGCAATGACCTTTATTTGAATTTACTTTGTGGACCAAAGTGAGTAACACATGGTGTAGGTACTTGTATTCAAGGGACATGAGACATTCAACCAATACATTGTCAAGCACACCACTCATATTTGCTTTCACTTTAAACATTAATCATTCAAGATGCTATGATAGGGGTAATGAGAGCTCCACACCAATGACTACCACATTGCAAGCATTAACTTAAGTAGAAGTGTTTGGAAGTTAGATGAAACTTATTCATGCTTTACCTCTACTTATTTATATATCTTTCCAATGTGTCCACCTTTTATATTCAGATTTGCAAGAATACTCTATGACCATTATAGGATGTTTTTACTTTTCATTATGCATACATTTGGACCATAGTACTTTCTTCTATGTTACACTTTGTGAATTATCATTGAACATCCTTACATTGAATATTTGATATCACTTCATAATCTATCTTGTATATTGCTACTCCTTTGAAGAATGAATCATTTGACTCTATGTAGCAATAATAATCATCTTTGATATCCATTGATAGTATTAAAATGCAAAGTCCATGTTAGTTTTATCACCTTCATACTCGAGGACGAGTATTGGTTAAGCTTGGGGATGTTGATGCATGTAAAATGCATACATGAACTTTACATTTTATTACTTGATATTCCAACTTATTTGCAACTTATATGATGTTATATTCATGTTTTATAATGATTTCGGGGATTTTCTAAACAATCCCCCCTCTTTTGGTTCTAACTCTGTTTTCCAGAAAACGTCTTTTTTAGGGTTTCGGACTTTCCGGGAGCTTCGGGACTCCAAAAAGGGCAAGGCCAAAGAGCACGGTTCAGAATTTTCGAGACGAACGCAATGGGCCTAAAATGAAGACCAGCAGCCCAGCCAGCTGGAAACTAGAGGGTCCCACGCGGTCAGATTCCCTGGCCGCGTGGGACCACCTCTTTTCCCCCTCGTGGCTCCGATGCCGTCCGTTTTCGTCTCCGTGGCTTCGTCTTGACCTAAAACCAACTATAAAAAGAGTCCCCCGAGGAGTTTCGCGAGGAGGCGGCGGAGAAACACGAAACACACGAAACAGAAGACAGAAGGCTGCCGCCGGAGAAGATCGGAGGGGGGAAACGCTGCCGGAATCACCTCCGGTAGGCTCCTCCATCCCCCCTCCGGAGTCTCCATCAACACCAACGTCAAGACCTGCACCATCTCCATCACCATCTTCGTGATCCACTTCATCCCCCTCATAGTTTGAGATTGTTGAACCCTAGCTATTGTTTAAGTGCTATTCTACCTGTGTATGATTAGTTACTTGTCATTGTTTTGTGGTGAGACTATAATTTCAGATTGTGTTGTATCATTTATACCACTGAATCATATCATGTCTTCACGTTGTGAGTAGTTCTCTCATGTTCCTGGGGGCATAGGATGGATTGGCAATGATCTATATATAACATGTGTTGGTATTTTGTCTAGTGTTTATCTTTTTATGTAATTCTATGATGGTGTTGTGCGAACGTCGACTGCACATCACTTCACCTAGATGGGCTCATAGGAGAACACCGTAGTGTAATGAATTGAGGGAGACTTGGGAGGACATGTAAACCTGAGACCGAGTCATGAAGTTACATTATGAGGGTATTAGTATCGGGGACCTTAGAGTGTAATGCTATGGTGGGACTTTATGTCTTAATAAATCTTGTGCAGTCATTTACTTGGCCACATGATCCATCATAAGGGGTTTAGTATATTTATTTAGCTATACCTAATAATGGCTCCGTCCGAAGAAGATTAAAACTTGACAAAATGCTACCTTGTTGTTCTAGAAATATTTATGCCATGAAATCTAGGTAGCCCCTGGGAACGTTCTCCACTTATAAGAAACACACACTTGAGCTTGTCCTCTTGCTGCATAGAGGATTGGGCTTTTCTCTCTTTGAGAGCTTTCACCTGCTACTATTTATCTGCTGCATTTTTACTTTATTGCAAACTCTACACCAAAAACCCAAAAACACTTGCATCATTTAATCATTTTAGTTTGTCTAGTGCATAGATAATAAGGGAAGTGACACTCTTATTTGAGAGGATAAATAACTTATACCTTCTACTCCTCGTGGGATCGATACTATACTTACACATTGAAGATTTCAACGATCCCCTATACTTGTGGGTATCATATGTCTAAATTTAAATGAAAATTGAGATGTTTGTTTAAATTTTAGAGTGTTCAAAAAAATTATAAGAACTTCTAGGGGCGCCGCTGGGCAGCGGCACCCATTGGGTCGAATATGTGTCCGGCACCCCAGTAGTGGACAGAGGGTGCCCGACACAATATCGGGCCCCCGGTGTAGATGTTCTAAGTGCGTTCTGGTATGTATACATATTTACTTTTCCATATGGACAACCATTTGACATTATAAGAAATTTATGGTTTAATCGCCGGACACCCAATTGTTTCTCACTGGGATGGCCATGATCATGACTTTTTCAAAACCGTGCACCATCTAAGGCTTCTAGCAACTGTACAAGTTGAAATCAATCTCTTTATATTTGGCTAATTGATTAAATGTAACATAATTTTAACAACTCACTATATTATAGGCTGGAAGTTTGTGAGTGACGGTTTCAGATCAAACCGCAGTCTCCAATCAGTACGGGTTTTCTTCTCCCGCGGAGCCAGCCGGCGGCTGCGAAAAACCTTCCTCCCGATCTCCACAGGCCAGATCGCCGGTCTCCTCTCCCTCCGCTCGCCGCCTCGGCGACAGGAGGGAGAGGGGAACTCATCCCTCCGTTCTGGTCTAGTAGTTAGGGTTTGGATTTGTCTGCTGTGGTGCGCCGTTGGGGTGGTGGGAGCGGTGTCCGGGCAAATAAATTTGTCTCAACTCTACTCCCACACCGGCGACCACCTTCACGGTGGCGCCTCGGAGTTGATGGCAACGTGTGCTGCTCGGTCTTTTGGATTGGCAGCTTGGTCCTCTCGCTGTTCTTCAGATCTGGCGAGATCGGTTTCTCGTTGTGTCGCTGGCATTCGTGGTTATCCACGACTGCGCTGGCGGCTGGGGCGAGGTGGTTCTTCCGGAGTGAGGATGTTGGTCCGGAGGTGGTGGATCTGCCGTTCTTCTCTGACTTCGTCGATGGGATGCGACAAATCTTGGTCCAAAATAGCCCGGGGACGTCCCCGGTCGACGTGCCACAACGACATGTGCCTCGCTGCGTGCAGCAGGCCTGTTCATCGACTTACAAAGCCTCGCTGGCGATGGTGCTTTCTCGGATCTTGCAATGGTGGAGGTTCGATGTCTCTTCTGGCGTTCGTCTCGACGGCGTTGGAGTTGGGCGACGACCGCTCGCTACGGTGGTTGTAGGAAACCCTAGGGATCGTTTTGTATTTCTCGATCTCTTAGGATTTTTATCTACAAATTCAGGATAATCATTTTATCCCGGTCTGTCTTTTAGTTTCCACGTGTGTTGCTTATTGTAACTTGATTTTTTATTAATGAAATATGTGGTTCCTCTCCAAAAAAAAAGTCTCCAATCCCGCAGCACGCCCTATCCGCGACAGCGGATCTAGCCATCTAGGAGCAGGTCCTCCAAAAGGTCAGCGTAGACTACTATATTCCATAGGAATAAATTCGGAACGGAGGGAGTACTAGCATGAACAAGAATGGAACAAATGTGTTAGACTTCAAAGATATTTCTTGCTTAAGCATGCAGGCGGACAGCCCGCAGAAATTAAGCCTGCGCGCGGCGCTGCACGGCCTCCGGGTTCGAAGTAGCAGCACATACCCGTCTAAGTTTCGACAAATGCAGAAAAAACAATTGTGAATGACAGACGGTTAACAACTCAATCATCTTGTCTGCAGCGAGGTCTCCGGCCAGTTCCGTCTCGTGAAGACACGGGCGTCATCAGCAAGATACAGTGCACATCACGGCAGCATTCACCATCAATAAGCTGTACAAACCTTTGTTATTACAAAGGAAATAGGAGAAGAAACCACAATGCTTTTCGCCCCACACGTGAAAAAGCAGGACCTTTTGCTTGCATTCGGATTGCATATAACTGGCAACCATTCAGCATGCAACTGGCAAGAAACTGCAATATAGAACGAACTCCCCTTAGTTATAACATCCAGCAGCCAGCAAGAAACTGCCTTCTACTCCTGTCGTTACTTAATCCGAGCAAGATCCTAAAGCTCTAAATCCTAACCCATGTGCGACCTGTCCGTTGCACACGGTTCATATATACAACTGGCCTCTACCACCAGTAAATCCGCCTGATGCTGTTATGCTACAGGATATAGCAAAAGCTGAAACTCAAGGACTTGAGATCTTAGTCCTAAATCTACTCTCAACGAATGGACATGCTAAGCTAAACCGGCCACTGCTGCTTCGCGCTACTCGGGATTCTGGAACACCGCTTCGAGTTGTGGAGTCGCTGCAATTATGATGCTCTCGTAAGGGTTCTCTTGATTGACGTCTATCAGCCCGCGGCTCTTGAGGACCTGCACAAGAGAGGTAGGAGTTTATTACTTATTTTCCATCGGTTAAAGTTCATTATTGTGTTTCGGGAAGAACATAGTGTAAGGATATTAGAATTCAGAATACGGTAATCAAAACAGGAAAGATACAAATAGCTATTCGTATGAATAAGAATGTGGTGTTGTTTTCAAACCGTGCCACAGCAAACCATTCCACTGAAAGAGCACACAGTAATTCAATTGCAGGAAAGGATATGGACATTGAGTAGCAATGAATGCCTTTTATTTATTTGGATAACATGCCTTTTATTCAGTACAATCCTTCAAGAGAAGGACAAAAACTTGTAAACTTATCAACTATGAAACAAGTGACAGCAGCTTACCAGTGTTTCATAGAAGAATCTTGCTGTGGTTTTCCTCTTGCTGCCTTCGACGGCTTGACCGAGCGTCACTGGGATACTCTCTTGCTGCTGGCACTTCTGGTCCAAGAATAGCTGATGGAGGCACCTTGCTACTGCCCTGAATTAGTAAACTTAACAGTGTTACAGAAAGATAACAGCAGGAAGAAGAGAAAGGAAACAACGATAACGTGTTTTCACCTAGTTCTTGTTGAAAGCGGAAAATCTGCAAAAGAAACAGTGGTATAAGAGGATGACAAAGCAAAAACATCCATCTCTACTATACAACACAAAAACTAGTATAGGTCATAAAACGTTACCTTCATCTCTGGCATTCCTTTCATCCATAGGAATATCCTGCAAGCAGAAATCATTCTCAAATGAATCAGTTGCATTATAAAATCATAAATACAATATTTTCCAGTGAGTTCAGATGCAGACGTCTCCTTACCTCATCTATGTTATCTATATCGGCCATCAATGGTTCATTTCGCAATGGACCATGATTTTTTGATTGATACAATCTCTCTCCTGGCTGCCCTGATTCGACTTCATCAACTTGTGGGTGATTTTCATAGGGTGTATCACCATTACATCCACCAAAAGGAGTCTGGATACTATTTGTCAGCTCATCCATTTCTGCATTTGGAGCTTCCTTGCAGGAATTGTTGGATTCAGCAGGTTCATATGAAAGGCGCTTCTTTGCTTTAACAGATTCGGCGCATGGAATTTCAGGTGCATCCGCTGTGGTAGAGTCACTAAGGTGCACTAAAGTTGAATCTGAGAAAATAAGATGGTCAGTTGAGCTGTAATTAAGCCTGGTACTAAATGAATGATAGACTTACATGGAATCAACGGATCCATGAAATTATCCTGCAGAGAACCAATTTTTGCCACCTTCCAAACATCAAGATAAGTGTGAGGTGCCTTCCTTCTTTTGCACACCAGATCCTTTGCATCCGCTATTGTTTGTTTCATCATGCTGCAGTAAGTGGGGAATGTTCCCAGAACAGTATCAATATTACAATTTGAATGGGCCATGTACCCTTCCAATTCTCAAACAAAAAGAAATGCCTTCAGGTACCTAGAGTGATACTAACCAACCTCGATTGCAAAGAACTTACAGGCCTTGTTTAACTAGCTTAGGCTTATTTAGTATACCACTTTATTGGGTTGGTATAAAAAATAGAGGGATTTACTAAATTATGGTCAAGAAACTAATTTTGGGCAATACCACTAAAGACACTTCATTGCGTACGGAATAACTGAGTCAATTAATACTAGTAAGCCCATAAAGCTATCTGATTAATGAAACATACAGCCCTAAATGTGATATGAGCTTTACTGAACCCACTCTACTTTTAATCCTATAAGCAAGATTGTTTAGGCTGATAAGGAAGTTGAAACTGGCTGCTAGGATGCATAGAAGCACACAGGAATGGCAATGCAACAGATAAAAGAGCCAATTAATACTAGTAAGCCCATAAAGCTATCTGATTAATGAAACATACAACCTAAATGAGGTATAAGCTTTATTGAACCCACTCTACTTTTAACCCTATAAGCAAGCTTGTTTAGGCTGATAAGGAAGTTGAAACTGGCTGCTAGGATGCATAGAAGCACACAGGAATGGCAATGCAGCAGATAAAAGAGCTTGTACAAGCTAGATATTGCACTTACTCATTAGGTAGGACAATATCCTCATCACACAATACCAGTGCGCCTCTTCTCTTAACCTGCCGCCTGTCTTTTCTATCTGTTGGGTTACAAATATAATCCTTGCTGTATAATCCCCTTCTTCTTTTTCTCGCAGCTTGGCGCTTCTCATTCTTAGCTGGTGTTGCAACCATAAATTTTTCTAGCAACCCTGGATAAAAGTGAATGAAAATAGATGTCACAAAGATGAGCAGGATAGTTACCATAAGTAGGATAGGAACTTCTCACTAAAATTAACCTGAGGCTCCCTCTCCCAAGGGCTCTGGAGTGGAAGGTGACAGTATGACTGAAGGATCCAGTGACTCTTGTTCCTCAATGTCAGGAATTTCTACAGATGCTTCTGTGTTCAATTTTCCTAGCACTAACCCGTTCTCCGATTCTTCAGGTACAGGACGGTTTGCATCAAGATCTGCACTCGTTGCATTCTCCACAACGTTGACAGACTTTTGGATTTCTTGACTTCTGCATCAATGCATGCTTAATGTCAAAATCTATGGATAAATTTCAGAAAAAATATTGGAAGTAACTTAAGTTTGCTGTAACAAAAATGAGTAGCAATACTCACTCTGGCAAAGGGATAGAGCAAGCAGAATCGCCGTTCTCTTCACTATTCATTCTAGGTTTCTTCACGTTTCTGCTCTCTGGAAGGCCACTTACTTCAGCCATCATATTCATCACTTCAGGTGGAAGAACACTGTTTCATAGTCTCATGTTAGCAAACAGATATGGGAAAAGGTCTGCTGTTATGCTGTCCTGACTCAGGAGAAAAAGTGACGCTCCATATACTTACTCCTTCACTGGTGTAAAGCAAGCAGGATCAGCATTCTGGTTGTCATTTTCAAGTTCATCCTCTTTGTTACTCGAGTATAGAAGATCGGTGACTTCATCAGTGACACTGATCACTTCAGTTGGAAGAGTGCTGCATCAAGAGTTCAGCTCAGAAATCCACTAAGTATTCTTTTAACATCATTAGGTAACGTAGCCTACACACTTACATGCATGCTGGCATAAAGCAAGCAGAGTCCAGATCAGCATGTGGCATCCTCTGATTAGACTGTTCCATGGGATAGATTTAACCTTTAGTTCCTCAAACAAATAAGGCATGAAAACAAGAGGCGACAATATTGTAAAGGCAAAGGAATAAACGTATCTAAGGTGCACTCGTGTGTGAAATTGTTTACAAACCACACAGATAAAATGGAGAGTAACTCTTTAACAAGTCACATGACCATGGCAACCTGGACAGGGTAACACGTTGAACCTACTGCGGTCCCCATCTCTGGTAGAACAAGATCAATCGGTGGAAGATGCATGGAAAAAATACGACGCTTATCTGTCATTTAGTCTTCCCTGGAATCATCACACTTATGGATCAACATTAGGTGGTAGCCAGAATGACAACTTTCATTCCCGCTTTAGGGAGTGCGGTAGCTTTTATGTGTCAAGTATGACTTACCTAGACTACAGAACATATATTTCGTAAGCTCTCCAATTTCTTTGTTTCAGATGTCATGAGAAGCATTTAACTGTATGTACAATGTACATACATGGGTTGACTGAATGGGTGAATGGTAGGCAAGGGAGCTGCATACCTCATGCATATAGGACGTACGATGATGTTCATCTTCCAGCAAAGTATCTACACAAAAGAATGAAGGCCATAAATAAAGTGGTTTCTTAGCATTGACAGTGACATCAATTCCAGCATTTGTTACCTTGCCGTGGCAACTGGTGATGATCGTCGTCTTCATCCTCTCTACAAAGGAATTTAGAAGGACTGCATGAGAAACCACATTTCAAGCAACAAATAAATGAAACTAGTATAGGACCATGCTTGCTCGTTACCTATTTTCTGGGATCTGCAGATCAAAAGAGTCGAGCTCAAATCTTTTGGGTATTGTGAAGATTGGTGGGAGATCAAGTGGTTCATGCACATCTGAGACTTCAACTAATGTTTGTGACATCACTCCATTTTCTGCCCTTGTAGTTCTTCCAGAACGAGCAGGTTTTTTTGCTCTCGCGGGGTCTTCTTGATCTACCACTAATCTTCTTGCACAAACATCTTTCTTCACTCGCTTTGGAACTCTTTTAGTACGTCTTGCACTTGCTTCAAGAAGTTGATCACACTCCTGGTAGAGGTATTCCACCTTCTTGGAGTAAATCCTAGCAACGCCAAGGAGAAGTAGCCCTAATATCCGGTATGTCGTCTCTACATCAGGCAAAATCTTGTCTGCAAATAATAGAAAACGTGGTTACAATAATACTATTAGGAAACTATACTTCAAGAAAACAAGAATTTCCTATCAAATTCAGTGGCAATTTGAACGATATTCAAACAGTTTGTTAGTGAAATTTGTTGAAAGTAAGCTAGTTCACATGGTATATCCAGATGGTATCCGAAGCTGAAGGGGCAGTGTACAGATAGAAAAAAGAATTTCCTATCAAATTCAGTGATAATTTGAACGATATTTAGACAGTTTGTTAGTGAAATTTGTTGAAAGTAAGCTAGTTCACATGGTATACCCAGATGGTAGCCGAACCTGAAACTCAGCTCAGATTTACGCTTGGATAATGTTAATAAAACCATATGTAGAAGCCCTCGCCTGCCAAAAAACCCCAAACCGTTGACCAAAAACCCAAAACTATTAAAAAAAACTCCCGTGGCCAAAACCCCCAGTCAGGTCCAAGCTTTTAATCCACAGCCTATCATTCCAATATCTTCTAATCTTAAAAAAAACGCAATAGTTTCCTTTCTCCGGAAGGAAATTTGTGAACAGTTATGCTAATTATCCACATAAACATAACAAAAAAAACAAAAGATGCGCAAATTTGTAACGAAATTTGTGAACAGTGATGCTAATAATCCACACAAATATAGCAAAAAAAATAAAAGATGGGCAAATTTGTAACGAAATTTGTGAAAAGTGGTGTATACTCCACACATATATGAAAACAAAAGATGGGCACATCAATACTTCCTAAAAACGAGATGAAAAAATAAATCACCACTGTTATAGAAGAAGGGGAACCGAAGCCACAAGAGTAAAAAGAATGGTTCTCTTATTATAATTTTTCGGGTGAAGAAGAACGAGAGATCCCTTTCCCATGTTTCAGTGTACCACATAAACCTCCCTCATAAACCCTTTCCCTCTCCCAATCTACTGTTCCATTCCACTCACCCCAAACATCAACCGTTAATTCAACCAAGAAACTGTCAAAAAAAAGAACCAAGAACCCCACAAAAAGAAGAGCTTTTCCCCAACTCGCACCCAACAAATTGGAGAGATTCCCTCCTCCGTTGGCCCTAAACCAAACCAAGAACCCCTCAAAAACCCCACAAAGAAAGAGAGCTTTAATTTCTCGCATTGCAGCAGACGAATTGACAGAGGCGGTGGGCGTCGCGCGGCTTACCGACGGAGGCGGCGACGTTGGTGCGCAGGACCTGGTCCCTGGTGAGCGCCGACACGCCGCAGACGCCGGCCACCCACAGCGTCCCCAGCGGGCCCTTCCTGGACAGCATCACCTTGGAGTAGAACATCCCGCCGAAGCCGCCGAGCGCGAGCGCACCAGCAACGCCCAATGCAATAACTTATCCCCCTTGCGGCGAAGTCTAACGGGCGGGGCTCGGTGTCTCGTGGGTTCTTGGGAGCGGGATTGGAGTCGGGATCGGGAGGGAGTGGATAAGGAAGGAGGCGGCGGCAGAGCGGCTGGCTTCGAGGGGAAGGAGGACTGGAGTCTGGAGGAGAAGGAAGAAGAAGACCGCAGGGGAAACGGCCGCGAGGGTAAAAAGACGAGAGAGCCCCTGGCTGCGTGCGAGACGTTGGAGATCGTATTGGGAAGTTGCCGTATGTGCGTGCGGTTCTTATGCAAGTTTTTGAATTTTGAGTTTATCGCCTGCCTGATTTATCGGTGTATACGTTGGCGACGGAGCAGCGGATGGAAAGGTTTTAATGCGGATGGATGGATTTTTTGGAAATGTAATTGTGTGCGGCTCGATGGATTTTTCTAGCCGTTGTGACGTTTTGTGAACGGGCGCACATTATTGTTCCTTTTTTGACGGTGTGAATGGCGAGCGGTTTTGGTTTCTTTTTTTTTTTTTGAGATTTCGGTTTTTTGGTTTCTTGGAAAACAAAGATCGACCGGGTCGAGTGTTATGTTCAAACTTCAAAAGAGAAAGGGTCGACTGGAGCAGGTTTTGTTTCGTGGACATGCCACGATTTACAACTGTTCTGATGAAGACTAGCATGATTGAGAGTGAAGTTTTGTAGCTCGGGCTACATGTAGCCCCTTATTTTGACCATTCGAAAAATAAATTTCAAAGTTTCAAAAAAAAATCTGAAAAATATGTAGACCTAGACACGAATATATCGTACAAGTGTGCAAATTTTTAATACAAAATACGCTGTATTCTACGCTACACAAAAAAGATAAATAATAGATCTGAGTATGGGAATAGTGCCCCCAAATCTTGTCAGAATTTGTCGTTTTTACGTAGCCTAAAATAAAAATAATTTCAAATTCAAATTTTGCACAACTATAGTAGGTACAAAATAGTTCCTACACCCAGATTTATTTCTAGATTTTTTTGACACTTCCAAATACTGTTTTCAAAAATTTCAAAATAAAGTAGCCAGGCTACAAATGACTTTTTCGAGCATGGTTGCACTACTTCGTACGATGCAAAGTTTACATTCACTAGTGAATAATGTAGTAGAATCTTTGTAATGTGTCTTTTTTTTTGCGGGGAATTGTAATGTGTCTTTTTTATGCTGAAAAATGTTTTATTGCTACGCGATAAGATTGAAAAATAGGAATCATTAACGAACTTGTTTAGAGGGCGGATTTTTTTCTCAAATACGCGTGGTCTCTCTAGGTGACCTTCTCAGCCCCTCTTCTCCCGTTCTGACTACCCTCGTCGTTGTTGAACAAACCGCGTGCGGCTGGCCGCAGCGCCACAGTTTCAAGTGGTTTTGTCACTTCTGTGCCCGTGGCATAGCGTGCAATGTACAACGTCAGTGTAAAACAAGGCGTAGCATCGGAGGTTGGACAAGGCATGAGGCAGATCGTGACTACGGCTAAGATCCTGAACGGGACTCCAAGCGGGGGGCAACAACTGTTAAGGCCAACAGCATTGGTTCATGTAGAAGGGGTTCCTCCAACGCCAGCAGCCCGACCAGATCATGGGGGAGCAATGCGCTACAGTGGTGTAAGAGGCGTTCCAGCAGGTGGAAATCTCGGAGGTACGGTGGCCATGTCCTCCCGAGGTGTGTCGCGTGCTGGCCATCTGGTGAGATGATCACGAGCCAACGGCGGCTACCTCTAGCAAACATGGTACCACCGGAGGGGCCCTTAGTGGGCTTTTGTTGAGAACAGTAACCTTTATTGCATCGACTAGTCCACGATTTTGTGTAGTTTGGCATGTGGGGGCGACACACCTACTCGCCAACGGCAAAACACACTTATGTCGACATGGCATGAGAATGCGAAAACACAAGTTGACTTCACCTTGGCGGTGCTCTTCAAGTAGCAAGTCTCAGACACCGAGGTAAAAGACTCAAGGCGTGGCGTTCGTTGGTTGTACCTGACGATGGCGGTGTCTACCCGTCATTCTCTTGTTGAAGACACTATTTAAGATTGCGCGGACTTGCTCTCCACGGTAAAAACTCATGCTCTGGCTTTAGGTCGATGTGATGTCTTTTTTTTTCTCTCTCTCTCTTATAATAAGTTGTCCCCGGTATCTGGAGTAGCTTTGAAATTATCTAGTTGCATAGACCGGTTTAGTTGATATAAGATTGAGATAAATACATTGTTTTGTAGTATTAAAATACTTTATATAAATGTCAAGGCTTAGGATTTTTTTCATGAAACCATTTGCATCAAGTGAATGGTTCTATCCAAATTCCTACATGCTCTTTGACTCAAAGCAATGTCATATGATTTTGGTGGGTTTTGCATTGTATTTTGGAGGAAAAATTCCACCCACTCAAATTACATACCCATTTTATTTATTGGGTGTGTCCAACATCTTTGATGCTAATTCATGTAGTTTTGGAACCATATATAATTGAACAGTTCATGGTATTGACGTACTTTTTATACGTTTATCCAAACGGCTGTTTTGTTTGTATTTCTATTAAAAAAATCACCTGTTTCACATTTGTATACCTATTAAATTCGTATCCGTATGTTTATCAATCTATCTATAGCAGTATATGCTCTGTGGGTAGCACCGTGAAGGCCTGGCCTCAGCTGTCATTTTACCTTGGCGGATGACTATGAACTTCGGATGAGCGATGAGAAACCCGAGGAATGCAGGAGATACGAGAGAGAAAGAGAGCGACCGACGAGAAGAAGTAGAAAAGCATTAAACTGAGGTTTTGATCGGTGCCTATGGTTCCCGGGCCCACTTGCCAGAATCTTGTACGGTATATCAGAGTTTGTTTATACTGCCTCCATCTCTCTTCCAGCGAGGCCCATTGGGTAGTTACCACGTGCACGACACACGTGACCACCGCATCTACTCTATCGGCAGCAGCGAGTCTTGTCGACGAGAGAACAGAATGCTTCCGGGGAATGTGCACCGAGGGACTGTGATGAAGGTTCGTCAGTCTCTGGTGCCCAGTAACACGCACGAGAATATCGGAAAGTCACATTGACTTCCGGGCTCCGGTGCTTCCTATACTTCAAAAAATTCAAAAACTATACGTATTTCTAGGAGCCACTTTCCCCACCCTCCCCACCTCTCTCGTTTCTTCCACCTTTTCCCTTGAGAGTCGCCGCCAGATCCCAGCTTGCTCGGCTCGCCTCTCCAGCGACGCTGCCGTCCGGCGTGGTGGAGAGAGTAGAGCGCGGGTTGTACAAAGTAGATTAGGTAGTTGTAGCTTTGTGTGCCTATATGGCGTTGTTCGCCTCTATGGCGTCTTTCCCCCTCGGCTGGCCTCCGGTGGCTCGCAGCGGCGCCGGAGCCAGTTCTTCTTTCCTTTGCAGGTTGAATCCGTGGCGGATTGCTTGCAGGGTGGAGGAAGATCAAGGCCGATTCAATAAAGCCGCTTGCTGTATCTCCTGCTTCACGAATCGGGAGTTCTTCCATGTTCCTCTGGCCGGCCGTGGCGGCGAGGGGAGGAACTGGTGCTGCTGCTTAGCGGGGTGGTTCTTGCTGCATCATGGAGCTCCACACGCGGTGGTCTTCCTCACTGCCGCAATCCATGGCCAAGAAGATGGCCGAAGTTCAACCTCCACTGCGGAGGCCTTCTCAATCCAGCGCCAGTGCTCGGCGGCTCGCCGCTGCCAAGTGGTTCGTCCCCGGCGGCGTCAAGTCTGCTGGCGGCTGCGATTGCTCGCCGGAAGGGAGAGTCCGAGCGTCCTGAGCTCTGATGATCTTGGCGTCGCCGCATGGAGATCGCCGGCGAGGTGTGGCAGAGGCACTCAAGGGCTTGATTGTTTTTATTTTTTAGCTCTAGGGTGTTTTATGTAAAAGCGAAGGCCCTTTCTTCGAATAGTAGGACTTTCTGGGCAATAGACAAAAAGGGCCTTTTTGTAAATTGTTCCTGCCACGTGGATTTATAAAGGTCTTCTGACCCCACCCCTTGTTCAAAAAAAATACGTATTTCTGAGCTTAAAGAAATATGAAAGAAAATCTGTACATAGTCAATCATTCATCCTACAAGTATGTCAAATTCCAAAGCGAAATTGTTTGTATTATGGCCCACATAAAAATGATTTTTTGTATATTTGGAGATTTGAATATATATATATATTCAGAGCCACACATTTATTATTTTATGTAGCTCAAAATACCGCACTTTCTTGGCGTTGAGAAGGTGGATGGCATCGCTACAGTATCAAATGCATATTTATTTAAAACTTATATAACTTAAAAGAACTTCAAGCAAATTTGCACGCCCGTGAGATATATCATTAAGAACACGTAGCATCTTTTCAGATTTTTTAAAACTTGTCAACATGATTTTTTAAAATATAACAAAATGATTACTCGAGCTTAGGTGCCAGAAATCTTCCGACAATATTTGCTTCACCAATTATGCTACGATCATGAAGGTTCGGGACTCTAGCAGATCCCCTAGAAAAACCACAACGATAAAATAACCGCTTTTTGTGGGTTTGGTTGAATATATACAGTAAATCGGGTTGAACTGCATAACTTTTTCAAGGTAAACTGAAAAATGAAGCATCAAATACCTCATATTTTCAGGATTAGAGTGGATTTTTTTTAGGTAAACCGAAAAAACCATACTACAATTGGTGGGAGGAAACTTCAGCCCAACAATCACCGGACCGGCGCCTGACTCGTCGAAATCCATCAAATTCCGCCACCGCGTTCAGATTCTGTCCAAATCTTAGCAAATTTCCGACGAGCCATCCCGATTTCGACTGATTCCCCACAAAATTGGATTATATTACGGTCAGTTTTGAGCCCATCCATATAAGCACCTCCATGGGAGCTCCACGGTCGACCAACCTCCACGGGAGGAGGCAGGGTTGAGACAAAGCGCATCCGGCTGAGCTAGAGGAAGGGAGGCCCAGGCTAGGTCAAGGCGGGGGAGTCCATGGCGGAGGCGATGCGAGGGAGCAGGGTTGGCAGAGGCCACTGCCGGAGAGCGCGGGGCAGGGCAGCTGGAGGGTAGAGGGTGCAGTGGTCAGAGGTAAGAAGAGGCTGTTTGTAAGATGTGGATTAAAAAAAGTAGAAAAAGGAGTATTTTACGGTATCTCTTCTGCCAGGGCTCACTTCGTACCTGAAAATGTTTTCCAATAAACCTGAGAAAACACTTTGGGGTACAAAAGATTTTACAGAAGATCATTATGTTCTCTGGTGCCCAGGCACGAGATTATGTGCTTCACCAACGATGCTACGATAATAATTAATTAATGTATCTCCATTTACATGTAATCGTATCAAGTGTGCTCTGCAGTGGAGGGCATTGATTTGCCTCGATGGTACATGCACTCGAGCGACCCACATTGCATCTCCAGTTTTGGGTTGCACGTGCTCCTTTGTTACCCGATCCAGATCGTCAGCAGCTCTCAATGTCGACCTGCAAATAGTGAAGCCTACACACATGGCCACAATAATGGGCAGTAGCGAGAGGGGAAATAAGATTACTGAACAAGTGTGATCCGGCATGATGGTTACTGCGCTGAGCGAAATGGCAACCAACACCAGGAATGGCAGTCCAGACCAAATAAAATGAATATCACGTTGCAAAGTAGGATTCATGAAAAAGAAGAAGAATCAAACTGACTCAAAAGGTTGCTAATGCTGCTCTTCGACCAGAACGTAAGGTAGGATTCATGTAACAGAACAGCACAAGACTGCACTTGACGAGGTGTGTGTTTCGCTGCAGGTCTAAGATGTAAGAGCACATACTTTTTATCTATATGTTCTGCACCAGACACCAACGCAACTATGCGAACGTTTATATCAGTCCAAGTACATTTGCTTTGAGAACACAAAATTTCACCCAAAACAGAGGGTAAGAAGACATTAGCTATGTTACAGAATATAAAACGTTTTGGTAGGCTAACTGGAGGTGGTACCAAATAGACACAATGAATTCATTTGCTTTGAGAAAATTGGCAAGTAGCGCCTACACAATTGTGTGGCAAATTGAAACTACACGGAAGAAAAACACCAAAAGAACTCGAGAACAATAAGAAAATATACACCCCCAAAAAGCATATCAAACGTTGTTCCACGTGCGGCTCATTACAAGAATCGGACTAGATCATAATAAAATTGGGGACAGAGAGCACACAAGTCTTTCTGCCTAAATTTGACCTACCGTCGTCTTATAAACCAGGTTCCTGGAGGAGTGTACACTATATACAATGTGAGGCCCGTGTTACAGGAACTGTTTTCCGCGAGGCAATGTTGTCAGTTCAACAGAAGTCAGGAAATATTTATCAAACAAATAATAGATGAACAATCCCCAATTCAGTTAGATGAATGAGGTGCAATAATAAAAACAAGGAAAGGATAGTAGACTGACCAGTGACCACAAAGGTTCACTGAAGTAACAGGTGAACACACTTGAAGACCTTCCACAAAATTTAGGCACTTAGGTACAAAAAGCTGGCGGCCATCAAGCTTCCTATCTTGAAGCAGCCACAGCTTAAGCTGCAGACGTGTCACAGATACAGCAGTCGAAGTAAGTTCAACCAACTCTCTACCACTTAAGCACAACGTACAAACAGTTATAATCAAATGCAAAGAACATAGCTATGGAGCATATTTCCAGCTAACCATATACACTGGACAGAACAGAAGGTTTCCACACAAACAACACATTGCGCATAAGTAAACAAGACTAATTAAGTCTTGATTTTATTTACAGAATGTAACAAGTGAACCCCACTGTTTAATGAGAACAGATCTCTCGATTTTTTGCTCTCGTCCTGAACAGGAAATCAGCACCATAGAACACGGGAATGGAGGGTGACTACCAAAGAGTAATTAAGTTGAAGACCTCCCTTGATTCTCCCCAAATTTGCTTGAATAAACAGGTGCTGATGTGCATGTCAAATTGGCACACTTACTACACACAAACTCTGTATACATAGCATTTTTACTTGTGGCCTAATTTGATTGACATATGACCACGCGAATGAAATAATAGCGGTGAATAATGTAATATGTCTTGGATACTTAGTTACCAAGATTTGTACACGCCATTGAGGTGGAAAACAGAATAAACCAATCCAGGTTGCGTTATCATTTGTCTTGTTTTGAGATTTTATTCTGCATCTTTATCATTTTATATTTTTTTCATTTCACTTGAAGAATTTGTAGTTTTTTCTACACTACGTACATCATGAAGATCCTAAACAGCATTTCTTTTAGATCATAAAACAGAGCCTTCAGGTATAAATAATCTTCCAGAATGTGCATTGATCAATTTTTAATCAGCAATACATCACTTGAGGTAAATGACTTTTGAATATATACCTTTCAAGTTGTATTACTGTCCATGATTTCCTGGAGAAAAGTTAAAGGCATCCTCCCCCTTCGCCACTTTCGTTTCTTGCAAACAAAATGTAAAGATCAAAAGAAAAAGGCACTAGGAACATAGAGAAAAACTGATAGATTTTTCTTATTGTAAATCCAACACACTGACCATTGTTTACAACATACCAATCTGGAATATTTTACATACAGAAGGTCCAAGGTGAAACTGGTAACCAATGCTAATAGGCCAAACCTTGATGAAGGCAGATTAGATTTGCTTTCAAGATCAATGTGGTTGAAGTGTTAATCCTGTGAAAAGATTTCTATGATGGGCCACGGGCCACTTAAGCACAACGCCTGCTAAAGAACGCTGTCAGTTGCTTGTAGACACCAAGAAGATGTGATGCTTCATGTCCATGGCACATCTCACCTCAGAAGGCATCTGACCTCACTGATTCAGGTTGAAGCATAACAGTAAGTCCAACAAAACCCAAGCAAGTGGTTCTCACCCGAAAAGGCCACGGTTGCCTTTTCCCTGCAGTTCTTTCAACCGCTGCTCCTCTAGAGGATCAGGACTCTTCAAATACCGTCTGGTTCGCCTGTGTGTTTTATAACATGAGAAATAAATTCACTACCGAACAAAAATACTTACGCACGAGACATTGTGGAATTAGTGATTGGAAAAATTACCTGTCCAGTTCATTTAAAGCAGGAAATGTTGGCATGAAGTCCTTTGACTTAGGTAGGGGAACTTCATGAAACCACTGATGCTGCAGGGCAGCATCAGCTGATATACGCTGTACAAAAGAATCAAGTTCACTTAGATGCTAAAATAAATGACAAAGCAAGAATCGCATAGTGTGAGTATTCATTTTACCTTCTCAGGATCATAAGTCAAGAGTTTATTCAACAGATCAAAACCAGCTTCAGATAGGTTTGGACGCGTGCCAGAGAAAGATGCAGCTGGGAACTTCTCCCTTAATCTGTTGTACCTGACAAAAGATTTAAAAATGGGAAAAGTGTCATACAAAAATATCTTAATCGTTGTACCTGACAAAAGACTCAAAAATGGGAAAACCGTCCTACAAATATATACACTCAGCAGACAAGAACAAAAGTGGGTGTAAATAAACTTACGGTTGTTTGACAAAATTTACTTTGACACCTGGTAATTTAGCATAACCAGGCCATATCTTCTCATTAGGTGTGCCGAGTGTTCTAAATATCTACAAGAAAAGTAGTTTCACCATGAAATACCATCTAATAAAAACTATCGACAGTTAAAGCTATCTACAGCACAGAATATATTGCACTGTTACATGTGGAGAGCACACAGATGACAAATGGAATACCTTGTCTAGCTGTTCGAACTCAGTTTTTCCGTTGAACAATGGTTCTTTGGCCAGAAGCTCTGCCATTATGCATCCCACGGACCACATATCAATAGCAGTAGAGTATTCCTTTGCTCCTAGCAATAGTTCTGGTGCCCTGTAGCCAGCAGGAGCAAAACAGGTTAGTTTTGTTGACAAAAGAACTTACAGTGAAAACTTAGGTAGTCATAACACTGCTGTGGAATCTGATGTTGTCCAGTGACATACCTGTACCACAAAGTCACAACCAGTTGAGTATAAGGTTTTAATGGGCTCCCATATTGACGAGACAGTCCAAAATCACAAATTTTCAACTCACCACGGTTATTCAGCAAAAGATTTGAGGTCTTCAAATCCCTAAAAAAAGAAACACGCGTCAGTACATAGCAAACATCAGAAAAGATTGGATACTGTCTGAAGTAGAAAAATAAAAGGGAAGCCAATCATTACCTATGAAGTACCCAATTGTCATGAAGATATTTTACACCCTCTAATAGCTGAAGCACCAAACATTTAACCTCACTTTGGGTATATGGCTGCTTCATATTCTCCATGACACCCTTGAGATCATGCTCCATGTACTCCATCACCATAAAAATACTGTCTAGACTACTGCCAACTACTACTTCCTTAACATCAACAATTGAAGGGTGATGGAAAGATAGAAGGATATTGATCTCCCTCAGAGAAGTCAACGGGAAACCTTCTCTCTCCTTTTCCATCTTGATCTTCTTCAACGCAACAACCTCACCAGTCTTCTTATCCTTTGCTCTATATACAACACCATAAGTGCCTTCATTAATCTTGTTGAGCCTCTCAAACACATCAACACTTCTGCAACCTTGAAGCATGTTGATACATCGATGAAGAGGCTTAACTGGCTCAGGGGTTTCAGACCTGCGTACTTGGTTCTCCGAACCAGAAGACAAACGGTCTACTGAATCATCATCACTAGCCTCCTCCCTATCAACATCCATATAGTCATCTTTATCCACTTCTAAATCTTCCTTCTCATCGTTGCCCATTCTCCCTGAATCAGTCGACCTTGACATGGTCCTCCCTCCAGAGACATCACTGGTCACAACTTCCCCGAGTTCTGGACTAGGGTCTTCTTACCGCGCCCTAAGTCAGCGAAATCTGCAGGAGTTATGCTTTTCTTTTTCCTGAGCGTTGCCCCTTCCTGCTGATCATCGTTAGCACCCGCCCACCTTGAAGTTGATATGTTCCTCATTGTTGGGTACTCCTCTTCCTCAAGCACTTTATTCTCCTCTGGCTCAAGCACTTTAGTCTCCTCCAGCTCGAGCAGTTTACTCTCCTGTGTCTCGTGCAACTGCTCGGAGGTCTCAGCATTAACAGCAATGTCCACATCCATTGGCGACTTCTCCACCTCCAGCCTCTCTGGAATGTGCCCCTCTGGAATCAGCGGGGGAGGCGGAGGAAGCTCAGCGGGCAAAGACTCCACCTTTTTCTTGCCATTTGCTGTATCAGCGGACACGGATTCCGTCACCTCCTTGCCACTTGTTGTGTCAGAATGTAACGGCGGCTTGTGGCCATCCCTGTCCCAAATTATTGGCGAGAATTTCCTCTTCTTGCTGGGGAATTGGGCTGCCGCCGCCCCACCATCCCTGTTAGAGCTGGACACGACATTCTCTCCCGCTCTGTGCAGCCTCCCGCCGGAGTCATCCGAGGCGCTCCCGCTGAGCACCTCACCAGGCTCCCGGTCCCCCAGCCTCCCCGAAAGGCGGCTCTTGGGCGGCTGCGGGCGGCGGTGGCCATATCCGTTGGAGAATTCCCGGCCACCTCTGCCGCTCCCGCCGTCACGTCGGTCGGCGTCGCTTCGTTGGCGGCCGCCGAGGTGGTGCTGGTCTTTCTCTTTGCTGCTCCTGGAAGCCTCCGCTTCGAGCTCCCGCTCCCTCGCCTCGTAGTCCCTGTAGCCTCCGTGGCGTCCAGCGGCCATAAGCACGGAATCAGAGCCGAGGATGCCGCCCCCAGAAATTCCACGGCAAACCCTAGATCCGTACCAAAACCTAGAAAAAAGTTGCGGCGCGGTTCGGACCTGGGCTGGGGTGCGGATCTGACCTCGAGTCGTGGGCGGGGGCGTCACCAGCCGGCAGCGTGCCAAGGCTGTGGCGGCGGCGGCGGGGGAAAGCGGCGAGGAGAATCCGGGAGGGCGGGCGGGCGTGGTGGGGAGTCGGGGACGGAAGCGAGCGGGTAGGCGCTCCCTTTACGGTTTCGGAGGCTTTCCTTTGGGCGTGTTTGGTAGCCTGCAGGGTTTCCCACCTCGCTGGGTGGCATGGCCGAAGGAAAACAGCCCCCGAGATATGTTGGTGGGTTTGTTTGGTAACCTGCAGCAAAGAACGCCGCATGGGCTGGGCAATTTGTTGTGGCTGTTTGGTTACATCATTGCATGGCCATATGCAACTATGCCTATGTTTGGTTGTATGCAAAGCAACTGCTTATGGCTACCTCTTTCACCTATGGTGATGTTACCCGACAAATAATGGAGCATAAACCATAGCATAGCATAGCATAATAGGATACCGAGTTCACAAACATGTCTATGCAGCACGATCAGAAGCTCATGCTGCATCTGAAGTTTATCAACGGAGGGGTTAATATATATCTCCTCCTACATATTACAGACCACTAATAAGTACCTACTGGTCATCAGGGAATGCATCGACGAACAGGCTACGCAGGTAAGCCCTAAGCCAGGCACACCTCTCCGGCTTGCTCATGCTGGAGTACTTGAGCTGCTCCTCTGCGTTGTCCGCCAGGAAGTCCATTGCCTTGATGATCAACGCTGGAGCGTACATGCTACGTGGCTGAATTGTCCTCACCTTGAAGACGGCCTTCATTTGAGCGAAGTTGGTAATTGGATGGTTCAGTAGCTCCTCGTCCCTGGGGAATGTCTAGTAATGGCATTTTCAAATCGTTAGTGTACAGTATTTGAAGCTGGCTATGAACAAAAGAGTACGACAGTTGGGTTGAATGGAAGGGCAAGCAAACCTAAAGGTGATGAAGCAGCTGAACATCAGCCATCATCAGAGTCGTGCTGGTTTCATACCAAACTACTCCAGGCATGCGCTTCAGTTCGTTAATCCTAACCCACCCGACTCTCCACTTGCTCAGATGGTTGTAGACTTGAGTGCTGGTGATAGTCAGACCAGTGATCTCAAGAACAGCATCGCTGACCTTCCTGATGTACAAATCCTTGAAGCATTTGTCAAACTAGATCCCCTGTTCCACTAGCTGCACTACCCTGTTCAGAACAAATAGGGATAGAGGAGCTGTCCATTGCATTGTCTGCCTCGAAGTAGATCCACTACGCATCTGAGAGTGCACTCTCTTATTAGTCCCCTTGGCAGTCATGTCAGATTGCACATCTGAGTCAGTCACTGAACCATAGGGATTGCATTCAGAGGCAGTACGTCGAGAGGCTTGGAAGCTAACTGATGGTCGAACATCTCGGGCAGTGCATTCTCGCATAGCGCTTGCAGAGGCACTCTCTTCTTACCGCGAACCTGATCCACGAAACACGGCAAGGTCGGCCTAGTCAGGCAATCTATGAACATGAGCAATCTAAGTACGGAGGCTAAGTAACGTGGATTCGTGGTCTACATGTGGAAGAACAACAGATCTATAAGGTACGAGCAACAGATCTACGGTACGAACAAGCATAAGGTTCAGAAAATCTTACATCCACCGGGTGCATCTGCATCTTGTCGTCCGCCTTCATGCCAGAGGTCGCCGTGGAGGCGGTGGAGGTCCTCGGCGAGGTCACCGTCGAGGTCAGCACCTCGGTGGAGGTCGTCGTCGAAGTCGCCTTCGCCGTCACACAAAGCGCTCCAGCCGCCATTGCAAGAGCTCGAATGGAACAAATGGCGGGACTCGATTTGGAGGTGAGCTAAATAGAGTGGTGATTTTTGGCGGGCGGTGACCGAAATCCTCCAGCCTGATTTTCCCCGCTCGCGCCATCTCTGCGTCCTGCAGCTGGGCGGCGCGACGTTCCTCTAGGTCAGCCGCCCGCAGCCTGGCTGCAAGGAAACGACCGATTCGGCCGTTCCCACTAGGCCTGGCCCAAGGGTGCTTTAAGAACCGCGCTATGCAAGTTTCGGGCTGCAGGCAAGCAAACAAGCAGGGTGGTTCTGCAGCCAGCGGGCCTGGCCCGGCTGGCTGCAGGCTACCAAACGCGCCCTTTCTGGATGGACTTTGGGCAAATCCGTGGGCTCCGCGTCGGCGTGGTTTTGCAGGTGGATGATAGGTGGGACAGCGGCTAGCAGTGGTTTTTTTTTAGGGGTTGCAGTGGGTTTATTTGAAACGTGCCTAGATTCAAGGTTCGAAGTTTGGGCTTGGAATTCTCGCGAGAGTACGGAGTACCGCCCAGCCCTTGATCTTTCATATGGCCCAGCATTCCAGAAATTCAGATTGGCTCCCGAGCTCACCTGCTCCTCGTTAAGTAAAAAATTCAAAATAAATAGTAAAACGTTTCAAAAAAATCTGAAAATAATCAGTGATGCACATATACAAATGTTCTACATGCATGCCAAGTTACGTGGTGAATTAAATTTGTAGTACTCTGTGCAAAAAAGACAAAATCAGTAGTCAAAATGAGATTTCAAAATATATTTTCGGATCACAGATTTTGTCTTTTTGCACATAAGACTACGGATGCCAT
The DNA here is from genome assembly GCA_947311845.1 of Poa pratensis. NCBI lineage: Eukaryota > Viridiplantae > Streptophyta > Magnoliopsida > Poales > Poaceae > Poa > Poa pratensis. The sequence goes on from CAMZMU010000047.1 coordinate 34,947,546, forward strand.
TTCACTACTAAATTTGCCACACATGTATAACATTTGTATATGTCCATCACTGATTTTTTTTCAGATTTTTTGGAAAGTTTTACTATTTTTTAGAATTTTTTATTCTGCCAGGAGCAGGTGAGCTCGGGAGCCAAAATGCCTCACTCCAGGCTTTCTCTTTTCTTCTGAAACACAATACAGATAGACGCTCACATACACTCAGAACATACACACGCATATCCTACCCGTATGAATACTTCTAAAAGACTGAGCCAGCGGTCAGGTCTTGAAGTTGACATGAAATTGACAAGTCACCGCAGGCATCTCGATAACGACGGCAACGTTGCTTCCCACTGAAAAATAATTCACCTTTAATGATAAACGTCAGTGTCAAGTCTGGGGATTGAACTCTGATGAGCTGGGTTACAACCACTGATGTAGCCCAACCTCGAACACCTACACCAACTACGCCAAATGGTCCAATGACAAGATCAAGAGTCAAGGCACTTCATGAAAAGGTGACCTCGCTCCTCTCTATGTGTGATTTCGACACCCCTTTGAATTGGTTTGCTACTTTATTAGGATACCTTGTGTGTGCTAAGGTACAACCCTCATGAAGATACTCCACCAAGTGATGAAGATGGACAAGGGTTGAGCCAAGAATATGAGGATGAAGAGCAAGAAATCCCAGCGGCTGGTACTACCGCCGTAGAACACCCGGTACTACCGGAGCAACTACCGCCGAGTCCCAGAAGCTACGGGTGTCTCGATCGCACTTAAGCGGTACTACCGGAAATGCGTCGGTACTACCGGGCCTGCGCAAACGCGGTACTACCGGATATGCGCCGGTACTACCAGGCCTGCGCAAACCGGCGAGCTGAATTAACCTTCAGCGGTACTACCGGGCCGTCTTCGTCGGTACTACCGGGGGTGCGCAAACCTGTGTGCTGAGTTGGCTGTTGGGCCATGTAATCCTAACCCCTCATCTACCTTTTCGTATCTAGACTATAAATAGGTGCATCCCACTTCAGATTTAGTGTTAGACTGAGATTAGACTTGAATTGAGCTTTGCTCCTTTCCACCCCTTGTTGGTGTTGCCTCCTATGGAGATGAATCAAGACCTCCCCTTGTGGAGATGAATCAAGCTCTCCCCTTGTGGAGAAGATCCCTCTAGTGAATTCAAGGCTTCTTCTTGTAGTTGAGACTACTTGCTAATCTTTCCTCTTTGAGTGATTAGATTAGATTGGTTGGGTTGACCAATAAGATAAACAATCCTAAGAGTAAGGTTGCTTGGAGATTGAGAATCGGGGGCTGCCCTTGGGGACTTGTTACCGGTTGATTTCGGCCGTGTTGCTTTGCTAGTTATCTTGTGTTTCACTTTTCCTCTCTTGTGTTCTCCGTGTTCATCGTGTTCTTCGTTCACCCGCCCTCAATCCGTGAAAATCGGGACCTAACCCGCATCATATGGTATCAGAGCAAAGGTTGCCACGGATTGATTTGTGTTTCCACCCTCAAATCCACCAAATTTTTCTTTGTTTATGAGAAATTCGAAAATTTCCACAAAAATAGCCATTTTGGGATTCGAGCGATTCGGTCGATTTGTTGCGTTTTTGGTAGTTTTAGTCCATGGATCTGTTTCTTTAGGACCACCTCCACATTTGTTTGCGTTCCCTAGCCTCAATTTTGCCAATTTCCCACGAAATCGAGGATTTTTCGAGCCCAATTTCCGCCCAAATCGCAACCAAGAACACCAGATCTCTGGCCGCCGGTACTACCGGAGCTTCGCGAACAGCCGGTACTTGATGACGTGAAACACACGTTCGTTGGGAGACCCCAAGAGGAAGGTATGATGTAGTCAGCAGCAAGTTTTCCCTCAGAAAGAAACCAAGGTTCTCGAACCAGTAGGAGCAGCAACTCTTCAGAAGGTTGTCAACGGCGCCAGAAAAATAGCTGTCGAAGGGAGTCTGGACTGTTGACGTGGAATCTGCACACAACACAATCAAACTACTTTGCCCCAACGAAACAGTGAGGTTGTCAATCTCACTGGCTTGCTGAAAACAAAGGATTAAACGTATGGTGTGGAAAATGAGTATTAAATTACAGAGAATGAAAAAGGAACAGTTTGCAGTTTGTGGTTGTTTAATCAGTTTAAAAGAATGGACCGGGGTCCATAGTTCACTAGTGATGTCTCTCCATAAAAGATAACTAACATGTTGGGTGAACAAATTACAGCTGGGCAATTGACGAATAGTGAGCGCATGACAATGCATATACATGACATGTTGATTACTATGATATTTAATTGGGCATTACGACATAATACATAGACCGTTATCCAACAGCATCTATGACTAATAATCCACCGCCGGGTTGTCATCCGAGTCCCCCGTTGGTATTAAGTTGCAAGCAACGGATAATTGCATTAAGTAAAGTGCGTAATGTAAACAAACACATATGCTCGTGGACATAGCATCGTTAGGTTATCCCTAGTGGCAATAGCACATCCACAACCTTAGAACTTTCTGTCACTGTCCCAGGTTAAACGAAGACATGAACCCACTATCTAGCATAAATACTCTCTCTTGGAGTTACAACCATCTACGAGTAACGGAAAGCATGCAAGATCTTAAATAACATATAAGATAGATTGATAATCAACTTGACATAATATTCAATATTCATTGGATCCCAGCAAACACAACATGTAGCATTACAATAATATGATCTTGATCATGTAGGGCAGCTCACAAGATCTAAACATGATGGCACAAAGTGGAGAGACAACCATCTAGCTACTGCTATGGACCCGTAGTCCAAGGATGAACTACTCACGCATCACTCCGGAGGCAGGCATGGCGATGTAGAAGCCTCCGGTGACGATTCCCCTCTCCGGCAGGGTGCCGGGAAGAGGTTATGAACCCTCCCGAGCTAGGGTTGACGACGGCGGCGTCTCTGGATCTTTTCGTGGATTTTTGCTCAGGTACTTAGGGTTTTCGCGTCGGGGGGAATAAGTAGGCGAAAGGGTGGTGGCTGCGGACCCCCGAGGGGCCCACGCCACCCTAGGGCGCGGCAGAAGGGGGGCCCGCGCCCTAGGTGCGTGTGGCCTCCTGGTGGCCCTCCTCTGCTGCTTCTTCGCTCCGTCAGGCGTGTTCTGGAAAAATAGGGACCCCCGTATAGTTTCGTCCAATTCCGAGAATATTTCCAGACTAGCTTTTCTGGAATACAAAAACAGCAGAAAACAGGAACTGGCACTTCGGCATCTTGTTAATAGGGTAGTCCCAAAAAATATATAAAAGTGATATAAAGTAGATGCAAAACATGTAGCAATTGGTATAAAACAAGCATGGAACATCAAAAATTATAGATCCGTTTGAGACGTATCAGTACTACCGGAGCGAGAACAGCGGTACTACCGCCGGGGCCGAATTTTTCAGAAATTTTTCTTTTCCTCGCTTCGTTTTGTCATTTCCTCTTGTTGTTTGAGTCCTTACTGGTGTGTGCAACATCTACGACATCGACAAGCTTCCGCAGCAACGCGTCATCAGCGACAAGCGACGATGACACCACGGACTCGACATCTTCCCTTGTCATTCCTTTGTAAGCCACACTATATCTTTGCAATTACCATGTCCTATTGAGGCTAGCTCTTGACGATTGCTTGGGCTTTGCACATTTGCACCGTGTAGTTTCCGAGCAAAAGTATTGCGCTAGTTGATATATATATATATATCTTGTTGTGACATCAAAAGAAGTGAGTGTGCAAAAGAGAAAAGAATCAAAAGAGACAAGAGAAAAGAAGCAAAAAGTGCCAAATCAAAAGAAAGAAAAAAAAGAAGCCACCACTTGCCATATCTCTTGTAGGAAGCGCGCAAGCTCGATGAACATCTTGTAGGTGGTGCATTGTTGTGCAAATCTAGTAGCCCACCAATAAATTGCAATCGAGCTAGTGGTTCTCCTTGTACTTGTGCAACACGAGCTGATAGTTTTCGCTAGGATCATATGGGTCATTAGCTCACTTCTTGGTTGCATGAGTCCCATTTATCTATCTTTGTGTGTGTTTCTTGATCATTAGTATGGTTGGTGTTTCTTTGGTAATTTGATCATTGTGGATTTTATCTACCTTAGACAATAGACTTTTCGTCGGATTTGCTTGTTTTTTTTGCCACTTCATACCTTCCTATCCTCATAAGTGTGTGTGTTGGGTGTTAGAACCGGATTCTCTTTCGTCAAGCAACTCTGTTCTTTGGATATAGTTTCTGTTGGTTCTCCATTTCCACATATTTCACTTGTTCTTGAGATCATGTTTAAGGGAAGTACAAACGGAAGCTCAAGCTCAGAGGATGATATCCATGGAGGAATTCAAGGTGACAATGGCTATGTCACACACAATGAGTTCGTGGGCCTTCGACACCTTGTTCGTGATGGGCTAGGTCGCTATGAGCGTCGTCTTCAAGCATAAGAAGCCAACTTCAACGACCAAATGGTGCGCGTGACCGAAGCTATCAACAACCTTGCGCAACATCGCTCTTCTTCAAGCTCGCGCCGCACAAGGAGCACTTCAAGGTCCACACAATCACGACATGCCGTCATGATCATCATCATGAAGAACCGCAACAAGCTCGTCAAGAAATTCCAAGGCGCGACGCACATGATCGGCATCGCCATGAAGGGGAACACCCACCTTCGCCTCGAGCGCACCATGACAATGGGCATCAAGAGCAACATCTACCGAATGGTGGACGCCGGGAACAAACTCCTTCACCACCACCTCAACATCAAGATCGTCAAGACCCTTTGGCCAATGACAATGGTGTCCCGGGTGCGCACGACTATGGGGATCAAGGCCGTCGACACCGCCATCCTCCAAGGCCATGACATCACAATCGTGCGCATGGAAACAATGAAGAGCATTATCCTCACCATGAGCCTCGCCAACACCAAGAGCATCATCCTCACCATGAGCCTCGTCACCGCCAAGAGCGTCTGCATGATCGTCACCACAACAACAACTTCGAATCAAGTGATGTGGAGTCCAACCAACATCTTGGTGATGGACTACACCGAAGGATACGTGGTCGTGCATTCCCACCTCCAAACCGTCGAGAAGAAGATGACAACTTGAGCAACCTTCGCTTTGATATGCCCAAGTTCTATGGAACAAGCGACCCGGAAGCATACCTCTCATGGGCACTCAAGGTTGACAAGATCTTCTGAGTCCGACACTACTCCAACAACAAGATGGTGGCCCTAGCATCAATGGAGTTCGAAGATTATGCTCTCTTGTGGTGGGAACAACTTCAAGATTCACGTGTGGACAACCATCAACAACCAATCAACACTTGGGTTGAGATGAAGGAAGCGATGTACAAGCGCTTTGTGCCAAGTCACTACACTAGAGACTTGTACAAGAAGTTGCAATAGTTGAAACAAGGGTTGAAATCCGTTGATGAGTACTATAAGGAGATGGAAATTTCCATGATGAGAGCCAATATTGAGGAATCGGAAGAACAATCCATGGCTCGCTTCATGAATGGTCTAAACTATCCAATCAAGAAGATTGTGGAATTCCAACCCTATGCCACCTTGGTTGAGCTAGTCCATCAAGCAACAAAGGCCGAGCGTCACGTGCTTGAAGAGCTCAAATACCTCAAGGCAAAGGCATTCTTCGCTAACAAGCCTTCATCATCCACGCCTACATCCGCGCAAGCTCCTCCCCAAGCAAACACTAAAGGTTCTCCAAGAGTTTCTACACCATCCACTCAAACTACTCAACCTTTCAAGAAGGCTCCTCCCTCAAGCAATGCACCTCAATGATCTTCGTTCGGCACACGACGATTGCAATGCTACAAGTGTGGAGGACAAGGACACAAATCCTTTGAGTGCACAAACAAGAAAGTCATGATTGTCAATGAGACGGGAGAATATGAGTCTATGAGTGAAGACGAGTATCATGCTTTGAACCAAGCCACCGCAACACAAAATGTTGAAGAAGACTGCAATGACATATATTGTGATGGTGATAACAATCCCTCATTGGTTGTGTCAAGAGCATTAACCACCAATGTTCAAGTAGAAGAAGACCAAAGATGCAACTTGTTTCAAACAAGAGCGGGAATCAATGGAAAGTCTATCAAGGTCATCATCGATGGTGGAAGTTGCCACAACTTGGCTAGTAAAGAGCTTTGCGATAAGCTCAACTTGAAGTTCAAGAAGCATCCACACCCATACCATGTGCAATGGTTGAGCGATTTTGGATCCGTCAAGATCCAACACATGGTGCAAGTTGATACGTCTCCAACGTATCCATAATTTCTGCTGTTCCATGCTTATATTATACCATTTGCTACATGTTTTATATACACTTCATATCACTTTTATGCATTTTCTGGGACTAACCTATTAACAAGATGCCACAGTGCCAGTTCCCTGTTTTCTGCTGTTTTTGGTTTCAGAAAGTTACTTCTGGAAATATTCTCGGAATTGCACGAAACAAAAGGCCAAGTCCCTATTTTTCCAACACGTACACGGAGTCCGAAGGAGAGACGAAGACTCGCCACGAGGTGGCCAAACCACCTGGCGGCGCGGCCCCACCTTCTGCCGCGCCAGCCTGTGGTTTGGGCCCCTCGGGGGTCCGCCGACATCGCCCCTTCGCCTATTTATTCCCCGAGACGTGAAAACCCTAAAACACCGAGCCTTTCATCCAGAACATATTCGCTGCCGCCGCCGTCGTCAACCCTAACTCGGGGGTTCTGAAGCTCTTCCCGGCACCCTGCCGGAGAGGGGAATCATCACCGGAGGGCTCTACATCGCCATGCCCGCCTCCGGAGTGATGCGTGAGTAGTTCATCCTTGGACTATGGGTCCATAGCAGTAGCTAGATGGTTGTCTTCTCCACTTGTGCCATCATGTTTAGATCTTGTGAGCTGCCTATCATGATCAAGATCATCTTATTGTAATGCTACATGTTGTGTTTGCTGGGATCTGACTTATATTGATACCTATGTGGAGCTGAATAATATTATCATGTCTATGTCATTTGTGATCTTGCATGCTCTCCGTTACTTGTTGAAGCCTTGGCCAAGTGAATACTTGTGACTCCAAGAGGGGGTATTTATGCATGATAGTTGGGTTCAACCTCTATTTAACCTGGGATAGTGACAGCAAGTTCTAAGGTTGTAGATGTGTTGTTGCCACTAGGGTAAAACAGCAATGCTTTATTCAAGGATGAATGTATTGTTTACATTACGCACATTACTTAATGCAATTGTCTGTTGCTTGCAACTTAATACTGGAAGGGGTACGGATGTTAACCGGAAGGTGGACTATTTAGGCATAGATGCATGCTGGATAGCGGTCTATGTACTTTGTCGTAATGCCCAAATGAATCTCATAGTAGACACCACAACTCACACATGCATGTTATATGCACTTATCAATTGTCAATTGCCCAGCTGTAATTTGTTTACCCAGCATGTTAGTTATCTTATTGGAGAGACACCACTAGTGAACTGTGGACCCCGGTCCATTCTTTTACATCTGAAATACAATCTACTGCAATCATTGTTCTCTACTGTTTTATGCAAACAGACATCATTTTCCATACGATACGTTTAACCCTTTGTTTTCAGCAAGCCGGTGAGATTGACAACCTCACTGTTAAGTTGGGGCAAAGTAATTTGATTGTGTTGTGCAGGTTCCACGTTGGCACCGGAATCCCTGGTGTTGCGCCGCACTACACTCCTTCACCAACACCTTCGAAGCAACCTCGTTTTCCTACTGGTTCGATAAACCTTGGTTTCATACTGAGGGAAAACTTGCTGCTGCACTCATCATACCTTCCTCTTGGGGTTCCCAACTGACGTGTGACGTACAAGCATTGTTTCTGGCACTGTTGCCGGGGAGATATTCCCTCGTCAACTTAGCGCTAGCAACACGTTTTCTGGCGCCGTTGCCGGGGAAAACCGAATTGCTTCTGCAAGGGGAGTCTCTCACACCCAATCTCTTTACTTTGTTATTTGTCTTGCTTAGTTTATTTTTATTTAGTCTTGTTTGCTCTCTTTATCAAAAACACAAAAAAAATAGTTGTTTAATTCGGTTTGATTTTGTTTTTCAAAATGAGTACTCCTGAGAACACTAAGTTGTGTGACTTCACTAGCACAAACAACAATGATTTCATATGCACTCCTGTTGCTCCACCTGCTTCTACAGCAGAATTTTATGAAATTAAACCTGCTCTATTAAATCTTGTTATGAAAGAGCAATTTTCTGGTGTTAGTACTGATGATGCTGCTGCCCATCTTAATAACTTTGTTGAACTTTGTGAAATGCAAAAGTATAAGGATATGGATGGGGATATTATAAAACTGAAACTTTTTCCTTTCTCCTTGAGAGGAAGAGCTAAAGAATGGTTGCTTTCTTTGCCTAGAAATAGTATTGATTCTTGGACAAAATGCAAAGATGCTTTCATAGGGAAATATTATCCTCCTGCTAAGATTATATCCTTGAGAAGTAGCATTATGAATTTTAAACAACTTGATAATGAACATGTTGCTCAAGCTTGGGAAAGAATGAAATCTTTGGTGAAGAATTTTCTGGTGTTAGTACTGATGATGCTGCTGCACTCATCATACCTTCCTCTTGGGGTTCCCAACTGACGTGTGACGTACAAGCATTGTTTCTGGCACTGTTGCCGGGGAGATATTCCCTCGTCAACTTAGCGCTAGCACAAGTGTCCTTCAAGATTGGAGCATATGAAGATACCGTTGATTGTGATGTTGTGCCTATGTCCGTTTGTCACTTGCTTCTTGGACACCCATGGCAATTTGACAAGGGTGCAATGCATGATGGAAGGACCAATTACTATAGCTTCAAGAGCAACAACAAGAACTTTGTCCTCCGTCCCATGACACCAAGCCAAGTGATTGCCGACAACGTCAAGACAATAGCAAGAGCACAACAAGAGAAAGCTTCTAGTGAGAAGAGTGGAGAGAGAGAGATCCACCAAAATGTGAGTGAGAGCCTCAAGCCAAATGAGGGTGCACACACTAAGAGAGTTCCACAAGGCATGTCCTTGCTTGCCACCAAAAGAGATATGAGAGAGTTGAGAGAAAACCCATCCATACTCCACTATGTCCTAATATGCAAGGGAGAGGTTTCTTTGACTAACAACTTCACAAACCTTTCTCCGTCTTTGATGTCTCTTTTGCAAGAATTTGAAGACATGTTTCCACAAGAAGTGCCAGCGGGACTACCTCCTCTACTCGGCATTGAGCATCGCATCGACCTCATCCCCGACGCCCCTCTACCGAACCGCGCCCCATACCGCACCAACCCCGAGGAGACCAAGGAAATTGAGCGGCAAATACAAGAGCTCCTTTCCATGGGTCACATTCGAGAAAGCTTGAGCCCGTGCGCCGTGCCCGTGATCCTCGTCCCCAAGGCCGACAATACGCTTAGCCTATGCATGGATTGTCGCAACATCAACGCCATCACCGTAAGGTATCGCCACCTGATTGCGTGGATCACACGTTCGCTGGGAGACCCCAAGAGGAAGGTATGATGCAGTATAGAAGCAGTTTTCCCTCAGTATGAAACCAAGATTTAATCGAACCTGTAGGAGCAAGAAATCACTTCGGAAGGTTGCCAGTGGCGCGCTGACGTGGAATCTGCACACAAAACAATCAAACTACTTTGCCCCAACGAAACAGTGAGGTTGTCAATCTCACCGGCTTGCTGAAAACAAAGGATTAAACGTATGGCGTGGAAAACAGTAGTAAATTGCAGAGAATGAAAAGGAACAGTGTTTGCAATTGGTTGTATTATCAGTGTAAAAGAATGGACTGCGGTCCACAGTTCACTAGTGGTGTCTCTCCATAAAAGATAACTAACATGCTGGGTGAACAAATTACAGCAGGGCAATTGACAAAATATTGAGCGCATGACAATGCATATATATGACATGATGATTACTATGATATTCATGTGGGCATTACGACAAAATACATAGACCGTTATTCCAACAATGTCTATGACTAATAATCTACCGCCAGGTTGTCATACCGAGTTCTCCGTTGGTATTAAGTTGCAAGCAACAGATAATTGCATTAAGTAATGTGCGTAAAGTAAACAAATGCATTAGACCTAACGGCGTACCCTTAAGCTAAGCATCGGTTATTTTATCCCTAGTGGCAACAGCACATCTACAATCTTAGAAGTTATTGTCACTCTCCCAGATTACCGGAGGCATGAACCCACTGTCTAGCATAAATACTCACTCTTGGAGTTACAAGCATCTACTTGGCCAAAGCATCTACTAGTAACAGAAAGCATGCAAGATCATAAATAACATATAAGATAGATTGATAATCAACTTGACATAGTATTGAATATTTATCGGATCCCAGCAAACACAACATGTAGCATTACAATAAGATGATCTTGATCATGATAGGCAGCTCACAAGATCTAAACATGATAGCATAAAGTGGAGAGACAACCATCTAGCTATTGCCATGGACCCGTAGTCCAAGGATGAACTACTCACGCATCACTCCGGAGGCAGGCATGGTGATGTAGAGCCCTCCGGTGATGATTCCCCTCTCCGGCAGGGTGCCGGGAAGAGCTTCTGAACCCTCCCGAGCTAGGGTTGACGGCGGCGGCGTCTCTGAAACTTTTCGTGGATAATGGCTCGGGTATTTAGGGTTTTCGCGTCGGGAGGAATAAATAGGCGAAAGGGCGGCGGCTGCGGAGCCACGAGGGCCCCACACCACCCCACGACGCGGCAGGGGGGCCCGCGCGGCCCCATGGTGTGGGCGCCACATGGCTCTCCTCCGTGTCTCCTCTGGACTCCGTCTTCGTGTTGGAAAAATAGGAGGTTCTGTCCAAGTTTCGTCCAATTCCGAGAATATTTCCAGACTAGCTTTTCTGGAATACAAAAACAGCAGAAAACAGGAACTGGCACTGTGGCATCTTGTTAATAGGTTAGTCCCAGAAAATGCATAAAAATGCTATGAAGTGTATATAAAACATGTAACAATTGGTATAATATCAACATAGAACATCATAAATTATAGATACGTTTGAGACGTATCACCACCTTATCCCGCGCCTCGATGACATGTTGGACGAGCTATGTGGTGCCACTATATTTTCCAAAATCGATCTTAAGAGTGGATACCACCAAATACGAATGAGTGAAGGTGACGAATGGAAGACCGCTTTCAAAACTAAACTTGGCCTTTATGAATGGTTAGTCATGCCATTTGGTCTTTCCAATGCACCTTCCACATTTATGCGTCTTATGAACCATGTTTTGCGACCTTTCATTGGAAAATTTGTTGTGGTATACTTTGATGACATCTTGATCTATAGCAAATCTTTGGATGAGCACACTTCACATGTTGCTTAAGTTTTGTTCGCTCTTCGAAGAGAAAAGCTTTTTGCAAATCTTTCCAATGCACTTTTGCAACGAACAAGCTTGTTTTCTTAGAATTTGTTGTTTCTTCCAATGGAGTTAAAGTTGATGAAACAAAAATCAACGCAATTCGCCATTGGCCATTTCCTATGTCACTTGCCGAGTTGACACGTTTTCTTGGATTTGCCGGATTCTATTGCCGCTTTATTGAGAACTTTTCCGCCATTGCTTGCCCTCTTCATGAACTTACCAAGAAAAATGTACCGTTCATTTGGGGCCATGAGCAAGATTTTGCCTTCAATGAGCTCAAAAGGTTGTTAACCAAAGCTCCCCTTCTTGCTTTACCGGATTTTTCCAAGACATTTGAAATTCATTGTGATGCTAGTGGTTTGGGCATTGGAGCCGTGCTTATGCAAAATGGTAGACCAATTGCTTACCATAGCAAAAAACTTGATGGAGCCCGTTTGAATTATCCCATCTATGACAAAGAATTGTTTGCTTTGATTCACGCTTTAGATGTTTGGCAACAGTACCTTCGTCCTAAGGAGTTTGTCATCCACTTCGACCATGAGTCCTTGAAGTTTTTGAAAACTCAAACAAGTTTGAACAAATGACATGCTAAGTGGGTTGAGTTCATAGAATCCTTTCCCTATGTCATCAAGTACAAAAAGGGCAAAGAGAATGTTGTAGCGGATGCTCTTTCCCGCAAAACCAACCTACTTACGCATCTTGAAATCAATGTTTTGGGTTTGGAGGAGATCAAGAATCTTTATGCCATGGACACTTTCTTTGGTCCAATTTTTGCCATGTGGACAGAACATAAAGGCATTGATGATTTCTATTTGCACAAATGATTTTTGTTTAAGGCTAACAAACTATGCATACCTGAGTCTTCGCTACGTTTGGTTCTTTTAAAGGAATCACATGGAGGATCACTCATGGGCCACTTTGGTCGCGACAAGACCTACGCCATGCTCGCCACCAACTATTATTGGCCACGAATGAAGCGTGACGTGGAACGCCTAGTACGACGAGGTTCGACATGCCTCAAAGCTAAGTCTACTCTAAACTCTCATGGCTTATATACACCATTGCCTATTCCACATCACCCATGGTCCGACATAGCTATGGATTTCGTCTTAGGACTCCCACGCACTAAAACAAATAAGGATTCCATATTTGTCGTCATTGATCGATTCTCTAAGATGGCACACTTCATACCAAGCAACAAGACCGACGATGCTTCACATATTGCTACTTTGTTTTTTAGGGAAATCGTCCGTCTTCCTGGAGTGCCCAAGACCATTGTGTCTGATCGCGACATCAAGTTCGTAATCTCCACCGCCTACCACCCTCAAACAGATGGCCAAACCGAAGTGGTGAACCGAAGCTTATCCACCCTTCTTCGAGTGTTGATCAAGCCCAATCTCAAGAATTGGGAAGAGTGCATCCAACACGCCGAGTTCGCCTACAATCGAGCGCAACACCGAGCAACAAAGCAAACACCATTTGAAGTTGTTTATGGCTTCAACCCCCACACCACCCTTGACATCCTTCCGCTACCACTTGATAACCCACAAGTATAGGGGATCGCAACAGTCTTCGAGGGAAGTAAAAACCCAAATTTATTGATTCGACACAAGGGGAGACAAAGAATACTTATAAGCCTTAACAGCGGAGTTGTCAATTCAGCTGCACCTGGAAAAGCACTAGTAACAGGGGTGATGTGAAAGCAGCAGTAATATGAGAGCAATAGTAACAGTAACACAGCAGCAGTAGCAGTAACACAGAGGCAATGGCACCAGAAAATAGTTGATACTACTTCTAATGGCATATTGGACCGAATGAGTATTTGATGATGACAGATGGACCGGGGTTCCCAGCTATCTACACTAGTGGTAACTCTCCAATAACAAGTGTAGGGTGAACAAATTACAGTTGGGCAATTGATAGAATTGAAATAGCATTAAGACAGAACATCTAGTCTATTAATCATACGTAGGCATGTTTTCCATATATAGTCATATGTGCTCGCAATGAAAAACTTGCACAACATCTTTTGTCCTACCAGCCCGTCTGTAGCGGGGCCTCAAGGGAATCTACTGGTAATTAAGGTACTCCTTTTAATAGAGCACCGGAGCAAAGCATTAGCACTTAGTGAAAACATGTGATCCTCATATCTAACCCATCCCCTCCAGTTATCCCAGTTGCTGTCACTCTGGGGCCTCGGGTTCCGGACAGAGACATGTGCAAACAACTTGTAGATACAATCTAAGCAATAATTATAGAGCTTAAATCTGAGATCATGCCACTCGTGCACTAGTGACAAGCATTAAACACAACAAGATTGCAGCAACAATAACTTCACAAACTTATAGATAGACTGATCATAATGTAACAATTCATCGGATCCCAACAAACACAACACTGATTACATCAGATGGATCTCAATCATGTAAGGCGGCTCATGAGATCATTGTATTGAAGTACATGGAGAGAGAGTACCAACTAGCTACAGCTAGAACCCGTAGTCCATGGGAGAACTACTCACAAACCATCATGGAGTCGAAGTGGAGGCGGTGGAGTAGATGGAGATGGCTTCGGGGGTCAATCCCCGTCCCGGCAGGGTGCCGGAACGGGAACTTCTGACCCCCGAAACTTGTCTTCGATGGCGGCGGCGCTGCGGAACCCTTTCTGGAATATGACCGATTGATTTATGGTTTTCGAGGCAGGAGGATTATATAGGCGAAAGGGCGGCGCGAGGGGGTGGCCGAGTCGGCCTCACCACGTGGTGGCGCCACCCCCTCCAGGCCGCGCGGGGACATGGTGAGGAGGCCGTGGGCCTCCCCCGGCTTGCCCTTCTGGCTCCGTGTACGTGTCGGGAAAATAGGAGGTTAGGCTTTTGTTTCGTCCAATTCCGAGAATATTTCCTTAAGTAATTATCTGGAATAGAAAAACAGCAGAAAACAGGAACTGGCACTGTGGCATCTTGTTAATAGGTTAGTCCCAGAAAATACATAAAAATGATGTATAATGCATATAAAACATGTGACATCGATATATAAAACAAGCATGAAACATCAGAAATTATAGATACGTTTGAGACGTATCAAGCATCCCCAAGCTTAGTTCCTACTCGTCCTCGAGTAGGTAAACGATAAAAATAAAATAATTTCGGAAGTGACGTGCTACCAACATAATCTTGATCCAATAGTGATGTAAGGCATGTGAGCTGTGATCAAATCATTCAAAGCAAATGTCTATAATTGATATTAAATAAGAGATAATAAAGCAAGATAGTTAAACAAGTTAAAAGTTTTCATGAATGATTGCTTTAAAGACATGAAACCGTACAAGGTTCATTAAAGATGTTTTAAGTATCCAGTGTAGGAGTTCTATCCTTCAATTCCAATCATCAAGTAAATTTTAACAACACTAGGAAAGGTGCCCGTGCGTTGCAACGGGAGAAAAAAAATTCCACTGTCCACATTCTGCCTCATATTTGACCAACTCGTACATCAGTAATGTTAGTTCACTCTTTCATCTTGCCACTGCCAAATGAGCTCCACTCACACCACCATCGTCAAATCAGCATGACCTCTTGAGGAAAAGTCCAGTTGTAACTCTTGAGCTGGTCGGAGAAGAACGAAGCTGCGGAGGCGATTGTCAACCGCACTCCTCGATGTTGGATCGCCCTCCCTGATGATACCGAAAAAAAGGTTATGAAAAATAAAGTGATCGAACCTGAACCAGTCATTTAGCCAAAAAACCCATGAACAAAATCAAAGAAATCAAATAGTCTTCCTCTCATGTCCTCTTGTAAAAGATCAAAAACTTTGCTGTTTCACGGATCGGATAATTCTGCCCATGATTTACACCAACATTGCCCGAGCTTCAGCACCAAGAGGGGCATCAATCTACCTTCAGCCGATGCACATAGGGTGGTATCCAAGAACTTGAGCTTCTTCGAGTGAATTATGCAATGCACTTGGCTCATGTTTTGCCACGCCTTGAACTGCCAGGAGAGAATTAAACCTGTAACATGTCCGTAACCAACTACCCAGCTCCTGATTTTTACGGAAGCTTTCCAGCTTATACGAAGAATGCATGCTCCGGATGGACTTGTGCTTCTTGATATAATCAGCACCTCTCCAAATACATGTTGAATTGAGGCTGTAAGCTTTAGCTGTTTCCAGGATAGTGGGCAAGCTGAAGTAGGAGAAATCTGATGATCATTCAGCTATGCAAAGAAAATTTCTGTTCAACATACCAAGCAATAACATGGTTGACGGAAAATCCAATGCTTACACAAATTTTGCATACCAGATTAGCAAGCTGGCCGACGGCAGCGCGCCCCGGCAGCGTTCTCCACGCTTTATAGCCGATCTGCACGATGACGGCCAAGGTGGCTGTGATTTTCCGGCGTGTACACGGTGAGGGAGGCGTGTATGGTCTGGGTGGAGACCGGTGTGGGGAATCGAGGTTGGAGACGAAGGTGGCCAACACGCACGAGAACGGCGAGAGGAAATTTTAAAAAACGCGTACAGTTGGATTATTAATTATTTCCTTCGTGTAAGTATTTCAGTTCATATGCATACACATATGGCCATAGGTGCTTTAATGTTTCACCATAAGAATTTCAATGTACAACGTCGACTGTACGTTACAAATAAACATGGTGCATATCAGAATTAAATACCTCAACATCGAGATGCACCTTATACTGATTTCCTAGCCAGTTAAAGTGAACTGAGCCAGATCGTGCCTTGGCCAACAAATAACAAATAGTGCGTAGCAGAATTACATACCTCAATATCGACATGCACGTTCTTCTGATTTCCTAGTCAGTTAAAGTGGACTGATTCCGATCATGTCCTGGCCGACGCTACGGCGTGGCATGAGGAGCATACGCTTCCGGCAATCCGACATCCAGCAGGGTATTTGAACACGCATCAAACGATGCCTCCATGGCCATGAACGCCGGTGGTACTGCTTGGTGGGGCCTAAGGCTTCGTCTTGCCGCAGCCGGCCGCCGGCCGCCGGCACGTTTCTGATGTTTGTTAACCGTGATGTAGCAACTTCGATCAAACGTGGCCCACTGTTTGTATCATCGACGCCAGTTTCAGCAGCCCTGTGCGAGTCATAGCCCCGATCTGATCTTTGGATGCTGCAACAGCGCCGCCGCGTACTCAACTACTTATCTCTCGACAGAGCCGACGGCCCAATCTGATCTTTGGATGCTGCAACAACGCCGCCGCGTACTCAACTATCTCTCGACAGAGCCGACGGCCGGGAATTTTTTTGGACGGCAGAGCATGACTGCCGACTGTGGTACAGTGGAGCATTGCGATCCGCGTGCATGATCGGTCGAGTTCTTCCGGCTGTATGGTCGCGGGTCATTTGATCCGTCGCGTCAGGCCTCGGCTCGTCGTGTGAGGGTTCGCGGCGCCGTTCCACCGGAATATCATCACGCTGGACGTGATGGTGCCTTCAATCCGCCGACGGACTGCTATCGTGGCTTGGATAGATGTTCAAAGTTGACCCGTTTCACTATTCCCAATCGTAGGAGCCACTGAAGTACGCGCATGAGCAAAGGCGTGGCCGCGATGCTGATTAGCCGGAGTCACGCCGCGAACCTGATAGCCAACGCAGGCCGGCCGGCCGGCCGGAGAAAATCGCCCCGCGCGTTTCCATGTCGATGTCATGGCCTTGGCCTAGTTCGAGGACGGAGTAGACGATGTCTCGATCTTCTAGAGATATATATATAGAGGAGTAGACGTCGAGATCGAATCAGTGTCGGTTGTCGTAATCAACGATGGCTCTTTACACGGCCGGCCCATGGAACGATCAATCAGAGAGAAACACGATCGGGGCCGGCCCATGGAACGATCAATCGGAGAGAAACACGATCGGGCACACGACAAGGATTCCAAACCAAAGAGACGTCCGTAAATCTCAGAAAAAAAACAGGCGTCCGTATGTGGCTTCCAGTCTTTTTTTTTTGAGAACACAGTACAACACAGACGCTCACAAATACGCACATACACTCACCCCTATGAACGCACGCACGCACACCCTACCCCTATGAGCACCTCTGAAGGACTGAGCCGGCAGATCTTGAGGTTGACGAAGTCACCACAGGCGCCTCGCTGTTGACGGGCACGTCACCTACCACTGAAAGAATAGCGCCGGATAATCCTGGAATAAATCCAGATAAATGCAAACGCCCATGCCAAGTCTAGGACTTGAACCTGGGTGGGCTGGTTCCACCACAGGGAACCCAACCATCAGAGCCAAGCTCCGTTTGCTATGTGGCTTCCAGTCAACGGACCGAAGCATTGTTGGATTAGAAAACTCCTTCCTTTTCTTAGCTATCGATGATGGATTGAAAAAAAAACAGGCGTCCGTACGTGGCTTCCAGTCAACGGACCGAAGCATTGTTGGATTAGAAAACTCCTTCCTTTTCTTAGCTATCGATGATGGATTGACTCGGGCCGAAACGTTTTTTTTTATTTGAACCGTTACTATCCACTTATTGGTGGCATGGTGGGTAAATATGTGATTTGGTGGAGGGCAAAATCGACAAAAAAAATGACGTACCACAAGAAACTTTAATGCTTTTATTATTAGGTATAGATAGAGTACGGATCCAGTCAAGTAAATATAAACATGAACGTCATGAATCAACTGTTTCGAAGCCTACTCAACCGGTGAGCGTAAGCATTTGGTATTGGCACCAGGATGTTATGGCTAAGAGAACATTAATGGGGGTTTGGAAGGCCAATGGAAGATAGTCTCACAAAACTATAGGTGATCATTAGACAAGAGGAAGTCTTATAATCGAAGCTATGTAAGGAGTAGTGATTGCCATGCAAATGATGCACATAGAGCTATATGTGTATGAAAGCTCTCCAATGGAACTAGTGGGGGTGCATCCAACTTGGTTGCTCACGAAGACCTAGAGCACTTTTGAGGAAGCTCATCATTGGAATATACAACCCAAGTTCTATAGTGTAAATTCCCCACATAGTTATACTAGTAAAACATGAAAACTCTCTCACATGGAGTATAGGTGCTAAACATGAGCACAAATGATGACTATGAATACTGCAGGTGCTGAAACATGAGCACAAGTCTGGATAAAGGATAGTAATGTTGCCCATTTTTTCTTTATTCCTTTTTTTTTCCTTTTTTCCTTTTTTTTATATTTTTTCTTTTTCTGTTTCTCTTGTCGATGGCCTCCATGGCTCTTTTCACTTTTAGGGGCAACATTCTAATATGACAACACACTTTTTTGGTACAAATAACTCATGATGTATGAAACGGTATGCCTCTGCCAGTGTAGCAGGATGTGCAATGATCTAGCGTAACATGGGTAAACCACACATCAGCTGTATAGAATCATGCAAAGCAATATATAAATGATAAATGACAACAAGTCATGTAATGTAAAATGGAAGTTGCATAGCAATATATCTCGGAACAACTATGGAAATGCTGTGGTAGGTAGGTATGGTGGCTGTTTTGAGGAAGATGTATGGGCTTATGTGTAGGAGAACAAGAGGAAGTCCTCCCACGGGTTTGGATGTACTGGCGAAGTATGCACAACTCTCAATGTGAGCAGAAGGCAATGCACAGCACCGAAGAGGCTAGCAAATTTGGATGGTGGAAGTGCCAAAAACCGTAGCTTAACATTAGTCAAAAGAACTCACAAGCTTATTGCAAACAACTAGCAGGATCAACTTTAAGAGCATGATTAAAATTCACTCCAAGAAGAGCCGTTCACGGCGGCACAAGTACCCCGCTAGATCCCTCGACCTTCAGCACAACTCAGTCATTACGATGAACCTTTAGACATGGAAAGCTATCAAGTCCGACTACACCTTCAACAATTTAAGTAGAGTTTGTAGTACGGTAGAAGCTTAAAGACAACAATCCACTAATGATTTTAAATTAATTAACCAACAAGATTTACCATCTATTACTTATTACCTCAAAACGTTTGCAAAGAATCAGGTTATCAAAGTTCAATGATCTACGAGATTATGCAAGTTTTTTCATTATACCACTACCACATGCAACATTTTCTGAACCAACACATCAACCAAGCAACTCTACAAACAAATATAAGTGAAGTAAGAGAGTACTTTCTACAAAAGAACTAATAGCTCTGAACAAGAGATACATGAAAACCAAGAGCTAGAAGCTAAACAGTGCAAAAACTGAATATTCAACAAATATAAGTGAAGAATAGGAGTATTCGAATGAAAAAGCGGAGCGTGTCTCTCTCCCAAACAAGATAGATAGGATCCAATATTGTATGATCAGAAAATAAAAATAACAAACTAAAAATAAAAGCACACAGACGCTCCAAGAACAGCACATATGATGTGAAAGAATTAAAATATAGTTTCACTAGAGATGACCTAATAAGTTGTTGATGAAGAAGGGGATGCCTTGGGCATCCCCAAGCTTAGACGCTTGAGTCTTCTTGAAATATGCTTGGGTGACCCACGGGGGCATCCCCAAGCTTAGGTTCTTCACTCTTCTTGATCACATTATATCATCCTTCTCTCTTGACCCTTGAAAACTTCCGCCACACCAAACTTCTCATAAACTTCATTAGAGGGGTTAGTACTCAAAAACATTAATCCACTTTGGTTCTGTTGTGACACATTGCAAGAACTCAATAAAACATTAGCTAAAGCCCTCCACGTCTTGAAAGCCTTACTTAAAGTCCACAAGAGACAATGCAAAAAAAACAGAGACATAATCTGTCAAAACAGAACAGACAGTAAAGATGAATTTTTTCGAGGCACTTCCGTTGCTCAAATCAGAAAATGCGAAACTAACGAAAGATGCGTACATATCTGAGGATCACGCACAAAAATTGGCAGAATTTTTCAATTTTTCTGGAATTTATAAAGCTCAAAATGGTGGACAGCAAAAATCTGTCCCTGTGCAGAAATCCAAATCTATCATCATCTAATCATTAGAGACTCTTCTTGGCACAACAATTCAAAAAAGTAAAGATACAAAGGAGTTGTTACAGAAGTAAGCAGCTCCTTGACTCAAAAAGTAAAGAAAAATTTCAGAAATAAAACATGGGTTGTCTCCCAAGAGCGATTTTCTTTAATGCCTTTTAGCTAGGCTTGATAGTTTTAATGATGCTCTCATGAAAATAGAAAATGAAGCAAAAAGGAGCATCAAGAAGCAAATTCAAAACACATTTAAGTCTAACCCACTACCTATGCATAGGAATCTTGTACACAAATAAATCCATAAAGAACAAAGTGACAAGCATAGGAAGATAAAACAAGAGTAACTTCAAAAATTTCAGCATATAGAGAGGTGTTTTAATACCATGAAAATTTCTACAACCATATTCTCCTCTCTCATAATAATTTTCAGTAGCATCATGAACAAACTCAACAATATAAATATCACATAAAGCATGCTTTTCATGATCTACAAACACATAATTTTTATCAAGCTCAAAAATAGGTGGATTAAAACTTTCAAACCCACTTTTAACAATAATATAACAAGATGATTGATCAATCTCAAAAGATATGGGACTCCTAGATAAATTCAAGACCTCTCCAATCCCATTTTCAATAGTAGTACAATTAATATTATCAAGTAACACAGGACCATCATCTAGAGCCTTATCACAAATATTTTCCAAGCAAAACTCCTTAGTACCATGCATTTCGAAATTAGGCACAAATAAAGGATTATCATAAGATTTATCAAAATAGCATGGATTATCATAGATAACAGTAGCATAATTATTCTCACAAGTTTTACTCATAGGGAATATTTCAAGAGAATCCACAGGAACATAACATTCATCCTTCTTTGGTAAGCATGGAGGACAATCAAATAATGTAAGAGATAAAGAGTTACTCTCATTAGAAGGTAGGCATGGGTAGCTAATCCATTCTTCCCCCTTTTGTTCATCACTCTCCTCCTCTTTTTCAGCCAATGAGCTTTCAGCTTCAGTAGTAGTTTCTTCTTCCACAGGTTCCTGCAAGACAATGGTCTCTTCTTTTTGAGGATGTCTTTTCTCAAAAAATTCAGTAATATAAGGATTATCATTATAATACTCAAGGCAATATCCAAGCATAGCAAAAGTATCAGATTTATAAGGAGCTTCATCTCTATTTTTAAGCAAAGCTGAAATTTCATAAGCTCCCATAAAGACAAAAAATTCTTCAATTTGCTCAAGTTTATCAAAGTCATAATATCCTCTAGCATAAGAAGCTAAAGTTTCATTATCATTATAATCCCATTGAAAAGGGAGGTGTTTATGCTCCCTACAACAACGAGATTCATTAAAGCACCAAGATTCATCATATGTAGAACACAAATCTATACCAAAATTATGCAGTTTAATTACTTGTAGTGAGAGATACTTCCCCTTTTCAGACCAAAGGTGTTCATTTAATTTATATTCCTTATCCTTAGTGAGCCATCCTGACAAATAAGATCTAGTTTTCCAGAAAATAGGCATGGCAACAGTTTTTTTAGATTTTCGATTTTAATTTTTTTATGGATTTTCGGGTATATAAGAAAAATAAAACAAGACGAAAATAAACTAGACAAAAGTAAACTAAACAAAAAACAATTAAACAAAAATAAACTAAGCACAATAAAACTAGACAAAAGTAAACTAGACAAGACAAAATAAAATAAAAACAGAGAGACAAGTAAAGTGTACTCCCCAGGTGAACTTATGAGTAGAGCTATGCTCCCCGGCAACGGCGCCAGAAAATAGTCTTGATAACCCACAAGTATAGGGGATCGCAACAGTCTTCGAGGGAAGTAAAATCCAAATTTATTGATTCGACACAAGGGGAGACAAAGAATACTTATAAGCCTTAACAGCGAAGTTGTCAATTCAGCTGCACCTGGAAAAGCACTAGTAACAGGGTTGATGTGAAAGCAGCAGTAATATGAGAGCAATAGTAAGAGTAACACAGCAGCAGTAGCAGTAACACAGAGGCAATGGCACCAGAAAATAGTTGATACTACTTCTAATGGCATATAGGACCGAATGAGTATTTGATGATGACAGATGGACCGGGGTTCCCAGCTATCTACACTTGTGGTAACTCTCCAATAACAAGTGTTGGGTGAACAAATTACAGTTGGGCAATTGATAGAATTGAAATAGCATTAAGACAGAACATCTAGTCTATTAATCATACGTAGGCATGTTTTCCATATATAGTCATACGTGCTCGCAATGAGAAACTTGCACAACATCTTTTGTCCTACCAGCCCGTTTGCAGCGGGCCTCAAGGGAATCTACTGGTAATTAAGGTACTCCTTTTAATAGAGCACCGGAGCAAAGCATTAGCACTTAGTGAAAACATGTGATCCTCATATCTAAACCATCCCCTCCAGTTATCCCAGTTGCTGTCACTCTGGGGCCTCGGGTTCCGGACAGAGACATGTGCAAACAACCTGTAGATACAATCTAAGCAATAATTATAGAGCTTAAATCTAAGATCATGCCACTCGTGCACTAGTGACAAGCATTAAACGCATCAAGATTGCAGCAACAATAACTTCACAAACTTATAGATAGACTGATCATAATATAACAATTCATCGGATCCCAACAAACACAACACCGATTACATCAGATGGATTTCAATCATGTAAGGCAGCTCATGAGATCATTGTATTGAAGTACATGGGAGAGAGAGTACCAACTAGCTACAGCTAGAACCCGTAGTCCATGGGGGAACTACTCACAAACCATCATGGAGTCGAAGTGGAGGCGGTGGAGTAGATGGAGATGGCTCCGGGGGTCAATCCCCGTCCCGGCAGGGTGCCAGAACAGGAACTTCTGACCCCCGAAACTTGTCTTCGATGGCGGCGGCGCTGCGGAACCCTTTCTGGAATATGACCGATTGATTTAGGGTTTTCGAGGCAGGAGGATTATATAGGCGAAAGGGCGGCGCGAGGGGGTGGCCGAGTCGGCCTCACCACGTGGTGGCGCCACCCCCTCCAGGCCGCGCGGGGACATGGTGAGGAGGCCGTGGGCCTCCCCCGGGCTTGCCCTTCTGGCTCCGTGTACGTGTCGGGAAAATAGGAGGTTAGGCTTTTGTTTCGTCCAATTCCGAAAATATTTCCTTAAGTAATTATCTGGAATAGAAAAACAGCAGAAAACAGGAACTGGCACTGTGGCATCTTGTTAATAGGTTAGTCCCAGAAAATACATAAAAATGATGTATAATGCATATAAAACATGTGACATCGATATATAAAACAAGCATGAAACATCAGAAATTATAGATACGTTTGAGACGTATCACCACTTCATGAACGAGTCAACATGGACTTCTACAAGCGCATCGCCTACATGAAAAAGATACATGAAGACACAAGATCGACACTTGAGAAGCACAATGAACTCCATGCCACCAAGATGAACAAGAACAAGCGCCCCATGATCTTTGAAGAAGGTGATCTAGTTTGGCTACATCTACGCAAAGACCGCTTCCCCGACGAGAGAAAGTCTAAGCTAGCACCCAGAGGAGATGGCCCGCTCAACGTCCTCAAGCGCATCAACGGCAATGCCTACAAGCTTGACATCCCCAAGTCCAAGTACGGCGTACATGACACCTTCAACGTCGTCGACATCTCGCCTTACCATGGGAATTCAAGTGATGATGAGAGCGAAGAGTCGAGGACGACTCTTTCCCAAGGGGGGGAGATGATGTAGCCCAACCTCGAACACCTACACCAACTACGCCAAATGGTCCAATGACAAGATCAAGAGTTAAGGCACTTCATGAAAAGGTGACCTCGTTCCTCTCTATGAGTGATTTCGACACCCCTTTGAATGGTTTGCTACTTCATTCGGATACCTTGTGTGTGCTAAGGTACAACCCTCATGAAGATACTCCACCAAGTGATGAAGATGGACAAGCGTTGAGCCAAGAAGATAAGGATGAAGAGCAAGAAATCCCAGCGGCCGGTACTACCGCCGTAGAACACCCGGTACTAACGGAACCGCCCGGTACTACCGGAGCAACTACCGCCGAGTCCCAGAAGCTACGAGTGTCTCGATTGCACTTAAGCGGTACTACCGGAAATGCGTCGGTACTACCGGGCTTGCGCAAACGCGGTACTACCGGATATGCGCCGGTACTACCGGGCCTACGCAAACCGGCGAGCTGAGTTGACCTTCATCGGTACTACCGGGCCGTCTTCGTCGGTACTACCGGGGGTGTGCAAACCTGTGTGCTGAGTTGGCTGTTGGCCCATGTAATCCTAACACATCATCTACCTTTTTGTATCTAGACTATAAATAGATGCATCCCACTTCAGATTTAGGGTTAGACTGAGATTAGACTTGATCTGAGCTTTGCTCCTTTCCACCCCTTGTTGGTGTTGCCTCCTATGGAGATGAATCAAGGCCTCCCCTTGTGGAGAAGATCCCTCTAGTGGATTCAAGGCTTCTTCTTGTAGTTGCGACTACTTGCTAATCTTTCCTCTTTGAGTGACTAGATTGGATTTGTTGGGTTGACCAATAAGATAAACAATCCTAAGAGTAAGGTTGCTTGGAGATTGAGAATCGGGGCTGCCCTTGGAGACTTGTTACCGGTTGATTTCGTCCGTGTTGCTTTGCTAGTTATCTTGTGTTTGACTTTTCCCCTCTTGTGTTCTTCATGTTCATCGTGTTCTTCGTTCACCCGCCCTCAATCTGTGAAAATCGGGACCTAACCCGCATCAACCACCCTCATAACCAACCAACCACATGTTGGTTCCCAGGTCCAGTTTTCTCACTCTTGCCAGTCAAGCAAGCAGATTACACATAAGCGCGCGCTAGGCGTCGGACAAGTTTCTCGACTGCTGATCGTTCCATCACATTCAATGTTCATGAAACAATGCATGCACCCACCATTTCCCTCTCGCGGGTGGAGTACGTCGGAGTAATAAGCACTAAATCATTCACTTGAAAAAGCGTACCATTCACCTCGAGGATCGAACCCCCAGGTCGCCCCAACAATCAAACGCACAACGCATAATAAGCAAATAACATAGATACATACAACAATGGCCTTGGCCTGGCCATACTCATCCTTCAGCCTTGACCCCAACATCCTCACCTCCATCCTTCACCCTCAGCATCTTCCGCCTCTGTCTCATGCAGTTCGCTGGAGCCAGCTTCGGACGAGCATCCCGTCATGGAAGCTCTTCCTGATGGTCTCGACCTAGAACACGAAATCAAAGGCATCCGCGACAGAGCTCAAAAGACCATGGGTTGCCATGGGGGATGAGTTCTAACTCACTAGATCAAGCTCTGGTAAGATCGGTGGTCCAAATTGAGGTTAGTAATTTTCCATTTTCTCGATGTTGCGTATGTTTTTCTGAGATGCCACAAAACTTATATGTGTTTTGCTACGAACATACGAGCGATACGCTGCTACGATTTTGGGCGCTTGTTGTAAATGTTGCTTCAATGCTGCAAATGTTTTGTGCAATGGGAATTTGTTGTATACTCATATCCGTTTGATGCATACTCATGTGATTTTTCATGTATATCTGTTTTGAGAATGATGTGGTGCATTTTGTACTGTATTTTATCCGCCGCGGAATGAATGCTACAACGATGATTCAATAGTACAAAAGTTTGTTGCGCAGGTGGGTTATTCCTCCGGAATAAGCGTCGTCCTTTCTCCTTTCCCTTGTGTGCCCATCAAAGCACATAGGCGAAGCCCACCAAAAATGCTAGTTGCCTGAGAGTGGTGTTTTGGCTCCCGATCTCACATGCTCCTGTCCAAATAAAAATCAAAATGAATAGCAAAACATTTTAGAAGATTCATTGCCGTTGATACAAACCAATTGCATAACGAGATTGGTCCGGTAAACAAAACTTATTTTACCTTTCTTAGACTTGTTATTGATACCTTGCCAAGCACCTACTTCCCGGATTCAATAAACATTGGGTCTTCTAGGAAAAAAAACTACGTACTACATCCAAAATCCGGATCGAAGGTATCAGGTAGGAGGCCTATGAGTGACAGAAACACGGTCCTGAATTTATTGATGCATATGGGATGAGGGGGACCCATTATCTTAAGGCTATGGTTGGGTTTTACCTTAACGAATCTCCTAGTATTCGCGAATGCCTACTAGAGCTCCAATCATAAGTACATGTAATTGCAAATAGTTGAGAGGATATTAGCGGTGGTCTCTCCCACATTAAACTGCAATGAGGAGAATCAACTTAGTAACTTGACTAATTAATTATGTACAATTCTGTCACACCTTTCACCACTATTCCACACTCATATTATGTTACTCTATGGTTATATATTAATGCATAAACTAACTTTTATTTTCGTGTTCTTTATTATCTTCCAAACATGCCCTTTATGCATGCAAAGTTACTCTAATTTTATTTCCTAGATGAAGCAAACTTTCGGTGTCCGTAGAATTGTATCAGTGGTTGATATCTATACCTAATAATAAATGAGCCAAGGCTTCTTGTGGTACGTCATTAAAAGTACCCCCAAAGTTGACACAAATTACATAGCATGCCACCGCCGAGTCAAATTGCGCACGTATCCATTCGCTGTTCCCAAGTCCCAACTCCCAACCCCTCCCCAGTCGAGATCCACACGCGCCGCCGTCCCTCCTCGCCTCCGGTTCCCCACCGCCGGAAGGTGCCCTCGCCCCTCCAGGTTCCCCTCGCCGCCGGTCGGTCGGTGCCTATTTTATTTCCTCTGCGCTTCCAGGTTCTCGCGTCCTGTGCTGGTGACCCCACTCGCTGCTCTGGCCGCCTTGATCCCGTTGTCTTGCTGCTTTGGATTTTCTTGGGTCGCCAATGGAGAGGGTTTGTCTCAACGGCTCCGGCTTCGGTTCTTGACGCAGAGAACGGCCGACGGCGGACACCAAACCGTCCGCCCCGGCGACTAGCACGGCGCCTAAGTCCTGCAGTTCGACCTCTGCTTGGGACACTTCACCGTGTGGCTCGCCTGGGACACCACCCACTCCGTCAGTGTTAACACCTACGTCAGTGCTCGCATCCTTCTGTATTGCCAGGCCAATGGCCCAATGCATCCCTCTTGTTCTGTTTGTTTTTTACGATAATAACATTGATGGTCCAAGTGCTGTAACGAGTCTGGATGATATTGGGAACACATCGTCATCAAATCAGGTTTCTAGCACCGATGGGTTGCAAAAACAAAACCCAATTTTGAAAGGTTGGCTAAGTGGTTATGCTCCCCGGCCGGCGAAATCTGATGGTAGTTCCAGCAAGGAGCTGCATTCCTCTCTGAAATTGGTTATGCATGTAAACGCATATTCTGCTGCAACTTCTTTGCTATGAAGCCTTTGCCAAATTATTCTAGAGTAGCCCTGCCGCTCCACCTTCAAAAGAGATTTGGTGAGGGCAGAATTTTTGTGTAGTTAAGAACAGATCAATGGCTTAGAGAGCAAAATTAAGATGTAGCGGTTGATACATGAGCTTAGGATTCAAGGTGGATTGAGGCTGTAGATATGCAAAGATCGACGTAGTGCACATGTTTGTTGAAATAACTATAGGCAAATTTACCACCGTAGTTTTATTGTCCTCAAGTTAACATGCTTTTTCACCTTCCCGGTCACTACTGAAACTTTATTATTACTGTCATGTTGTGTGCAAGATTTATGTCTTGCTTACTTCTAATAATAGTAATAATGGTCGGTATTTCATATGGAAATTATTAAGACTAAGTTTTGGTTGCAACGGCATTATCACGATGGAGTATGTCTAGATGTGTATTTCGCCCATTGCACAATGTATATATGTCGTAGTTCTTATTTAACATGAACTTGGAGAAGTCCAACATTTAATGTTTGTTCTAATCTGGCAGGCTACAACAAATTTCCTTGGAATATTGAATATAATGTCATAACTAGATATTGTACTACATTGTTTTAAAAAAAATCCCTTGAATATTGGATGCATATGCTGCCACAGCTAAGAGGCATTTTTTTAAAGTACTATGGACGAAATTTCCCTTGCAATGTTTAGCTAACCGTAAAAAAATGTTTAGAACAACTATTGCTTGTCATGTTAAGCTAATAGGTACATGTACAATAGAGATTTCTTAGTTTTTATGTGGATAAGAGATGTGTAATTGGTACTAAGAGGGGAGCAGCAACCATGGGCATTCAACATTCTTATCCGATGCTGGTTTCATTACTGGAAACAGACCCCACTCGGGCGGCACCAACCCTAGCCCCTGCCGCCGCCTTCCCCCCACTCGTCCCTGCCCTCGCCACTGCCTGAGACCGTCGCCGGCAAGCTTGCGACCTCGAGGATGGTGGCGGCGAGGCGGTCTCCGCCCGATTTCTCTCCCCCGTTGCAACGCACGGACACGTTTCCTAGTAAACTTAGAAAGTAATAATCCTACCTTTAGATTCTGTTGGGTTCGACACTATTATTTAATCATACAAAATGCTACAAGAGATCTCGTACACTTGTGGGTTATCACTTCGTTTCCTTTTCCATCCTCATGGACTTTGTGCTATTTTAGTTTTCTAATGACATCGCTTATCACATTATTTGGTGAGGTTACTATGTCGAGCGTAGAACATGTATATTTTTTATTAATATGAATAAAAAGCATTGGCCTACGTCATTCAAGCACTGATTTTTCATATATGGTTATTTTTTCACTCTAATTAAGTAAACTTCCTACCACCACTTTTATCTTTTTAATGCATGTTACTTTTTCCTGGCATAGCGGAACTTGGGGTCATGCTGATGACTGCTATATTGGTGATCATCATAATGTTTTTGATACGACCGTTGGTCAATATCAGTGTAGTTATATGCTTTCTCACCCTCTTTTGGGCCTGGAGTTTTTTGTTCTTCAGCACTGGGTAGTGTAGCAGAAGGAAGCTGGGTTCTTTTGGTATTCACGGTTGTCATCTATTTGGTATGTACATGTGGAACTATGGAACCAAGTTAAAGTACGAAACTGAGGTCAAGCAAAACCAATTGATGGATTTAATGATGGTTCTAGGCTGCAATCTGGGTACAGTAACATCCCTTGGAATTAGATTTCTTTATAATGAACTAGTTAGTGAGAGGTGGTTTCTCTCATCTACCAACTCTAATATATTTGAATGTAACAAGACAGGTTTGTTGATTGTTATTTTTTCATACATGTGTCGGGATAAATCTGCTTTCTTTTAACCAACCAAAACATTGAGTTTTTAGAAGTATGTAATCATGTTGCTTCTCCTTTAAAAAAAATAGATCTACAATGTCTAATTGCTCAAAAACAATACATATAATAAAGGAGATATATCAAGTAAGGCAAAAGAAGTAGTTTCACTTCGAGATAATAGCGTAAACATACCACTTTTCAAGCGAAATTTACCGATTGGTACCAGTCGGTGTTCCAATCTCATTTACATACCACATTTTTTCAAAATTTTCTCAGAATACCAAATTGCTCGCTGATTCGATTTAGACAACCGTTCTGACATGGCGGCCCCACCTGACAGGATGACGTGGCAAATTAGACTGGGTCCCACATGCCAGACAAATTAAAAAAAATGAATATATCTAAAAAAGAAAAGCAGGCCGTTCCTCAGGCGTTGACCGCGCGGGCTGGGGCGAGCTCGCCGGCGTACGGTCCGCCGGCATGAGGCGAAGGCACGAAGCCCCTGGCTACCTGCATCGCCGGCGAATAATCTGAAAAAGGCAGACAATCACGACGGTGGACGCGCCCATCTCCTCCATGGCTGCCGGACGGCCACGTCCGGCCGCCGCGCCCTGCCCGGCTGCGCCCCCCCTTGCCGCCGCGCCCCTTGGCCGCCGCGCGCCCCATCTCCTCCTTGGCTGCCGCGCGCCCATCTCCTCCATGGCTGCCGGACGGCCACGTCCGGCCGCCGCGCCCTGGCCGCCGCGCCCTGGCCGCCGCGCCTGCTGCTCGCGACCTGACGGGGACCAATGGCTGCACGCGGCAACAGCCACGCCAGCCTGTCTGCGTGCTCTGCCGTCAACATGGTCAAGGCGGTTCAAGATTGCTGGAAGCTAGCTACGCGGGGCAATGATCGATCGACCAGCTAGCTGCTGCTACGCCTACGCTGGATGCTAGCTACGCAGGGCAATGACCCGAGACGCGGCCGACGTGCAACGGACGCTGACAAGGGTATACATCTCGGGTACCCTACCGTGAGGGTACCTGGTGCACGTGACGACTAAAGGCCCAATAAGCGAAGAGCCAACTCGAAGCCCAAGATAAGAGGCCCAACAAGATGGAGTACCCTCCAAGATTAGACATAGGCATAGTCGGTTTATACTTTCCTTATATGTAAACCAGGTCGGTTACGTACTCCCGAGACCCAGCCTATTTAAAGGCTGGGAGGGGCACCGATCTGGGACAAGCCATACTCAAACCACCAAAGCTCTAGCGAGATCGTCATCTCGCCGGAGCCACCTTGTAACCTCATAATCTCCGCGATCAATAACAGACAAGCAGGAAGTAGGGTCTTTACCTCCACCCGAGGGGCCTGAACCTGGGTAAATCTTTGCCTCTGCTTGTCAGCCGACGAAACTACCAGTACTACCACGTTCTCTCCCCATAATCTCAACCCTAGGTCCTTAACCATGGGATTTGATGAGTGTACCCTCGTCAATTGGCGCCGTCTGTGGGAAAGAATAGTGCTGGACTCACGGTTTCTTCGGTTCCATCGGAAAACGGCGACTCGCCGATCGGATCTACAAACGGCAACTCGCCGGCTGCATCAACAAACCAGAACTCGCCGACTCAGGCGGCACACGGCAACTCGCCGGCTCACTCGACAAACGGCAACACGCCAGCTTCACCCGCAAAAAGCGCATCGGATCCTCTGATGGATTTCGAGCCACACTCGCCAGGATTCCAGGAGGCCTTCTCCGATCTCGAGTCAGGTTTGGGTTTAACCGTTGGTTCGTTCAATTTTTTCGTCAACAAGCTTGGTGTGCAGGACTTGACGGATCCACGCCAACTCGCGACTTCCGCACCCGAGGCTCCATCGGTTGCGGTTCCTTCGACTGCGGATCCCTCAACTGCGTCCATACCATCGTCGATCCTCCAAGCTTGCTCGTCTGCAACAACCATGTCCACACGAGAGATGCACGAGCTCATCGAAGAACTTCAGGGCGAGGAGGCCGAATCAGCATACCGCACAAACGATCCCGAGCTCGATCTCTCACTCGAGGATAGTTTCGACTGCGGGATCTCCTTCAGCGACTTCGACGAACTCGAAACTCATATCGACAACCACGTCGACTCCGAGATCTGCACCAACAACAACAACCTCGACTCTGAGATTCATAACAACTTCGTCGACGCCGAGATGAGCATAGGCGATGAAGGCATCGACAGCGAGATCCGTCCAGACGGACCACTCGACGGGCATATCGACTCCGACATGAGCCTTGATGACGATGTCGAGTCCATGACGGGACTCGAAGACACACATACATACCCTCGGGTGATACCCCAGCAGGTCTACGTCGCCATCGCCGCAGAATCATCAGATGCTGCGGCCAGCCGCAGGCCTACAGAATTCCCGTGCACAGTTACTATGCCGGACGGAGTCACAACTCTCACAATCACTGCTGAGATGGCAGCAAAAGCAGATAAAGTCATCAAGGAGTGCACAATGATGCCAGCAGACGCAACACAAGAGGAGATGTTGACCTTCCAGTACTTCAACTGGCAGGAATCACTTCGACTGCGGCAGGTCAGAGCAACACTCGAAGAACGCAAAAAGCAAGCTAGCTTGTCGAGTGCGCGAAGAAGACAGCTCTCCCTGAGCTCCACCGGGCGAGCAGACACAAGACCCAGATCAAGGTTGTCACACCTCTCGCCAGACGAAAGGGCGGCGCTCACCCGCAACTTAGGCAACTCTTTCATGACATACGACGAAGAGGGAGTGCCAGTACCCAAAACAGCTGCGGGTGCCCTCTTCACCGCTGCAGCATACCTAGAGGCAATCAAGCCTCCAGCTGATGACCCCAATGCAAAACTGCATCGCCAGCAGATCAAATCACTCGCCTTAGCGGCGAAGGCCATACGCCAAACTCCAAGAACTCCAGGTGGGAGTCGAGACCGTGCCCTAGTCGACGCGCGTCGGGAAGAGCATAATCACAGTGGTCACCGCCACCACTCGAAGGAAAGAAGCGGCTCGCGTAGGCGCAGGTCCAGGAGCAGATCACGCAGATCTTACAGTAGCGACTCATACTCTGATCGAGAGCCTGAGCCACATGGAGCTCTGTGCTTCACTCGACGCGTCCGCGAGACACGGATGCCCAAAGGGTTCAAACTCACATCTGAACAGCCCAAGTACACGGGTCGACAGGAACCTTCTGGGTGGCTGGAAGACTACAGGCTGGCTGTCGCGTGCCAGCGAGGCACAAACACCACAGCCATGCAATACATACGACTCATGCTCGAAGGCACAGCCCGCGACTGGCTCAAGCTACCTCCATCACATACGACTCGTGGGATCACTTCCGCATGATTTCATCAAAAACTTCGAGCCTCTATGTGAGCGCCCAAAAACGTTCGAGGAGCTGCGAGCCTGCGTTCAACGTTCAGACGAAACGTTGAGGTCATACATCAGACGATGGACTGAGATACGCAACTCAGTCGGAGTAATTTCAGAAGATATGGCCATGGATGCTTTCATAATGGGACTCGCCAGGCGGGACCTCAAAGAAGCACTTGGTCGCAAAAAGCCAACCTCTGTGGCTAACCTCTT
This sequence comes from Poa pratensis, assembly GCA_947311845.1. Taxonomy (NCBI): domain Eukaryota; kingdom Viridiplantae; phylum Streptophyta; class Magnoliopsida; order Poales; family Poaceae; genus Poa; species Poa pratensis. Next base: position 34,980,711 of record CAMZMU010000047.1, read on the forward strand.
GATGACCGCGACTGAGTGGGCAGACGGAGAAGACATGGCGCGCACCACACGCGGGTCCTCACCCCGTGACAATCATGAAAGCGGCAGTCGAAGCCGCAGAGACTCGTACAGAGACGACCGAAGGCGCAAACGTTCAAAACGTCACTACGACGATGACAGACCCGAATTCATGGCGGCTGGGTTCTCCACACCCCGCAATGACCAGGACAGAAGCGACCGACGGTCAGAAGATCGGCGAGACAGTCGAGATGATCGGGGACAGTCGAGATGATCGTCGGACAGTCGAGACCGCGGCCAACGCAGTGATAGCTACAAGAGGAAGGACTGGCGCAAGTCACGGGCACAATCTGAGCGATCATTCGAAGAAAAGATGGATGCTGATTGCAGATTCCACCTGTACAAGGGGGACGACGGAAAACTGCGCTCCAATCACTCGATGAGAAACTGCAGGGAGTTCGACCAAATGGCGACTGATTACGTAAATCTCAGAAAGGCAGCAGCCACACAAGCACCTGCACCCGTGCCTCAGCCAAACAATGTGCCTGTTCTGATGGCACCACCTCCACCACCACAGCCTGCCGCAGGCGGAAATCTCGCGGGTGCCATACAGCACATACCTCGGGTGGACGAACCACAGTACCCTCCGCCCCAAGGGCAGATGTACATGATACAGAAAGGTCGACCTTCCAACAGGGAGCAAAAACTTCGCACTCGACAAGTAAACATGGCGGTCATGTCACCTCCCGCTGTAACTGAATTCTTGAAGGGTTCTGAAACACAATAAGCTTCAGCAGAGAGGACCACCCTCCATCGGTTGTTCGTCCAGGGCACTCTGCTCTGGTACTCGACGCGCAAATTGGAGGCTACGCCATGTCCAAGGTATTCATGGATGGTGGCAGCGGCATAAACATCATCTTCGCAGATACGCTCCGCAAAATGAACAGGTCAGTCGAAAACCTGCCAAGGTCTCAAATACCTTTCACGGTATCGTCCCAGGCAAAGCAATAAGCCCAGAAGGCACCATACAACTCGACGTAACGTTTGGGGACAAGAACCACTTCAGGACAGAATCGATTGAGTTCGAAGTTGTCGACTGGAAGTCACAATACCATGCTATACTTGGACGCCCGACGTTCGCTCGATTCATGGCGGTGCCACATTACGCATACCTCCAGCTGAAGATGCCTGGACCAAAAGGAGTAATCACAGTCAAGGGAACTTCCAAAAGTCTGACTCTTGCGACCGAGAATTCAGCAAAATCTCTGAGATGTTTGGCATGGAAGCAACACTCGCTGATCTAGCGGTCTCCAACGATCGAACACTTATGCCAGAACACAAAAAGGTGGCAGTCGACAGAGCATTCAATGCCACCAATGACACAAGATCGCATCAGGTGCACCCGACTGACCCGACCAAGACAGTCAATGTCTCGTCGAGTCTGCCTATCGCATAGGAAAGCGCGCTCGTCGAATTCCTCCGTGAGAACTGGGATATATTTGCATGGTGTCCAGCCGACATGCCAGGTATTCCCAGGGAATTCGCCGAGCACTCTCTCCAATTATTTCCAGATGCTAAACCAGTCAAGCAAACAATGCGCCGCATATCCGGCCCAAAAAGAACTGCAGTCGAAGCCGAAGTCGACAGGCTACTCGCAGCAGGTTTCATCAGAGAATCAAGAAATCACAATGGGTGGCCAACCCCGTACTCGTAGAGAAGAAGCACACAGATATCCTTCGGATGTGCGTAGATTTTACAGCACTCAATAAGTGTGTCCAAAGGATCACTTTCCACTACCTCGAATCGACCAGATCGTCGACTCCACCGCCGGGTGCGCTCGCTTGTCCTTCCTGGATGCTTACTCGGGTTACCACCAGATAAGGATGAAGGAAGAGGATGAAGAGAAAACGGCGTTCATAACCCCACTCGGGGTCTACTGCTACACCACAATGCCTTTCGGGCTCAAGAACGCAGGCGCAACCTACCAGCGCATGATGCAAGATTGCCTCAAGAAGCAAATTGGGCGAAACGTCCAGGTCTATGTAGATGACATCGTCATCACCACAAGAGAGGAAAACACACTACTCGATGACTTGCGAGAGACATTCGCAAACCTCAAACGCTTCCACATCAAGCTCAACCCGAAGAAGTGCACGTTCGGCGTGCCAGCCGGGCAACTCCTCGGGTATCTAGTCTCAGCTCGAGGAATCGAGGCGGACCCGGAGAAAATACAGGCCATCTTGACGATGCAAAGGCCTTCAAAGCTCCATGACGTGCAAAAGTTAGCGGGTCGAGTGGCAGCGCTCAGTCGATTCATCAGCAAGCTAGGCGAAAAAGCACTCCCGTTCTATCGACTGATGAAGAAAGCAGATAAATTCGAGTGGACGCCAGAAGCCGAAGCAGCCTTTACGGATCTCAAGCGAGTCCTCACAAGCCCTCCAATCCTCGTCGCACCAAGGGAACGCGAGCCATTGTACCTATATGTCTCTGCAACTAACAGGGTGGTAAGCACCGTACTGGTAGTCGAACGAAGGGAGGAGGGACACGCCCAAAGCATACAACGTCCAGTCTATTACTTGAGTGAAGTGCTCTCCACATCAAAGCAGCGGTACCCGCACTATCAAAGCTGGCCTACGCCGTGTTCATGTCCTCAAGGAAGCTGACGCATTACTTCTCCGAGCACCCGATCACTGTAATCAGCACCTCAGGGATCGGGGACATCCTCACAAACCCCAACGCAACTGGGCGAGTAGCAAAATGGCTCATCGAGCTAGCACCAAGAGACATCAAGTATGATTACCCGAAGGCCATCAAAGCACAAGTTTTACCTGACTTCCACACCGAGTGGATCGAAGCTCAGCTCCCAGGAGCACCAGATGTGTCCAACTCATGGACTATGTACTTCGACGGCTCAAAGAAAAACGAAGGCGCAGGCGCAGGTGTTATCCTCATATCACCAAAAGGCGACAAGCTCCGCTACATCCTACAAATGGGGTTCGAGTTCCCGTCCAATAACGAAGCAGAATATGAGGCTCTGATCCATGGCATGAGGATGGCCAAAGCCCTCGGGTGCACTCGACTGATGATCTACGGTGACTCGAATCTTGTGGTACAGCAAACAATGAAGGCCTGCGATGCAATCGCAGATAACATGATCGCCTACCGTGACCTGTACAACATCATGGAGGGCAGCTTCGAAGGCTGCGAGTTGCGGCACATAGGGCGTGAGAGCAATGAAGAAGCAGATAAGTTAGCCAACATTGGTGCGACCAAAGCACCAGTGCCACCTGGTGTCTTCTTCGAGCGCATCGAGCACAGATCCATCAAAAAGAAGCGAGCAACTCCTACATCAGCCGCACCAGCCAAGAGCAAAGCACCTAGCACAGAGGACCCACCAGTCGAGGTACTCCTCATCGAGCCAACTTGGACTCAACCTTTCCTCGCATACATACTCCGCGGCGAGGTACCCGAAGACATCACAGAGTCAAGACGCGTCACTCGACGATCTAAAGCATACACTGTCATCAACGGTGAACTTTACAAACGCAGCATATCAGGTATGTTCCAACGTTGCATAGCATTTGAAGATGGCCAAGCCATCCTTCGTGATATTCATGCAGGTACTTGCGGGCATCACGCCAGCAGTCGATCACTCGTAGCCAAAGCCTTTCGCGCAGGCTTCTACTGGCCCACAGCACTCAAAGACGCGGAGGACATAGTCAAAAGGTGCATCGGCTGTCAAAAATTCGCCACAAAGCCGCACGCACCCGCATCGGCGTTGAAGACAATACCATTGGCCTGGCCCTTCGCCCAGTGGGGGCTCGATATGGTTGGGCCACTCAAAAAATCCTCCCATGGAGGGCATACTCACCTTCTGGTGGCGGTCGACAAGTTCACCAAGTGGATTGAAGCAGTCCCTATCACAAGTTCGACTGCCACTACAGCAGTCAATTTCATAAAATCCATCATATACCGCTTTGGTGTGCCAAGTAGCATCATCACTGACAACGGTACAAACTTCACGGCTGAAGAATTCCGAACTTTCTGCAAAGAGCAAGATATCACGCTCAACTATGCATCTGTGGCACACCCGCAGTCAAATGGCCAAGTCGAAAAGCCAATGGGCTTGTGACGAGTGGAATCAAGAAACGCCTCCTGGTCCCACTCAAAAGAGCAGCGGGTGCTTGGGTCGAAGAACTTCCATCTGTGCTATGGAGCTTACGCACAACTCCCAATGCTTCAACACAATTTACCCCATTCTTCATGGTCTACGGCGCAGAGGCAATCCTGCCATCAGACGTAAGGTTCAATGCACCAAGAGTCGAAGCATACAACGAAGAAGATGCAGATGAAGCACTCGAAGATGCAGTCGACTTGCTCGAAGAAGCACGCAACACGGCGCTAGCACGCACAGCTGTCTACCAGCAAGATCTACGCAACTATCACAGCCGTCGACTGCGTACCAGGTCCTTCGAGGTTGGCGACCTGGTGCTTCGACTGAAGCAAAAGAAGGTGCACAAACTCGCTTCGCCATGGGAGGGACCTTTTATCATCACCGAGGTCATTGGCGGTGGAGCGTACAGACTGAAGCACGCGAAGACAGGCGAACTCTCACATAATCCTTGGAACGTTGCGCAGCTGCGCCGTTTCTACGCTTAGGTTGCTCAGTCGCATAATGTAATAGGCACATATGTCGGATGGCTGCAGGTTTCAGACGCGCTCTTTTCCTTACCAGGGTACCTAAGGGGACTGGAAGGTTTTTAATGAGGCGGCCTGCAGCTTAACATTCAAAATATGGAATATAATCGATGATTCCTCATATTCCTCCTGTTACTACTCGCATAACTTGTTCTCACAAAATTAGCCTCACCCGAATACTCGGGGGCTGCGCTATCTCAAAAGCATGAGCTTCCGCTCCTTCACAACATAATACCCCAGCCGCACTCGAATACACGGGGGCTGGGTCATAAAAATCATACATCAACAAACAAGTTGCTCAACCCCACTCAATTATTCGGGAGTTGAGCTTAAAAGCATAAGTTGAAGCTTCAAGTGTTGCAAAAATTCACAGCCTTACATGAATACTCGGGGGCTGTGCAGTTTATGTTTTATACTATAAAGTATTTCTATCAACCTCACTCGAATGCACGGGGGCTGGATAGTCATAATTTTACAACAAGTAACTTCATACACCCCACTCAACAGGCTCGGGGGCTGCGGAGATACGAATCCTTAGTTCATAGATACTCACAAGTGTTGCGTTTTACACTCTGGGGTCACCCCCCACACACATAACCTATTCAACAGGTTCTTCCTTGGGCTCGGTCCACTTTTCCTCCTCCTTCAGCACACGATGGATTAAGACCAATGCGTCCACCCGTGTCTCTTGGTAGTGCTCCTCCATTGGCACAGGACCACCACCTGGTATGGGTGCGGGTCCCATCGCAATCCTTTTAAAATCAAGATGCGGAAGGTGCGATCGCACAAAGGCAAGAGCAACATTAGCCCCGCTAATCAGTTGCTCGCGCACAAACTTCTTGATCGCCTTGCCTTTTCGAAATTTCTTCAGCAATGCAACAAGGCCTGTGGTTGCTCATTCAAAGGAAACAAAGCTTCGTGGACTCGAAATAAAGCCAACCTGCAAGTCTCCAGTCGAATGGCAGTTCGCCATGCCCGGTCCAGAAGCCTTACCAAAATGGCGCTCCTCGCCCTGTCTGACCAAAAGGGGTGGGCAATACTCAGTACTACTCGCATGACCGTCGAGTCGATCCTGTATCCGTGCCTCCTCCTTTATCGGGTCAGAGCAAACACCTGCGCAAAAACAAAGGGCTCATCATCGCCCAGTCGAGTCATCTCGCGAAGAACAGATCTCGATGATCCAAAAATAGCTTACATTCGAGTTGCAGATTTACTCTCTCCAACTCTCAAGCAAAAAGGCCTCCCGTTCCGTAGTTGGGGATGGCCTCGACTGCAACTCAGCATACGCGTCTTGTGTTTCCTTTAACTCCGAGTAACCTCGAAAGCTTTTGCTGAAGGTAGTCCATAATTTTCTGGTCATTCACACTCCGCGACTTCGAAGAACCACCCACAACAGGGCCAGTCGATGCTTTAGAGGCTCGGTTCTACAGTCAGAATAATTAAGGGCATAAGGAAGCATTAAGAGATCAAGCAAAAGGCTCGGGGGCTGCGCCTCCCGATCACTGAAGTTCATATTTCATAAAGGACAGATACGATGTCTGATAATTTACATATAGCAAAAGCAAAATGACGAAATCCCTAGACCTAGTCAACAAAGGGATCACTCGCTAAGTCGTCGACTTCTTGGAGGAAGCTTCTTCGCCTGGACCCGGGCTGCCCTATCTTCAACAGTTGTTACAAGCTGTTGGGCATACTTTTTGGCGGCTTCCATCCAAGTGCCGAGCCCGACGGTTCTGCCGTCAGAACCCCGCGGGAACTTCGTCGTCGCCTTGTCAAAATCTGCCTCGACTCCGTGCGCGAGCAACATGAGAAAAGTAGTCTGAGCACCACTTACCATTTGCTCGCGACAGAAATCGGCGACGGCAGTCCCTTCAGGCTTGAACAGCTCCACCAGCTCTGCAAAGGAAGATGGAAGCTCTTCACCGGGAAGAAGCTGCCATGGAGGGCGCCCAAGGCACTCGCCGCCTGTGTCAGCATCTCCCCTGCTCTGCTACTGGTAACCTCTGAGACAGCCACACTTTCATCGAGTGAGGTGCCAAGGCTTTGCTTGCCAGGAGCAGTAGGGCCATCCATCACGCCTAGCATAGCACGTGTACAGCATAATCAGTACCATATCGCAGAAACCTCACACACCTAAGGAACACAGCAAAAATTCGTACCAGTTAAAGTGGTGCTGGCGGCAGAAAGTCGACCAATTGCCGACTCCTCTCTAACCTCGGCTGCTTTCAGCCTCTTCTCCAGATCAGCCACTCGACGGGTGGCGTTGTTCAAATTTTCTGCCGCATCAGCGGCGGCCTCTGCAAAACAAACATACATGGTCAATAGACTGCAAGAGGAATCAGTTTCAACAAGTGGTACTAAGCATAAAGGGACACGTACTCTTCGCAGCTTCGAGTTGCTGCTGCAGGGTGGCGGCTTCCGTCTCCTTGTGTACGTACTTGGAGCCAGCATTCAGTAGCTCCTTCACAAATGGCTACAACGCAATACGCGAAAGTTCAGAACAGATCTATAAGGTCTATGATACAAAAGCACAAACTTACATGATCCAAGAAGGAGGAAGTCGACGCAGGAACGCCTGTTGCTGCTGCCTCATCCTTGTCAGCCGCAGCCTTAGGCTCAGGTGGTGTGGCTGTGGCGGCCGGAGTCGCAGGGGTTGGCGGCTGCTCTGGTGGCAGCGTCCGTGCAGTGGATGCTGCGCTGCTCTTTTCCGCCGTAGGTGGCGGAGGCATATCCTCATCCGAGGAAACACTGTATCACACATTATAAGTATACAAAGTGGCATTGTTCATAAAAGTGACAAAGCATATGCACATAATACTTACTCTTCAGTGAGGTCGCACAATCGATCAGGTGCAAGCATACCCATGTTGGGGCACGATTTCTTCGGGGTCGTGGAGGAAGCGAGCGAATGGGAGGGATGTCGAGTGGCGCCATTGTCGACTCCGTCTCGTTCCCCTCCTTTTCCACTGAATCAGCGGTGTCTTCCTCCTCGCGTGCCCGCTTCTGCTTGCCCTGCACCTCAGCATCGCCCTCATCGGCTTCTGGCGTGTATGCGGTGGCGAGTGAGGCAATTTCATCATCAGAGCCCGCATCGAGTGGCTCGTTGTCCGGTACTGGGTCGTCCTCAGGCAGAGGGGGCATCGATTCATACATTTTGTGTCCCTGCACACAGAACATCTCGCAAGGCTCTTCATCAGTAAGCTTGGTAAGGCTCCTTACCAACTTCTCCGCTTCCGCATCAGACAGCTCCACTGCGCGTGAGCGGGTTGAATCAGAAGCCCCACTGTATGCCCACAAAGCATGTGCTCGGGCTCGGAGAGGCTGCACTCGCCTCTTGGCCATAATGGCTAGCAAGTGGATGCCCATAACCTCCCGACCAACAGTGGTTTGGAGCTTAAGCACCTTCTCCATCAGAATGTCAGCCTCTTCGGCTTCGACTCCGGTCGGCTGGGCGATCCAGGATGGCCTCTTCTTCACCAGAGCATCGGCATCAAAAGGAGGTAACCCGAACGCTTGGGTGCCTATGGTCACATCCTTGATGTAGAACCACTTCTGGCGCCATCCTTGCACAGACTCGAGGAAGCTGATCTTGAAGTATTCGACATCAGATCGAGTCTGTACTCCAAAGCCACCAGGTCCTTTGGTGCTGTGCTGGCGCTTGACGTTGAAGATACGGCGAGAAAGACCGAAGTGGGGCGCAACGCCCAGAAAGCACTCGCAAATAACGAAGAAACACGCAATGTGCAAAAGCCCATTGGGCGTAAAATCGTGCAATTACACCCCATAAACGTGCATCAGTGCACGAAGAAAGTTGTGAACAGGGAAGGAAAATCCCCTGTTCACAAAATCCACAAAGCAGACCCGCTCATTGGGGCCTGGCGCGGGATTACCTCGGCGCCAGGGATGCGAACTTGCGAGGTGTCCTCAGGGATCAGCCTGTCGTTCCGCAGGCCGGTGAGCATCCTCTTGCTGCAGGAGGACTTGGTCGAGGCGCCCTTGTCCCTCTTCAAACCGCTGGTAGCGGCTCCAGCGGCGCTGTCCGCCGATGCGTTCGCAGCACTCCTGCCCTTCCGGGTGGCAGGTTTCGTCATCGCGGTGGTGGTTGCAAAAGCTTCGCTATGTGGCTATGGCGATGCGTAAGGAGGAAGAAGAAGCAGCGGCGGCGGAGAGCAAATGGCAAGTAAAAAGTACTATTTACTCCGCCACACCCTTTTAACCTCAACGCAAAAGAATCCGCACCGTGGATGCGAGATCGTGGGCAAAGAAGCAAATCCAGCCGTACACGTGGCAGCCATGGAGAGCAACCGTCGCCGGCCACTTCGCCCACTACGCACGGGGATCTAAGAACTGCCATCATGGCCCCGGAGAAATCGTGCTTGAACGGTCAAATTCAGTCCAAACGGCTGCACATTGGGCCCACATACGTGTCACGTCCCATCCATCGCAGCATAGCGCACGCCACCGCGTGTCAGGTGACGCAGTCGCCATAAAACGTCATCCCTGACGTCATTGCAGCAGATTTGTCCAGAAAAGATTTCGGGTTCGCCCAATGCATATCAATCAGTCGATTGTTTTTGGGTGTAAGGTCACTCGACATTCTCTTCGAGCAAAGACATGTTACTCCCATCGGGAGCAAAACAAAAATTTCTTCGACTAAAAATGCTCAAGACCAAGTGATTTTGAGATTATCCTCCATTATAAGTAATAAAACACAATCTCGGGGGCTACTCCCATCGGGAGCGCTGTCGCGCACCTGATAAAATTACGGCAAAAAATTTCTTCGATTAACATATGCAAGGTAAGGAGATTTTTGAGATTATCCTCCATTGCAAGCAATAAAGCACAATCTCGGGGGCTACTCCCACCGGGAGCGCTGTCGCGCACCCGATAAAATAATGTCAAAGGGTCAGTCGACAATATATCGACTCCGTTCATATACACAATCATACTCGAAATATTCCCGAGTTGCGTCCGTCGCAAATTTCTCGGATGTTGCACGCATAGTGCAAAGGTAAGACCCGCCGAACTTTCGAGCTGGGCTAAGGACCGTTCCAGCAACGTCAATCCTTATATTTTCCGTGTCAGCAGACATGATGAAAAATCCCGACGGACGCGTTGGGTAAAATTCAAAGTTGTACTGCAGATCGACTCAGTAAGACCTCAAGCGGCCTAGTCGAATCTGACCAGTTTGTTCCAGATTCGAGTCCGGGGAATCGAGTTTGATTGAAAGCTAGTAAGATCTTACCCGAATGTGTAGTTAAACAGTCCCGATCCATCGAGTGTACTGGGCCTGCTAAGCTATTATCCCTTGATCATCATAAGCAAAAACCACAGTCGATGAGATACTCGACATAGCCAACATGTGCTATTCATACAGGAATTCCAATTATAAAACAAAGCATATGACGTGCACTTACGAAAGTGTCCATGCCCGATTCTTCGAGTCAGACAAGTATTCGGTGGCTACTGACAAGGGTATACATCTCGGGTACCCTACTGTGAGGGTACCTGGTGCACGTGACGACTAAAGGCCCAATAAGCGAAGAGCCAACTCGAAGCCCAAGATAAGAGGCCCAACAAGATGGAGTACCCTCCAAGATTAGACATAGGCATAGTCGGTTTATACTTTCCATATATGTAAACCAGGTCGGTTACGTACTCCCGAGACCCAGCCTCTTTAAAGGCTGGGAGGGGCACCGATCTGGGGACAAGCCATACTCAAACCACCAAAGCTCTAGCGAGATCGTCATCTCGCCGGAGCCACCTTGTAACCTCATAATCTCCCGCGATCAATAATAGACAAGCAGGAAGTAGGGTCTTTACTCCACCCGAGGGGCCTGAACCTGGGTAAATCTTTGGCTCTGCTTGTCAGCCGACGAAACTATCAGTGCTACCACGTTCTCTCCCCATAATCTCAACCCTAGGTCCTTAACCATGGGATTTGATGAGTGTACCCCTCGTCAGACGCGACGAATACTTGCTCGGTGGAGACGAACGGAGGTACCTTGGACAGAAATGTAGAGAACGACGAGGCAATAATCTCGGACATGATAGAGAGGCGCGGGGTGGCTTAGAATGTCGGGGGAGAAGGCGGTTGGGGTTCCAGAGCGGCAGAGCGCGGCCCCGTCGGCAACGTGCTCCTCCTCATCGGTGTGGGCCTCTCCAAGCTCCTATTTCATGTCCATTAGCTCTGCCTCGTCGTTCTGATAGTACCCAGAAAATGAATCAAGCCAGTTCTGCTCCAGTCGTCGGCGTCGAGGTCCTCTTCCCCAAATCCACCTCCGGCCGCCGCCGCATCGATCTCCTTTACGAAGTCGCATCGGGCTTACCCGTTGGTTCCTGGAGCTCGCCCGTGACTCCAGGAAGCTGCAGGCGCAGCCCTTAGCTTCCTTGCGTCCTGGAGCCTCTCCTCTACGTTGTTGTGTTCCGGCCGCCGTTGCCGGCGTCCACGTCGGTGCTTCCAAGCGTCCCCTACACCACATTCCAGGCACGAAATGTCTAAATTTGGGGCGGGAGCTCGCCGGCGATGCAGGTAGCCAGGGGCTTCGTGCCTTCGCCTCATGCCGGCGGACCGTACGCCGGCGAGCTCGCCCCAGCCCGCGCGGTCAACGCCTGAGGAACGGCCTGCTTATCTTTTTTAGATATATTCGTTTTTTAATTTGTCTGGCATGTGGGACCCAGTCTAATTTGCCACGTCATCCTGTCAGGTGGGGCCGCCATGTCAGAATGGCTGTCTAAATTGAATCAGCGAGCAATTTGGGTATTCTGAGAAAATTTCGAAAAAATGTGGTATGTAAACGAGATTGGAACACCGACTGGTACCAATCGGTAAATTTCGCTTGAAAAGTGGTATGTTTACGCTATTATCTCTTTCACTTCTTTGCAAGTAATTGATCAGACATGGGTCAGGGGATGGAGTTTGTGAAGTTTTCCATTACCGCATGTCCAAAATAACGGATTATTATGTTTAGTTTTACTACTCATGGTGGTAGCTGTCCATGCATCTAACACCGTTGGATTAACCGCAGCACCGTTGGATTCACTGCATCACAAACGTGTCCACTAACGGCGAGTACACGGTCGTAGCATGCAAAAGCTCCACCCGCTCACTTATTTTGCCTTTTCTGTCTATTTCTTTCATGCAGTGCTGCCACACCTATGGGCCCATTGATTTGTGCTCTTTCAACGAGAGATGAGACCAGGACGTGACAGATAGCTACTCCCTAGCAAGTCAATTAAATTGGAACGGAGGGAGTAACTTTTATAAAAAGAATGCATAGTTTCATCTGATCCACGAAACTTGGCAAAAACTTCTTGCAATTTTCATCATGAAGGCCAAATCTGAAACTCTAGATCCATATGTACAAGCAGTTTTAGTTTGTGAGCTCACCTACAACGGATTGAACTAGTACCCCATCAGCTAGGTTGCTAAAAAAAGTACCCGGCAGCTAGGAAAAGAAGATCACGAAGGAGTAAAAAATAGAGAAAATTCTCTGACGAGTGCCCGTGAACATGCGGCAACAAGAGCATCAACAAGGTCAATACTCGATGCCCCATCCGAGATGACCGGATCAAATGATTACACGAACACTTCCATCAATAAAAAATAAAGTAAATCGATGCAAGATCCATAGGCGCTGTAGGTGATGTTGGCGCGGAGGTAGAGGGCTGCGTCGAGCAGGTGATGCAAGCGCTGGGCTGCTCGCGCGGGCGAGGCCCGCTTCGGCTACTTTTTCCCTACTGGCGACTGCATCCACGCAGCCTGCTCGAGTCGCGCCCTCGCCTCGTCGTTCGGCCGGTGGGCGCTGCCCGTGACCTGGAGAGAAGCGTCGGGGCCTGGCTGCTGCTGCTGCTGCTGCTGCAGAAAGTCGAGCCCATCTCGCCGTCGACGACGACCGCGCTTCTCCGGCTTCCCGGAGTCCAGCGTGTTGGTTGATCTAAAGGCCAAACTTGTGGCCAAGCCAAACATGTGGTCAACAGCAAGTTGGCAAAACCAACTTGCCTAAGTGTGTCTTGATTGGGGGCAAAATATCCAACTGACAAGGTGGATCCCCCTGTGGCACTGTGTATATGTATATATAAGGGGAGAAGTTCCTACGGGACAAGACATCGGTACACACATGAAAACTCCCCTCTACTGCCCAATCTAGTGAGCACAGTCAGCCATGGGAAGGACCTCTCCAGCGCCCTTCCACTGGTTCCAGGAAGATCAAAAAAGAAAAGATAAACAAGGGTTTCATCTGGTGAAGTCCTAGATGATATATTCAGCAACTACAAGATCATAAAGATGATGCTTGCATGATCCTAAAGGTGCATCTGCTCTATTCTCTTACTTTTGTGGTTCAATTCTTGTGCAAGATGATCCTGAGATTATCTGTGTTTTACAAGAATTTACAACAATGGTATCAGAGCCTTCCTTGCTCAAGATTGAGCCCTCTAAGCTCCAGATCATGCTTGATCTTTTTCTGTTTAAGCCTAAGGATTAAGCCTAGCCCCTGTTTCTCTTAAGGTCAAGCCCTAAATCATTAAGGATCTTTTCTAATGGATCATTTTAAGGCTCCACGGGTTTCTGATTAATGATCTAGTGTGGGATTGTTGCTATTATGCAATTCTTAATGAAAATCCCCAAATTTTGGAAACCCTAGAGCTCATGTTTTCCTCTGTAATTGCTTTGGGGTTTCGGATTAAATGAGTATTAAGTGGGGATGAGCTAGTTTGATTCAGAAGCTAAGGAAATCCCCAATTTTATGAAACCCTAGCTTCTGAAATTCCCCAATTCCGGAACCCTAGCTCAAGAAAATTCCCCAATTTTTCCCTGAAGAACCCTAACCCTAATGTTACGTTTAAGGGTAGCGGAGGTATACCTTAAGGGCTTCGTCGCCGCTGCTGGCCACAGCGCCGTCGGAGCCACCACCTGACGTATGCGGGTGCGCTCGGGCTCGGGACCTGAGCTGCCTCGCACTCCGCTGCACTGGCCGGTGGCCGTCGCTGTTGCCTGCCGCCGTGCCGGTCTTGGCGAAGGGAGCCGTCGCGGCCGCGGGGACGCCCGCCAGTGTGCACGTCCGCCTCGCTGAGGGCGCTGCCCGGAACCGCTCGACGGAGCTGCGTGCTAGCCAAAGCCGCGCGCAGGTCCGGCGAGGGGGCCAGACCAACGCCGCTGTTTTCTCTCTCCCTCTCTTCGGCTCGTGCCGAGGCGCTTTTCACCGTCGCCTCGCTTGGCTGCGTCCGCCGCCGCTGCCGCGGGTGACGCTGGAGAGGAAGGAAAGAACGGGGAGAGAGGGGATTAGGGTTCGGGGGGTGGCGGCGATGCGGTGGTTTTGTCCCACGCACGCGCGCCTCCTGGATCGTCAGATGGACGGTTCTCCAGTCACAGCCCACTGGGCTTATGGTCCATTTTTTGGGACAGGGGGAGTTAATGGCTGGGCTAGGCTGGTTTGGCCCAGTTTCGGCAGAATTCTAATGCCAGAAAAAAAACTTTTCTGGGCAGAATGTTTTTAGGGGAAGTTACATTACCCTAATAATGAAATAATGATTAAATTTTTATGTGATAAAGTGTCACATTTTAGGGCAAATTTCAGGGCTTATTTTCAGCACCTTTTATTATGCCTGCTGTTATTATTATCAATGATGTTTTATATGATTTGCTTGTCATTCCAATGTTTTATCATGATTAGCAAATTATTTATGGCACTCATCATTACAATGATTATTGCTATTTCTATGTCATAATTGTTTTATGTCTTAATTATGCTCATGTGTCATGTTAAATTATTGTGATGTCTTTTCATTATGATCAGTAAAGTTTAAGTAGTCCAATAAAATTAGGTTTGGGACTTTTATGTTATTATGATGACCAATTATGTGAATAAAGCCCCGAAACAATTAGTTTTTTATTGCTTAGAATAATGTATCATTTAAAGAAAGGGTCGTTATGATAATAATGTTCTCCAAAATTTATTACAATGATTATTGCTACCATTATGCCATAAAGTTTCGCTGCAAAAGAAATTGGTTGATCCTCAAAATATAGCATGGCTTATGTCCGTCATTCTGGCCAAAACTGATTGGCGGGCATTTTGACCATGAAATTTTATTGGTCCGGTTCGCTTCTAGCCAAAGCTGATGTGAACCGGGTTGATGAATGAAGTTTATGCATGTGAGGATTTAATTATGTGTGGCTTATGCTCGTCATTCTGACCAAAGTTGATTGACGGGTATGTTGACCACAAAATAAGAAGTTATGAAAACGATGCTTATTGAAGCATTTTAATGTCTCTCATTGCCAAAATAATTAATGGCATGGAGTAACTAAATGGTAGCAATTATGTTTTATGGAAAGAGGAGCTTGAGATCACTCTAGTTGGGTTCTCCTTTATAATCCTCCTAAAAATACCTAAAGAAGGTATTGCAAATTATGATGTACTGAAAAGGGATTATGATGATAAGGAAAACTAAGTGGGAGGATTCAAAATTAAGTGGCCCTTGATCTAAGCAATATTTAAGTTTTGGGCATAAGAATATCTAAAGTTGACTTTTCATGGTTATATATCACTGAACCATGTGATGTCAAGTATAATTGCCCATCAATAAAGTTTCCGTCCTTAAGCCATGCATGTTATATGAAGTTGTTTCTATCGAATGTCTCTAATTAAACAAAGTGTGGTTTGTGTTTGTCATTCTGGCCAAAGCTGATTGATGAACACATGATCACAAAATTTAGTTGTTCTGGTCCACGGACTAGTTCAATAAAAGAAGTGTACAAAGACATGGTTCTAATTAAGTGTGGCTGAGGTGGGAGGCCGATCCTCACCTTGGGCGGTGGAATCGGCGCATCCACCTCCCTCACCTCCTCCTCCTCTTCTCCTTCTTCATCTTCTTCCTCCTCTTCTTGGGCGGTGGAATCGCCGCCGCCTTCGGCCATTTGCCTGGCGCGCTGCGCCTGCTCCCTCTTCCGGCGGCTGGTGGTCTCGACCTTACAGCGCGCCAATTCCGCGATCCAATCGGCGTTGCTCATGCCTTCCGGCTTCTTCCTCGGCTGCCTGGGCTTCCTCTTCTTCACGACGACGGAGGTGGAGGAGGATGCGGCGACGGCGGCGGCGGAGGTGCGTGGCCCGTTGAACTTCCTTGGCGGCGAGATCTGGGGCGAATGGGGAAAAATGGCGGGAGCTGCGGGATGGGAGGGGATATGTGGAAGAAGATGGCGGGAGAATTGGCGCGCAAAGGGGAAAAGGGGAAGGGAAAACGCCTCATCTCGCCGACAAGGCTGGCCCACGTCGCCTTTTGCCCCCCCCAGGCCGAACCTGGCCAGTTGGGTTTGGCCTGGGAACGCCGGCACTAAAAGCGACGCTAAACAGCGGAAATCAGCCTCCTGGGGGCGCGACTGGAAAAAATTTCCTTCCGCCGGCGCTAAAAAAGCCGCCGGGGGGGGGGGCGCTGGGGGTGGCGGCTGGAGATGCCCTTATGCTCATAATCGTTGACGCGTCATACTTTGCCTATTTCAATCCGGAAGAAATTTCTGAGTACGCCTTCCAGTTGGCAATCCCGTGGAACAAGTTACATATCGGCCGTCCCTTCGTCCTCGAGATCTGCAGCGAAAACAAGTTACAAATCAACTCCCGCGCCGAAGGCTTTCGCTTCAAAGTTCAAACGCACGCATAGCTGTCAGCCGCCGTTTCCCGAATCCAGCCCAGCAAGAGAGGGCAGGGGAGAGCAAGAAGGGAAGGGACGGAGAGCAAGAAATGGCGGAGGGGAGAGAGGGAGCCACGCCGTCCTGCTTCCACCTCCCGTGGCGGGGGCTCCTGCCCGGCTGCCTCGGTCTCGGGGCCCTGTGGCGGCGGGTGGAGGCAGCTTTGCTCAGCCGCCGCAGGACCTGCCTCTGCGGCCAGACGATCTGCACGCTCCCCTGCGGCCACAGCTGGCATCGCCGCTCGCCTCGGCGGTTCCCCCGCTGCCCGATATGCAGTAGCCGCGACGTCCATGGGGTCGACGAGCAAGAGGCGCTGGTGCTGTTGCAGCCGCCGGCCGCCGCCGTCCAGATTCGTCCATGCCCGGGGGATGCATGAGCAGCCGCTTTCGCTGAGCTCAGTTCGGGCCTAAGGGATAAAGAAGGTGGATTCGTCGTCGCCACCGCAATAGCAGGGTGCTTCCTGAGCCGGGGACTTGTGTCTTCCTTGATCTTGGTTCATATCATTGCCAGGCGGCCTGAATCTTGGGGATTAGTATTTTTTATTGTTTTCTTGAAATTGAGAGGTCAAGTTCTTGGATTCCTGTGGAGTATTCTTTAGGTTGCCGTAGTGCTGAATCTCCCCGGCTTTCCTGTTGTTTCCCATACGAACATATGCCATTGTCACATGGATTTTACTAGTACGTTGAATGTATTGGCTGAATAATGACAACAGCCAACAGGTGGTACGTTATTGTTTTTTCTTGGCTTTTCTAGTGCAGTTCTTATTTGCCGATGATGTGCTGTCGGATAGTTAAGTTGATTGTGTTCTTAGTTCTGTTCAATCTGATGCACATGCATCTTCAAATCAAATTACTAGCAAATGATTATGCTGGAGTGCTCTTACCAGTAGATGCTATCTTTTTTATTCTTTCTCGGAAAACAAATTTTGTTGAACTTGGTTTACTCCTGAATTTTCAGAATGTGTTTGCTGATACCAATTGTTGTCAGTATTCTTACTATTAAATATACTTGCATTTATATGTCTGGGTGTCCAGGCTTCAGTGTCGGAGATGCTAAAATTGTGGCATTATGGGTTTGATTTGCGTGAAATAACTGAGTCAAGCTTTCATTCTTCTCCTTATTATCTGAAATTTTCTGCTACCGTTTCTAAGGATTTCTTTAACTTAAAGGGTACCACAGACATCTTGACCTAGTATTCAGCTTGCTTGTAAAGTTGTAATGGTATATCGAAACTGTACCGAAATAGTTTGATATTTGCCGAAACCAAGACATGTCCTTATTTCATACCCTTTTACCAAAGTATCACATCCGTATTTATCGAATAACCATATTTACCGAAGCACACCCCTAAGAACATGCTCATCCCACACTTCCTCCTCCTCCGACGATGCCGATTCATGGTGTCGAATAGTTATGGTATTGATTATAGTCCTTCCAAGACAGAAACACGAGACATTTACATTTTGTTGGCATGCTTATCGAAGTAAACGTTGAACTGGCTGGGGATGAAGGAATCGCCATAGGAGGAGGTCATGCGGAACATGTGAGATAAGTTCGCTTGTTCTTCTACTGCTTGCATTTCTTCTTTGTTGATATAGAGGGTGACTGCTCCCAGCACCTTCAGGTCCACCTCAGTAAACCGGGAAATGCAGTAATGATCGTTCAACATGGAGCAGACCATATCGTGATCAACCAAGCTCATGGTAGGAAACTCTGGCCCGAGCAGTGAAGACGCTCGCTAGCTTTCCATGGTGGCATCTTCTTCCCATTTACTGCCCGTCAGATTCCAAGCTGTGATTCTCCAAATAGGATGGTAACATAAATTGCTTTTGGTCTTTAATCCATCCTTCCTCCATTGCTCGTTTTAGTTTTGCCTCCTCCAACTTCTTGCTGAAATTAATACTGCACGGAAAGAAGCAAAACTTATATCACAAGGCAGCTATGGCAACTTGTTCCTCCAAACAAACAAAATTGTTATAGGTGAGATGAAAAAAATAAGTTGCCTTAACAAATATATAACCACATTCCATGATCAATGCACAGGACAGTCGCTATCCAAGCACATGGCAGATAACTTGCTCTGTTTTATCGACTTGAGCCTGTGAAACTACAAACTAAAACTCTACATCTGTCAACTCTGAGGACTAAAATAATGGTTGATTCTCTAGAGCATTTGCTTGTGGAGCAAATACATGTAACCAGCTGATTGACTCCGAAGTGCAAAAACATGTTGAGACTTGAGCATTCACAGGATAACTGCCAGATGCTATATAGGAGGCTTAAGTAGTGTTACTTTTGAATGTAGACAACAAGAACAAGCACAAGTTGATCAACCGAGTTTATAGCACTATAGCAGATCACAAAAAAACTAGTGAACAAGATCCCTGATATATAGTTCTGGAGGTGTCAGCTATAAAGTAGATAGCCCTGACCCCACAAAGTGCAGCACAAACAGTATATTTTGGCACTCTCGATTCATTTGTTTTGCACCACATAATCTGTGTGCCCTCTGTTCACAATACTACACCTCTGTTGTGCAAACCGAGGCACGATTTTTGTTTTAATTTATGTAATATTTGATGTAGTCGGATCATGCTTGTCACTATTAGATGGACATGCTGCTACTTTATCTGATCAAAGTAAGTATCTTTGGGTTCTATCAGTATTGCTTAAATTTTGTGCCTCTTAAGCACATATTATTGTGAAAGGGAAATAGTATTTCTTACATCAGTACCTACAAGTTAATATTTAACAGCTGAGTTTTACACTGCATAATAATTTGTTTTATTTGATTACCTGATAAACTTTTGTACGATACTAAGATCATGTTTAAGAAGATCAGCATCAATTATGAAGACCAAATGTAAAATTCTACTTGTTGCCCCCGAGGGATGTGAGTAAAATATACTGAAAATGAAGTACAAATTAACAATCGAATGACTATTCAATATTTAAAAGATTGACTAGCTATTTAGACAATTGTGTTGTTATGCTGTGACACAACAAACCATGATTCATACTTCATAGGAATGATAGTCAGTTAGCTCTTAATTCATAAGCTAATTATATAGCAATTTGTTCCAAATTTTACAAGAACATAACTAATAACAAAACAATGCTAGGACATGCTATGAGATGGAAAATTTAAGATGAATAGCGATGACAATTAGTGTGCGCACATAAACATGAGACGTAACTACCTTTTGATGGCATTCTTATCAAAGTAAGCATGCTTATCCAAGTAAATGGTGAACTTGCTGGGGATGAAGGGGTTGTCAAAGAAGGTCTTGTGGGTCACTTGTTCTTCGTCAGCTACTTGCATTTCATCTTGTTCGTCTATATAGAGGGTGACCGCCCCCAGCACCTTCTTCTGCAGGTCGACCTCAATCAGCCAGGATATGCACTCCCTATCATTCAACACGAAGCAGACGACATCCTGATCAACCAAGCTCATGGTAGGAAACTCTGGCCGGAGCAGTGGCAGGCGTTTGTCAGAGGCAAGAGCATCCCAGAGCTCGCTAGTTTCCATGGTGGCATCTACTTCCCATGCATTGTCGGTCAGATTCCATGTTGTGATTTTGAAAGTAGCATGATGAGAGCTATGCAGACTGCGGCCTGCGAGATCGCTGATACAAATGAGCTTAATCATGCCGCTGTCGGTGACACACACACGGCGTGCCGGGTCAGGGCACC
Organism: Poa pratensis; assembly: GCA_947311845.1. Lineage (NCBI taxonomy): Eukaryota > Viridiplantae > Streptophyta > Magnoliopsida > Poales > Poaceae > Poa > Poa pratensis. The sequence goes on from CAMZMU010000047.1 coordinate 35,000,785, forward strand.
CTGGGTCATTGTAGAGACGATGACGATCCAGAGCTGCAGGCATTGGGACGTAGTGCGGCTTCTTCGTAAGATCACCATGGACGGTGACGAAGAACAATCCAAGGTAGCAATCGACCCAGCACAAGGAGGAATCGCCATAGGGGATGACGGTGTCCGTCTGCCAGGAATCGCTAAACAAGTCCGGGGCATCCTTGCAACAAGGCATCTGCACCTTCTTAACAACCCATTGCATGGCCTCCTCCCTCACCCCAGGTGCATGGTGTAGCAGGCAGAGCTCGCCGTTGCACGAGAGCTCCGCCAGTGAATTCCTCATCGCCATGGCACAACATGCCAATGCATTCAGTGAACATCAGCCGCTGCTGCTGGAGCCGGTACGGTTTGAAGAGCTGGTCCATCTGCGGGTCCACTTGCCCACCCTCGAAGCAAGGCGGGAGTCGCCTGAGCGACGGGGACTTGGACGAGCGGCGGCCGGAGGCTGTGTAGACGAAGTAGTCGCGGGGGTAATAGGTCGGGCGGCACTGGTCGACGTGGGGGACGTAGGCCTGGAAAAGTATGGAGTGGCCGTGAGCCGCGATGACGATGGGCGGATCCAGCTCCTTCATCTCCGGCCTGAGCCCTTCTGGCCAGTGGAGGTAGAGACGAGACACCGCCGGGGGCGACGCGACCCTGAGGGAGACGGCGAGGGTTTGGCCGGTGCAGGTGTCGGAGGTCTCCGACAGCGTGCCGCCGGCTACTGTCCCGTCCATGACGGCCTCGTCCCCGCCCACCTCGGTGCAGTGGACGACGTGATCCAGCATCAACCAGCGCAGGAGAGACTCGGATCCGGCGGCCGGCGGCCCGTCCCCACTGCGACGGGTCATGGCGCACGACGCAGGGAAGGGATCGATTCGGCTTCGGAGTAGGGTTTCACTTTGTTTGTTGGGCTCAGATTATTGCCCGGCCCAAATCTACACCCAGGCGCGACCGACGTTGGAACCGAACCCAAGGAAGATCTGAATCGGTCCCTTCCCTGCGTCTAGAACTGGCCTAAAAAAAACCTAGAAGTCTAGAACTTTGGTGGATGGTCCGACGCCTCTTCAGTCGCCACCGATAAGAGCATCTCCGTCCCCAAATCCGCCTCCAAATTGTCCGTGTCCCCAAATTTTACCCCAAATTGTGGGATTACGATTGATGTAAAAAGAGAGAGAAAAATAAATGAAGGAGAAAAGAAAGAAAAGAAAGGAAAAATGTGGTCCTTGCGGACAGGCTAATCCTACCCCAAACTTCTCCACATATGGGGTGAGTTTGAGATGTGCCGAACGAACAAAGAAAACCATGTCCGGACAGAAAAAACTGGTTTGGGGCCATGGTTGGAGATGCTTTAAGGAGGGTAAAATTGCAAAAGTACAGATCTAGGTGCGCTTTTAATAGAGTAGTAAAGATTTAGATATCCAGCCTACCAAATCTACATAAACCTCAGGTGACATACATAAAAGGCAAGATCCAACCCAAAAGACAGTAGGGGTATACTAATTAGTGACAATAGTAGAAGATGAGCAGAATTCTTCGATATCTCAAACCAGTACTTGCGTGGCGGAGCCAGAGCACTTATAGAGCCTGGGCAGAGACTACGCATAGCGGCCTGCGTTTGCCCCAACAAATATCAGCGCTAAGCATTGTGATTACATTAATCCTCAGTGGAGAGTGGCTGGAGTAGCCTGGGGTCACCGAGCGCTGGCTCCGCCCCTGCTTGCATTCGGTCTTTAATCCATCCTTTCTCCATTGCTCGCTTTAGTTTTGCCTCCTCCAACCTCTTGCTGAAACTAAGACTGCATGAAAAGAAGCAAACATATATCACACGGCGGCTGTGGCAACTTGTTCCTCCAAGCAAACAAAATCATTACTGGTGAGTTGCAAGCATAAGCTATTATAACACATATATAACCAGTCTGATGAAAGCACAGGACATCAGTTATTTAAGCACATCACGCTTTGGTGAGAGATATGAACAAGAGGCTTCAATAAAACTTGTGTTTTCAGAATTGTATGAAGCCAGTAACGAAACAAAATTCCATGGGTATTTGAACCCGAGCACATGGGAAAAAGCAGAATAGTTGATGGAAGAACAGGAGACCCCTTCGAATAACCTGTTCTAATAGGGAAGTCCTATATCTTAAAATTAATTCATCAAGTTGATGAGGGAATTCATGGGACCTACTCACTTGTTACACAACAACCCATTTGAGGAAGAGCCAAGCAACTGGGCCAACGAGTAGGAGAAATGGAAGTTTACGCTTTAGAAGGATTTTGTGTTCTCGACAGATAATTTTGTCTGCTTTACCTACTTGAGACTGTACAAATTTGGCTTTACAGCTATCAACTCCTAGGTCTACCTGTTACTAGCTGATTGACTGGGAAGTGCAAGTTACTACTACCGAGTGTTGGAAGCTGCACAAAATTTTGTACCATCGTAGTATGTTTTCCACGACAATTAAAACGGACTGGAGGGAGTAGCTGATTGTCTCGGAAGTAAAAAATATATATTGAGATTTGAGCATCCACAGGATGACTGCTACTCCCTCCGTTCTAAATTAGATGACTTCCATTTTTCCAAATGTGGATGTATCTATGCTTGTAACATGTCTAGATACATACACATATGGGCAAATGGAAGTCATCTAATTTGGAACGGAGGGAGTAGATGCTACCTAGCAGACCTAAGTACTGTTGCTAGTGAATGTAGAAAACAACCACAAGTTGATCAACCAAGCTTATATCAAGCCATGAAAAATGATGAACAAGATCCATGAAATATATTTATGGAGATTTCAGCTACAAAAAAAAACACAAAGCAGATGGCATTACCATGCAAAGCACAAAACAAACAGTATTTTTTGGCACCTCAATGCATATGTTTCACACCATATAATGTGCATGCCCTCTGTTCACAATATTACATCTATGTTGTGCAAACCGAGAACTGGTTGACTACCTACGAATAAAGTTGTTAACATCGATCCCATTTAATTTATGTAATATTTAATGGAATCCGATCATGCTTGCCACCATAAGATGGACATGCTATTCCTTTATCTCATCGAAGTGTCTTCCGATTCTATCAGTATTGCTTAAATTTTGTGCCTCTTCAGCAAGTGTGCGTGACATATTATTATGTAACGTAACGGGTATGTTTTTACATCACTTTACAATCTAGTATTCAACATATTTGGTTGAGTTTTCCATTGCATACGCATTTGTTTTATTTCATTCCCTGATCAAACTTCTGTACCGTACTAAAATCATGTTTGAAGACCATCAGCAGCAATTGTGAAGACCAAATGTTAATTTCTACCAGTCTCCCCTCGGGTATGTGAGTGAATAATGAGAAGGAAGTACATAGTACAAATACCGAATTAACAATCAAATGACTATTTCAACATTTAAAAGATCGACTAGCTATTTAGACCATTGTGTGTCGCTATGCTGTGAAACAAAAAAAAACATTGTTTTGTCGGGTTGAAGAGTCATATAGCTAATTTTTTTTAATAAGCTAATTGTATACAGAAATTAAAATTGTGCTCTGTTGAGTTCAGTTCCAAAATTACAACAACATAACAAATGATTAAAAATGGTAAAAAACAATGCTAGGAAATGATGGAAATTTTAAGATGAATGGCAATGGTAATCACTGTGCACACATAAACATGAGACGTAATTACCTTTTGATGGCATGATTATCCAAGTACATGGTGAACTGGCTGGGGATGAAGGAGTTGCCAAAAAAGAAGGCCCTGGAGACAATATCGGCCCAGCTTGCTTGTTTTGCTTCCTTTTCGTCTTCTATGTCGATATAGAGGGTGACCGCCCCCAGGAGCTTCTCCTTCAAGTTAACCTCAATCAGCCAGGAAATTAAGTGCCTATCTTCCAATACAAAGCAGACAACATCATGATCAACCAAGCTCATGGTAGGAAACTCTGGCCGGAGCAGTGGAAGGCGCATGTCAGAGGCAAAAGATTTCCAGAGCTCTTTAGCTTCCATGGTGGCGTCTATTTCCCATTTATTGTCAATCAGATTCCATGTTGTGATTTTGAAAGTAGAATGATCACGGCTATGCACACAGCAGCCGTCAACATCGCTGATACAAATGAGCTTAATCATGCCGCTGTCAGTGACGCACACACGACGTGCTGGGTCAGGGCACCCTGAGTCAATGTAGAGACGACGACGATCCAGAGCTTCAGGCATTGGGACATAGTGCGGCTGCTTCGTAAGATCACCATGGACAGTGACAAAGAACAATCCAAGGTAGCAATCGGCCCAGCACAAGACTGAATCACCATAGGGGATGACAACGTCTGTCTGCCAGGAATCGCTAAACAGGTCTGGGGCGTCCTTGCAATAAGGCATCTGCAGATTCTCAACAACCCATTCCATGGCCTCCTCCCCCTCCCCAGGCGCATGGCGTAGCAGGCAAAGCTCACCGTTGTACGAGAGCTCCGCCACTGTGAACTCTTCCTCGCCGTGGCAAAGCAGGCCGATGTCGTGCCTGCGCATCAGCCGCTGCTGCTGGAGCCGGTACGGTTTGAAGAGCTGGTCCATTTCCGGGTCCACATCCCACCCTTGAAGCAAGGCGGGAGCCGCCTGAGCGACGGGGACTTGTCCGAGCGGGCTGTATAGACAAAGTAGTCGACGGGGTAACAGGGGGGGGGGGGGGGGGGGGGGGGGCGGCGCTGGTCGACGTGGGGAACGTAGGCCTGGAAAAGTATGGAGTGGCGGTGAGCAGCGATGACGTAGGGCGGAGGCAGCTCTTCCATCTCCGGCTTGAGCCCTTCTGGCCAGTGGAGGTAGAGACGAGACGCCGCCGTGGGCGACGCGATCCTGAGGGAGACAGCGAGGGTTTGGCCGGTGCAGGTGTCGGAGGTCTCCGACAGCGTGCCGCCGGCTGCTACCCCGTCCCTGACGGTCTTGTCCCCGTCCACCTCGGTGCAGTGGACGACGCGATCCAGCATCAACCAGCGCAGGCGAGAGTCGGATGCGGCGGCCGGCGGCCCGTCTCCGCTGCGACGGGTCATGGCGCACGACGCAGGGAAGGGACGGCCAATTCAGATCTTGGGTTTCTGTTGGGCCTTGGGCCCAAATCTACACCCAGGCGCAACCGACGTCTGAACCGAACCACCTAGAACTTTGGTGGTCGGTCCGGCTCCGACCTACGCCTCCTCAATCGCCGCCGTTTTTCCTCCCCAAAACCCCAAACCCTACCTGCCGCCGGCCGCTTCTCCCCCAAAAGGCAGGCGAAACCACACAACAGGCCATCGTCGGAGGGATGGCGTCGTCGGAGGGGGAGACGAGTCGGCTGTTCCGCGTCCGCCGCACGGTGATGCAGATGCTGCGGGACCGCGGGTACCTGGTGCTGGACGCCGAGATCGACCTCACCATGGGCGAGTTCGTCGGCCGCTACGGCGATCCCGTCCGCCGGGACGACCTCGTCATCAACCGCGCCAAGAAGGACGGCTCCAGCGACCAGGTCCGCCCCTCGTCCGTCACTTCCCCCCTCCTCCGCCTCCCCGCGATTTCCGTACTAGCCAGGGCGTCCGTCGACTAATTGAGTGGCGGTGCCTGTCCACCAGGTCTACGTGTTCTTCCCGAACGAGGCCAAGCCGGGGATAAAGACGGTCAAGAGCTTCCTCGACAAGATGAAGCAGGAGAACGTGACCAGCGGAATACTCGTCGTGCAGCAGGCAATCAGCTCCTTCGCCCGCAGCATCCTGCTTGAAGTTTCGGCGTACCACCTCGAGGTCTTCCAGGTCGCGCCTCTGCATCCCTGTCTCGCTACCTCATACAAACTCTTATATATGACTGATATTTGTCTCAACCGGTGGCCGGCGTTTAATTTAAGTAATGTCCTGCAGGAAGGGGAGCTGCTTATCAACATTAAGAATCACGAACTGGTTCCAGAGCACGTGCTCCTGACAGACGAACAGAAGAAGACGCTGCTGGAGAAATACACCGTGAAAGAGACTCAGGTCAGATAAAAATGTGCCTGCGCTTTGCTCACCTCATGTTCTAATCGATACATGTATGGCATTACGAAAATTACATTCATGTTTAAGCTATGTAAAAGCCATTAAAAGTTTCATGTGCGGGATCTGTGAACAATTATCGCTAACCATAACCGTGTATTTCAGCAGACCTGCATGTCCACATTACGAATTGGTTGTGTTCTGTTGGCATTTGGCATGAACCATCTTATCGATTTGAAATGGTGTTCAGTTTACTTCCTCAAGCTATAACCTCCTAAGCAAAAATCGCTCTCCTGTAATCCCTATCAGAGTACTTTACCCCCTAATCCAGATTGGATGGCTGATTCTGCTATCCCGATGATTCCAGCGTTTTGCATGCTAATGTGCCACATTGGCAGATGACACAGCTGAGAGTTTAGTTGGATCATTACCAGGATCATATATCTCCTAACAACGGTTTCGTAAGGACATAATCTTAGCTAATCCTACTTGCCTAACTAATATGCTCATAACCCCTAACAGCTGTAAATATTCCCCACCTCCCTAACATTAAGATCTATATCCATTTGTGTATGGTGATGGACCCTGCCTTGCTACCTGCCTTGAGCATAGCATGCCCATATGCCGGTTGATTCAACGGGAACCATGCCTGTTGAGTCATGTTGGATTGTTCACCTTAACTCATCTTGATTCTGATTATGGTTGATTATGATACTGGAAGATTTGAATTCTGTATAATTAGTGTAGATTTAGCATTTTGGACATACTTGCCATGTATAACAGTAAGTCCTAAGTTAAGGTTCTATTTTGATGAGAGAATAAAAGGTAATGCCATGAAGGGTGAAAATGTGAGAAGCAGGTAGTAGCAGGATAAGCTAGTAGAATGGACACATCAAAAACTATGTTAGAACTTGAAGAGTGACACTCTATCGTCTGCTTGTGAAAAATGATGCTTTCAGAAGTTAATATGTAATTAGTCATTCCTATACATATGAGCATCATGTCTTCCATAGGTTAGCTGTGCTGTGGGGGATTGACTGACACTGGTGTGGCACATATTTTTCTACTTGCTACACGCTATGTTGGATAATGTTAAGGATACAAGGTATACTGACCTGGTGTATTGGTGATGCTCACCTGAGCAATTAGCTGCTTTGTACAGAGTCATATTGTTGTACTTATCTGTTTGCCTGCGCCATCTGTTGAGTTTAGAAGACCTCAAGGAAGTATTGGGTACCCCCCCCCCCCCTCAGTTGTTTTTGTTGCATGACGTGCGGTCGGTTGCATCTTACATCCAACAAGTTATGATACCCAGTTCTCTAACCAAGCTAACAGAGAGCACATATATTTCCCTCTTGTACTATAGTGGGTAATCTGTTCTGATGATTTTTTTGCTATCTTATGATGCAGCTCCCTCGGATTCAACATACAGATCCTATAGCAAAATACTATGGCATGAAGCGTGGACAGGTCGTGAAGATCACCCGGCCCAGTGAGACTGCTGGAAAATACGTGACATATCGCTATGTTGTCTGAGTGCCACTTCGTTATCAAGGGTTGAGATCTCCTGCGAGCACTGCCAGTCACTATGCTTTGTCGAATGCTAGTTTCTTAGGAGTAGAAACATCTTGTCTCTTGAGGAACAGAAGTGGTTTCTGAAATGCGTTGGTGCTTGTTCTTTAGAATTGCTCGTCGATTTGACATGACCGCTGTTCTTGTCTCTTGAGGAACAGAAGTGGTTTCTGAAATGCCTTGGTGCGCTTTCTTTAGAACTCTCGTCAATTTGACATGACCGCTGTTAGCTAGCACTAGCCATATGTGTCTGTAGCTATGTTAATATTCGCATTGCTAAATAACTCTTGCCTATCTGAAGTTGTCGATCTGTTTGGGATTCTGTGGTTCTGTTGCTTATGTGCCCCTGTGTTTAAACCAAATGGTACGAGTTTGCCTTCTGGGAACCGTTGTTTGTCTGACGAGCAGAGCAAAGCCTGTAGCATGAGGAATGTGCAAGATGCGCTTTTCTGGAGTCGTTAGTGTCTGCCCCAATTTTTCTTGTTCTTAACTGATTTTGTCGAGACAATTTGGCGCGACATCTCCTAGCTAGTTAACTGATTGACTTATCCTTTGCGGGCATAGTAGTTAGTACGTTCGTATGCTACGATAGAATTGTCTGAGATCAGCCGACCGGGCAGGAGTACACTAGCTTTTGCTGATATCGACTTGCCCAAGATGCACTTTGAGATTGTTCCTACCTTGACACGAGCGTGTACACCACGTTACCGAGGTTAATGGGGGGTGGGGGCGTTGATCTTCCTTCGCTTCAGGTTCCGCACCTTCGGGTTGAGACACCATGTTTGTTTCATTCCATATACTTCAGGTTGACTGCTGGTTCGCATCACTTGTGTTGTTGGAGTGGGTGATTTTGCGCACAAAGAGTTGGTCACATTCTCCCATAGTTCTCTGCGGGCGAAATTGCGTGTCCACATGTGCGGTCTCTTCTTGCTCCCCCTCCCCCCTTCCTCTTCTTCTTTCCACTTTCCCCACCACCGAGCCGGTGTCGCGCTGCGATCGGCAGGGAGCTGCGGCGGAGAAGGTGTCGGCTAGGATGAAGCGAGGCGGCGCCGAGCAATAGACTTATCGGTGGGGGGTGGGGTGCGTCGCAGGAACCGGAGAAGAATGGGGTTCGAGGGGTTTAGAGGGATGGTCGGGGCTGATGGCGCCGACGGAGGAGGCGATTTAATAGGGCGTGGAGGCGAGGCAGACGCTGGAGCGCCGCCGGCCACCGGTGGTGTGCCGAGTGGTTCGGCCGGCGGTGGATGCGGAGTGGACTTGATCTTCCTCCCGAGCACCTTGTCGTTTAGCGGTCCGAAAACAACGTGTGCGAAGGCTTTCCTTTTCAGGTTTTTTATTTTATTTTAGAAACGTTCAGGCCAGAGTCTAGGAGACTATTTCACTATAATGGCACGCATTACTCGGCCCTTTTTTGTAGAGTGACCAGTGACCAAAGAGAAGGCTCTTTTTCCTCGTCGAGGAACCGGTGGCCCGTCCTTTGTCGGCAAATTGGGAAGGAAAAGCCTTGTAGTCCCCCGGGGGATCGCGCGCTCGCGTCCCCCGCCTCCTCGTGACGCCGCGTGTCCTTTGACCGCTGACCGTTGGCCCACCTCATCTCTTCCCCCCGACCAACCCATCCCGCATCTTACCTTATCTCTTCAATTTCTCATCTCTCTCCCCGTGAAGTCCTGCCACGCGCCGCCACTGTCCAAGCGTCGCCGCTGCCCTGGCTACACGCCGACGCCGTCCTCCTCTCTCTCAACGCCGGCACCTCTCCTATCTCGCCCAACGGACCCGCCACGGAGATGCTGCTATAGGGGCGGCGCAGCTTTCGCCATGGCGCCGCTCAGCACCACGCCAGCCATGGCGCCACTCAGCACCGTGGTCCTCGCCGCCACCGTCGAGGCCGACCACCACAACCCGCCGCTGTCGTCGCCAAGGAGGCCAGCCATCGTACTCCACGCCTTCCTCTTCCTGCGCGCGCCACCCCATCGGCCATCGCGCCACCGCTTCCGGGGACCGATCCCCTGCGTGCCACCGCCGCTAGGACGGCTCCCCTACCTCACGGTGTAGGCTCTCAGGACGCTCGCCACGGTGCTCCCGCCGACAACAACCTCGCGCTCGACGCGGGCGAGGCCGACCTCCCGACGTGCTCTTGTTCCTCTACATCCATTCCTACTGTCCTACAAGCGCCATCAACGGAGGTTCCGTATGTTGTGAGCATCTCCTCGGTGCCCCACTGCGTGCGGTCAGCGAGGAAGAAGCACTTCGTCATCCATGTCCAGCAAGGGGAGGTGGTGGCGCGGCGGTGAAAGGACAAGGATGTCGCCTAGAGGGGGGGTGAATAGGCGATTAAAACTTTTCCGGTTTAGGCTTGATAATTGCGGAATAAAACTAGGTGTTTAAATTAACAAGCCAACAACCTAAATATACTAGGTTCACCTATGTGCACCAACAACTTATGCTAAGCAAGACAAGCAACAAGGTGATAGCAATAAAAAATACTTCAAGCACGAAGGCTCTCACAATGTAAAGTGCATAAGTAAAAAGCTCGGGTATAGAAATAACCGAGGCACGCGGAGACGAGGATGTATTCCCGAGTTCCTCCTTGTTAAGGGAGTACGTCTCGTTGGAGAGGTGTGAACCAACACAATGGTTCAACAACCACAAAGGTTTCACCTTCTTCTCCGATGAACCGCACCACAAAGGTTTGGTTCACCTTCCACTATCGAAATCCTTCGAGGCGAAAATCGGAGCCTTTCAACAACGATCCGGGGCACAACCCACAACGAGATTGGGGGCTCCCGAACAGCTACAAGTGACCACCAAGGGTCTCAACCACCACACGGGCGTCTAGGGTCCAAAGACCCAAGAGTAACAAGTTCACAAGCTTTCAACTTCCACGAATCTTCGTGGAGAGCACACCGATGCACCAAATGCAAAAGGCAAGAGCACAAGTGCTCAAATCCTTCACTCTCAAATCCCACCACAAGCAACTAATGCTTATGGGGGGAGAAGAGAGGAAGAACAAAATAGGAGAAACACCAAGAACTCCAAGATCAAGATCTACTAGGTTCCCCTCACTTAGAGGAGAGATGGATTGGTGGAAATGTAGATCTAGATCTCCTCTCTCAAATCCCTCAAAGATATGCAAGAATCATGGGAGGAATTGGGAGAGGGGCAAGCTTTCCAAGGTCAACCATGGAGAAGAGAGAGGGGGAAAAAGTGCTTGGAAAAGCTGAGTGGCTGAAGGTAGGTGGAGGGGTATTTATACCCCTCCCAGAAAAAGAGCCGTTGCAGCCACTTAGTCCGGAGACTCGGTCGGGGAGGCCGGAGACTCCGGCCCGGGCGGAGACTCCGGACCAAAAGGGCAGAGACTCAGACGCAGAAAGTCAGGAAAAAGCCGATGCAGAAAAACTCATACCGGAGACTCCGGACCACGAAGGCCGGAGACTCCGGCCGGGCGGAGACTCCGGGGAAACTCCGGACCAACTCCGGACGCTATACCGCAAGCGCCGTCCGCGGGGCACTTCGCTCCAAAACCAGGGAGGCCGGAGACTTCGGCCTGAGCACCTATGAGGCCGGAGACTCCGGACAAGAAAAGCAACACAGAACAGCAAATCCTGAAATGCAATAACTTTTGCAAGGAAGCTCCAAACGAGATGAAACCAACGAGGTTGGAAATATTAAGGGTCACAAATATGGAGGAGATATCACACATGGGAGGTGTGGACCTTATCTCGAGGAGGACCGATAATATTTCCAACACCGAGAACGCAACAAGTTTTCCATCCGGACTCCGTTTTCAATGATCTTGGGCTTGCTCCGAAGATAATCACAAGCACAACAAGATCATGCATATACACATCATAGTCCATCATGTGAGGAGGATAACACAAGAGGAGAGTTTGACCTCTCTACAAGAGACGAACCAGAAAAACCTCCAACATCAAAAACACCACTAGACATCCAAATGAAATTCGTTTTTGATGAACTAGAGCTTGGTATGGAGATGAACACAAGATCTAAATTCTCACATGGATAAAAGCCAAATAAGAACCAAGAAAGATGATATGCCAAATATGCAAAGGTTTGAGCTCTCCATAAAGATGCGATCAAGTTACTCACTTGAGAGCCCCTCTTGATAGTACGCCGTCTATCCTATAATCCGGTCTCCAAACTAACAACATGAGACCGGTAAAATAGAAACCCTATCAAGATCATACCTTTGCCTTGCGCATTCCACTTGAGCTAGATGATGACGATCTTGACTCTCTCAAGTTGGAACACCTTTCTTGATTGTGCTTGCTAGCACATGCTTGATGAAGACTTCTCCAAATGCTCCCCATACTCCATTATGGGAGAGCCTCGCTAATCTCCGTCTTCATGTAACCACTTGCACTTCATCTTCTTATATTGATATAGATGATGGCTTGGAGATAAACATGAAGTTCACTCAATCTTCTTTTCCAAGCCATGCTTGCAATAAGCTCAACTCTACACATGACCATTCTTCATATAAACCCTTGAATAGAGCATTGATCATCATGTAATCTTCTAGAGTCCAACACATGAACTCCAATCTTCTTCATGGACAAGATCTATAAAGATATCTCAATGCAAACATTAGTCCATAAGGATTGTCATTAATTACCAAAACCACGCATGGGGCAACACATGCACTTTCAGGCGGTGTTGTGAGGCTAGGTCGTCGGCACTGCGACAACAATCTTATGTTGCTGCGAGCGGCCGCTAGTGCTACCATCCGTCACCGGCAATGCTACCTTCTGTCTTCGGAGATTCAAGCCGTCTCCAATGCTACGAGCAGCGGGCGGAGATGCTACTGGTAGCCATCGGCGATGCTACCAGTGGAAGCCAGCAATGCTACCCACGGTGCTCAGCTCGCTACATGGGGCATGCGGCGGTGCTACCTTGGGCGTACGGCGGCGCTAGCCGGTGCTACCAAGTCATCCCATCTGCGACGAGGAGGGTGTGGCGGTGCTGCCATCTGGAGGGGGGCAGTGGTGCTGCAACAAGGGGCGGTGGTGCTGCCATCAAGGACGGCGTTGCTGCAAGGAGGAGTTGTGGTGCTGCCAACCGGAGGCGACGTGGTTGTCGGCGGTGTTGTCGGTCATCGCCTGATTTTTTCTGCTACAACTGTCTGTATTTTCGCGTCATATGTTATGTGAATTTGCATTACAAGAAGAATTATTTTGCTACCATTTTGTTCTGTTTTGCATCATAAGTCTCATCGGAGGACTTTGTCGGAAGAATTTTTGCTACAATGCTGCAATATAACATTTTTTCGCTATTATAGTTATACTCTTTTTGCTACAATAGTTGAAAAAATTGCTACCGATCCAGTCGTGTGCTACACTGCCAGAACGACAGTGCTACGAGTAGCGACGCCACGGGTGCTGCGAAGCATTGTTTCAATGTTGCATGCGAAGAGCGGAAGTGCTATCGTAGGGCGATGACGGTGCTACCTTCGGCCAACGGCAGTGCTACATCAGGACGACGGCGATGCTATCTAGGACACATGGTGATGCTACCATGGGCGGAGCCAAGACTGATTTTTGCTACATACTCTTTTCTTTTTTGCTACATAAACGTATTGGAAATGCTGCAAATGTTTTTGATGTGGAAATGCTTAAAAGCTTTGTCGTAAAAAAAAATTTCCCCTATGGCGCATGACATTGCTACCGGCAAGCCGACGATGCTACCGACGTGCGGTGTTGCTATCGACCACGTGGCGATACTACCGATGGCGCGCGTCGTTGCTACTGACGAGCCGACGATGCTACCGACGGTATTCGACAATGCTACGAGCGGATCCTACCGATAAGCCGACGATGCTACCGACGGCGCATGTCATTGCTACCGTCGAGCCGACGATGCTACCAACGGTATTCAGCAATGCTATGAGCCAGCGATGCTACCGACGGCGGCGATGCTGCCGAGTGCGCACGACGGTTCTTCCGACGGCACGTAGCGATGTTACTGATGGCGCGTGGTTGCTCCGTAAAAGCATCTAGGATAGTGTGAGCTGGCGATGCTACGAATAAAACTTTTTTCTCCATAGAAGCATTTGCTACGAGCAAAACAAAAAATTGCTACGAATGAAACTATTTCTCCGTAGAAGCATTTTGTGCGATTTGAGAGAAAATTGAACTTTTTGCTACAGTAGTACAAAATTCTTGTTACAAACAACCCTTTTTGCTTCGTAAAAACATTTACGAGATTTTTGGTGAAAACTGGACATTTTGCTACAATAGGACAAAATTCTTATTACGCGTGAACCGTTTTTGCTTCAATGAACCATTTGCGGGTGATTTTGGTTGAAATTGGATTTTTGCTGCAATGGCACAAATTTCTTATTACGTTCGAACCGTTTTTCTTCAGTCGCGATTTGGTGGGATTTGAGTCCAGGGAGGTGGACACGTGTCATGCAGGGGACCCGGGGATTTTCCCCCAGATCCCCAGGGACGCCTAGCGCTGTCCAATTGGGAAGGCCCAAGCTGATCGGAAGCCCAAGCTAGGCCCACAAAACCCCCAAAACCTTCCTCCCCTTCTTCCTCCTATAATCTAGAAAAGCCCAAAAACCAACGAAAAAAATAGCACGCTATTTCACGGTTATTTTGAGGGGTCACGTTATATTTGACCAAAAGTTAGCGCTGTACTAATGGCGTTTTTAGCGCCCTAAACCACGCTAAAACGGTTTAGCGTATAGCATTATAGCGGCGCTAGAAAGAAACCCTAAATCCTGCTGAGCCCATCGGCCCAACAGACCCAACACGCACTCAGTCAGTCAGTCCTCCACGCACAAAATCCCTCCACGCACGGGGGCGACGGTGGCGGCGGCGGCTGGAAGAGTTGCAGCGGCGGCGGCAGCGCTTCCTCCACCGGCGAATCGAGCTCTTCCTCCACGTCGAGCTGCAGCGGATCGAGCTCTTCCTCTACGGCGAGTAGCAGCGGCGGCGGCTTCCGTGCTTCCTCAAGCTCGAGCATCGGCGGCTTCCGTGCTTCCTCAAGCTCGACCATCGGCGGCAGCGCTTCCTCAACCGGCGAATCGAGCTCTTCCTCCACGTCGAGCTGCAGCGGATCGAGCCCACAATGTCCTCCACGCCGGTGACAAGTCAGCCACAACCGGGTACCTACTAGCCTTTGTTCCTTAATTCATTCGGTAGCTACTAGCTACGTGCAAGTCTAGTTTGTTGATCATTAGCTAGTAGCTAGGTAGTACAAAAGATGGTAGTTCATTGGTTCCTGTAGTAGTTCATTAGCCAGTAGTTCCTGTACTTATTTTGGGCAGTGGCATCAACGAGTTCTTCCTGTTGCATAGCTAGCTTGTTTAGTTTAGGCAAACTGCTTGTTCTGTTTAGGCAAACTGCTTGTTTAGTTTAGGCAAACTGCTTGCTTATGATCCTTTGTATTCTGCCATGGATTTGGCCTTGACATTTGACTATGGTTACCTGGTTAGGCATGTATTGCTTACAGACAAACTTTTAGTGCTGAAATTCTTGATATTTTGGGCTATTTCTCGCATTTTTTTCCATCACGCTATATTACACGTAACTTCGCTATATCTCGCTATAACTTCAATAGCTTCTGGAGAAGGGCCACGCTATTTTGCATAGCGCGCTATTTTTTTCGTTGCCAAAAACCCTAACCCGCCGCCACCATCCCTCCGCGCCGGCGCCGCTTCTCACCACCCTATGCCCGCAGAGATGTCAGACATGGAAGAAGAACCGCCCAGAGACATGGAAGAAGAACCGCCCAAAGACATGGAAGAAGAGAAACCGCCCGCGTGGGCACCGGAGGAGGATCTGGCGTCTAACGAGGACACGAAGCGGCTGTTCTGGGTGCGGCGCACCGTGCTGCAGATGCTGAAAGACCGCAGCTACAGGGTGAAGAAGGCCGACATCAACCTGTCCATGGCCGACTTCATCGAGCGCTACGGCGACCCCGTCCGCCGCGACGACCTCACCATCCACCGCGCCAGGAGGGGCGACCCCAACGACCAGGTAGGTCCATCCCCCGTCCTCCTCCGCCGCCGCCTCCCCGCGATTTCCACGGTGACTGAAGGTGTCGTTCTGCCAGGTCAAGGTTTTCTTCCTGGACGAGTCCAAGGCCGGGCTGGGTGCCGTCAAGACCTGCGTCGACAAGATGAAGCAGGAGAACGTCACTAGCGGCATCCTCGTCCTGCAGAAGTCCCTCAGCGGCCAGGCACGGGCCGAGGTCCTGCAGAGCAAGAAGTACCGCCTCGAAGTCTTCCAGGTTGCCCTCCTCTGCATCCCTCACTCTTCCTCGTGTGCTGGTATGAGAACCAGTGACTGAAGCTTAATTTTGGGTGTGCTGTCCTGCAACAGGAAGGGGAGCTTCTTGTAAACATTACGAAGCACCATCTCGTTCCCAAGCACGAGCTACTGTCAGAGGAGGAGAAGCAGGAGGTGCTGGAGAAATACACCGCAAAAGAACACAGGTCAGATAAATTTTCCTCTTTTTTCTCGCCGTCACTGGCCTGATACCATAGTTGTTAACAAGCATGGCATCATGGAAAAGGTGCATCTCTGTTTAAGATGTTAAATCCATGAGAAGGTTTAGGTGCAGAATCTATGAACAATTATCGCGAAATCATGACCGTGTAGATCGAAGTGCATGTGCACATTGCTAATTGCTTGTTTGGGACATCTTTAATGATTTTGAAAAGGTTCGTTTTTAATGCCTCCCACTCAATCCCTTGAAGTATCCCTTCGGGAGCACTTTCGCTCTAACCAGGTTTAGAGAGCTGATTTTGCTTACTTGTCGAGAATTAACATTGTTTTATACTAATACGCCAAGTAGGAGGATGATGTGGCAGATATAATCGTATTTGTTTAACTATACAAGTATCATATCCCCCAACAGATAATAAATAATCCTATTCTATTTCCCTTACAATAAGATCCATATCCATGTTAGAAGTAATCTTGTCATATCTATGCATGAAGTTTCTGGTAGGTCCATGAAGTATCCAGGGGAGTCCTAGTAGAAGTAAAAGTCTGAAGGCTTTGTGTTCAAGTTAGTTTTGAATAGCTTAAGGGAGCAACTCTGTAGTAATTTCTAGATGTACTGTAACCGATCTACTTTTCAGTGAACACTAACCGACCTAGATAGCCTATATAAGGATGTACCCCCTTTGTAAGAAAACTAAGCTTGTAAGCCAAGATGTAGCCTCAAGCATATGAGCATATGTATGGTCTGTCATATATGCATATGTGTTAGTGTGTGTGAAGCACAGCCTTAATGGAAGGAAGCTAAGTGATTTAGCTCCTAAAATCCATGTGTGGATGGATTCTTGGCTGTGGCTACCTGCCTTACATAACCCTGCTAAGTTGGCAGCCGAAAAGAAGACTGTGCCATGTTGGATCATAGGGTGACTGACTTTGCTGAAAGACACAGTTGTTAGCAGGATAAGCTAGTAGAATGTACACCCAAGGAACTCTGTTACAACCTGAAGAACGGTACTCTATAGTTTGCTTGGAAATTAATTGATGCTTGAAAGTTACTACATAATTAATGTCTCTTAGAATTTGTTGGGTAATGCTAAGAATAGTGTAGTGAACTGATATATTGGAAAGTAATTGATGCTTGAAAGCAATTTGTTGTTTTGAAATTTTTTCTGCATAACTTGCATAGGTCAAATTTCACTTTAATCAAGTTTTGACACATCAATTCTCTAAAAACAGCTTGACCTCATCAAGTTTGTAATATAGTGATACTCTATGTTCTGATGGTTTTTGGGCCGTCTTACAATGCAGCTCCCTCAGATTCAAATCACGGATCCAGTAGCAAGATACTATGGCATGAAGCGTGGACAGGTGGTGAAATCACCCGGAATAGTGAGACTGCTGGAGAATATGTACGTACCGCTGTGTTATCTGAGCCTCATACATTCTCAAGGCTTGAAATTTTGTGCAAGCACTGCCAGTTGAAAACGCTTCCTCCAAATGCTAGTTGGTCAGCAGCAAAAATATCCTGGTCTCTTGGGGAACCAAAGTGCTTTCTTAAGTGCCTTGGTGTGTGCAATTGCTTGGCCATTGGACATGACGCTGTCAGATAGCTCTAGACATAGGTTGTTGTAGATGTGTTTCATGCTGCTAAATCACTCTTGACTACATGAGATCGTCTATCTATTGTGAAATTCAGTTAGTGGTGCGCCCTTATACTTGATGAAATGGCATGAGCATGCCTTTCTGTGACACTTGAGCATGGATTGTGCGTGCGTCTGGAGTATTTGTTACCTGCTCCTGTGTGCGTGCGTCTTTAATTTCGAATTATCTCAAAAGTCATATTTCAAATCTTCAGAAAAATTGAAACAAATCTCGCATGTACATAATGCCTTAATACTTACTCTTGCAATTTTTTTTTTAAATATGATCTTTTGTGACCTACAAATTGGAACTTTGTAATTGTTTGTACAATAGAATCTGAGGTATATACCTTGAACACTCTGTCTTTTCGCACAAGTTATGTTTTGTATTTTTGTTTCAGACATGTACATAGACCCTGTTTGGTTGAGCTTATTTTCTGCCTTTTTGATTTTGCTTATAAGTCACAAAAGCATTTAAAAAGTATTTAGATGTTTTTGTGGCTTATAAGCCAAAATCCAAAAGCCAAACTTAATACTAACCAAATAGGGTTTGTACACTATACATGATTTATGCCGTATTTTCTGAGCTTATTTAATACAGTTTTTACTTTATTTACTACAGTATTTATATAGGGTTTCTTCCTGTGCACCCATGTCCACCGAAAAAAATCTGCGTCGAATGAAAAGCCGTCCCGTATCTTTTTGACCTTTCTACAGTTGCGGAACCTGCACGGCAAAGAAGTGGCCGGATCCAGGATCTTCTCCTGGACGCGGACTTGCAGTTTAGCTATCGAGAAAAATCGCAAAGTCAGTCAACGACGGTGATGCGCTCGTGTAAGAATCTGCGATCCATCCACAATCCTCTTCTCCTGTATTCGCGTGACCTGGCGAAAGAATACTTCACAGATTGCAGCGTGGCTTCCGGCTGTCCTGGCGGCTGTGGCGCAGACTGAATGCAGACGGATTTACAGATTAATCATCCTTGGCCATGGAGATGTCTACACTCTACAGCAGGGCGTAGTGCAGCTCCAGCCGCATGTTGAGCATTTTTTTCTCTTCTTCTTAGAACAAGTATAATAGAGTGACGTGGGCGGGCTATAAAGATTAAAATATATATTTTTTACTTAGTTGTAGGAGAGAGAAGAGGAGAGAGAAAATGAGTGGACTCTCATGCAAGAGGCAGACGTGCTACTAGGCACTTTGTGAGAGTGGATTGTGGGTCATATATCAATAAAATAGCTCATCTTTATATCTTACTATTGTACACTATTGTGCATGTTGGCTATAGAGCTGGCTATAAATAACATGACACTATCTTATAGCCAACACTTGACTCTACTACTATACTTGCTCTTAAGCAAGCGTATTATAGTTTCATGATCCTCAGAAAACTGCAACCAGATCTATTACATGTCTACAACAGCCGATTTTTCACAGATCGTAGAGTATATTTCTTTATGTTATTGCGGGACTTACAATTTTTTGGTAGTGAAAATTATCAATGTTTTAAATAAGGGGCAACTCTCAAAAAGAGCTATAGCTGGCTAAATCGGAGCTAAATGGGGTTATAGCGGAAAATTGTACTCTCTCCATTCCTGAATGTAAAGTGTATAGTTTTCTGCAGGAATATTAATACATGGGTATTTGGCATACGATAGACTCATTTAATTCTGGAAAAAATCGCAAGAGAGGAGTCCCTAATAGCAAAAAATAAAAACAATCCGTAAAATCCCTCCGTTTGAGGTTGAGACTCACTTGTGGATGGGTAAAATTGTTCATAAATCGCAATACACACTATTTTGGAATTTTCTCCAAAAACTATACACCTTACATCAATACATCAAGAAACAGAGGGAGTACATGGATTCATTTAGCGGCAACATGCTCAAAAGGCTACAGCAGAGTTATATCGGGCTATTTAAACTATGGAAATTATGCATTCATGTTCATCCACCAGGTGGGTGTGGTGTGGTGTTCCAGCATTCATGTTCAATGAGCCAGTCAAACACAGGATTCAATCAGACCTCCATGGTTCTTCAATGAGGAAATTACAAAAATCTACCACATTTGGGGCTCTGACAACGAGTCAGTACCATTCCTGGTGATTTTTTCAAGTCAGTACCAACTGTGGGGCTAATAGCAACAAATTGCGCAAATCTGTTCTAATAGCGTATTGTCAACAACTCTGACAAGTGAGGCCCACTCGTAAGGTCTAGCTGGCAGCACACGTGGACGAGGAGGTGAGTTGGATGCGAAGACCCACCTGTCAGACACCCAATTTCTTTCCCCTCTCTCTTCTTCTTCCACGAGAAGATTTGCGCCCTGGTCAACGCTACCAGGACGCTGCGCACGGGGGCCGTCGACGCGGTGGCCGGCGCGGCCACAGAGCTGCACGGGGCCGGCGAGCACCCCGAAGACTGCGACGGCAGTGGACGGCGCGGCCACGGCGCTGCCCAGGGCCGGCGAGCGACACGAAGACTGCGGCGGCGGTGGCCGGCGCGGCCACGGCGCTGCGCACGGGGCCGGCGAGCGTCGCGAAGAGTTCGGCGGCGGTGGCCACTCCCTTCTCCTCCAGACACAGCGGCGCTCCCCAGCAACGGCGCCCATCTCGCCGCCGAGCTCCGCTTTCTCCCCGTACGACATCTCTGTCGGGGCGCGACCATGGCCCTCCTCCTCCTCCCGCTCCTGCGTCACTGGCGTCGCTTAGAAGAAGTTGAGGGGGAGCATGCACGAGGCCGACGCGCTGCACGCGGAGCTTCGTGAGGCGACGGAATCGATTGCGACGGCAAGTCGGCAACCCGCCCCGGAGTCGGGGAAGACGACCTGGTCCCGGACAGAATCGGGAGCCCCGGCTCGCGTGACTTGGGGAGGAGAGCGAGGAGGACTAGGCAGAGCCGGCGGTGGTCTTTGATTCGTCAGGGGCGTCGGGGAACGGCGGTGCGTCGCGGCGAGCAGAGCACGGAGTCGCCACCACTGTCGCCGGCCCTGCTGGCCGCTAGCGCATCTACGGCGGCGGCGTTGCCACGCACCGAGGCCTGACCTCTCCGCCTCCGGTATGGGATGGGGGAGGGGGCGAGCTGACCGGAGCGGGGAGTAGTGGGCGACGGCGAGAGACATGAGAAGGAGGAGAGAGAGGAAGAGGAGGGGAATTGGAGAGAGAAGATGGGCCTGACGGGTGGGCCCCACAGCCACCTCACCTCCTCGTCCACGTGTGCTGCCAAAAGACCTTACAAATGGGTCTCACTTGTCAGAGCTGCTGACAAAATGTTATTAGAACAAGATTTGTGCAATCTATTGTCGTTAGCTCCACGGTTGGTACTGATTTGAAAAAATCACCAGAAATGGTACTGACCTGTTGTCAGAGCCCCAAATGTGGTAGATTTTTGTAATTTACTCGTTCTTCAATACCCTTCTTCTGTGTCTGAATCGCGTAGGTCCCTGCGATCATGTGTAGGGGAGGCCCAGGTCTGGTCTATCCTACAGACAAGGCATGACCATCAGTGCAGACGATCTTCTGATGCCAGCTGTCGATCACCCCAGCCTTCCAGGTCACAATACACTAGTACAGCAGTAGTACGTACTCCATATAACAAGAAAAGAAAACCTGCAACGCTAGTGTTCAGTTCAGAGAGATGGACACCTTGGTTCAGCAATGCCTCAGGTGTGAGGATGAGCAACCAGGCTCAGGATTGGCCGGAGGGTAAGCTATGCAGACTTACCAAGCAGTAAAAAGCCAAGATATTTTTAATCAGCGACACATACAGTTCAATTCCCGCGTCAAACTTTGGCCAAAACAGTTTAGTTTATCAGCGTCTTTTGTCTTCTCTATGTGCAACATGCGAATCTGGACAGAGCAACAGCTACTAGTATAGTACAAAAACTGCAGGCGCCAGCTAAGCGCATGATTCAAACACAGTGGCGAACCCGTACATCTGTTTGCTCATCTCCACCTGCTCTCTGTAATTCTTAAGGGTAGATCCGCTAAACAATTGTGCAGTCGCTTCACACTCAGGAATTGTTTTCTCGGTTTCAAGTTTCTGGCCATATAATCCAGGAATTATAGCTGTAGTAGTGCTATTCTACCAGTCAAGAGACCGAACAACACTCGCTATCCCTATGAAAGGTCAAATCTAGGAACCTGATGTGAGCCTGTGATGGTGACAATTATGTAAACTGTCATGTGCACAGGGATTGATTATTCTTATTTGTCACAAAAGAGCTGACTTTCAAATCAAGGAAAGCATATACAATACTACAATAACTGAGACAACTAGATAAGACTGGAGATACCACCCGAATAAGGAGAAAATAAAAGGCTAAAATTAAAAGCGAGGTTGACGATGTCGTTTCATCATCATAATGATTCCAATTAGCCTTTAGAATTAGAATCAGAGCAGAGACCACAAGTAGATGGTCCAAGGTTGAAAAGTATAGCACGGAGCAAATATCTTGGAAATGTATGTTGAAGATTTTTTTCGCCCAAATTGGTGTGCTACCAACAATAGCAAAGTGGGTTTATAGTGCACGCAAAGTTGTATGACAACAGGATTTGGAATATCATTGAGCATATATTCACAGAATGAAAACGATAAGTGAGATACCATACTACAAATGGCCGTGTAGGCGGAGCTAATAACAGAGTCGTACAAAATGACCATGCAGGAGTTATAAAAAAAGGAGATAATAAACGGTGTTACAAAGTAACTATGTAGGAGTAGGAGTGTACAAGACAACTAACAGGGTGAAATATTCCTGTAAAATTAGGATAAATTGGTAAAAGATCAAAATTTTGAATGTCAATCTGAATTTCTTTGAAGACCAGAGAGCATGCTATTGTTCCAAGAAGGAAGATGATATCAGGATTTAGACACAAGAAGAATTACAGTTCCACAGAGATACTACAAGCACTAGCAATAATTTTAAAGGACAATACAGACTAATCTTACAGCTTACATGATTATCTCAACATGAGATGGTGCCATGATCGATACCGAGCATCCCGCAGTAGTAATGGCGTGCTTGTGGTTGGCTCGGCATGCCCTCAATCAAATCAAGTGGCAGGACTATGCAAGTAGCATATTAAGCCTGACCAAGCGGTTCACAATCCAAGGCGCGATCACCATAAGTTACATGGTGTCTGAGTCGTCCTTGTTATAGTCAACGGGAATTCATCGAACTGCTCCGAAACATTACGGCCCGTTCCAATACTCTTCAGAGAGTGGTAAACCCGGTACATTGAGACCCTCTCCTTTGGGCGAGCCACGACGCATTGAAACGCTACCTTCAAGAACTCATTGATCTCTGAATCATGGCCCTTCCCACTCAATGATCTATCCACAGCATCGCAATTCGACCTGAGCTCTTGAGCTGAAATACCCAATCCACTAATGTCCCCTTGAACCCTTCACCGACTACATCACTCGCCAAAGTGGCAGCCTCCTGCCCGCTCACAGCTCAAACAGTATGACCCCAAAGCGTATGTATCACCCTTCATGGTACCAACTGGATTGCTAGCATACTCTGGGGCAACATACCCAAACTCCCCGAAGTCACCGTTGAGGAAGGGGCTTGTATCTCCACCCTCGCCTGGTGCCATCCGGACCAGCCTTGTGAGCCCAACATCTGTGATCCGAGCCTCATAGTCCTCATCGAGAAGCACCGCACTTGAGCTCAAGTTCTGGTGAACCTGTGGCATCTGGAACCCATGGTGCAGCCACGCAAGGCCACGCGCGGCCCCAACGGCAATCCTGAGTCGCGTCGCCCAATCCAGCAATGTCTCCCCTGGCTCCTTCATCACTTTGGAAAGAGCCCCACTCTCCATATGCTTGTACACCAGCAGCCGCTCCTCCTCAACCACACAGAAGCCCAGCAGCGGCACGATGTTGGGGTGACGTAGCTGCCCAATCCGCCCCATCTCCGATCGGAACGCTTTCTCTGAGAGCGGGCACGAGTGTAGGCGCTTCACCGTCAGCGCAGAACCGTCGCGCAGCACAGCCCGGTACGCTGTCCCTGCCCGCGAGCTGCCGGCCACGACGATGTGGCTCGTGCTGAAATCCTGCGTGGCTGCCAAGAGGTCGGCGAGCTTGACCTTGACAATCGGCTGCTGGAACAGCGAAACGGGCAGTAGACGGTTGTGTGCGGCCCGCAGGCGCTCCGCCCACCAGCTCCCGTCCTCCGCGGCAGTAACCCCGCCTCGCTTGCTCCGCGGCCCTGTCGACGGCGTCCCTTGCTCTTCCGGTGCACCGCCATAGGAAGAAGGCGAGGACGAGCGAGGCGGCGGCGCCGAGGACCCCGGCAGCGATAACGATGCCGAGGCCGGCGCCCCCAAGGCCGCCGCCGCAGCGCGAGGACACGGGGCGGCCACAGAGGCCGGAGTTCCCGGAGAAGGAGTCCTTGGAGAAGGCGGAGCCGAGCTGGGCCGGGATCTGGCCTGTGAGGCGGTTCCCGGAGAGGTCGAGCGACTTGAGGCGGTCGAGGCGCGCGAGGGATGCGGGGATCTGGCCGGAGAAGGCGTTGTCGTTGAGCTTGAGGGAGTTGAGGAAGCGGCAGTTGGCGAGCTCGGCGGGGAGCGCGCCGGAGAGTTGGTTGCCGGAAAGGTCGAGCGTGACGACGAAGGGGATCCAGTCGCAGAGGGCCGCGGGATGGGGCCCTCGAGCGCGTTGCCGGAGAGGTCGAAGGTGTTGGCGGAGCGGCAGTACTGGAGCGAGGAGGGGACGGGGCCCTGGAGGCCGAAGCCGGCGAGGGAGAGCGTGATGATGCGCGACTCCTGCTGGTTCCAGCAGTTGACGCCGAGTAGTCGCAGACGGCGCCGGCGGAGGTGTTGGCGAAGGTCCAGGAGGAGAGGCGGCCGTCGGGGTCCTTGAGGCCGGTCTTGACGCCGCGGAGGCAGCGCGTGTCGTCCTCCTGGGGCTCCGCGGCCGAGCCCGGAGCCGGCTGCGGGGCGGCGGGCGGGAGGGTGAGGGCTAGGGCGAGCAGGAGGAGGAGGAGGAGGGGCGAGGGAAGCATGGTGGATTGGTGGAGGCCGTGGTGGTGGTGGTGGTGGGGGAGAGGGAGAGTGGTTTGACCAGGTGGGGAGACTGCGTGCGGGATGGTGGAGTGGATGGGCAGTACTGCTGGTTCTGTCGCGTGTTTTGGTGGGGCGGTTTTGGGTTGGGGTGGACTGCGCAGCGAGCCAGCGAGGGCCGGTGGAATGGTGGATGGTGAGAGAAGAGTGGACGAAGGAAGAGGACAGACACGGGGATGGGGAGGAGGAAAGACTGGCGAGATTTGGGAGGAAAGGACAGCTGACCTGTGACTGAGTGCTCATTACTAGGGCCGCACTTGGGCTGGGCTCGGTAAAATTTCTTTGGGTCATGCCGGTTTCATGCCAAAATTACCTTCCCAACATCTTAAAAATGTTGCTAATTTAGGTAAATATAAGCTTCCCTGAATATTGGACCACTTTTTTTTCATGCAATCTAAAAGTATCACCACCGGCTCCCCAAAAGACAAATGGGTTCTAGACTGAAAAAAACAACCCACCTGCACACCATTAGTCCGGACCACCCAAAAATGTGTCCGACACCCGCGAGGCCACACCAACTTTGAGAGTTTGCTCGTGGGCGTCAGATAAGCCTTGAACATGACATCCGACAGGTGGGTCCTCCTTATCATCCGCACATCGTCACATCGGTTTAAATGGGGTCCATCCTCTCATCTTCCCAGACGGCGCTGGCATGCCAACGCGGCGGAGGTACTCGATTGCATTCATGTGTGTTATTGACTTATTGTATAACAATGTATACTTAAAATCCTTAAGTGAGTTTTCCCAAGGCGATAAATATGTGTATTTTAAATCCAATATTGTAAACGGGAGGTAATAACAAAGCAAAAAAAACCGAAGATGGAAAGGCACATTGTATTTAGCCACATTGTATTTTCCTTATTTTACATTGTGCTTTAGTAATAATATTGTGCATTTCCTGTTTGAACTAAGTGTGAACATGCAATCCCACGTGTAGTTTTCACAATCAATGACAGACTGTCTGGAGTAATGATTTCATTAAGATGTATACGAAGAAGTACTCAATATGTAACGCATGAAGTGTATTTGTTGAATTTATTATGAATGTTATCGTCATGAAGATATGCATCGATATCGTTGAGTTCAAGAGATGAATACTTTATGGTCAAGAAGAAGCAAGTGAATGACTTCAAGGCATGCATCAAGATTGAGTTAAATTTACCAAATATGATAAATATGAAGCTCATGTGAACAAATGGATATTACTTAGATGGGGTTCACTGAAGGATCTCAAAGGTTGTCATATTTGTGTTTATTAGTTAAGTTACAGGGTTTGTCTCTTGAGTATAAATTAAAAAGAAGAATTCAAGATAAGGTCATGGTAAATATTACATGGTTGATCAAGCCTTGAACCAAGGAATTAAGGTGAAGAATTCACCGTGTCTCTCAAGAGAGTGAGGGGGCATAGAGATGATCAAGGGATAACCAAAATAAAACTAAAGAATGCTCATGAGGTGATCAGGTCTTGGATCAATGAAGTGAAGTAAAAAATTCCTTATGGCTTCCAAGAGACCATGATAGAGAATGCATAAGAGAAACACTCAATCATACATGATGTATTTGTGTGATCAAGTGATCTAGTGGTGTGGTACGCAATTGTGAATTACACTTTGTCAGCTAACTCTTGAACGATGGATTTGATATTTCGATGTGGGATAGGTGTCACTCATGGGATTGCATAAAAAACTAAGATTTCATAAAGCCCATTAGATGATGACATAAAGTGGAGGTGGTCATCAAGGTTGAGAAGAGAAAATTCAAGATATTCACCCCAAAGGAATATATGCGTAAAGCTTTCCGCCCATTTGGTGATAATGGAAATAAGAGGTGCTTGAGTAAAGGTTCCCATAGTGAAATAAGGAGGAGAAAATTGCGTGTCTTCGGTTATAGGTTTGGTAACTGGACTATAAAGAGTGTCTATTGAGCGAGTAGCTTGCTCACATCTTATGTAGAGTGCTAGAACCTTTGCATGTTGCATTTTCCACTTTGGTTGATCGTGTGTGATCCTCTATGTGTGGACCGATGACTTGTTTTTAGCTTCAAAATGTTCCCAAAATAAAAGAAAGCAAAATTTGTATGAGAAAGTTTCAGTTTTTTTTGTGTTGGTGAGCTTGCCTATATGTGTGGCCGTGCCATCTAGGTTTTGGTCCGGACCTTCGGACGTGTTTTAGGAACTCTTTGGCTTGATCTTGAAGATCCGGATCGACCAAGGTCTGGACTGGTTGGAGGAAGGGTAACATGCATAGTTCCTTGGGCCTATAAAGGGCGTTCTTTCGCAGGAGAGCGATGCTTTGGATCTAGGTTTTT
Organism: Poa pratensis; assembly: GCA_947311845.1. Taxonomy (NCBI): domain Eukaryota; kingdom Viridiplantae; phylum Streptophyta; class Magnoliopsida; order Poales; family Poaceae; genus Poa; species Poa pratensis. Next base: position 35,027,838 of record CAMZMU010000047.1, read on the forward strand.
CGCCACTATCTGACCTCTAAGATTCTCCCCTAAAGCCCAAATCTCCCTCGAGGGGAAATAATCCAGTTGATCTAGGAGTGATATGTTGATATCCTCCATCGTTCCACCCAGCCTCAATTCCTCCATGGAATGCGTTGATTTTGCTAAGATTTGGGGGAGAGAGATATCGGGCAATTTTAGCACTAGTTGTTTTCCTTTGCATTTGCTCCGTTATTTGAGCTCTCTGCATCGATTGGTTATAGTGAGAGTTTGAGAGCTTTTTACTCTTGGAGGACACCACCTCCTAGACGGTTTGGTGTTGTTGGCTCGGTGATCTCTTTGTGAAATACATAAAAAAATATCGGTTTTCTCTTGTCCTCTTTATATTTCATTGTTTGTACTTGTGATTGTTAACAAATCTCGTGTTGAGTTTGAATTTATTACACGTTCTTGTTATTTCACGATATAATTTTTGGACACTTAATAAGCTTAGCATATTTAGGATTTGTGCTTGAAAATATCCGCCTAGTTCAATTATGTTTTAGCATAAAGTAAATCCTAAGAGTTTTTAAGTTACATGTTCACCCCCCCTACCCCACCCCTTCTAGGCGACATCTAAACCTTTCAAATGCAAAGTCTATATTGACCTTGGATAGTAACTGATATCTATATCGACATCTAAATCCTTTCAAAATACGTAATGCAAAGTCTACGTTTATTTGCGTGTACCTTAAAATTTTGATAATGATTAGGGCTGCTTCTTGTATGGCTGTTGGTTGGAATCTAATGTTAAAAGATGATTACGGGCATAGCGTAGAAAAAAATGATTGGAAATCCGCTTGGCGGCAAAATAATGTACCTCAAGTGTGGGTATGCTATAGTGTTGGAGTATGCACGCATCCTCTATTTAATCTTCATATCGTCTAGCCCATTATATTTTGACCAGTGTTTTCTCTCTCGATGGCCTGCCTATCACATGGAATCGAATGTCTCCATAGTTAACACCTTGCAGCCTCCCCTCTGCCCCCTCATCGTTGCCACTGACCTCTGGTGATTCACTATCTCTCTAGCGTGTGTTGTTGCTGATGCTTCATGGCTAGATGGTGGTGTTATTGCGGTGCTCAATGCAACCACCAATAATATGTGTGTGTCTTTCTTATTATAGACAAACCATAGCTTTAGAAGTTTCATCCTTCGCCAATATGTGACATCGACACAACACACCCTCCTATTTTTTGGGCCATCTGGCAAACATTCAATTTACCTTATGTCGTTTTGTCCAACATCAGTGCACCTTGCTCGGCAGTTTCTGGCGCACTTGTTCCCTTTCATACCATGTATATTACATATATCTATTTTTTTACAAAAATAATGTTATTCAGAATACTTTTGATGTGAGCTAGGCCAGCCCCTACGTTTTGGCGAGGCATGAGATACGAAGAGCACATCTCGAAACAGAATTGTTGTCTTTGGGGCAACCATGACAACGTCAACCAATCTAGAGACTCGATGTTGTTGTGTTTCGGTAACTTGCTCCGAGTTTATTATACAGACAGGTGAATAAAAAGATCCACATGGTAATCGTTCCCGTTCCATTCTCAGTGAAAATGAAACAAAAGTAATCCCTAAAAAAATGAAACAAAAGTACTGTACAAGATGAATAAAAGATAAGTAAATGTATAGTTTGTGCAATAAAATACTTGGAGCTTTTGGTGTTCTGCAAGACGTTGACTGGAAGAAATCGATGCAAAACCTGGCAGAATGCATTAGAGTGAAGATCTCTTGCAGAGACCACACCAAGATCCCAGCTGACAGGCTTTTCGAATTCAAGAAAAAGTTCTACCTGATTAAGGTTACTGTGGAACCGCCTCAGCAGTCTTCTGGTGATGATGGTACAGGAAATGGAGGCCCGAGTGCAAGTGCTCAATCTGGGAACATGGACACATCACGCTCTGCAGGAACGAATTCAAATCTAAGCTCAAGAACAAACAGTACCTCTACTTCGATGATTCCTAACCAAAATGCAGACATAAGCAGTCCTCAAGATGCAACAGATTTCCTAGATCATCTCTCTGAGTCCAACAACATGCAGGAAATGTCTCCCACTTCCATGCCGAAGGAGAAGCTCCCCGACACCCTGCAGGACTCAAGGAAGGATTTGTTGGAAATGATCACAAACAAGCAGCCGAATGCGGAGCAATGCTTTAATCTGTTGAGGGACATGGAACTTGTAGATGAAGAAGGGCAGTTTGTGTATGAAAAGGAAGGCGATGAGATCTCTTTCGTTAACAATATGCTCCAAGAGAAAGAGGATGAGATGCCTGCTGATATGCTACTAAACCAAACCAACAAGTGGGGTCCTGTCTGTGGAACCCGGCAGAGTGATAGATTCCGGGGGCAGAGCAAGACCATCATGGAGTTGGCACAGGAAAGGCAGCAGATCAGGAACCTGGAGAAGCCAGCGTTCCAAAAGCCTAAAGGTATAAATAATTCCCCCTCTTTCGCCCTGTTTAATGATGATAATTTCCATAAAATTGCAAAATCAGTAGGAGTAGATCTTTTTTCTGATTCTGCATCTGATCCTAGTGATCACCCTAGTATTCCCAATGTAGACAGTAGTTTGGTAGATGGGGGTGCAGCTCCTACTCAGACTTACCTCTCTGTTCTGCAGAGGGGTACAGATCAAGAGGAAGGCGCTCATGCCACTGCAAACACTAGTTTTCCCCTTAAGCATAATAGTTCTTTTAATAGCAGACATGTTGAAAAGTTTGCTCCTAGTGACAATTTACTTTGTACCTCTAGTTCTCCTGTTCCAAATGCTCCTCCAATCGGTGACTATGACACTGATTTGGACGATAGCAAATGGACTAAAGTTGGGAAACACTTTCAGAGCAAGCACTCCAGGAAAATGATGTCTAAATGAATTGTCTCAACTGTAATATTAGAGGGATCACAACCCAGGTAGAAAACCTTTAATTGTGGATACTATCAATAGAACTAAGGCTTCCATAGTTTGTTTCCAAGAGACTAAAAAAGAGAATCTTACTGATTCCTTTTTAAAATCTCTAGTAGGCAATAGAAATTTTATTTGGAACTCTCTCCCTGCGGTTGGTTCTGCTGGAGGGATCCTTATGGGTGTAGATTCAGACTTCTTCGATGTTATTTCCTGGGAAATCCGTAATTTCTCTATAGCTTGTCAGGTCAAGTTCATCCCTAAGGATGTCTGTTTGACCTTTGTTTCAGTTTACGGCTCCTCCTATGAGGAGGGCAAGGAAGAGTTCATTTCAGAATTGCACTCAATTCTTATGAACACTACTGGCCCTCTTCTCATTGGGGGAGATTTCAATCTCGTTCGGTTTCAAGAGGACAAAAGCAATAGGAACGTAGACCAGAAATGGTGTGATAAGTTCAATGCCTGGATTGCGATCTGGGGTCTCCTGGAAATAAAATTGTCGAATAGAAAGTACACCTGGGCTAATAATCAAGAGAATTTGATTATGTCTACTATAGATAGGATCTTTTGTAACACTGAGCTTGATAGTTTGTTCCTCTAGCATCTAGTCAAGCTCTGACTAGAATAGGAAGTGACCATACCCCTATTTATTGGGACTCTGGCATTACCTTTAAGCTTTCAACGCCTAGCTATAAGTTCGAAAAATGGTGGTTACTTAGAGATGATTTTAAATCTCTAGTAGAAAAATCTTGGAATGCACCTGTCAAAGGGGCTACTCCCCTGGACAGGTGGCAAAACAAGTTGAGAAGGTTTAGGAGAGAAACTAAGGGTTGGAGTAGAAACATAGAAGCTGAACTTCGTAAATGCAAAGCTGGCCTGTTAGCAGAGCATGACTTTTTAGATGTTAAATCTGAAACTGAAGAGCTTTCAGCTTTAGAAAAAACGAGGTTGCAGCAAATTAATGCAGAAATGCAGAAAATTTGGCTAAAAGAGGAAACTAAGGCTAAACAAAGATCGAGAGATCGTGATATTAAAGAGGGGGATAGGAATACGGCTTATTTCCATGCTGTTGCCAATCAAAGGAGAAGGAAAACTTTTATCCACTCCTTAGAAGGGCCGGATGGAGAAGTAACAGAAACTAAGGACATGCTTAAAGTAGCCACAGATTTTTATAAAGATCTGTTTAGAAAGGAGAGTCGAAATGGCTGTTCTCTCAATCCTGATTTCTTCCTCCCTGAAGAGAAAGTCACAGAGGATGAGAATGCTGTTCTACAAGCCCCTTTTACTGAGGCTGAGGTCAAAAAAGCCGTGTTCGATTCTTATCCGGATGGAGCCCCGGGTCCAGATGGACTCTCTTTCCTTTTCTATCAACATTTTTGGGACATAGTCAAAAAAGACCTCATGGAACTCTTTGTGGATTTCCATAAAGGCACACTAGACATCTCTAGACTTAACTTTGCTATTCTTACTCTTATTCCTAAAGAGAAAGATGCTTCTTCTATGAAGAAATTTAGACCAATTAGCCTGCTTAATTGTAGCTTCAAAATCTTTACTAAGGTTTTGACAAATCGTCTTTCCATTATTTTGGGTAGGCTTATTGCAACAAATCAATCTGCTTTTATTAAAGGCAGATATATCTTAGAAAGTGTAGTTACTGCCCACGAAGTGCTACACTCTGTGCATAGTTCTAAAGAAAAAGGATTAGTCCTAAAGCTAGACTATGAAAAAGCTTTTGACAAAGTAGATTTAGATTTTTTAGAAGAATTGCTTAAAATCAGAGGTTTCGGACCACACTGGGTTAAGATGATTCTTCAGATAGTGCATAACGGGTCGGTAGGTGTCAAGATAAACCAAGTTGAGGGCCCTTTCTTCAAAACTGGAAAAGGGCTGAGACAAGGTGATCCACTCTCGCCCATCCTATTTAACCTAGTAGTAGATGTAGTCACTAGGATGCTTCGGAAAGCAGCCTCTTTAGGGTTAATTCAGGGGCTATGCCCTGATGCTTTGCCGGGAGGTGTCATCTGCCTTCAATATGCGGATGACACCATCCTTTTCGTCCATAATGATTTGGAGAAAGCGGCTAATTTGAAGAACGTCCTCTCTTGTTTCGAACAAGTCTCGGGGATGAAAATTAACTATTCTAAGAGTGAGCTTATCCCCATTGGGATGGAAGAGGAGGAGTTCTCCCCCTTTGCCAACATTTTAGGATGTAGTGTGGGATGTTTCCCAATTAAATACTTAGGTGTTCCCCTCCATTATAATAAACTTAGAAAAGAGGACATCCAACCTCTTATAGATAAAATCCTAAAAAGAATTGCAGGGTGGAGAGGCAAGCTCCTTTCATACGCTGGTCGGATCTTACTTATCAAAACCTGTTTAGCTAGTATACCCGTTTATTTGCTTTCTTTCTTTAAATTCCCCAAATGGGCCCTAGATTTGATTAATACTCAAATGGCACACTGCCTGTGGAGTGATTTCGAAGGAAATAGGAAAGTACACCTAGCTAATTGGGGTCTAGTCTGCTTGAAAAAAGACTTCGGTGGCTTAGGTATACCCAACCTTAAGGAAGTTAACTTTTGTCTATTAGGATTCTGGCTCAAGAGATACCTTTCGGATGATGGTAAAATCTGGAAGACCATCATTGACCATAAGTACAAAACTGCCTCTCCGAATATCTTTGCCTGCAACTCCCCGAACACTTCTAGATTCTGGAAGGGTGTTATGGAGGTGATTAAGGCAATTAAATTCGGTTTTAGATGGGCGGTTGGCAATGGAGAGAAAATCCGGTACTGGGAAGACACCTGGTTTGGAAATTCACCCCTGGCCACACAATTCTGGGAGATTTACACTTTGTGTAACGAGCAGACTATTACAGTAGCTGAAGCCTGGGATGGAATTAACCTGAAGCTGACCTTCAGAAGAAATTTCAGCCCTCGCCTGTTAGAACAGTGGATTGATCTGCTAGAGATCACCAAAAGCATCTCCCTCTCAACAGAGAGAGACTCTCTAATTTGGCAGTTGGAAAACAAAGGGGTTTACTCTACAAGTTCGCTTTATCACGTGATCAACGATAGAGGTGTTACTCCCATGTTTATTCCTGCTATTTGGGGCATCGCTGTGCCCCCGAGGGTCCACGTCTTCCTCTGGCTGCTATCACATAATAAGATACTGACCAGGGATAACCTTAGGAAACGACAGATCTTTAAACCTGAGGAGTGCTCTTTTTGCTCAGGAAAAGAAACTGTCCACCACCTCTTTTTCGATTGCATAGTAGCTAAAAACATTTGGTTGCTTGTTTCTGAATTCTGTGCAGTTAATATTGGAGGCTCTTTTGAATCTGTAGCTAGATTTTGGGTGTCTAACAATAAAAATGCTGCTTTGAATTCCATTTGTGCTGCTGTTTTGTGGAACATTTGGAAGCTCAGAAATGATCTAACCTTCAATGGTGTTTGCTGGTTGGATATGAAACAGGTCCTGAGGAAAGTTTTCCACTCGGTTCAGAGCTGGAAAATCATCTTCAAGCCGCAGTCCACTCCCCAGATCGAGGCATTCTGTCAGCTGCTCTCCAAGCGGCTGAAGGAACCCTTCTGCCTAGAGAATGGCTGAGCTCTGCGACAGGCCCCATGGACCTCATCCGTGGCCTAAACTTCTCCAGGGAGGCCTCGGTGCCAGGCACTCCCCCAAGCGCAAGGCCAGGCAGCAGCAAGAAGGCCTCTGTGCTCAGCCCTGCATCACCCCTTGATGCGGCATGCTGGTCGCCAATGCCAGGAACACAACTAAAGAAGCTCAAGCACTCTTCGGCTGACACTGAAGCTGCGCAAGACATGGCGGCGGCGTGATGGAAAAAGGGAACAGAAGCTGCTCTAGTCTCCTTTAAGTGCTTTTGCCAGTACATTTACTTTCCCTGTTCGGTCTGTAATAAGCTTGATACTTTGAGCTACCTCTAGACCTTCCGAACCTGAAAGCTGAGAGCTGACAGGTCGCAGTAGCAAGTAGCTTTCCGTTTTTGTTTTCTTGCTTTGAGACTGTACCAAAACTGGTTTCGTTGTTCATCAATGAAGCTGGGGCGGGTGCCCTTTTTATCTAAAAAAAAAAAATACTTGGAGTTCAATTAGGAAGTTAGTCTCTAATAAATAGTTAAGCAATATAACACAGATCACGTGTATGACCTTGCATTTGGCAAGTTCGGCACAGCCGCACAAGCACGCATGTGATACTTGTGCTAAGCTACCCCATGGGTCATGGCCGGTCTTGCGTGGCCAAATCCTAACGACATACTCTATAAAGTATGTACTTTGTTTGGTAATTTTGGTCGCTGAATCACCATAAATTCAGGATTAGAATATCAGGATGGCTTCACGGAGCTAGAATTCAGATATTTGCTTGACCATCTGGCTAGCGGCCGAGTGGCCGAGTCCGCGGCGAACCTGTTGCGACGAACCTTCTACGTGGAACTTTTGACTATCAAACAAACAATAAAGCCTACATGCTACTGCTCCAAGAAGATTTTTCTTTCAGACCAAAGATTCTTCTCAATATTTTTCTAGAGAGGGACAGAGCGGCTATACCGTTAGCCGGAGAAGCTTCTTCGCCTAATTTCTCTATCTAGTCTAGCCTAAGGTCCAGATTTCGAAAATTCAAACAAAAACACACATAGAACCAAGATGTCATGCATCTCCCCAGGGTTTGTCTGAACTCTTGATGACTGATGAGGAGCAGGCATGCGATCATTCGGGCCAGCAGACATCGATCACCAATTCACCATCGACATCGAAGCAGTTAGGCCACACGTGAAAAAATAATGAGCTTCGGACGTCTGATTTTTCAACCCTCTCAATCTCTCATGTGATTAGGAATCGATGTTGTCCTCGGGCCCACGACGCAAGGAGATCGATGACCGTCGGATCGAGTCAAAGGTCGACCCTCGCATGTGCAGCTCATTGGTCATTGTCTCTTAACACTTTTACCATTCTAAGGGAAACACCCATAAAAGAGAGAAAGAGAGAATACTTGTTTCACCAGAATTGCAAGTTGGATACACACAGTCTGGAATGATTAGATACGTCAAAACGAAAGGCAATAAAGAGGGGACATGACAGAAAAACGGAAAGGTGCAGGTGCTCCACGAGTAGCACCAGCTGCCCCTCTAGCTAGATTTGGCTCGCTTCGCTGATCGTTATTTGGCGATCGTCGAATTGGTTCTCTGATCGACAACAAGTGGTAGCAATTTAGGTGGGCTTCACAGAGCGACCGGCCGAGCTCTCCTCTCTCGCTACAGTAGCCTGAGAGGCGATTTTTGAGCCTTCCCCGTCCATCCACCTCGCTTGCCGGCGATCCGTGGGATCTGCCCTCTCCGGCGCCGCTCCGGCGGCGGGAGGGTGGTGGATCCCCGGATCCCGGCCTGTATATAGTGTAGGGTGCGGTAGGGATCCCACCGGCGGCGGCGTGGAGGTGGCGTTGGTGTCGGTGGTTGGTGGGGGCCGGCGCGTTCCCCTCCTGCGGCGGTGCTCCTCGGAGCTCCGGTGCGGCGCGCGCGGCGTTTTGGTGGCCAGAGATCTCTGGATCTGCTGGCTCTCCTCTGGTTCTTCCTCCTCCTTGCCGGCCGGCGGGGAGGTCGGCATCCACGCGGTGGAGCTACGAGGGAGGAGCCGGAGGTTGGAACTCAGGGCCGGGCGGGCCTCGCTGCTTCTGCCGGCGCTGAAGACGAAGACGGATGCGGCAAGACGGTGGAGCTGGAGAGGGAGGGTGCTCGCTGTGCACGTTCATCGGCAGAAGTTCCGCTGCTTGCGGCGGACGGGCTATGCAGCGATCTACAAGGTAGGAGGTACCCTCAGGCAGTGGCTTGCTGGTGGTCGTCGGTCTTCGTTTTCCTCGCCGGCGTTGTTGCTGGATCTTGTTCTTGCTCTGTTCCCCTGCGTCGGACTTCTGTGCTTTGTTCTTGTTCTTCATCGTTGTATGTAGAACACTGATGTACGCAGGCTTTCAAAAAAAAAAAAAGTGGTAGCAATTTATTTCATCGGGAAAAGTTGTATTCTTCAGTTCCGAAATATAAGAAGTTTTAGTTTTTTTCTGATCCGTATGTATCCAGAGTTCCAGATACGTTTTAGTGTGGGGATTCATTCATTTTATGGTACATATTAAAATGTCTAAAACATTTTATAATTTTGGAATAGAGGAAGGAGCGATTTACAATGCAAAACCAAATGGTCCTCGTCAGCAGCGGCGGATGCCAACCATTTGGATGTGGCTACACGGGTGATAGCCTTCCACAACTGATCGGGATATGGTGACTACACATGTGATAGCCTTCCACAAACGATCGGGGTAATTGTCGTGGCGGCTGAAATTATTGAAAGTTTGAATGAACTAATGAAATAAACAATTTTCGGTAGGGTCATTTATTTTTGTGCCCCAGATGGCTTAGTTTTTCTCGGTTGTGTCCAAGTCGCTTAACTTTTCTCGTCTGTGTCCTACTTGTCTCTTTCGAGGCTGCTGATGGCCAAACGGGGCGTTTTCGTCTGGTCAACCTTGTTTGACCGTTACTTGGCTGAGTTGACAAGTGGGACCGCTAGAGTGGGACCGTTCAAGTGGGACAGGAAGGTGGGGACGGCGTGCCAGTAATTGATTCTGACGCCCATGTTTAGTCCCACCTCGCTAGTTTGGAGGGTGAAGCACTGGCTTATAAGCAGGACTGCGCCATATGTAACAAAAAGAATGTTTAATTTGGGGTTTTTCTAAAGTCAAATAGACATCTCAGAAATGCCTACTTGACTTCAGAATGGCCCCAAGATTAAACATTTAATTTTTAAACTTAATTACAAATATTCCGATGAATATTTTTTGTCTAAATCATGCTCAATATTTATTTATTCATTGTTTAGTGAGAATTCATTGATTAGTATATCGTTAACACTGAAATTAAATTTGCACATTTAATTTCGAGGATTATAAGAAGTTTTAGCTTTTTTCTGATTCGTATGTATCTAGAGTTCCACACATGTTTTAGTGTGTGGATTCATTCATGTTATGGTACATATTAAAATATCTAAAACATTTTATAATTTTGGATCAGAGGAAGGAGTGATTTACAATGCAAAACCAAATGGTCATCGTCAGCTGCGGCGGATGCCAACCATTCGGAGGTGGTTACACGGGTGATAGCCTTCCACAACTGATCGGGATATGGTGACTACACATGTGATAGCCTTCCACAACCAATCGGGGTAATTGTCATGGCGGCAATCGTGGCGGCTGAAATTGTTGAAAGTTTCAATGAATTAATGAAATAAACAATTTTCGGTATGGGGGAAACGATAATCACTGCTGAGAATTTCGGTCAAATTTGAAAATATTCTAGACATAAAGGTTATAAATCAAATAAACCAAATTATTGTCACAAACTTGACATTTGTGCATTGGTGGATGGCCTACATAGTGTACGTTTGATTTTGGGTTCGATCTCACACACTCCACTTTGTTTTCAAATGAATACGCCGGGTTTTTGAAGGTATGGAAAAATATGGAACGAAAGATTAAAGCATGCATGTTGCTACTTCTGCGTTGTTCTGCGAACATTGGTCTCCCTGCTAGGCGTGAACTTTCCGCCAATTTTTTTGCGGTATAGTAATTGTAAAGGCGCAAACCTTTCTCTCGAAAAAGCGTCACTCGTCGTTGTTCCTGGCGAGATGAATCAGTGAAGACAGTGTGTCCTAAGACTTTGTTGCTGCCTCAACGTCAATTAACTTGGGGAGGACGATATCTAGGATGTCGATATGAAGTGGCGATCCATAGCGTGGTTGTCTCTTTGGCTAGGTCTGGCAACGATGTGATGTAAAGGCTTGGTTTGGAGCTTTCATGCCACTCTCGGGTGAATGCTCCAATGTTTACATTTCTCGACCTAATTCGATGTTCTATAAAGTTTCTTTCGACGATTTGTAAAAGACCATGTATGCAATTATATTTGATAGAGATCGCAAGGGTGTTGCGGCTGGTCTAGATGGGATCCATAACTAGTTAAGAGTCGATAGATTTTGATAGGTGTGTGCTCAATCATGAATTCGACCTTCACTAGTTGTACCCCACAACAATGATATGAATCATATTTAGAGGCTTTGCAATGAAGAAAGTTTCATCATGCTTCTCTTTGTTCCGCATCTACCAAGTATCATGTTGACAATCTCCAGGTATTCCTTGACATAAGGATTTCATTGACAAATTGACATTGCCTAGACATGATAATGTCTTCGACATGTCGCCTATATGCCCTTTTTCCGTCGAGTGTTTATCCTATTGGTTGTATATTACCTTTTCAAGCAATGAAAGAAACTTACTCTTTTTACTTTATCTTCGAAAAACAACTGAATTCAAATAGGTACTTGAAACATGGAATGAAATCTTGGAGATAGAAAGAAACGTAACGGGAGGCCACGACTTTCTGAATCCTATAGGATCTTCCAAATATGATCTTTGGATGCTCTATATGAATTCTGTAAGAATGTAAAGAGATAAAATGTACAAGGCAAGGCAAACAAACATTAGATCTTGCTAGGATCCTACGAAATTAGGAAAAAAAAGTTGTTGGAAATTCCATTTATTTTTTCGAGAAATTCCACTTAGGGCCATGACTTAATAACCAGATTTTACCTGATTTCCTGAAAATTCCAGGAATCTCACAATATCAATAAATACATTCCCCGGTCCCAAATTGTGCTCTTCAAAAACAAATCTAAGAAAAGGCAGATTCATCAAAACAAGCAATAAAAAACTAGAAGAAGTGCAAAACTATGTTTGCAAAACAGGCGCATAAAGAGATTTTGAGATGCACTTATTCACTTTATTTGTTTTAGGATACCCAAGTGAAGCTGAGGGCCCTTTTGTTTCAGCTTTTGGAGGCTTTCCGCAGAAATAAGCAGCTCTAGCGCCCAAAAGGCCTCGCGTTGCGTTGGGCTTCGACCGAAGCCGGTCGATTTCCTTCCTACGAGAAAAAGCAGCGAAAGAGGTGCTTCCCGAGCTTCCCCTGCGAGTGAACCGAAGGGCATACGTTATAGGTCATGTCGTTGCTTCAAATTACAAGGAAACTGCCACTCCAGGAACGGTTCGACCAGCCCGAGACCAGCCCCCCAGCCTCGCGTTTCTCTTTTTCCCGACCCAACCCGAGCGAGCGGATAGGGTTCCGCGTCGCCACACCTCGCGCCGCCCCCGCCGGCCGCCGGCCCTGCCGCACCACCGCGCCTCGCCCGCCGCACCACCGCGCCTCCCCCGCCGCCGCACCTCGCCGCCCCGGTCCCCGCCTCCTCGACGCCCCGGTCCGCCCTCCCTCGGCCAAGCTCGCCGTGCTTGGCCTTCACCACCCCGCGCCACCACCTCGCCGTCCCCGCCTCTGTCCATCTAGGTGAGGATGATTCCGGCCCAGCCTTCCTCAATTTCTCCATCTTTTCCTCAATTTCGACCACCCCGTGCATGCTTGATGGAATTGGTAGATGGATGGATGTTACTGTTAGTGTGAATTGCTAGATGATTTGCTAAATGGATTGCTAGATGAATTGCTAATCTCTCACGGGAGCCAAGATGAGTACAACCCACCAAATTCATGCAGACATTTCCTTCTCGAAGTTCTTGGCTGAACCTAATATACATTATTCTGGATCCAATCGTGGAGGTAGTTGATTATCATGTGTGCATTGGACAGGGGCACCACCTCCTCCTGACAAAATAATCTGAAATGGCACCACCTCCTAAGCGGCCAAAGAAGTTGCCCAAACTGAATAGAGGGAGAACCGAGAGGTGTTTGCAGGCCTTGAAACTTCTGCAGGAAGGCTTCATTATCTAAAGAGCATGCACGATGAGATGAACAAGTAGTGTTGTTTGCTTGTTAGGTGTAATGTACTGTTTATTGTAAACCATTAGGTGTACTGTTTGTTTATTGTAAACCATTAAGTGTACTGTTTGTTATCATTTGCTAGCATGCATGAACTATTATATCCTTTGTTGCCCCGTGTTGTTTCTTATCAAAAACCATTTCCTTTGATGCCTCTTGTATGTGTTGTTTCTTATTATTTGTTACCATCCTTCAACTATGTCATGTCAATTTTTTTGACATATTCTTATATGAAATTTGTAGGATGGATGGTGGTGGCGACAATGGACGTGATGAAGAAAGGATTCGTCATCTCCTCGGGTTGGCACATGACATGGCTGTGTTGGGCTACATTGGTAATCTCTATTCTGAGAAGTATTTGAATAAGGCACCTAAGAGAATTCCACAACAAACTGGGAATGAATGGGTGTATGAACAACTTGCTGATAGAAAAAGATGCTACAAAATGTTCAGAATGTATCCTGATGTGTTTCACAAATTGCACGACCTCCTAGTTAGCAACTATGGGTTAATTTCAACTAGAGACATGGGATCTGTTGAATGTCTAGGGATGTTTCTATGGTGTGTTGGAGGACCACAATCGTTTACCCAAGTTGAGAACCATTTCAGTCGGTCTCTTGAAACAATTCATAGGAAATTTCATATGGTATTGAATTGTTTGTACAACATGGGTAAAGATAACATAAAACCAGTGGATCGAAGTTTCAAGGATGTGCATCCAAGGCTTCAAGATGCACGTTTCTATCCTCATTTCAAAGGTGCCATTGGCGCCATTGATGGCTCACACATCCCTGTTGAAGTTGACAAAGAAGAAGAGGTCAACCACACAGGAAGACATGGTTACACATCGCAAAATCTGTTAGCGATATGTGACTTTGATCTCAGATTCACATTTGTGGTTGCTGGATGGGCTGGTTCGGTACATGATAACCGCATTCTTACACACAGCATGGAGAAGTATCCAATTGAGTTCCCAACCCCTCCTGATGGTAATATTCTTTTTGTCATTATTCACATGAGATACATATGCATTATTACTTGAAGTCATATTTCATAAAATTTTCTCGTGTGCGTAGGTACATACTATCTTGTTGATTCTGGTTATCCAAACAGAAAGGGGTTCCTAGCTCCTTACAAAAAAATACATACCATATTCTGGATTTCCGTCGAGAAGGGCCACCAACGAAGAAGGAAGAAATTTTCAACCATGCCCACTCATCGTTGCGAAATTGCATTGAGCGCATCTTTGGGATCTTGAAAAATAAGTGGCGCATTTTGAAGGGCATCCCTCATTTCGACTTGGTTACACAAAAGCGAATTATCATTGCTTGTTGTGTGCTTCACAATTTCATTAGAGACTCCAACTTGCGTGATAAGCAATTTGATCGATGTGATGCAGATGAGAATTACATGCCCAAGGTTCAAAGGCAAGCAATTACCTTGCCCAGTGACCATGTGTCGGGTGAACTACACACAAGAGGCATGAATGGAACACGCGACGGCATTGCCAACGCATTGTTCATTTCTAGACAACGTTAGAACTCATTGATCTAGCTAGTATAATGTAGTGGAATTGTATTTTGAACAACTATATATTCGTAATGGTTATGTAATGATAATTGTACGGATATGAAGTTTGATTTCAATTTTATATGCACATGTTATTTATTACACGTGAGAGCAGCAACAAAACAATTCTGATGACTATAAAGGGTGTTTCAGACAATTCAACAATCTACAGTCAGACAGCCAGCTAGGTTGCCAAAGACCTCCACTGAAAAAAGCCAGCTTCCCTGGACAGCACTTTTCTGCACAGCACCCACAGCCAGCCCAAACAAAAGGCCCTGAATTGCCCATTCCACACAGCATTTTTATCCAACGACTTCCGCGTTTATGAGTGATCGTACAACAGGTAGATTTAAACACGTACTCCATATATATCCAAGGTTTAAATTTGTTTGTGGACCAAGACGGAAAGGTATTTGATGAGTTCACGATTCACGAAGCTGGACTGGACAGATAAGATTACATTACGTACTTTGACCAGGCACATCTACTCATCTAGTCAGCTGGCCTTCGCTTCAAATATCTCAAATCTTTCCATCAGTTCTCTCCCAGACGCGCCAAAACACATACACACACCACACGCTCCAGCCATGTCTCCCTTGCTCCTCCTCTTCCTGGCCATAGCCCTCCCACTCACGCCCACCACGGTGCAGCCTGCGCCGGCGCCGACGTCGCCAGTCAAGGAGGACGACGTGCGGTGCCTCCGCAGCGTGAAGCGCGACCTCAGGGACCCAAACGGCCGTCTCTCGTCCTGGACATTCGCGAACACCTCGGCGGGCGCCATCTGCGACTACCTCGGCGTCTCATGCTGGCACCCAGATGAGTCGCGCATCATCGCGCTCTCCCTCTCAGGCTTCGGCCTCCAGGGCGTCGTGTCCTCCTCGCTCAAATACTGCCTGTCCACCACCACGCTCGACCTCTCCGGCAATTCCCTCGATGGCCCGATCCCGCCCGCGCTCTGTGACTGGCTCCCCTACCTCATCACACTCGACCTCTCCGGCAACCGCCTCTCTGGCCCGATCCCCTCCGAGCTCGCCAACTGCCGCTTCCTCAATGAGCTCAAGCTCAACGGCAACGCCCTCTCCGGCAAGATCCCGGCGTCTCTCTCGGGGCTGATCCGCCTCAGGTCGCTCGACCTCTCTGACAACCGCCTCGAGGGCCAGATCCGCACCAGCTCGGCGCGGCCTTCCCCAAGGAATCCTTCTCCGGGAACCCTGGCCTGTGTGGACCTCCTATATCCCCGCGCTGCGGCAGCGGACTTGCTGCTCCCTAGTGACGGTGGCATCTTCTGGCTGCGGGACTTTGTGCCCACTATAGTGTTTCTTCAGGCAATCGGCCGTTTGCTTCATATAGCACCGGTGAGGATTTTGCAAAAACTTTGTAACGAACATGTTTAATGTGTTCATGTGAAAGTGCAAAGATCAGGAGATACAGTGTAGCTAGTTGTGCTTGTGCCATCTCTTGTGACGTTTTGGTTCCGTAATCAGTTGCAAAAGCTGGGTGCCGAAAGCCTGAAATGCTTACTTTTTTTTGCATAAATCCTGAAATGCTTTAGACACGTCAGAGCAAAAGGCACCCAACGCGATTTTATTGCAAGAAAACCACAAAGTGCTACACGAGCAGCACTAGCTGTCCACTGATATGTGCCTGTTTTGCTATGGCCATGGTCCTGTGTAAAATGGGGATTGGTTCTGTGGTCGTCAGCAAAACAAGTTGTAGATATCCTAAAGAAAGAAAAAAGAACCAGTTGTGGCAATTTACGGCACAAAACATGCGAAACAAGGAAGATAATGCTTTTAAGTGTACCTGTCAAAAATTTGGCGATCATCATCATAGTGACAAAGAATCATCCGGTTACTTTATGGAAGTCTAATTACATTACACGGGTAGAAAGCACCAGATGTCAGAGAACAACACTTGCCATTCACAGAAAGCATGTGAGATGTGTAATCGTGCAAGTTGAGTGGGATAATTCAACTGTAAGAATAGGTCAAGATGACGTTGATGTTTCAGAGGATACGGCATGGATTCACATCCAGACAGAAGCTACTGCCAACTTGAAACAAAAATATGGCTCGGGAGGTGTTTGGACGAGGCAGTTCCTAGAAAATACCAATCTTCCAAACACCCCTCAGGCCCCTTGGATGCGAAGCATTTTCGTATTATTATTTTTTGCGTGGAGAAAACTATGATTTCTGAAGAAAAAAACATTGTTACCAAGCAACGTAAGGAATGCTTCAAAACCTGATGTGACTAGCAGTATTTCTACACAAGATATTTTTCTCTGGCAAACTGAGTACAAATAGAGCATCAAGAACTGTATCTGTTAGTCTACAAGATTGCGTCAACTGCACAGATTTGACAAATCCTCTGTACAAGGTCTTGTAAAAGTGAGCTATTCTATTCTATAACTACAAAAATAAGCATATTCTTTATCGAAAAAAAAAGCGTACAACAGACCAGTGGCATGACGTGATGTGCACGCCAAAGCCAGCCAATTCGTATGATAATTAACAAGTTAATAACTCGCCCACCAAAGGAGGGAATGAAACGGTTATGTGCCAAAAGAATACAGAAAGAATGGCCTACTCGTATCTGTTTGCCCTTTAGAAAATCACAGGCGCAACTTAGTTCTCCACATGCACCCAACAACCTTTTTAGGAGATGGGTTGCTTGGGCCTTTGTCCCGCTGCCCAGAAGTGAAGTACAGCCAGCCATCCCAGTATCCTACCAAAGTGGTCTTGATTCGGAAAGGCAACCGCCCGATCACACTCCATTCCTGTATGCAGATGGAATTTCAGTACCATCACAATAACGACCCACATGACAGTAACGATTTACTAATGCATCTTTGGAAGATTCTCGTTCCATCATTCTTCCCATTTACCAATTTCCTTAGCTTGGCGTTTAATAGCACGTTACTCTAGAACAGAAATTTGGATGGGTAGGATGCTTTAACAGTATATCAATCCCGTGTGAACGTTAGAGAAAAAAGCACCACATGGCAAATAACAGGATGCTGATACGTAATACCTAATGCCTAACGAGATATCTTCCCAACTTCCCCTCCTTTCATGAACTATTTTCTTAGAAAAAAAGGTGTAATGAACGATATGTACCAATGTTTCCAAATTGAACCGAAATACTTCACCAACCAACGTCATCTTTTTAGATATTGGGTGCTTTTCTGTGGTCCCCCCAGCAATAATTAGAGAATTATTGACATTTGTCCAAGCAAACTCTATATGTGAATCTGGCTTCGGCATAGGTGGAAGTTCCTTCCACTTCATTCCATCATCAAGCATGTATACATCGCTGTACACTATCTGCATAGGCAGAAGAACAATAGAAATGTAGAAATGTGAATTCTTCTGTAAGAAAACAATGTAACTAGAAATGAAACATTTCACACAAGTATTACAGTTGATTAACATGCGACCTACAAACTCATCAGCTATTGAGTATAAGACTAATATGGTACCACATGATTTGATAGATTGACAGATAACACATAAGAAGAATTTTCAGTGAGTACTGATGTATGATAGACTGTACAAGTATTTAACTAAAATAACCACCTATAGAATAAAACAGACTTGTCTTCTGTATCAAAACTGTAGTCCACTAGGAGCTTGTGTCTGCTGCTTATCCATGAAATCAGACTTGCTGCTAAACGAAGCATGCTAGGTGTTCAATGTCTATTTAATAGATGCAGCTATGCTGGACATGGTTAAGATGCGCAACTAATGTAATACACTGACCTAAATTGATCATTAAAATGTACAACTTCCTCTGTCATGTGTACAGATTAGCATGGGCACTGATTAATCAACATATCAACATACCTCACTTCTTCTAACACATTTAAATATAGGCGATCCAGGTTTGGCCATAAAATCTCCTTCTTGACCACCAATAATAAGGAGCTTATCATTAGCAACAACACAGGCCCTGATGCAAAAGAGGAAGTCACAATCAAGTGGTTACGGTGCTTATCAGTAGGTAAGTACTGTCTATGAAACAGGTTATGCGTCACACAAACCATCTTCAAATTTGTATACCGTGCAACCAAATTTCAAATCTAGAACTTGTTCCAGTTGAAAGATTCAATTAACAAAATAGCTGAGTAGAAACTTATTGCTTAGAGCACAAAAAAGGTTTTAAAGACACTCGACAATGAAATCTCAAGAGTCTAAGAGGACATAAGCACCTACCAAATTCCTTTTCCAATGACAATCACAACAATAAATGTCACATGAAGGCGAAGTAACATACCTATGTGGACCGCCACGTGGGATCGGTATCTCGCTCCTCCACTCTTGCTCCAATGCTTTCCCATCCTTCACTGCGAGACTCCAATGTTCAAGTCCAGGTTCATGTCTGTCCTCCTTACTTCCCCCCATCACATGTAGCCTCCCCCTCCAAAGTTGTGTTGCTGGAGCATACCTAAAAAAAAAATATTTACAGAAAAAAAGCTGAAAGAAGGGTTTGGCAAATATTCAAGCTCCAAACGTCTATTTATATTATTAGGATCAGAGGACCATGCAAGTACGAATACAAAAACAATGCAAATGTGACGCCTAATTTTAAGTGGGAAAAGCGAAACAAGACTGTACCTAGGAACTGGCAATGGAGGCAAATCATGCCATTCTTTTCTCTCAGTGTCCAACACAAAATTTCGAGCTGTAGGCCCCCTACACTGCGGGCCATATTGTCCAGTTACTACATAGATATATCTTCCATCTGTAACCATCCCCAGATGTGAATGTGCCATTTCCTTTGGCATATCAAACTTTCCTCCCCATGTATTATCCGAGAAATTGTAAATATCCACATGAGAGTGCACCTATAAATGGAGAACAATGGAAGGTTTCAAAAGATGACTCTACTGGCATATGGAAATAACGAAATGGTAGACCCTGCAGTTCTGCAATGACGAAAACGACATTACAAGAATGAGTTGGTGAATTTTGCAGTATAGTCTAATTAAATTACTTGACAATCCAGCAATATTTACCGTGGCTATTTATAATGGGGTCATGCTCATGCAACAATGTTGCATAGTACATATCGTTCAACTTAGTTTCGGTGACAAAGGCCTGAACAGTTGAAATAAGAGCACAGATGAACTTTAGCCTAATGTTATTCAGTTTAATTTGTCAAGTCTATGGAGTCCAGATTTCGTGGTGCAGTCAGTCAGATACTCACACTACAGCAATAAAAAGTGTAGTTTTCCCCTCCACAACTATGGCAATTATGTGAATTCAACTTTTAATAAAACAGTGTAGGTAGGCAACTTGAGTTATCCAAAAGCAAATTATACTTCTCTGTCATGGCTTACAAATAAGAACAGTATTCACGTAAGACTGGATCACTGCTTCCCAAGTATTAACATGTGATTTATGCTGTTCTTCACCAAGCATCAGATCTTAGACATTACTTACAAAAAATTAGGCAAACATAGAAAACTAATACAAGATCAGGCAAGTTTCCTCACATAGTTAATGGTGCCATATCCAGCAAACACAAATAATAGATTCTTAATCTGTATAGCAGCACCATCCAAACGTGGTACAGGTGCTTCAGCCATCTCCTCCCATTGTAATTCTGGTGCTGCTAAATCCGCAAAAGTGGCACTTATGTCCATGGAACCTGTAGATGTATTGCCTTTTGCTTGCTGTACAAGAGAAGTATAACATAACTAGTTCTGAATGAATCCATTGTAACAGATGAAAGATAAAATAATAAATCAACTTGGAATCCAAGTTATAGAGCATGTAAAAACTATTTCCGAACTAGATCATTACAATTGACAAATTAATGAGGGATGCTTTTTGGCTCCTGGGTGCGCACCCGGTATTTAAAATGCATTTTCAACCCATTTGAAATATCAGGTGCATATGCACCCGGATGCCAAAGTGGATTACACCAAATTAATTAATGGCTTAGGAGTTATGTTCGATTTTTTTATATAAAATCAACAACGGCTTAAGAATGGATTTGATTCTACACTGCCCTTTGACCAGCCGTTCCATAAGACATTCAGTAAGAAAAATAATGCCCATTACAACCAAGCAAGTGAGCAACATGATTATTTGCTCCCCATTCTACCAACCAGAAATCGGTGTTACACGGTGGAGACTCGATGTACCTAGATTCTCACAAGAAGCAATCATAATACGTTGCCAAAGTTTACACCTAACAATCAAGCACACAGTGTCTGCTCATGAAAACTGCATTAGGTCGAGGGAAAGTTTTGAATCAAGCATTCGAAGGAAGTAGAGGCAGAGCAGCAAATTGATTTCTGCTCTTCCAATTAAAAATCAGAGTAGAGTTTCACTAATCGCATACCCCGATTGCAAACATCCGACCAGATCTCACTAATCACACACCCCGACACTGCCAGAGCACAGAACGATTGAAGGCAGTGGAGGCAAGACATCAGCCCAGTTTTCCTAAGCATCGGGTTTAGGATTGAGGGCTCACCTTCGTCGGCAATGGCGGCGGCGACGCCGCGGGGCGAGTGGAGAGATCGATCCTCGAGGACCAGATGGAGGAGGGGGCGGAGCGGGAGGAGGCCCACAGGAAGTCGGCGATGAGGACGAGCCCGAGGATGGCGACGACGGCGAGCGCCGCCAGGTGCTTCGGCGGCAGCGCCTTCACCGTCGGACTCGCCATCGGTGGATCGCTGGAACCTACGGAAAGCGGCGACGGTGGCGGCGGCGGGAGGAGCGTGTCAGTGACATTAGTGGCGAGCCGAGGAGCGATTCCTAGTTTACAGGTGCACGGCACATAAACAGGGAGACGGCATTTTCGTTCAGGGCTAGATTAAAAAAAAAAAACGACACCCAAGGGCACTACCGCACTAACACCCGGGCTTACTTTTATAGAAGAAAGGAGCTGCAAGGAGAGAACCTGCCTAGCCTATGATAGGATGGTTAGAAAGGTGGTTGTACTCCTAGCCCACAAGGGTTTAAATCACAGGTTTGATGTTGGTGTTTCTTTTTTAGGCGGATTATTCTTCAGTGGGAGGCGACGTTCCCGTCGACAGCGAGGCGTCTGTGGTGACTTCGTCAATCTCAAGACCCGACCGCCGGCTCAGTCTCTCGGAGATGCTCATAGAGGTAGGATGTGCGTGTGTGCGTTCATAGGGGTGAGTGTGTGCACGTGTATGTGAGTGTCTGTGTTGTACTGTGTTTCGCAAAAAAAATGGTGGCATCAAGGATGTTTTGTAAATTAAGCCAGGGAATTGCACAAAGTACTAACTTCACTCTACATATTTTTGTACATAAACCATCAACCATCTGTGTAACTAGAAAGATATCCCGTGTGTTGCAACGGGGATCTTAAAAAATATAGTATAAATGAATGGATATTTGATGCATGAAATAGAAAAAAAATCTCGAGAATATGGGTATTTGATTTGCGACAATAGTCGAAAAAACTAAATTTTAATCAATATGAAATGTTCGCATATTTAAAGTTTTAAACCGCTATAAATTGATTATGTGGAAAATTGTATGGCTAAAAGAATTATATAATGTGAATAGCTTTCCTATATGGATTAATATCAATAATAAATATGTGATGACATGGATAAATGAATGTCTCAAATAGTGGATGATGTGGTGATGACATGGATAAATGAATGGCTCAAATAATAAATGATGTGGTCACCTTGCATGTAGAGATATAGACTACTTTAATGCATTTTAGTGGGGTTTTGTCTTATAAGAAATATAGATAGATACGAGGTTGCACATAGGTCTAAATTATACTGCAAGTAGATTAATTCAACTAATCGAATCTGATCAATGGGACTCGCGAGTAGGTGATTTTCTGAAGGAAAAAAATGAAATATTCCGTACTTTAAACAATTGGAAAAATCTACTATGTGATATTTTGATACATTTAAGACCAACAATTTAAAATTTTGGCCACTTTCGGTCATAATTTGGTGAAAATGTAACAATTTAAAAATATCTGAAATTTTTCAATAACTGAAACAATGTACACCAACTAATAGGGACAAACAATGCCCCATAATCACTATTTCATCGGCTATACTCATTAGATTGGTTGTTAATCAGATTAATCTGGAGTTTAGACCTATGTGTAATGATTAAAGGAATAGTTAATGGTTTGTGTAAACGACATGAAAAGTGAGTAATTTGCACAAGAACTACTGCAATATTTGGTGGTTTGTGCAATTTCCTCCCTGCAATCTCCTTCTCTTGATCTATATCATCGATTTTATGCTTTAGCATATCGATGCACCCAATCTAGAGAAAATAAAATGTGTGCATCACAGTGTGGAAGAGAAACAAATTTCAGGAACCGGCGTTATTTTTTTCGAACCTCGGCAATGCATTTGATTGATAAAGTCGAAAAGAGTTTGACAGCTCACGAGAAAAACCGTCCGAAAACCATACAACACACCACACTCCAAAATGAGTCGAAAACCATGTCGCCCTAGCAACCATAGCTGACCTTAAATGACGGAGGTGACCTCAACGCAAGGCGAATCCCGGAGCCGTCGCTCCGACATCCACGCCGGCCCAAGGCCACCCCAAAACGAGTCCACGACCATGTCGCCCTAGCAATCATAGCCGACACTAACACGGCGGAGGCGACCTCAACGCAAGGCGAAACCCGGAGCCGCCGCTCCGACATCCACGCCGGCCACAAGGCCACACACCACCTAACCGAAAACGGAGGCTCGCCGCCGCCAACCACCAGCTAACTCCACTGGTCCCTCTGGCCAGTGGAACATCCAAGGCAAGGCGCCAAGAGGCAAACGACACAGGAGCGCCGCTCTCGCCCGATCCGCGTGGGATCTGGGGTTTCCCCCGGAGAACCCGACGTGGAGAAAAGAGAGCACCACCTTGACAACGCCTTCAAGAAGGACGCGGCGCCCGAGGGGGTCGCCGTTG
This sequence comes from Poa pratensis, assembly GCA_947311845.1. NCBI lineage: Eukaryota > Viridiplantae > Streptophyta > Magnoliopsida > Poales > Poaceae > Poa > Poa pratensis. Next base: position 35,051,146 of record CAMZMU010000047.1, read on the forward strand.
TCGGTGGCCCCGGCTGACAACCAGGGCAGGGCTTTCGCCCGACGATGTGTCGCAAACCCCGCAAACCGTCCGTCGGACCGGCCAGACCACCATCACCGCATCCGCATCCACCGCGGCACCTCATGCCATAGCAGGCGTCATGCCGACCCCGACCCTGCCGCAGCCGCCGTTCTGGGGACGCCACCCCGGATTCCTCCTCCCCAACCACGCTCCTGCCACAGCCAGAGGCGCAGCGCCGTCGTCACCCGCACACCCTCCAATGCCGCGGAAACCCTGCCGCCCACATGACCAGATGCCGCCAACAACCTCCTGCCGACGACCACCGCGGCAGGGCCGGCCACTGCCGGGAGGGAGTCAGGGGCCGCCGCCCCTGCATACTCACGCCGAAAAAGAAGCTCCTCTCCACGCCACCTTTGGAGACGGGCCCTGCCGCCGCCGCGGCCGGAGCCGCCGCCGACGGCGATGAGGAGGCTAGTGAGGGGGAGCTGAGCGCACGGGGTTGGGGGCACCCGGTGCAGCCTTGCCTGCGGCAGCGCGCTAGATTTTGAGATGGGTGCAGAGAGGACTCGGGATCTGCTCGCGGCTGAGCCAGAGATGGTCAGAGGCGGGAGATCCGGTGGCGACGGAGCGGCAAGCCCCGCGCGCGGTCGCTATGAAGATATTATTAGTCCCTCTATTTTTATTTACTTTGCGTTTTGTGTTTAGTCAAAGTTAAATTTTGTCAAGTTTGACCAAAAAAATTGTAAAAAAATATCAACATCCATAATACCAAATGCATATAATATGAAAATATAGATGATTCTAATACTACAGATTTTATATTGTAGATGTTAATATTTTTTTCTAATACTTGGTCACTGGCGTACTTTGAGGTGTGAGGCATCGGAACCGGCGTTATTAGGATGACATGGAAGATGTACTACGGCTATATGAAAGTACTAGCCTTTACCCCCCTGAATATCTTCACTTTGCATACAACAGTGGAGTCAGGAATTGAGATAAGCTGGGGCGGCAAACATATGAGATAAAAAAGGCACAAAAGCATCTTATTCAACAAACAAAATGATCCACAAATATTCACTTTCAAAAATTCATGAAGTGCGACTATCACACACATGAAGAAACATAAAGACGACTTAAAAACTACTAATATGGACTCCTTGCAATTGGTTGCTGTCAGATGATCTCAGTATTTCAAGAGATACCTATAACATGTGACAAATTTATGAGTCTAATTCGTGACACAAGAATAATAATAATTCTAACTTTTCAAAAGATAGTATCATACTATTAAATTGTCGAGGTAGATGACCTCGACGATCCCTGTCTTAAAATAGCAAATCACCAAATAATTGAGCCACTCATACCTATCTTGTTTGGAAGATCTGTCTTCATAATATTCATGGCCGAGAAAACTCTCTCGACTGATTTTGTTACCATGGGTAATGTCAACGCAAGTGTAATAAGACGATAGACCAATGGAAAGGTCAAATGATGTCTAGACCGACTCAGTATTGGGATCAGGAGATCCTTTGGTACATCATGACAGTTTGTGTGACCATGCACAACATTATCATTAAGAACGAGCGTGGTCAACATTTAGACTACTCATTCTATAATTTCATGGGACAACTGGTGTAGTCGCGGCGACGTAAATACCAAATCCGACGCATCCTGAAGGTCTAGCATGACATTCGAGATTCAGACAAGTATGATGATCTTCAGACAAAAAATTGAAGAGTGGTGGAGTTGGAATGGCAACAAAACCAATAGTTTCATCTCTATGTTTCATATCCTATGTGGTGAACTTTGAACTATGTTTGATGAATATGTTGTTGAATTTTATGCTAAGAATTGATGAACTTTGTAATAATTATGTACTATTTATGTTTAATTTGGATTGCAATTATTTGAGACATAATTTGATATTATTTGTCCAGAAAAATAATTTTTTGTTCATTTTTTAATTAGTAAGTTTCCATTCCAAAAGTTAGAAATTTTGATATAACAACATTTTAACTAAACTATACTAAGAAAAAAATGATGCACAATTAGTTATACCGGACTATCCCCATAGGATGAATTCACTCTAGTTTGTTCCCAACTGGAGTTATTTCATCGAACCCGGGTCCTGGTTGCAGAAGTCGCTAACTCCTTTTTCTTCTCAAACAACCACCCAAACAGCAGCACAACTAATTCTTCGCAACCTCCCAAACAACATGTCTGCATTATATCTCTAAACACATCTGGTTGCAATGGTGGCATGGGGGCAATGTACCGGTGATGTTTAACTTATCAATTTGGATCACATTACAAATCTCAATTCTGCACAACCATTACACTATATTGTCCCTCAGTTAGAGACCATCAATGCCAGGTCATGGGACTCAACATCGACCCTAGCTAATCCATACACCAAGCTAGGGTAAAACTGATATTCACTCATGACATTTATACTAAACTTTGTTATTTTTTATATTATGTATGTCAACATGAGATATAAATTAATACAAGGCGTATTAACAAAATGAGTTTGACACCCTCCATAGGACAACACAAACAATAGGGCCAACAATCATTGTTTCATCCCCCCGCATCTATCCCGCATAGAAACAAGAAACATCGCGTAAACGACATGCACAACGGTTATAGGAGGGGTCAGCCCACCGCTCTGTCAAGCTCCCGCATAGAAACAACGCGTAGAAAACATGCAAAACAGCTATATGTGGGGTCACCCACCGCTCAACCCCCAAAGTAACCAGAGCTCGTTATTTCTAGGGAGCTTAGAGCTTGTAGAGATATTTTCTTCTCATACCTTGAAACATTAACCACACATTAGTGATGTTGAATATCAAGATACAATTTTGATTGCTATATATATCTAACATCTATCATGTCCATATAATTGAAATGAATTACAAATTGTATGTTGCAGCAAACTTAGATTAATTGTTCATTCTAGAATATTCTTATATCAGAGAAAAAGATCACTCGCCCGACTACTTCCTTCCAATGCCCGAAAGTGTCACCTTTATTGTCACACTATATAAGATATGACGTTTGATGCGATCAAAGTATTTTCTAGAAGCAGCGACTTGATATAATCTCACGGTCCAAGGAATAAGCTATCACGTTACTTTCCTATTGCAGTGTTGAACTTTAGTGATACGATCCTTTTGCAATACTTTGGTGGGTAATGTCCATCAAATTATTCTACCAATAAAATGACTCCATCATCAACTGTTATGAATCAATATGATCGGGAAATCATGATCATCCATTGACTGATGGACTAGTTTATATAGAGGCTTAACTAGGGACTCTGGTTTGTTTACATACCACACGTGTAATAACAATTCCGATTAATACAATTATAGCATGGTATAAAACTAATTATAAACTTAATGAGATAATGCGATAAATACTCATTATTTATTTGCCTCTAGGGCATATCTCCAACAATTTCATCGAACCCGGGTCCGGGTTGCAGAAGTCACTGACTCCATTTTCTTCTCAAACGACCACCCATAAAATAGCAAATTAAAATAACTAATTCTTCGCAACCTCCCAGAAAACATGTGTGCATTATATCTCTAAACACATCTGGTTGCAATGGTGGCATGGGGGCAACGTACCGGTGATGTTTAACTTATCAATTTGGATCACATTACAAATCTCAATTCTGCACATCCATTACACTGCATTGCCCTCAGTTAGAGACCATCAATGCCAGGTCATGGGACTCAACATCGACCCTAGCTAATCCATACACCAAGGGCAAAACTGATATTCACTCATGACTTATTTATACTAAACTTTCTTATTTTTTATATTATGTCAACATGAGATATAAATTAATACAAGGCGTATTAATAAAATGAGTTTGACACCCTCCAATCACCCCCCCCCCCCCCCCCCCACCTATCCCGCATAGAAACAAGAAACAACGCGTAAACGACATGCACAACGGTTATAGGAGGGGTCACCTCACCGCTCTATCAAGCTCCCGCATAGAAACAACGCGTAGAAAACATGCAAAACAACTATATGTGGGGTCACCCACCGCTCAACCCCCAAAGTAACCAGAGCTCGTTATTTCTAGGGTGCTTAGAGCTTGTAGAGATATTTTCTTCTCATACCTTGAAACATTAACCACACATTAGTGATGTTGAATATCAAGATACAATTTTGATTGCTATATATATCTAACATCTATCATGTCCATATAATTGAAATGAATTACAGATTGTATGTTGCAGCAAACTTAGATTAATTGTTCATTCTAGAATATTCTTATATCAGAGAAAAAGATCTAAAAAAACCACAAACTTTCCGGCATAATTTATGCCATATGAATGAATTATAGTGTAGATGTTTTCTCGTGCATTGTACTATATATGTTTAAATATCCAAGATATGTATAGGTTTTTATAGAGTGAGCATTATTATCTATCCTAGGTGCAAACAATCGGATGTATCTTGCACTAAAATATGTCTAGATAAATCCGGTTCAACGACAATTAATATTGATCGGAGGGGGTAGAAAATTGTAGAACATACTAGGTGCCTATAACGGTTTTGTTTTCGAATCATTGACATATCTTTCTAGTGGTTCCATCACAGTGTCAAACCTTACATACGTGTCATTCTTATTTGTGTGGGTTCGACATCCAGTTAGCAAAATGAGCTCGCAAAAGAAGTAAGGGAGAAGTTAATCGTGTGTGCTGATTTTTCCAGCCAAGTTATCTCTCCGTGTTCTGTTCGATCTGTGTAACATGCACGCCACATGGTGGAAGGAGCCTACCTTTTGTGTGTATAATCTCGCCACATGGCGCGCTGGATCGCGATGTTATGCTGGAAGGTCCAGGGGCAGGGCCAACGCAACTGTGGGTATCCCACAGTACGGCAGGTTTGACCTCTAGGCGTGATCGGTCATCTCGCCAATGTTTGTCCGCAGATCATCGAGGCGAAGGACCAATGACCCTATATGCAGTGCCGTGGGTTGCCGCCTCATTCGTCAATCATGCAACAGGCGAGCATGTCTAGTGCTAGATGTTTGACCCTTAAAATAAGGAATTTGTTGTTTTGCAATCGACTGATTTCGATTTCGTCGTCAGTCGATTCCAGGGAGGGAAGCATGGAGAAGAAGCCCGAGGGCGCAGACGGGGGCGCCGTGGCGAGCGGCAGCGAGGCGCGGTGATGCCGGAAAGGCCTCGGACAGGACCTCGCCGGAATGAGCAGCGACGTCGCCGGTGAAGGCGAGGGAACAGGGTTAACAGGTGCGGGTGGGGGGCCATATCATGGTGTCCGCCGCTCGGATTAGGTAGCTTCCTCGTCGGAGGCAGGGACGCCGGCGGCGAGCGGCAGCGAGGCGGCGGCATCGCAGCCGGAGGAGAGGAAGGCGACAGCCGGAGGTAGAAGAAGAAGGCTGACGTGTCGACGTACGATTGGCTCAAAATTCGACCGACGACGAAATTATTTTCAGTCAACTGACAAATACACTCCAATAAAATAATCGTCAGTTTTAAATTTTCAGTTTTAAAATATAGTGTCCCGATATTAGACCTCAACCGCCTCAAATCTTCAGTTTTCACGGCCTCATTTCCATGACCCCATGGTTTGGACATTTTGGCGGCTAAAATTTCAGCGCACGATTTTCGTTCCGCCCCCGCTACCGCCGTACCCCGCCGTTTATTTGAGCATGCTCTGACTTGCAACTACGCCGTCACTGGGCTTGACTGTACCATTGGGTAGCCCACTGCATCTATATTTCGTGGTCAATATTTATGAAGACCGTCCAATATCCCCAAGGTAAAAAAGCAGTCTGTTTTTCCGCTGCTCAAAAAGCATGCAGAAAGAATATTGAGAGAGCTTTTTGTGTGTTGCAACCTCGGTTTGTCATTGTTCGAGGTCATGCTCGCTTTTGAGATAAAAGATCCCTCCCAAATATCATGACGACATATATGATTCTACACAACATGATCATCAAAGATGAGAGGGATTTGGACTTGGAATTTTTCTTTGACAATGTTGGTAGACGCGTCTAGCAGTTTCCAAGACCGGATCCAAAATTTTCTTGATACTTACTGGCAGATTAAAAACTAGGCTACGCATCACCAATTCCGTGATGATCTTAATGAGCAACAATGGCAATTATATTATGGGGCGTGCTGAGCGTCCCCCGGAGGATCGGAAGCCCCGATCCTCCGCCTTCCGCATTTGACACGTGTCCACGTGCATCTACTGTTGACCCGGAGACGAAAAAATCCCCGCATCTTTATTCCTCAGCTCGCACGCGCCCCCGACCTGGCACCATGGGCAATCAACACCTATCGTCCAGCTCCGGCAAGGGCGACACAAGCTCCGCCGTTTGTCGCCGACAGCACGGCCACCCTCCTTCGGCAGCAACGGCGTCCTCCATGAAAGCACCGCCGCGCTCCGTCGACAGCCCCGCCGTCCTCCATGGTAGCATCCCCGTGCTCCTTCCGCAGCACCGCCGTGCTCCTTCCGCAGCAACGCCGTCCTCCCATCGGAGCACCGTGGCGGGCGGCGCTCCGTCTACAGCCCCGCCATCCTTCCATGAGAGCTTTCCCCCGCACCTTCGGCAGCAACGCCGTTCTCCTTCGGTAGCATCGCCGTGCTCCTTAGGCAGCAACGCCATCCTACCATGGGAGCATCGCCGTCCTCCCATCGAAGCACCGCGACGGGCGGCGCTCCATCTGCAGCTCCGTCATCCTTCCATGAGAGCTTTCCCCCGCACCTTCGGTAGCAACGCCGTGCTCCTTAGGCAGCAACGCCATCCTCCCATGGGAGCACCGCCGCCCTCCGTCGGCAGCCCCGCCGTCCTTCCATGGCAGCTTCTGAAAGGGCATGGCGCCCCCATGTGTGGTTTTGGCAATTAATGACAATCCCTATGGACTAATGGTTGCATTGAGTTTTACTTGTAGTGTTTGTCCATAGACCATGCTTGAACTCCATATGTTGGATTCAAGGTTGATGCCATGAGTATATTGATATAATGAAGTATTTGGCATCAAGATCATAGAGTTGAGCATATTGCAAGTATGTCTTGAAGAAAAGAATTATGTGATCAGTCATGGTTATCTTCAAGACATCATCTATTGAAAAGAGAAGAAAAGATACAAGGTTGATCAAGTATCTTTCTATGGGTTTGCATCAAATGAAGATTTCATATGGCCCATGATCGATGACGTAAAGTGGTGATCGTCATCAATGTTGAGAAGCGCAAGTTCAAGAGGAGCATCTCGAAGAAATCCTAGGCTTGAAGCTTGCCACCCATTTAGAGATAATGTTCATGTGAAGATATGCCTAAGAGAGGCTCTCCCATAGTGGAGTATGGGGGAGCAATGTTTGGGTCTTCACCAAGCGAAGTGCAATCAAGAAAGGTGGTCCACTTGAAGAGATCAAGATCGACGTCATCTAGCTCAAGTGGAATGCGCAAGGCAAAGGTATGATAGGGTTTCTATTTTACCGGTCTCATGGTACTAGTTGGGAGACCGGGTTATAGGATAGATACCGTACTATCAAGAGGGGCTCTCGATTGAGCCTTAGCGTATCAGTTGGAGAGAGCTCAAACCTTTGAATACTTGCCTTCATCATCTTTCTTGGTTCTTATTTGGATTTTCTCCTTGTTGGGTTTTGGTGCTTGTTGTGATCTTCATGACAAGCCCAAGTTCTCCGAAAACGGATTTCGTATGGAAAACTTGTTGCGTTTTCTGGTTGGAAATATTATCGGTCCACCTTTTTGTAGTAAAGCTCTTGTCGCTACCTTTACAACAGAATTGGATTCATCTCGTTTGGAGCTTCCTTGCAAAAGTTATTGCGGTTCTCTTGTTCTGGTTCTGCAGTTTCTTCTTAGGCCGGTAGTACCGACCCTCTCCCGGTACTACCGGGTGACCCCTTGCGGAACTACCGCGGGCAGTACCGGGCCCAGTACCGCATCTCCGGATGGCTCTCTGCCTCTCGAAGTTTTGACCCGGTAGTTGACCCGGTAGTGGCGCGGTACTACCGGGAAGGGAGCACTACCGGGCCAGGTGGTCCGGTACTACCGTTGCGCGCCAAGTCATGGAGCGCTGACTGGTCTTCGTTCTTCCTCAAGTCAACACGGCTCGGTACTACCGGGATCGGCCCGGTACTACCGCTGCGGCCTTTTTCGTCTGCAACGGGCAGATTGTTGAGAGGACCTTTTTAAGGGGGTTTCTTCCCCAACGGTTCTCTCACCCCTTGAGCTAGCTTTTCCCCTCTCTCTCCTCCATTGTTGACCTTTGGAAAAGCTTGCCTTCCTCTCAATCCCTCCCATGATTCTTGCATATCTTTGAGGGAATTTGAGAGGAGATCAAGATCTACATATTCATCCAATCCATTCCTCCTCTAAGTGAGGGGAACCTAGTAGATCGTGATCTTGAAGTTCCATTTGTTGAGTTCTTCCTTGTTCTTCCTCTCTTCTCCCCCACAAGCATTAGTTGCTTTTGGTGGGACTTGGGAGTGAAGGATTTGACCACTTCTAGTGGTCTTGCCTTCTTGCATCGGTTGCATCGGTTTGAGTTCTCCACGGTGATACGTGGAAATCGAAGTTGAGAAGCTTGTTACTCTTGGGTACTTGGGGTGCCCTAGAGCTTGTCCTCTTGGGTACTTGGAGTGCCCTAGACGGTCCTTGTTGATCTCGGAGTTTTGGTGGCTCGCGGGATAGTTGGGAGCCTCCAATTAGGGTGTGTTTGGTTCGGTGGCTATAAAAAGGTGGTTGTGGGTACCCCCAACCACGTGGTTGGTGTTAACCACTTTTTATGTTTGGTTACGTGGGTTGGTTAGCCAAGTTTTGTGTTTGGCTAAAGAGATAAAAAGTGGCTATGGGTTGAGGTGTGGAATGATATGGTAACCTCTTTGATACTATGGTGAGAATACCCTCACAACATGAGCTTTTGGCTACATAAATCGAAAATATGGTATGGATAATAAGAATTTCGAAAACAGAATATATTTTGACATCACGTTCTATTTATAGACATGAAGAAACAAAAATTTCAGCACCACATTGCAATAATGCGGACAATTTCCAAATAGAACATGTCATAGTGCCATATCAATATAGAGTACTAGTTCAAATATAATTAAAGTGATACATCCCATCATAGTTCAATGGTTCACATCAAAAGCACAAGTCCGTAGAACTATTAGTACAAACCAACCAAAGCCCAAGTCAAACATGACATAAAGGAATCACGCATCATCATCTCTAGCTCCAAGACCAGCAGCTTCAGGAAATGTCTTATTCACGTACCTAGAAACCCAAACCATCTTCTGAGGAGGCTCCAACACTTGAAACGCCGTTGCTAAATTAGGATTCTCAACCAAATAGGCATAGTAATGGGCAAGAAAATCCAAGCCAAAATCAGGGAGTGTTTTCATGCCATCCCAAAGACCATCCAAGGAGTTCTGGCTAGTGCCAGCAGTTTTCTCTATGGCAATAGCAAGTCTTTCGCTACAAGCCAAGAGAGTTGCTTGTAGCCCCTCTTCCGCACTAGGATTAGTTTTGACCTTTTTTTGTTTGGGAGCCGATGATTCACCCCCATTGTGTGAATGGGTAACTTCAACATCCGGGGAATCGCCATTGTTAGCTACATCTTCCTCAAGATTAGTCACCTCTGTAGCTAGAGGCTCATTTGAGCCTCTTGCATAATCCCCTGTGGCCAAACTTGAGCCATGGATAATAGCCATCTCATCATAATGCTCAATAGGCTTGTTAAGGAAAGGTGCATCTTCTTTGTGTGCCTGTAAAAAATATGAAACACACAATTCAGCAACATATAGGCATAAGATGGATTATTCCAGTAAGTATTGGGCATGAAAAGAACTCAATTCAGCAACTACTATACAAAAAAGAACTCATTTCAGCAACTATTGAAAGTTTGATTCTAAATCCAGCAGTGCAAATGATACCTTCACATGGTTTGCGTAATGCTCAGGGTCAAGAACAATAATATGTTCCTCTTCATCCCATCCTGCACCACTCAATTTCTTTAGCTGCAATATCTTTCCAAACTTCCTCCTCCAATTCCTATTATGATAGCGGATCTGAGTTGCAGTCAAGCTAAGCTGAAAATGTTCATTCAAATCTTTGGCACAAGCATTTAGGTGTGATTGCTTGAACCCAGTACATGTTTTACTCTGCGCAACACGAACTAGGTGAGCCAGCATGTACGCTGACATGGCAGGTGTCCATGAAACTTGCTTAGACTCCATTTCCTACAAATTAGGCATAAAGAACACATGAAGCATGCAAATTAGGCATACAGAACACATAAATGAATCATTCCAGCAAGTATTTGCACATACATGAATCATTCCAGCAAGTATTTGCACGCAAAGAAATCATTCCAGCAAGTATTTGCACATACAATTAAATTTCAGAACATAGATCTCGGTACAAATATCATTTCAGATAAATTTAAGCAAATACAGTAGTTCCAACAGAATAATTGACATACTACCTATTACATGTTTTGTTGCTGCAAATAGTTAAGTCGGTCTTCCCACATTTCATCAGCAAGTTCTTCCATAAAATTGACTGTGATGGCATGTTCGTGTGCTTGGCCAGTTGACGTTGAAGCATGATTAATATTTGGCACCCATTCATCCTCGGGTATGATATATTCATCTATCCCATCATTTATTACCCAATTGTGAATAATGCAGCAAGCTACAACAATGTCTACTTGAGTAGGAAAACGGAAGAATGGAGTGGCATCATCAAGGATTTTGAATCTTCTCTTGAGTGAGCCAAATGCGCGTTCTACGTCTGTTCGGAGAGAAGAATGCCTAAGGTTGTACAACTCCTTCTCATCTTGCACAGGATTGCTTCCCCACTCATTTAAATGGTATCTCACATTACGAAAAGGTGGCAAGAATCCCGGTTTAGCTCCATATCCAGCATCAACTAGATAAAACTTGCCTATCATATAAGGGATATTCGATTATTTAGATAAAACAAATAGTGTCATTGACAAAACTTGATCTACATGGTTTGTGCACTACCTTGTGGGACACGTAGACCATTTTCACGTGTTAAAGCATCACGTAAAACTAGAGCATCATGTGCTGTCCCCTCCCAACCAGCCAACACATATGTGAACCGAAGATCAAAATCAACGGCCGCCATCACATTTTGAGTAGCATGTGTCTTCCTACCACGAAAGGCAGGCTCCATTTCAGGAGTAACTGTGGCTCGTACATGTGTACCATCAATAGCTCCAATACAATCCTATGTGGTGAAAATGAAACAAAAAAATTAGGATCTAAACGAATCCATGCCTACAAAATGAAACATGTGGCTGTCACTCTCATACCTTAAAATATGGATCCCACCGTGGTTCCCTTGTATTTTAGGTGAAATCTCCATCGAAGGCTTCCTAATTAGGTCATCTCGAAGCTCACCAATGGCATGGAGGACTCTTTTAAAGTAACGGCTAACAACCTCACCGGATCTACCAAAGTTGCCACCAATTACTCTATTTCTAACGTTGTGACCAACGGTGTGCAAAAACATAGCTAGTTGCTGCTCAATAGACATGTGTATCGTGTCCTTCAACAATTTCCGGTCCCTAAAGAGTTGACAAAATCGAAAAAATGGTTCTTTTCGCAGCCTAAGCATGTTCACACAAGTTGTGTCATTCTTCCAAACTTTGTGCTCGAAATACTCTCTCCTCATTCTATCCCTATCATCGATGGGGGCATATGTAATGGTTGCTCTTCTTTTTCTCTTTCTTGATTGAACAACCAATGTCATCATGGAGATAAACATATGTGCCACAGCTGTAAAAATTAAAATCTTTGTCTTGCTGTCCATCTACAATGCAAAATTACACAGCATATAACTTCCACAGATAGCCAATACTAGCAGATTTCTACATATTAAAACCGAAACAGAGCTACCAGCATGCACATTTTCTGCCCAAAACACATTATAATTTGGGGGAGAAAAACTACCGCAAGTCTTGATGCAGAATATCACCTTCAAATAACGTGTTCTGTCTTTAGAACCTGTCCATGATATAGACTGAAATTAGACCAGAAAAACTAGAGAGAAAATCTGCTCAGATTTACATCTACGGATCTAGCTAGATCGAGCTTTATGTGCTAATTAACTTGCAGAAAAACTAGAGAGAAAATCTGCTCAGATTTACATCTACGGATCTAGCTAGATCGAGCTTTATGTGCTAATTAACTTGCAGCCACGGGTGGGTTCAGCAGTGCACATCGCACCATGGGTGCAGTCTGCTGCCCCGCGTGCACTGCAGGGTCGCGCCCCGCGGGCGCTGCGGCCGGCCGGCCGGCCGGCGCACCCTACAGCCGTAGAGACTTCAGATTTCCCGATCCAGCGCCCGTCGCGCAGTAGCATGTGAGGGAAACGGAGAGGAGAGATAGGAGAAGGGAGGGCAGGATCTTGCCTCGTTCAGCTGGTCGCTGGGTCTCCCCGGATGCTAGCTGCTGTGGAGGTGGATATGTCGCCGCCGCCGCAACGTGTACCAGGACGGGAGTAATGCCAGGGGAAAAGAAAGCAGGGGACTGATAAAGGGTTCTGGTTCGCGGGCTTTTTCTGCGTTGTGGAGAGAAAGGTGAGCCACCGAAAATTGCTTCGCGCGTGAGTGCAGCCCGCCCGCGGTGGCTGGTTAGCCACAACCAGCACTTTTTCAGTGGTTGAGCTCAACCAGTTTTTAGACCCAATATATCTAAAATGTGGTTACCCCCAACCACCACACACCACAAACCAAACATTGGGTAACCACATAAAAAGTGGCTACCCACAACCACTTGGTGGCTAGCCACCTAACCAAACACACCCTTAAGTTGTGGAGTCGCGCCCCAACATTGTGATTCTTGTGGCTTTGGGAGCCGTGGGAATTCGGTGAGAGCCTCCAATTAAGTTGTGGAGTGTGCCTCATCCTTGTACGGGTTCGGTGACCACCCTCAAGTGTCCCATAGTGGTTCGTGGCACTCCGCATTGGTGGAGGCACGAAGGAGATTACGGTGTGCCATTTGACGGCTATTCGGGGATCACTTTGTGACTCCGCACCGCTCCAACGGAGACGTAACTTCCATTGGGAAGTGAACTTCGGGATAAATCATCGTCTCCAAGTGCCTCGGTATTTCTATACCCGAGCTTTTTACTTATGCTATTTACTTTGTGATAGCCATCGAGCTTGAAGCAATATATCTTGCTATCACATATTTGCTTATCTTGTTTAGCATAAGTTGTTGGTGCACATAGGTTAACCTAGCTTGTTTAGGTTTCGTGCTTGATAAATTAAACGTTAGTTTTATTCCGCATTTATTCAAGCCTAAACCGCAAAGAATTTTAATCACCTATTCACCCCCCCCCCCCCCCTCTAGGCGACATCCGTGTCCTTTCAGCTTCCCCTTGCACCTTCGATAGCAACTCCATCCTCCCATGGGAGCAGCACCGCGCTCCGTCGACAGCCCGCCGTCTGGTAGCTTCCCCATGCTGCTTCATCAGCAACGCCGATGGAAGCACCGCCGCCGACGGTCGGTAGCACCGCGGGCTAGCGCTTGCAGCACCGGCGACAGCCAGTAGTAGCATCTGCGCCCTTCATCTGTAGCATCTCGGCTATGGCTCGTCGCACCGCCGGTCATGGCCGGTGAGGTGGGGAGATGACGGTCGGGGAGCAGCAGGCTGCGGCAATGGGCGAGAGAGAGGCAGAGGCGCACGGACAGGAGAGAACGATGCCAGTGTCGAGCAAGAGAGGGGCGGCAGAGGCGCATGGCTAGCAACGACACACCGGCGCACCACCGTTGTGCGCAAGGAGCAGCTGGTTTTGCTTGAGTGAGAGGAGAGGTAGAAGAAACGAGTGGACGGGAGGAGTTGATCAAAAGGATAAGGAGAAGGGTGGGCTCATCGCTTTTTAACGTGGGTGGGCGTTTTCTTCTGCCACGATCCGGACGCGTGGCGCGCGGAGTGTGCGGAGGACGCGCGATCCTCCGGCTGAAGAGAAGCGTTTTCCTTATATTATGCATAGTATTATATTTGATTCATTTGATTTTCTTTATATTCATGTGTGATTTGAACCATTCTTTATATTCCGGACCGTTATTTGTTTAATTATTCGGACTTCATTTTTTTTTTTTTGCAATTTGGGCTAAATCTTTTTTTAATATATACGGTAGTTTCCGCAATTTGTTTCACCTAAATCCAACGGTAGGGATGATGTAAGATCACAAGAAGGGTGCCGATGACGGCACGGCTCTCCCATCTCTGTTCTCGAGAGTCCAGCCTGAACCTCAACTGGGCATGCAGATGGATAAGAACCGGAACAGAAACGGCCAACACCAGTGACTGGTATGGTAAAACGATCTCCTCGGTACGCCAAAGAAACAGGCTACGCCTACCGCGCTAATGGCCATGCACGCTGATGCGCAAGGCTACAGCACAAAGCGGCGCAGCAGCCTCCCTTATCGTAACCACCTCGCTCCCCGTTCGAAGTCTTCGTCACTCATCCCATCCATGATCAACAAGGCTACGCAATGCTCGATGCCCCCGGCCGGCCGTGCGTATATATCTGCTCCAAGCTCACCAAAGAAAAGACGCACACTCCAAGGTCGAGCTGCACACTCCATCCCCGCGAAATCAAGCTAGCTCGACACGATGCCCAGTATGCCCACCGCCACCGTGGCGTCCTATGACACGCCGGAGGGCGTGGACATCCGCGGCCGCTACGACCCAGAGTTCGCGGCCATCCTCACCCGCGACGCGCTGGCCTTCGTGGCCGGCCTGCAGCGTGAGTTCCGGGGCGCCGTCCGGCACGCCATGGAGCGCCGCCGGGAGACACAGCGGCGCTACGACGCTGGCGAGCTGCCACGGTTCGACCCGGCCACGAGGTTCGTCCGCGAGGGCGACTGGTCGTGCGCGCCCATGCCGCCGGCCATCGCGGACCGCACCGTCGAGATCACTGGCCCCGCCGACCCGAGGAAGATGGTCATCAACGCGCTGAACTCCGGGGCCAAGGTCTTCATGGTACGTACCTGAACCGTTGAAGGTGCAACACCAACGCACTTACATGGACCCGAGTAAAACGTAACGTGGACGTGCGTGTCAGGCTGACTTCGAGGACGCGCTGGCGCCGACGTGGGAGAACCTGATGCGCGGGCAGGTCAACCTGCGGGACGCCGTGGCCGGCACCATAAGCTTCCGCGACGCGGCTCGCGGCGGCCGGGTGTACAAGCTCGAGGAGCGCACCGCGAAGCTCTTCGTCCGGCCGCGCGGCTGGCACCTTCCCGAGGCGCACGTGCTCATCGACGGGGAGCCCGCCATCGGCTGCCTCGTGGACTTCGGCCTCTACTTCTTCCACAGCCACGCCGCCTTCCGCGCCAGCCAGGGCGCCGGGTTCGGTCCCTTCTTCTACCTCCCCAAGATGGAGCACTCCAGGTACGTCTGTGCAGTGTGACTCGTACAGCTCGGTCGTAGTTCGTAGCTGCACGTTCGTGATGCCGATCGAACGTACGTACGTGCGTGCAGGGAGGCGAGGATATGGAACGGGGTGTTCGAGAGGGCGGAGAGGGTGGCCGGGATCGAACGGGGGAGCATCCGGGCAACGGTGCTAGTGGAGACGCTGCCGGCGGTGTTCCAGATGGACGAGATCCTCCACGAGCTACGGGACCACTCGGCGGGGCTCAACTGCGGGCGCTGGGACTACATCTTCAGCTACGTCAAGACCTTCCGCGCCCACCCGGACCGCCTCCTCCCCGACCGCGCCCTCGTCGGCATGGCGCAGCACTTCATGCGCTCCTACTCCCACCTCCTCATCCGCACCTGCCACCGCCGCCGCGTCCACGCCATGGGCGGCATGGTAACTCACTAAGCTCTCGATCGTTTGTTCACAGCTAAGTACAGTGATCGATGCACTTAACCCGGTGTGTGTTGATTGACAGGCGGCTCAGATTCCGATCAAGGATGACGCGGCGGCGAACGAGGCGGCGCTGGAGCTAGTGCGCAGGGACAAGCTGAGGGAGGTGCGCGCGGGGCACGACGGCACGTGGGCGGCGCACCCGGGGCTCATCCCGGCGATACGGGAGGTCTTCGAGGGCCACCTCCGCGGGAAGCCCAACCAGCTTGACGCCGCGGCGCCGGCCGACGCGGCCACGATCACGGAGGAGGACCTGATCCAGCCTCCTCGCGGCGCGCGCACGGTGGAGGGGCTGCGGCTCAACACCCGCGTCGGCGTGCAGTACCTGGCGGCGTGGCTGGGCGGGTCCGGGTCCGTGCCGCTGTACAACCTCATGGAGGACGCGGCCACCGCGGAGATCAGCCGAGTGCAGAACTGGCAGTGGCTGCGCCACGGCGCGTCGCTGGACGCGGGGGGCGTGGCTGTGCGCGCCACGCCGGAGCTGCTCGCGCGCGTCGTGGAGGAGGAGATGGCGAGGGTCCGGGCAGAGGTCGGCGCCGAGAGGTTCCGGCGGGGGCGCTACGCGGAGGCCGGCAGGATCTTCATCCGGCAGTGCGTCGCGCCGGAGCTGGACGACTTCCTCACACTGGACGCCTACGGCCTCATCGTGGTGCACCATCCCAGAGCGCCGCCATCCAAGCTCTGAGAATCTTGATCAAAGAACTCTACGGCATGCATATACAAATCTAAGCTGGCCCTGTCATCTTTCAAAAAAGTTGGCCCTGTTGTTGCTTGCACAATAATGATCTGGGAGACTTGATCTGTACTATCTAAGTTGCCTTAGATTTTCTGTGCCATGTTTCCTACTCTTTGGATCAAATCCAAATATAAATAATTTAGTACCCAGAACAGAAAGTGAAGCTGATGACGTGATCTCGGCTGTTCAGATGCATGAATGCATCACCTCTGAAGTTTCATATCACTGCTATTTGTACAGGAAACATTCAACAACATGAGAGGTTCTGATCGACAGTACATATCTCAGATTTACAGTACCAACTGAAGCTACAACCTTCCATCCTACAGCAAGGATCTAAAAGCAGTTGGTACTTGTAGCATCATGAACAGACCACTTTCACACATCACATCAAAGAGGAGATTATTTTTTCACTCTTTACAAGTCAACACTCATCATCACTGCGATATTTGATGATAAGTGTTTCCAATATCTAAGAACAACGTGGCTAATAACTACCCAGAGCTAAGAGCATAACTACAGCCGTGAGGATGCCAAGGATGCAACCGGCCACCACCTGAAATGTCAAAAAAGTGTGTTTTACATCCAGTACATCTGATAATCATTCTTCTCAATATAATATATCCGACAATAAGAGAAATGTCCAATCTTACAAGATGAGCAAGGAGGCAAAAATCAGAAATGATTCAAGAAAAACTAGGGCATACATATTGACCATAACCATAGGGGCGAGGCAACTATCAACTATCTATCCCAATCGACTTGACTTGTGAGATGGCATTTGCATTCTTAGTATAAAGTAGATTTGAGATATCGTATGATGAAACTATTTGATAATCACAGCTTTATTTGAGGATCTTTGAAGTGTCTGACAAAATGACGCTCTGAAAGAATCTTAATAGTCAGTCTTTTCTGCTTCATATATTGACAAATTACATTTCGTTAATTTGCAAGGCCATAGAGAACAACATAGGGAAGCTGAAGCATGTAAGCTAACCTGAGGAACCGTGTGCCCAAGAATTTCACGCAATGGTTTTGTCTCTGCCAGTGGATGCTCTATAGGCAGCTCGTAGACAATTTGATTAAGCACCTGATAGGAATTGCATCAACAATATTAGTGTCCATCTTGTTCCACTGTTACTTAAGAGTTGGACTGATAATGGGAGCGGGTAAACAGAACAAAATTATCGTCTTGCGAGAAAATGACATGTCACGCTTCTATGTCACTTATAAATTATAATGTCAATGGGGATTTTTACACGTTGTCATTATCTAAATTTCTTGTTCACACATTAGTGAAAATGTAGTTATTCAAGTACAGGCCAAACATGTTGCCTAACCATATTTAGCAACTGCTTCTCAAATGTTCAAGGTAATCACAGAGACATATAGCCAGCCAAGCATAAAAATCATAGCTAATTTCAGGGACATTTTCCTTGGTGGTGGATATTCCTCATATTGCATACATTACTTACTGCACACAAAATACTAGCATCAAACAACAGAACAATTCAGTATTTTTATTTATTTTGCGCATAGAACAAATCAGTATCTGCCTATCTGGTAACCATTTAGCTGTAATTTATACATACAGATATTAGGTATTCTCAATTTGAGTACAGACAACCGAGGAGAAAGCTTATTGCAATCTAATGTATACAAAGTATACGTGCAAGTGGAATTCAGTTGATAGAACTCCAGTGAAATAATACGAAATGAACAGTTGTTCCCTGTGTAAAAACTTATGCTAGTTTCAGATAGAAAAATATATGCTTATTACTTATTAGCTTATGATCAGGGCAGCCAATAAACAGAAACTTCCTATGCTAGTGCATAGTACTACTATTATACCACAATGTAAGATCTTTTAGGATGAGACTGACAAACCTCTGCCTGTCTTCCAGCGTGTAACCGAACACCAAAAGCATCATGCATCACCTACAAACAAAATCAAAGGTTTTAGGCACACCAGCATTTCATGTCGAAGTACATCTCATTATATAACTGTTCAGAGGGCGCAAAATATGAACACTACAAGCTAACTAGTTAAATAGTAGTTTTGCAACATACAACAGCACATCTCAAAAGCAATGTGCAAATTACCACATGAAAGAAGAAGAGATAAATACAGATGGAAACAAACAAATTAATGCAAATAGACTGATATTTTCCTCTATATTAACATACTAATGCAATCGAAATAGCTAATGCTTAAGATCAACTGGTTATAATATAGGAGTACATAAAAAAATCTCAAACATGAACTCACCACACATGCAAGTATCATTGAGGTTGCAAATGTGGCACTGCGAAAGCCTTCTTGGATTCCAACAGACACTGCAAGTGCTGTCACCGTGGCTGAATGTGACGATGGCATCCCACCAGAAGCTATAAATTGCCTGGCATCCCAACGCTTCTCTTTATACCTACATGAAACCAGTTTTTATTGACTGATTTAGATAACACCAGATGCATACGGTAGTTTATCCATGTTAATATGATAAGACAAAATTCCATAAAATATAAGGCTTTGGCAGAAGTGCAGTTTAGAACACATATTTAACTGAAGTTCAAGACAATTCCGCAACCTTTTACATGATACCAGTTTACCCGTGCTTTTTGGATAAATTAAATGCAGAAAATATAAGAGTTTTGCAGAAGTGCAATATGAAACACTCACTGATGTTCAAGACATTCCTTGCCCCGATTCCAATCCCAGCATGAAGATAGTTATAGTGTTATACAGCTTGATTAATGGAAAACCACCTCTTACATTACTACTCCATATCATAAGAAGGCAACATGAGATATTAACTTCTCGCCGGATTATAAACTGGGTGTTTTCAAATTTCTGCACGAATGCCAATTCAGGTGTGTGCGCACGTTCGAATGGCACTCAAACAATTGATTTTCTTATTTGAATAATATGTTGCATGGGACAACAAATGGCAATGTGCAGAGCGTTAAGCTGATAACATGTGAGATAAGTAAAACTCCAGATATGAGGGCACAGCTTACTTAATGTCTATAGTCCCATACCAACTATTTTATACATCTGAGTGGCATTAGAACCAAACTAAGGAAACAGAGGTGATATTATACAGCCAATTCAACTCTGGCATTGAACATGCAGAAAATCGTTTCAGCAACCACAGCTGGACGAGAATACAGCCCTTGTCTGGCAGTAGAACCAGAATTAGAGGGGGGGAATGGACTTCGAAGTGCCTCACTGATCATCCTAATGAACCTAAAATGTTCTCAGATTTTTCACAAAAATGTATTTAAAGGTTCTCCAATTAATAGCTAAAAGCCTAAAACATCGTACTAACTGTAATGTGACCAGTGGTGTCTCTATTTGGAGACAAAAATTTGTGACATGTTCTTTTGCAATAGTTTGCTGAATATTCACACCACATGGCATCACGCCAACGGAGAATAATGGGGCAATTCCGGTGTTGTGCACATGTTCAAATGGTACTCAAACAATATTGATTTTCTTAATATGCTGCATGAGGCAACAAATGGCAATGTGCAGAGCGTTAAGCTGATAACATGTGAGATAAGTAATATGAGGGCACGGCTTACTTCATGTCTATAGCCCCATACCAACTATTTTGACTTAAATCATCAAGAAGATCAAGAGTTACTTTCGTTACTTACTTTCTCAACACCCAGTCTTTGCAACCAATGTAAAAAAAATCTTTTAGGTAGGATCATCACAAAGTTGAGAACCAAGCGCTGGCTCGGTGGCTAGAGCTCACGGCTGGTGAGCTCGCCCATCCGGGTTCGAATCGCAGGTGAAGTGTTTGGACTAAACGGGGTGCTATTCGCGTGAAATAATCGTTGGAGAGGTCTCATCTACCTAACAACAACGTATAGCCAAGGGAGGGACCGTTCCCACATTGGTCAACGTTTTAGGATCATCACAAAGTTCTGATTATACATCTGAGTGGCATTAGAACCAAACTAAGGAAAATAGAGGTAATATTATGCAGCCAATTCGTGAAAAAATGGACTTGGAAGCACCCCATCAAAAATCAACGTAACGAAGACGTTCTCAGATTTCTCGCAAAATATATTTAAAGGTTCTCAGATCAACAGCTAAAACATCGTACTAACAGTAATGTGATCCACTGTAATTAGTGACATGCTCTTTTTGCAACACGTGGCTGAATATTCACATCACGCGGCATCTGGCGTGTCAGTTGCCTCTCCTTGACAGATATTCTTCGGGTAGTTGATGAATATCAAGTTTACGGAAGCAGTTGCCGCAGATCATACTACCATGACGACACTAGACGCAGGAATAGGAGGAAGATCTCGCTTAGCTTGGCGAGGATCCGCAGCCTAGCTAGCAACGAAACCGATGTAACGAATTACAAAAAAAAAAAAAACCTAAAATCAGTAAACGCCGATTCCACGCGGGTACTTGGCATAAGCTAGGAGGCCCCGACTACTGAAATTCCTCGAGCTCCAGCAATGCTCCTGCCCGAAAAGCGCAGCCAAACCAGCGCCTAGGAAGGAATGTACCGCGGGGAGGAGGAGGGGAGCGGCTCACCAGGTTGTGAAGAACTTGGTGGACTGCGCGAGAAAGAAGGCGATGAGCCCCGCGACGAGCGGGTAGTTCACCACGCCGGCGTCGGCGGCGGCCATCTCTCCACCTCGCGCGCGCGTCGCTTCCGGGGGGCCCTTCTTCTCTGGGTCCTCTCCGGCCGACGGAGCCCTCTCGTGTCGAGTTCGGCGCGAGGAAGCAACGAGAGCGGACGGAAGGGGGAGAGAGCGAGAGGGAGGCTTCTCCTCTGTTCCTTGTGCCGTCGGTTTCTCCTCCTTTTTTTTCTTTTTTTTCTCCTCTCGTTTTCTTCAAAAGCCTCCGTGGAGGGAGCTACTAGTCTTGACGGAGTCTATCCACGTCGCGCCTCCGTCACGGCCGCGCTTTACCACGGAGATCGACCGCCCGAACGGAGATTTTTTTTTTTTTTTTACGGGAACGGAGAATTTCTGTTGTGTTTTTTCTGTCGCTTTACAGTTTCGATTCTGTGACACGGGGGAGTCGTTTTGCCTTGCTGGAACGGCACCATCGGCCCCTCCACAACAGATCGTGAATACGCTAATTAAATGCTTCGGGTCGCAAGGCAAGATTCGAGCCGTGGGAAACACCGATACCTACCTGATTAGCTGACCCTACTCATCAGTGAAGAAAAAATATCTTGGTTAAGGTGGCTTGAGTGAGTACGGTATTAACCGGGTCGATCGGGTGGCTAAGGTAAAACAGAGACAGGTGCGTGTTCACCAGAGCAACGGAGAATGCAGCTTAACTACCCGTTCGCTGTCATGGCAAACCAGAAGCCGGTGAGTATCATTTATCACTTGGAAAGAAACATCAGAATCTAGATGCAAATCTTCAATCCCATTGTAGTATGCACGTTGCCGCTTTCTGCAAGCCACAACTGATGATAAGTACGCAGACACGGCACACACGGTGTTCCAACCAAAACCGCACCCCACCGAATCATGGAGAGATCCAACGTGTCACGCAATCAGTTCGGAACTGGATCTAGATGGACAAACACTGCAGGCCAAAAATGATGTTGAGGCTCGCCATACCCACAGAACGCATCATGCTTCCGGGGGCATATGCGAATATGCGATGGCGACATGCCATGTGGCATGAAGCTGCCCTACGAACACAAAACAAGGCCACCCGCACTGACGGCTGATCGGACAGTCAACTCCATCAAACTGTGCACTGTGAACAAGCCAGCTCAGTTTTTACATCGGCTGCAAGATAAATAATGGCAGTGACCCTCCCATCTCTCATCCTAGTATAATATCGTCAGCTTTTCCGAAAAATCGTTTTTGGCTCCAGGGATCTCTTTATAAAAAAAATATCATATTTACAAGTCCAGAGATCCCTTTATTTAATTTTAAAAAAAACATATTTACAAGTTTCAAAAAGATTGAAAAAAATCTTGGCTATAGTCAATGATGTATCATACACTTGTGCAAAATCGCAACGCTAAATTCTTTGAATTCTGGTCTACACAAAAATGATAAAATCTGATAAATTTTGGAGTTTTAAAATATGCTTTGTTCACATATCCATACTTCTTAACTCAAAAACAAACAATTTTAAGTTGACATTTTGCACGTCTGTACTATACATCATTGTGTACGTCTACCTTTTTAAAATATTTTTTAGAACTTTTAACATAATTTTTAAACTTTTTGAAAATAAAGGTATCACTGATGCTCAGGAGTCAGAAATTCATAATCCAGCTATTCCTTCTCTCTATAAGAAAGAAAAATCATCAATTATACAAATGACCCTCTGGTGAAAACGCAAATAATCTCTGCACATTTAAGATTCATTGTGAGGATAAGCTAGGGACTAAGGATGACTCCAACGGGCCGACGCATCGAGTCCGCGCGCGTCCGTCCCTGTCCGCGGGAGCCAAAAACACGGCCTAACGGGGCGACGCAAACGGACCGCGGTCCATTTTTCTGTCCGCCGCGACGCATTTCTGGCCCAAATTTGGGCCACGGATGCGTCGGGCGCGGACGCGCGGCGGAGCGCAATTGTATCCTCCTCTGGTCCGCACTTCGGCCTCTCCCTCTCCCAAAACCCCAGTCCATACTCCAACCCTAGCCATGGCCGGTGCAGCCGCCGCCTCCGACGCTGGACCTGCCGCCGCCGGCACCGCCTCCGCCGCCCGCCCCGCC
The DNA here is from genome assembly GCA_947311845.1 of Poa pratensis. Classification (NCBI taxonomy): domain Eukaryota; kingdom Viridiplantae; phylum Streptophyta; class Magnoliopsida; order Poales; family Poaceae; genus Poa; species Poa pratensis. The sequence goes on from CAMZMU010000047.1 coordinate 35,074,537, forward strand.
GCTGGATGTGCGCCCAAATATGCAAAGAAACCAAAGAAGGAACTCACCGAAGAGCAGAGGGCCGCAGAGACCCAGAAGCGGGGCGCCCGGAGGAGGAGGTTGAAGCAGGACAAGCTCAACGCCGCCAAGAAGGCCGCCGCCGTGCCGGAGGACGAATCTGACCTCGTGTTCAGGACCGCGACCGCTGCCCTCCTCCTGATTGGAATTACCCCGACGGCGGCCGCGGTCGGTGTCGCGACTGCGGCGGCCAGCTCCAACGCCTCGGCGGCCCGACCGCCAAGGTCGAGATCTTCCGCGAAGGCACCATCGCCACCGTACGGGTACCTTCCGGGAACCATGCCGCCGCGGGTTTCCCCTACCTCAGGCGAATCCGCGCCCAGCCCAATCGAGGTACCTACGCTTGATCTGAGCACGCATGCTACACCTTTGGCCGGGCACTCACCGGCGGCGCAGACTGCGGCCGCGCGTGCAGCTGCCCCGGCAGTGGTCGCCCCGGCACGTAACCTGTTCGGCGAAATGCCCAGGCCGTCGCCGGGTGACCCCAGGTACTACGAGGAGGTCCAGGATGAAGGGGACGACGTCCAGGAGGACGTCCTCCAGGACATGATCAGGGACAACAACGAGTACGCCGAGGACGATTACGATGCCGGCGATGATGAAGTTCCGCCGACCGGCCCCGATGTGATCAACATCGACAATGAGCCGGTTTTCGAAGGAGAGCTCGAGACCCAAGCCTGGGCCATGAAGAGAAAGATGAGCCAAAGGGCCGCCTCATTCACGGCCGAGGAAGACGTGCTCATTTGCGAGTCCTGAATCGAGGTTGGAACCAACCAAATTCTCGGGGCGGAGCAAAGAGGGCCGGCATATTGGGGCCGGTTCACCAAGCGCTACAATGAATGTAGAATCCTACCGCCCCACAACACTCAGACGCAGCGGACGGAGGTATCTATCTCCAAGAGGTGGCTCCACATATCCGCGGAGACGAGCAAGTTTTGCGCCTCCGTTGAAAATGTTCAAGCCCGGCCTGCAAGTGGCTTCGGAGTGAATGAACAGGTGAGTTTTGTGGCTCCTCTTCCCTTCTTTGGTTGCAAGCTTTGGAAATTATTTTGGTTACTATAAATTTGTATGCCCAGGTGTTGCAAGCTTTGGAAACCTTCAAGAGGCAATACAAGAAGGCCTTCACCTTGACCCATTGCTACCGGGCACTCAAGGGCCAGCAGAAATGGAAGGCCATCTACGCCTCCCTCAAAAATGGTGGACAGCCCCTTGATAAGGGAGAGGACACAACGGAAAAGGAAAAAAAGGAAGGGAGGCCAAGGGGGAAGAACAACTCAAAGGCCGAGTTCAAACGAGATGCAACAACCCTTGCATTGCAAGAGACATTGAACGGGTTCCTAACCCAAAAGGACAAGGCTGCCGACAAGGAGGAGAGGAGAGAAAAGGAACGCCTAGAGAGAGAGACGGCTTCCAAGCTCTTCTTCGAATTGCAGAAGAAGAAACTCGACATAGAAGAAGAAAACGCCCAGACAAGAGCAAGGGAAGCCGATGCAAGAGTCAAGGACGCCGAGGCTAGGGCCATGGAGGCCGAGGCAAAAGCAAAGGACATTGAGCTCGCCCTACGCTAAGAGGAGGCCAGGATCATGGACATGGATCTCTCGGTCTTGACCCCTACGAAGAAGGCCTACTACATGAAGAAGCAAAGGTACTACATGGACCAAGATTGATCAAATCTCGGTCCTTCTATTTATTATGTTGCATGCCGGTACTGAACTATGGCCGGAAAAACATGGCCGGTGGCTGGGATTTGTATATTTTGGGTATGTATCCAGACATGGCATGTGTGAGGACAGGATTATGTTTATTTTGTTTCTTATACTTGTTTTGTTGCAATGTGATCAAAAACCCTGGCCTAAAATGATCAAAATGATCAAAAACCCTGGCCGAGCAGACTCAATGCGTCGGCCCGTTGGGCGCAGTGGCCGGAAAGAGGCGGACCTGGGCCGGACGCGCGTCCTTCTGGCGACGCAAACGGACCAAACGTGGACCAAACGCGCGTCCATTTACGTCGCCCCATTGAAGTCGTCCTAATGGGAGTCAGCAGACTCATGTCTCTTTCTTTACAAGAATGTTTCTGCTTCTGCCTCTTGCTACTGAGGTCCATTTACTTCATCCAGCAACGTACCCCGAAGCGTGCTTACACAGCGAAACGCCATGTAGCCAGCTTCACTGAAAGGCAATCGTTGCTGATACTACTCCCTCCGTTCCCAATTATAAGATGTTTTAGTTTTTTTCTGAATTGCATGTACATAGATACATTTCAGTGTGTTTGTTCACTCATTTCAGTCTGTATCTAGTCACTGAAATATCCAAAACATCTTATAATTAGGAACAGAGGGAGTACTTCATATTGACCAGGCTGGTGTTTCCCCGTGTGCACGAGGCTTACTAACACATTCTCCAAGCGCCTCTGCAAATTTAGAAGCACCGGCGATCAGCGTTAAGCATATGGAATGCCAACTATCGGAGCATGGCCATGGGAATACTAGCTGGGAAGTGGGCACCAACCGTTAAATTTCTATCTGATTCCTGGTTTCAACTTCATCCTTATGTACATGGTAATGGTAGGCTGGCAAGACAATGATTCTGATTGCCAGCTTCTAGTACTATTCTCCTTTCCCCACGAATTTAACTAGTTCAGCTCTGGCGGCTTCTATGACCACTGGAAACTCAACCTCCATGTAACGTCCCCTGTCAGCAACATTTCAGTCTGAGATAAATAGGTGTGAAGGGCAGCGAAATATAAATATAACTGCGTCCAGAGAAGGAGAGAGACCAGAAGTGGTTTTTGGACCAAGTTGCGGCTGGAAAAGCTGGGCTCGAGATGCCATGCATAATCCTCGCGACAGCCCTCGGGGTGAATTTTGCAAACGAATTGCTCTGGAGGAATACCTAGCAGTGCAGTGAAAGACATTGTGAGGCAGGCCTATCACATCATACCAAATCACAAGGAAAATGCACCACAGCATTAGGTTTTACCTTTATATCGGATTGCAAGAACGTGCTGCAGGAAGCAAAATCAAATGTTAGTTCAGATAAAACTTAGCTTGGAAAAGCATAAGAAACAAATGCTATGGCAAGTTTTGTGGGAAGAGAGCCACAAACCTGCTCTTGCGGAGCGGAGTACAGTTATCATCTTCTGACGTGCCTTCATTTTTGCCAAAGTAGTCTACAATCCTCTTCTGAATGCACGGAGTGTGCTGAGAACCAGAACACCCACTGGTCCTTTTGCAACTTTTGACAGCATAGTTCGCAAGAGCGAACATAGCGTCCAATTTTCTGATCTGTTTAACAACAAGCATCAGCAATCGGTTAATACAAACAACTGAGACTACACTACCATGAATAAAAGCCTATTTGGTACACGATTTACTGTCCTCTAAAAGAGACAATGTATATACTGAAGATCTGCAGATCCAATTTTAAGGACAACATTGTATGAAGAGATTCTTATTTAGAAGAGCTTAAGAAACTGTTTACCACCTTTGAGTTTTCTACTTCAGAAAGCCATTTTGTGACATTTGCTGAAAGAGCATTGACATTATCTGGCCTTTTTAAGATCATATAGCAGTAGGATGGATCTTTCAGTTCATATGATAGTTCTCCTGAAAACTGATTTACAGAGGGAGCATATAAGTAAATATTACATAACATAAGGAGTTTAACATAGAATTGATGCAACAGGATAAACAACAGAGAATAGACAATGAATCGTCCAATATGCGCAATATTGGTAAGTCAGCCTCGATTTATGCCAGGCTATAAGCCTGTAATGGCATGATCAAAGATCTTACACTCTTACATTAGAGCAGTAATAAGCTACGAAGCACCGATACTTCAAAAATCTTTGTATCGCAGTATAAAACTTGTGCGATACTCCGATACGCCAATACTCCTCCGATACTCGTATCGCCCGCGTGTCCCCTTTTTCCGAATTAAAAAAAAGGAAAATAAACCTGATACTCCTCCGATACTCCTCCGATTCGTCTAGCGACACGGGAGAGCCCGAACGAGCCCGCCGCGTGGAGTTGCCTCCACCTGGACTCGTGCCCCCCGCCGGCCGGATTTGCGCCCCGCTGGCCAGAATCGCGCCGCCGCCAACCGGAATCGCGCCGCCGCCACCCGAATTGCGTCGCCTCCGCCTGGATTCGCCCTTCCCCGCCACCTGGAGTCGCCTCCGCTGCCTCTCGTCGCCAGCAGCAAGGTACGGCTACCGCCCTTCTTGTTCCGTTGCCGCCTGTTGCTGCTGGCCTGCTGCTTGCTTGCGTGCTAAGTGATGCCTGCTTGCTTGCGTGCTGAACTGCTGACTGCTGAGTTGCTGCTGGCCTGCTGCCCTCCGAGCTGCTGCCTACTGATTTGTTGGCCAGGGACAGGGAGCGACTGCTGATTTGCCTGCTAATTTGCTTGCTGATTTGCTGGACAGGGAGTGAGTGACTGCTGATTTTATTATTTTTACACATATACTCGACGTATCGCCGTATTGCTGTTTTTAGAAATCGCCGTATTCCGTATCGCCGTATCGGTGCTTCGTAGGTAATAAGCAACAACCGAAAAAACTATCACAGCACAAGTGATAGTGAAAAAGTTTGCTAGGACATGAAAGTGTGATCATAAACAACATGGTATAAATAACATAAAAACTAGGCTATAGAAAGGTTAATGTGCCCATTTTCTGTAGCAACAGTATGTACTGTGCATACAGTGAGCTGTTGGTCTGCTACAAAATACAGGAGATGGTACGAAAATGCAGCTGATACAGAAGACAGAGGTACAAAGATCCAGGCATCCAGCTGGTACCTATTGAGCATTTGAGATTAAATCCTTATGCACAGCAAACAAAATATAGCAAGTGATTTGATTAAAAAAAGGTGAAATTAAGTGTAAATTGAAATCAGCTCAAATGCAATTCCGTTTCTCTGTGATAAGCTTAGCTCATCCTAGATTGTGGACACATATTTGAAAGAGAAGTTACAGCTGACTGATAAATGATACCATGGAATTCATGAACACCTAGAAAACACCACGTTCACTGGAAACATTACTGGGTTAGTTCAGGCAACCTTTAGCTTCTGCAATCGATCAAACACTTCATTCATTGTGATCCTCATATCGTTAGCTATTTTGGTATTTCGAAGACATAACTTCCATCCTTCATCTCTGACCTGCGTTTCCATGAATTCAGACACAACATCTTAAAGAAGTGCAGAAAGTTCCGATAAGCACTTCAAAACAAAAGCAGACAGCGTGCTTACTTCTTTAGAATTGATCTAAGTAGCATATCCTTGTCAGCGAGCAATTGTGGTGATGTCTGCAGCAATATAATTCAGCGAATCAAGATAAGAGAAAAGAAAAGGAAAAAGTATAATAGCTTATCAAAAGAACAATGAACATACATGCACGACAATCATAAGCCTAGGTCACACTGCTATTGAACAATTAAGGGTGAAGCACTGATTACTGAACGCATACCATGGTCCTCAGCTGAGCACAGTCAGAAAACTTTTGGTTCAAAGAAAAGCTCAGATCACTGGAGGTACCTTGTGAAAATACAATGTGCAGGTAACGCTGAACTGAGGGAGTAAATGGAGATATTGCTCTTCACCAATTTCCAGCTGTGTGAGGACCGTCAAAAGAACCTGCGGTGATAACTTATTATGACATTTTCTTATCTTAAGATTAGCTGAAATTCAAGAATTCATATGTTTCAAAAGTAACCAAATGCTTACAGGCAAGTTTAAGAGCAAAGCACGTGAAATATTCCTAAGAAACGATATTTTTCAAATAAATCCTGTCACTAATGTTCAAAAGTCAAAAGGAAATGGTATCTGAAACTAGCATGCCCAGTTTTTTCTTGTGATTCTATAATGTGTACACAAAGCGTTATAAAACTTTGACTATAAATATGCAGATATATGTAGACTTATCAAATTATACTACCATTCATCCCTCGCAAAAAAAATGTCAACAGGTAGTTTTCTTTTTTAGCATACAGTTATAAACATAATGGTCAAACAAGCATACTAGAGACCATGCCGATGTTCAAAAATGACAGGAAAAGAGCGCAAAGGTAGTAATTTGCTTCGCAGAAAAGGTTTACAATGATATTCATGGTTACAATTTTCTTTGAGACAACTTTCCTAGCCTCTAGAATCTAGATTAAGCCTTAAGATTTTCTTGGGACAGGAGATGAAGGAAAATTGTCTATGATGTTTTGATAGATAGCATATCTACTATACAAATATAAACCATCATTTAAGATAGCTAATAAAAGTTATTATTTAATGAAAATAGTTAACTTTTGCAGGTCACATCAAACAGCCAGTAACCTCCATGGTACAGCTACCGAGTGCAGATATGTATTGAGCTATTTCGATAGAATATAGTGTGACGCTGTGAGCGGACTTTCTAAGCACAGGTAGCATAAGCAAATGACAGAACAAACTAGGTGCAGTGGGCTGGTAAGACATGCACAAACCTCTTCTTTATATCAAACTTGCGTGAAGTAGATTCTTTAACCAAGGAACAAATGCACCCTGTTGTGTCGCCAGAGGAGAATATTTGGTGAATAAATTTACTCATTGCATATTCATCAATGCCATCGCTGCCAAAAGAGGTTGTAGATTCATTTCATAATTCATAGGAAACATATGGAAGACAGGGCAAGTAAATTAGAAAAAACATTTTACCTGTGCGAAAGACTACGTATCTTATAGAATGTTGTTGAATCAAAAAGAAGGTGACAGTGTGATAAGCGTCCATCCCTTCCAGCACGGCCAGTTTCCTGGAAAGAGCATATCTAGACGTTCAAGAAGAGAGAGGAGAATGGAAAAGCATATACCACATCATGAAGTTAAATTACCTGTATGTATTCTTCCATGCTTTCCGGCAACCTATAGTGGATTACCTTTAAGTGAAAAATGCTTTAATCAGTACAAGTTAGCAGCAATTTAATTTTGCTTTAGTTATGAGCTGCACATTTGAAAGATTATTGAATTTTTTTTTAGGAAAATAAAAGAACAATCGCAATCTCTCATGTAGATCGAAAATAATTATGTGGATATATTCATACCCCTTCAACATCACTCTTATCAAGACCCATGCCAAATGCCACAGTTGCAACAACCTTCCTCAAGGGGGAAAGAAACAAATTAGACATCTGGACCTACATAATGCAACTTATGAATAGGAAATATCAAAGTACGTAAGCAAGAATATACCACTCTTATTTTGTTAGAGCAAAAAAGTTCCTGTACACGGCTCCTGTTTTTCATCGGAAGTCCACTATGGTAGCTCTAAAAAAGATAGAAGATGTCATAAAAGCATGCGCAGCTAACTCATGTCAAGCAAAAGATGAATGCCAACCTTGGCAGTAATGTTGTTATCACACAAGTGCTTACAAACAAAGTCTGTTTCTGTCTGTTCAAAATAACAAGAAAGAGATTACATACGCAATATTGAATTGTATCGAAAGGACAGCTGGACAGATGTGTTAACAATCTTTAGGAAAGAGAAAGTTTAACCTGGAATTTGCAATAGACAATAATACTTCTCATGTCGACAAAAGGGGGAGCCTTTAGTAACAACATTAAATCCTTCAACCTGTGACACAAAAATAATGTGTCATGCCTTCTTTCAAATATGTGCCGTACTAAACAAACTCTGGTATCTTCATCCAGAGTAAGAGGATGTGATCTACCTGTTATCACTCATGCTGATAGATAGCTGTAGGTTTTCCCTTATTTGAGATATTTGGATGAGATTACCAGATGGTATTTCTAAGGTACTCACTATCTCCTGCAAGGTTTGGGTTGTTGCAGTTGCAGTCATTGCAAGAATACATTGAATATTAAGCTTTCTCCGAAGTAGTGATGCTCGAAGCCTTAGATATGAAGGTCTAAAATTATGAGACCTGTCCATTTGGGAAGAAATGAAGATCAGCTCACGAACTTAGCAACACCGAAAGTCTAACACTATAAAGTGCACAACAAATAGATAATACAGTAGGAAAACAAAGCAATGGTGAAACTAATTGACTATATCACAAAAAGTAAGTACAACACACAATCACAGATAAAAAAGTGGCAGATCAGGAAAAAATCGCTATGCAAGCTAATGGTAGACCAAAAATATATATTTAAAATCATAAGCAATTTTTTTATTTTTGGGCAGGGAAAAATAAATTGTTGTTGGCATTTTCCTATATGCAAGCTAATGGAACTATCAATGCTAAAAAACATAAATCATATCAATAAAGTCCAATGAGATGATAGCTTTTCTTATTAGTGCATTTTGTCCCATCTGATTATGTGATTCCAATTTTATTGGGTATTTCTTATCTATAAAGTGATGCGTCAAGTATATTTGTGTGGTTATACAAAGTAGAGTTGGTATTGTCTTGTCTCGATCATTTATGTCGAGCTTCCTGTAGTTTTTGAGTTATGGAACTGGTGTTATCTGAATTAGTTTTCTCCTCTTGCCTTCCCTGGATGTTTAGTAGTAGCTTTTGTGGACTGGTATAAGAAACAATGGGGCTTCCGCGTATGTTACTCAGTTTGGAGCGTGTGTGTTGTATGGGGACTCCGAACCCTGCTGCTGTTGCGGCTTTTCGTTAATGAAAAGCTGGGGGCGTCTGCCCTGTATTAAAAAAAAGTATCCAGACAGCTGGTAGGTGGTAACTGGCCAGTTATTTGAACAGTTTAAAACCGGTAACTGTTACCATCCTAGATCTGATATTTCCTCTGTTTCAGTTTTTCCTTTCGTATCGTGGTACCCAAGTACATAAAGAGATTGTAGTGACAACTGTAAACAAGTGTCTAGTGTTCTCAGCTGAACTAGGAGGAAACATAAACTCACCATTCAGAAATGCAATGAGCTTCATCAATCACCACAAGAGATATCGGCAGTGTGTCCCTGAATATCATAAGAAATTCTTCATTCAAGAATCTCTCAGGGGAAACAAAAAGAACCTGATAAAAAATGGAAGCTATGTTAGAATACTGTAGCAAAATACATGTGGACATCACATACTGCAAAACAATGAAGCACCATTGGGTTCATTTCCCGAATTTAAGAATAATTGTTATATCAAGAAGATATATTGTTTCGAAATAGCATTTGCAAGGTATGTAGGGATAATTCTTTAGATAAGGCAGAATCAAGGCAGTTACTCGTTGATGTTTGGCTGGCCATTGAGAAATGGGGCTTAAGAAAGTTGTACCTTTATTTCCCCTGCACGCAATCTTCGCAATGTTTCATGAAACTCATCGCTCGTCTGAATGAATTAAATAATATAACACCTATGTTAAAATACAACTGAATAGGACTAGCAGGAAGCATATAAATTTTGCAAGTACCTGACTACTCCCAAGAAGGCCTCCTGGGAGAAATGCAGGGAGCTTCCTCAATTGATCCACCATCAAGGAAAGAAGTGGGCTCACCACCAATGTCAGTCCAGGCAAAATCATAGCAGGCAACTGAAAATTAGCATCAACATCTTGTCAGAACTGTCCTACAAGAAACCAGCAACTAAATTTGGCAGCACACCTGATAGCACAGTGACTTGCCCGCGCCGGTGGGCAGCACAAGCACCGTCGACTCCCCTGCAACTACATTCTGGATCGCCTGAAGCTGACCCTGGCGGAACGATCATAGCCAAACACCTTCCTGAGCAAGCTCTCGAGATTCTGCTCGACGGCTCCTCCCGCGCTACCTCAACAGCCTCGAGAACACCATCGCCACCTCCAGCCCATTCTTCTCCCGCTCGAGCAGCGCCTCTGCCACGAAATCCCCTTCCTCATCGGCGCCTCCCCGGGGCTTTCCACCGCCGGGCTGCTGCCGCTTCCAGGAGCGGTATTTCGTCGGGCGCCTTGCCTGCGACTTGAACGATTTCTTCCGGCCGTACCCGTTGATGTTGAGCCGAACGAAGTTGCCCGCAGAGTCCCCTCTCGGACGCTTCGGCTGCTCGGCCGCGGCCGTGGGGGCCTCCGACACCGAGTTGGGGTGCACCCGCTTGGGCCTGAGCTGCGGCGGCGGGTAGGTGGCTGCCGGGGGTGGGCATGGCTCGGCGCTTGGTATCTCCGCTGGCTCGGGCTCGGCTCGGGCGCGGGGTCGGCGGGGGCAGGGATGGTGAATGCGGCGGCGGGTTCGACGGTGAGGTTGCGCGACTGGACGAGGCGGCGGAATGAGGAGAAGGAGACAGCGCCGGCGTTGCTGTGAGCGCGGAGGCCGTGGGAGCGATGCGCGCGGTGAGGCCGTGCGGGTCGGAGAGGGCGGCGGCGCGGATGGGAGGCGCGGAGGCGGAGGCGGGTACTGGCTTGGGCTGGGGCTTGGGTTTGGGCTTGCGTTTGGGTTTTGAGGTGGGATCTGGCGTGGGACGGTGTTTGGGCGGAGGCGGGCGAGGTGGCGAGCAGCGGCGAGGCGGGGAGGCGGACACGTCGGAGAGGAGGGAGCCGTCGGAATCGGAGTCGGCGGCGTGGAGCGAAGAGTACATTGCTGGATGGGGCGGAGGCCGTGGCCGGAATTGGTGGGGCGGTTGGTCCGGCGGAGAACGGAGTTGGGGAATTGGGGGGAGATTTTGAGCGTTCCCGCCAAACGCTGACGTCTATTTTGGTCATGTACTCCTATGATCAGATAGCCCAATTAATTCTGGTCCATTACGATGCACAAGCAGGCCGGAACTCGTTAGGCTACGTGCCTACGTCCCACCGAGATTCTCCGAACAAATATTTATGACTCCCGACTTCCAGTGATCTCTTTATATAAAAAATGTCATAAAATCGTATTTACAAGTTTTACAAAATCATAAAGAAAAATATTTCATGTGGTTGATGATGTATCCATAAACCTGTAAAAAATCTTAAGTGAAATAATTTATATTCAAATCTACATAAAAATGACAAATGTGTGGATACACACTTTTAAATCTCCAAACTATAAAAGATTTTGTCATTTGTGTGTAATCCATAACATAAATAATTTTCATTGTGATTTTGTATTCTTGTAGGATGCATCACTAACTGTTATAAACGATAGCAAATAAACGATGAAGAAAGCGGAAAGTCAACCAACATTGACACGAGATTTAACGTGGAAAACCCCTCCAACAATGGAGGAGAAAAAACCACGGGTGACAACCAGCAATACTTCACTATATCAGGTGAGGTTACAAACGCCGGAGATTTACAACATGCGACTTATCCCAACCAGCGGCTTACAAGATGTATATATGGTGGTAAAGCCTCCCGGCGATGGGTCACCGCTTTGCTTCGAAGTTAGCCTTTATCTTCATATGAATTTGGAACACATCAAAACAATACTAACTACATCTTTTTTTAGATTTTTAAAAACTTGTAAACATAATCTTTGAATAAAAAATTAAATAAAGGGATCATCGGATCACGGGGGACCAAAGTGATTTATGGGAGATTCTCCCTCTATAACACAAAATCTTCTCCTCCAGTCACCTTCCGGGGCCCATATATGTAAAATCATTAAAAGGCCAACTGAAAATTTGAAAACCCTCGTAACATAGGTAGGAAACGCCCAAGTACAGATTTTATCAAAACCTTCTTGCCCCTAGAAGACAAATATTTCTCTATATAATATGCAAGCCGCTTCAAGAATGTATCTTTCATGCATTCAAATCACCCTAATTTTTCATTCGCACCCCACGAGTCGGAAAAACTTCTAGGTTGTGGTTACAGAAGGTGGCCACCCTTTCTTTTTTATGTTCTGCATTTGGATGCTTGATTTAGACATTTTTTTTCCATTTATCACGATGGTATTGGCACCCAACTTGGCTTTGTATATTTGTATGCATGTGGGTTAATGGTTAATAAAATATTGTAGGGCTTTTGCTCTACGGTCTTAAGGTTAAAAAAACATTGGCACCCGACCAATAGGCCGTATTAGGAACACATAAGCTGTGAACTGTAGTATCCTTATGCAAAAAATTATGTCTGAATGCCACATTTGAAGAAATTAAAATAAATATATGTAAGAGAAATATATTTTCACCGCTTATTGTTAGTTATATTTTTACCAAAATTTACGAGTATACTTATTCCAAACCCTACATCTATGGACTTTTGATATCACAAAAAGTTCTAGTCGTGACCATATGGGTGGGTTAGGTGAGCCAAAACGTAGATCAAGTACAATGAGCCAATATAAAACTTTAGGGGTTAGCTACAGTCTTGAACAGTACCAGTTCGATGCACTGTAGCAAAATCAACGTTTCTGATCCATCCACAAAAAATGAAATATTTTGTGAACCGAGTTTCCAAATCACGATCTGTTTTCGGGGATGGATTAGTCATGTCGAGAACTTCAAAACTAGATCCATGTTGATATGTTTTGATGAAGTTTTTTTGTGCACTGCTTCGAGTGTGCCCACGCGTTTTGTTCGCAGAAAAGTCCCCGCCTTTTTCAAAAAATTGTGAATCGGTCCTCCAGCATAACACGCACGCACGGACCTACGCTTTCTTCCAGAAAAGTCCCCGTGTTTTCTCCTGCGTTTTTTTCCAGAAAAGTCCCGCGTTTTTCAACAAATACGAAACGGTCATCCGGTCAATAGTGCACACACGCCTCTCGGTCCTCCGGCATAACACACACGCGCGGACCCTATGCTTTTTTTCCAGAAAAGTCCCCACGTTTTCCCCTACGTTCTTTTTCAGAAAAGTCCCTGTGTTTTCCAATAAATATGAAACGGTCCTCCAGTCTACAGTGCACGCACGTCTCCGCGCCGTCTGATTCAGATCCGACGGCCCGCGCGGCACTTTTGCGGAAAGACCCTCACATTTGTCAAAAATTACGATTCGTTCTCCTTTTCATCATAATATGTACATGAAATATATGCGCATCGGCGAGCAGGTTCCATTCCCGTGATCGATTTCGATTTTGGTCGATTCTAGCTCCTTAATTTTGGATCCAAATTCGCAAAAACATTCGACGAATTTTGTCAAATTCATCGCACTTAGTCATCCGTTTGAATTTTCCTTCGACGAGTAGATGGATATCACCCTTCCAAACAACTTTCATGTTTTAACATATTTTTTTAACGGATATATACATATTTCTATCTAATCTTTATATTATTGTAAATACAGTTGCACTTTCACTACCAGAATATATAGGCGCAAAAAAAGGGAATAATCATAGTTTTCCTTGCAAAAAAACTCCTACCGACCGCACCACTTCGATAAAGAACAAAGCCAGTTAACCAGGAAATAGAGCAACCTACCCCACTCTGTTTTCCTCGACCCCTACCTCCTTTCTTTAGTTTTCTCTTCTTCGGTTCCTCTATGCATACACTAAAACATAGTACAAACTCTTTAATCAAAGTTTCTGAAATGTGTGCTTTATCTCTACGCCTCTCTATACTACCTTCTCTACTCGCAAAAAGGATGAAGACATCATTAACTTCTTTCTATATTTATGCAGTCGTGCTCTTGCGTTCCTACATAAATTTAAATACATGAAAAAAAATTACATCAGAATTATATAACATCCCAATTTTATAAATTTACCTAGTACGTTTACAAGAGATGCTGGACCGTGGTACAGGATGCTCCGAGCACCAGCCACGAACAGACTTTGGCGAGCAACAAAAGTTTCAGACGTGCATAGAGCGGCCCAGCGGCCAGCACCAGACACGAAGGTATGAACAACACACGACGCTCTTCTGCCCTGCGCCAGCAGCTACCGCCAAACAGGAACGCGGCCATCCCCACTGGTGAACCAGGCGACCACACCGGCTGGCAGACGCGAAGAGCACCAACACGCCCGCGTCCCGTCGAAACCCGTCCAGACGCTGTTGGCAGCAGCAACAAGGCAGCGGTATACGCACTTGTTGTAGGGTAGTACACGCGCATGCTAGTTTGTGTGTCTACACCAGAAAAAGAAAACACACGGCATGAGCAGTAAAGCCATGAACACGTATATATTCACCACCTAATCAAACATAGATAAAGCTATTTGGTAAACATGAATCCAAGGAAAGATAAATTGCGGACCTTTATACTCCGTCGGTTGGTGTTCCATTTTTCTCTAGAGGATAAGAGAGTGGATCAGAGCTGATCCTAAGTCGGTGGTGTTCCATATTACCTATCAATCTAATAAGACCGGACCCGGGATCCCCAAGTAATGCTTAACCTCTTTTCATTCTCATATTAGGTGTTTATGTTTTATGCTAATCCTAAGTTATGTTAATTAGCACTAACAAAAAAGAAGATATTTCCATTACTCTATGTTAATAGTTTCGTCCATTTGAAGCGAGCAAAACAAAAGGGTGTCTTAGAAGTTCATTCTGCTTGGGTTGCATCATTAAAAAACTCAAGTCAAACACTAGACACTGATTTAGAGTCTGAGCCTTGTGCTTTAGTATCTCGCACACAGAGAAGCACTTGATCTCACATCTAAAATATCACATAAAATTCTCCTGTATTGTCAGAAAAGGTTAGGTACCTGATCACTTTGGCAGGATTTGCTTATATACGCATGTTAGGGATGTAAACGAACCGTATAGATAATGACCTTGCTGTATCATTTGCCATATTTTTTCCCGACTTCACGATAATGACAGGATGGTTGAACTATGGATTCGGACAGGAAACTTACAAAAGCTATCGGATACATATGCTCAAAGAGAAAACAATGTTACTTCTACCATGCACACAATATGAATAAAAAATTATCAAGCGCATAACAGTAGACTAAGCTTTCAAAATTATAACTCACCGGTAACAATTATGAGCAACGAAACAAATTGACAAGTCTAACCATTAAGAATAAACAGGCAACTACATGACATGGAAGTAAATTATGTATCTTTGTGCATGACCAAGCAACCAGATAAGCCAAGAATTATCTGTAGAATAAGAATGATATAAATGACATAATATGAATTAATATAATATTGATGTCTGATGTACATTCTAAAAATTAACATAGCGAGTTGACTCTTTGGAAAACAAGTGGAAACAAAATAGCAGAATATGAAATTGAGAACACCTCTCATCTAACTTTTGAACAAAATATCTTGCACTTCAAACTACTCCATTCCATAAAAAAGTTCTATAAATTTGGTTGAAAGTCAAAGCTTACAAAAACTGAATATATATATATATATATATATATATATATATAGTGATTAAATACATCTCTATTTGAGAAATGGTCTCCATACCTACGGATATTTCCAAATCCTACAACTAGAAACTAGAACTAGGGAGTCTAATATTACCACCATAATGCTTATCCTCAGTTACAAACATGAACCACAAATTAAACTAGTACTCACCTAATCTGAGAATAAAAAGGCCCACCCAAGGTCGTAGTAACTAGTACAACCAATACTAGCAACAATGGCGGAGCTATGTTGAGGTCAGGGGGCCACCGCCCCCCCCCCCCCCCCCCCCCCCCCTCCCCCTCCCCCCCCCGCCCAAAACGATTTTTTTAAATCATCTAGTAGTTAGCCACAAATGATCAAGTCTATGAGTTCTAGTTTGTTGCAATTGTTCAAATTTTGTTTGGTCCTTCCGCCCCCTCCCCCCCCCCCCCCCCCCCCCATTTTTGTCAAGCTCTGCCACTGACTAGCAAACATGGAGTAGAGCGTGAAAATAATGGGTTTGGCATCCTGGTCATACCACTTAAACAGAACGGTCCTCGCTTGAAGTACAAAGGTTAGCATTATTACCGATGTGACGGTAGTTGCCGCTGACAAGGCGAGGGCGAGCAAGCGCAACTTCCTCGATGGAGGCATGCCGGCAGCAGCTGCGTGGCGCTTGCCAGCCACCGCAAGGCTGGTGGTGACGACGAGCAGGATGACTACAACATGCTGCAACATCGGAATCCAGAAACAAAACCTTATCGGTGTAAAGCGGCTGAATCCCATCTTATCCAATGGCAGTCTAATGTCTTCCTCCTTCTTCGTCTGGTAGCTGCCCAATACGATGAATCCACTTTGCATCAGATCAGCTTAATCAGTTGTTCCGATGCATCTTGAAACCCACCCATCTAGAAACTAGGAAGAACTACTGGAGATGAGAAAAGGATTTTGTTTGAGCCAGTATTGGAGGTTTGAGCCAGCAGTTGCAAGCTTTGTTCTTTTGTAATGCGTGAGAGAGGAGGGGAGGAGGGGTAGGCCATAGGCATCGAAAATAAAGTGCCCATGCTCAATGAATGACACCAAATTACTTTCTCTTCTATAACGACCAATTCGAGTCCATTCGAGTCGGTGATTCTGCTTCTTCAATTTCTTGTAGCTAGTTCTACATATAAAGGCGCTGCACTTTGCCGGCCTCTCAGCAGCCGGGCACTGTTCAATGAACAGTACCTATAAAGGCGCTGCACTTTGCCGGCCTCTCAGCAGCCGGGCACTGTATGTTCCAGTAATTGTTTTTTTTTTCAAAACCGCAAAAATATGTACACGAAAAATTTGCGCGTCGACGAGTATGTTCCATTCCTGTAATCGGTTTCGAGTTTGGTCGACTCTAGCTCCTTAATTTCTGATCCAGATTCGCACAAACATTCAGTGAGTTTTGTCAAATTCGTCGCGTTCGGTCACCCGTTCGAATTTTTCTTTCACGAGTAGATCGATATCACCCTATAGATGTGCACTTTCCTCGCCGCTTTTTGCGGAAAAGTCCTCGCGTTTCCTACAAAATGTGAATCGGCCGCCCGGAATAAAACCGCGCAGTTCTTTTACACAAAGGTCGTTGCATTCTCCAGATATTACAAACTAATTTTATTAACATCATCACCAAAAAACTTTAGTAACATTATTTTTTAACAGCATATATATTCCATGTTGGACCTAATGACACACATTTTTTTTAAACGCTCCTTACCTTTCCAACATTTTAGAAGTTTCTACTTTTTTCTCTCTACTCATAAATCACAATTTTCATCAACTTTCTTTTCCATAAAAATGACGAAACAACCGACAAAATATGAATAAACAGTACATTCAAAAAAATCCCAATAATATCTAAACCAATAAAGATTTAACAAAGTTGGACCAAATATCCATTGTGTACAAAAGTGAAACTAAGAAATTTTGAAATTTAAGAAATTACCAAACTTCAAAACTTTCCACAGAAACTAAAAAATGTTCATTTTGTTCAAGAATTGTTGGATTAGTTTTCCAAATATTTTTTCCTCCCACAAAATATCCAACAATTTTTATTGCTTTAAAATAGTTTCCGGACAAAATTTGTTGGATATTTTTACAATAAATATTATACAAAAATTAAAAATATCACCACTCTTTTTCACTAAGACCGCGGCGTGCCGCCGCGCCGAAATTACCTAGTATCCTACAAAGGAGTAATGCAAAATGATGTGAGATAAAAATGCTTTAAGATACTTCCGAAATCCATATTAAGTTCCACCGGGATAGATAACCTACATTATATTAAGCTCCATCAATAAAAAAGGTTAAATGTTGCATGCTCTAGAGCTCTCTACCTAAATACTTAAGGCTACTAAATCCATATGAATAATAAATACGCTACAGTTTATGTAAATGGTACAAAATAATATGTGGATATATCTTTACTTTTTTTCAACTTCAACATAAGTTTTTTGTTAATGGAAATTGGTCATAAATATCAAAGAAAACGCACATAGCTTTCACTATGAATTGGCTTTAACTTGGCGCCAATCTATATGCAATTATAAACATTAAAAAATGTGAAAAGAATGTTGCATATTTTGTGGAGAAAAATTATGTGGTTAAGATTACTAGGTATAGTAGAGAATATATAGTGAAGGTCATATATTGAAAAAATAAATAATAAAAAGGGACAAAAGTTTTATATAAAAATAGTGACATCAAGAAACTATGATTAGTATGAGAGACAACCTCAGTTGAGACCTATCTATTAGGATCGTTCTCAACCCTAGTGTCAAGTAGTGGTGAAGACTTCTAAGATATCCACATCCAAAGATATTTTGATGAATACGATGGGGTTTTGTTGTCTGAATCAATTTTACGATCTATATCAAATTGAGCCTTATTAGTTGGGAGCAGAAAATCACAAAAATTTACCCAATTGTTTCCAATTCAGTTATGGATTTTGTTTCTTATTCTATTAGAAGTCTTTATGCAATTGAAGTATTGACATTGACCCCCTGACGAAGAAACGAATCAAGCAAGATAAACTTAACTGATGTTACCCTGCACCATGTGTGCTTTCCTCTCTTGCTGCCACTGGGCGATGAAGTTTCATGCCTTGTCTTCTATAGAGCACAACAATGCATGTCATGACTCCCAACCTATAAAACACTATAGTAAAATCAGATGTATACGAGTATTTAGTGGTTCGTTGAGTATCAAAAAAGGGATACTTGGTAAACAACTTTATACGTTGGGAAATCGCGACAAAACACTCATCATATAAACAAATACTCGACAACGGTGGCATTATGCTGAGTATGATAAAAACACGACAACAAGTGGGCAGTCGGTGTAGAGGAAAAAAAATACACTCAGAAAACAAGTATACTTGACAATCGGACCAGCCACGTGTCCCTTGTAAGCGCATTAGACGGTTCCGAGACGGCGCCTGGTGTTTGCCGAGTGTCTAAAATACTTGCCGAACAATTACGCGGGAATTGACGTCTGCTTTTCTCGCTTACAAGAATACTTTGGCGAGTGTCCCGGTGTTCCACTCGGCAAAGGGCTAGGACCCGTTGGACTAAATGGAAAACATGGGAACAACCTTTAGGCCAGGTACAACGGGGGTCGCTTACAGCGGCGCTAGGAAAAAATTCCCAGCCGTTACGGCACCGGGCGCTCCAATCCTGGCGATTAGGCTAGCGTCGACGCTTTAGTTTGCATCGACCGCTTGGTGATTAGGCTAGTACTACCTCGTGCGCTCGTAGTACAATTTTTGAACCATCTAAGCGTCCACGCGTTGGCAGCTGCATAAATTTAAGGAACGCTTCGTTAGTTTTTTTTTCTCCAAGCGTCTATCTAAGCGTCTCCGACTGTACATGCCCTTATAGAGTGTGTCCGAAGGCACTCGACAAAAATAGAAACATGACATCATCAGGGACAATGCTAGGGACAACCTTTGCAGAGAGATGACACTCGGCAAACATATACCACGAGTATGCAAATTACACTCGGCAATAGAATACGCCGAGTATAAAAAAGAAATCGGAAAACTGCTATACCGAGTCGGGCCAGGACGAACTCGGCAAAGACTTGCCACGTGTCGTCGTCTGGTGTATGGTGTTTGCCGAGTATTCGCCCCCGACACTCGGCAAATTGAACCGCCGCGTGTTTTTTGGCTGAGTATTTGCTAGGATCATTATTATACAGAGAGAGATAATGAGCAAAGACTTGTTTCCTTGAGGATGTATCTGCCCGTGGAGAGGACGTGGAGGGTTGCCAGATTTGATTAGCAGCAAACCGCGCCCGGTGCGGTGGCCCACCCACAGACGACCGTTGGAGCGCCGGCCCGGTCCACTTTAAAACCCACCATCGATCGTGCGCATCCATCGATCCACTTCCAAAAGAACCGAGTTCCCAATCCCCCGTACAAGCGCAGCCGCCGCCTCGGAACAAATTTGGCCGTTGCTCTCCCATCTTCCTCCATTCCCGAGACCGAACTCCTCGCACGCCGCACCACCGCACGCAGCCGGAGAGAGAAGAGAAACCAAGGAGGAGGCCGGCGCCGCGAGGAGGAGGAGCAGCGGAGATGGCGTCGAGGACGGCGTCCAAGGACATCATCACGCTCAAGGGCTCCGCCGCCATCGTCAGCGAGTTCTTCGGTACGCACGCACGCGCCGCCATCCGCCCTCCCCTTCTCCTTCCCCTTGTCCAGACACTGATGGAGTGATTCGGTGGCAGGATACGCGGCGAACAGGTGCGCGGCCGTGCCGGGGAATAGCGGCGTCGTCTCTGACCGACGATGCTCTGATCTATTTGGGATGGAGTGCGGTGAGGAAAATGTTTCGGATTTGAGGACTGATTCGAGGTGTTTTTTGGTGGCTGCAGCATCCTGTACAACCGCGCGGTGTACCCGGAGGAGAGCTTCGAGAGGGTGAAGAAGTACGGCCTCCCCATGCTGCTCACCAAGGACGCCGCCGTCAAGACCTTCCTCACCAGCCTTACCTCCCAGCTCTCAGGTTCGTGGTTTCCCCCCATCGAAACCCCTCTCGCATAGTACATGCGGATTGGCTAGGTGTTTCCGTTTCGCTGATCTGTATGACTGCTGCAGAGTGGCTGGAGGCGGGGCAGCTGCAGAGGATAGTGTTGGTCATCATGAGCAAGGCCACCGGCGAGGTGCTCGAGCGCTGGAACTTCAACATCGTCACTGACGTCGAGGTCGTCGAGAAGGGGTATGTGTATACGCCGCCCGTTCTCCCTTCTTCCTGTATGTCTCTTCGATTCTGTTCGATCCTAACTTCTGATGGATGGTGCGTCAGGGTGGTCAAAGAGAAGAGCGACAAGGAGATCATGAGGGAGATCCAGGCCATCATGCGGCAGGTCAACTCCTGCATCTCCTTCCTCCCCTGCCTCGAAGAGCCATGTAAGAAGAAGCAAAGCCACCATCGCTGAGCAGAGAACACTGTTCCACCTTCGTGCTCAACTGACACACTTTTTAACTCTCGGATCCATGGATTTGAGCAGGCATATTCGACGTGCTGGCCTACACCGACACGGAGACCACCGTGCCCTTCACCTGGGTCGAGAGCGACGCCAAGCTCATCGACAACCCGCAGATGGTGAAGCTGCATTCCTTCGACACCAAGGTAACAGTTTGTTCCCTCCCGGGGATCATTGTTGATTGGTCGGTGCTTGATGAAATGCTAACGTTGGTGCGTTCTTCTTTGGGACGGCAGATCCACAAGGTGGACACGCTGGTGTCCTACAAGATCGACGACCTGGACGATTAGTAGTAACCTGTGGTGGCCTGGAGCGTCCAGGCATCCCCTGCCTGCTGGCGTGAAGTGACCTGTGTGAATCGTTCATTCACGTCTGGGCGTCCTACTGTTGTTAACCCCACTGCTGGAGAAATTCTCCTTTTTGTTTTCCCCAAAACATGTACTGAAGTTATCTCCGTACTGGATTGTAAAATTGCTTCATAACTCCCACAAGCTTTGGAGGCGTGATGTGATAGTTCCTGTGACAGCAGCACCAAGCATAAGTAATTCTATTTTTGTATCGAACTGGGAAAACAAGATAATAGTTGGCAGTAAGCTGTCACGGTTCCGATAACAAAAGCAGCAAGCAATCGAATCTCAAACAACCTGGTCATAGTTCTTGTATCAACAGCAGCACCAAGCATAAGCAATCCATTTTCGGATCAAACTGGGAAACCAAGATAACTGTTGGCAGCATGTCATGGTTCCGATAACAAAAGCTGCAAGCAATCGAATCTAAAACAACCCGGTCATAGTTCCTGTAACAACAGCACCAAGCAAATTGGAACTCAGGTTGCTGAATGAATTTGCTTGCAAGGTTTCTCGATAGCCAGTCACCGTTCCAGTTTTGGATCCAAATAGGAAAACAAGATAACTGTTGTTGGCACTCTGTCAGGGTTCCAATAACAAAAGCAGCAAGCCATCGATCTCAACAATCCGGGCATAGTTGGAACTCACATGACAACAGCACCAAGCAGGTTGGATTGCTGAATGAATTTGTTTACAAGGCTTATATTTACCTCGACAGCCACTTCTATATATGATACAGCAATACATTTACATATATAGTTGGGGACGCCCAAGAGTTGCTTGCTTGGGTTTCAACTAGGTTAAACTGTACGGTCCACTTCTACCGTGGACATAAATTAGATGCCTTTTGTCAGGAAAATGATGCAAAATTAACCCACATGCAGGATCAATCTGCAAGCGAGCGCATCCCCTGATAAGCCGCACCAGGGCGAAGATCGTCCAGAGTGTCAACGACTCTATACCCACTATACTCCCTGAGGAGTGTCCAACCACGCCGTGACAGGAAATCTCTGAAGTCATCTTCGGTGTAGAATGTTTTATCTTCTGTCCGGACTGTCATGCGTTCTGCATCATCGAATGCGCAGATTTTGACTGTTATCCCTGAAATGAACATACAGCAGGGATGAGCTTGGATAGACACGGCCTTCTGGGACTAACATCTTCAGAAATGGATTTTGAGAACTTCAATAGTGATGATGAAACGAATAAATTCTTTGGTTTACAGATAATGAAGGAAAATTTCAACAAGGATGTGCACAGATCATATCGGTCGCAGAATAGGTTCATTTGAGTGAGGGCACCATGATCATTACTGTAAGCATTAAGAAAATGAATGCCCATGAACATG
Source organism: Poa pratensis (assembly GCA_947311845.1). NCBI lineage: Eukaryota > Viridiplantae > Streptophyta > Magnoliopsida > Poales > Poaceae > Poa > Poa pratensis. The sequence continues at coordinate 35,096,906 of CAMZMU010000047.1, forward strand.
CATCGCAAATTACTCCAAGATGATCACAAAGGTTTTTGCAAAAAAAAAAGGATGTAAAGATAGATGCAAAATTCATCAAGTCGGGAAGGGAAAATGAACAATATATTATATTAATGATCAATACAACTATACTAATGTCATTTCGGCTTTAAGAAAGTACACAATCTTATCCTTGGAAGAGAATTCATTTTACAATTACCATTATCAAGGTGAAGAGCATATATTCCAACTGGCATATCCCTGTCCAAGGAACGAACAACCTCGTCCTCATCTTCAAGCCAAAATGCCCGCCTTGTTCTTAATCCAAATGCAGATTTTATGGCCTCTTTAATTGCTTCAGCAGTACCATCAATCCCTATTCTTTTAGTGTAGTCACCCCACTTGACTAAAATGACTCTCCCACCGTAAGTACCTTGATTATCTCCACCTGTATGAGGTTTATGCAGGTTTCTTAATTAATGCAACAGCTTAAGAAAAAACCAAAGTAATGGAGTTGACCTGAGAATGTAATTGAACTAGATGATGGTAAATTGTGTTGCTATATGAGTTGGGCTTTTGTACCAACCGGTAAGTTCAGGCGCATTAAAAAAATAAAATGTGTAGGCTATCTATCAAGTAGAAATAAATTGAAACAATAGTAGCGAGTAAGAAGATAATCAGCAGATTCTTTCACATTCCAAAAATTACACCTATCAAGAGTGCATTAAGTTCAGAGGTTTTTCATCCTTTTCCGTCTTCAGGTTCCGTAGAGGAAGAGGATATTAACATAGCCAGAACCAATACTATCCAGTGAGAGACAAAATTCAGTTAATCAACTAAACAGTTGGACAGCAGAATTCCCAATCAAGTCCAGTTTCTTGGTGGTGAAAATTCACAAGATCTTGAAATGTATTTAAGTTGCATTCTGTATGGGTCCGTACCGTTAGTTGGGGTGTCTCTCCAATTCCATGGATTCACACCATTTGTTGCAACTGCATCAGCCGTTGTTAAGGCAAGTGGATGCCTGTCAGGCTCCAGACGATCGTCAACACTCAGCAACGACCTACCACTCGCTATAAACAGAAACAGGCAAAACAAATCAGCATTGATTAGAACCTTGTCTTCAGAAATCACAACTGCTGTATGCAAACATTGATGATGGAAGTTGGATTACCAAAATACGCGAATCAATAATAAAATGATGAAGTGCAACATTAGTATATAGTTAGTACCAAACTGGTCAAAGTATCACGTTTGCGCATGGCCCGTGTGACCTTCTCCTTAATTAGTGAGCTAATTGGTTTATATGCCAGGTTTTTTAACGAGTAGAGTGCAATGGAGGTCCTAAAAGTATATGGAGGGTGTCAAATTAGTCATAGTAGTATGAAAGCAAGTATCTGAGTCCCGATAGAGCAATAAGTTAGAGTTGGCCTGGCAGGCCTGCACACCTCTCCTCCACCCCCAGCCTCCCTCCTTCTATCACCCATTCACCCTGGTAAAGAATGACACTTCTTCGCTCACTGTTGCTCGCCTCCACCTTTCGAATCGCCCCCGAACATCGCACACTTGTCAGTTAGCCTACGTGGACCCTCAGCCTACATGACAGTGGCCAATCTACCACACATGCAAGTCAACGCTGATTCCGCGACGATAGGACCTGGGGTGGGTGACTCACTTGTTGCACTACTGGGACTCAGATATGCAGTGCGATACTATCAGGACTAACGTTGCACCCCGGGTATACCTACTATAGGACCTCCGATACAATTTACTCTTTGTCAAAATTATACATTGATATAAATGTGCTTTTCAATCAAGAATAATCTGTTTCCCTGCGTTTCATGGTCAGTATTCCTTTTTAGAATTTCTATCTCCGTGTTTCAGTCTAAAGCAGTTACATTATAAAGCTTTACCATCAGGTTAAAAGAGTATTACAAACCTTACCAGATTTCCTTTTTAGAATGAAGTACATAACTAGTGAGTAAAGAGCGAAAACTGTTCTACAAGGCTAAGATTTAAAAAAGGCACCAAGAAACTCACTATTTTTGGAACACTTTTTTTGTGTTCAGCCATTAAATGAAAATAACAACTAGTCCACAAATGACTTTATCTCAAGCTTGGTATGTTAACCTCTATAGGCAAGTAGGCAGGCTCAACTTTTTCTGACAGAATACTGAACCAAGTAAGTAGAAGACCAACATGCTGATAAAATGAGATGCATAAAGAAATGGATTGGAATTATTAGAGATGACGAATATATTATTACCTTCAACAGGGCCAAATGGAATGTTAGCATCTTCAAAACCTAGATTGAAGGTCGTGAACATGAGTTATAAGCTAACAGAAAATTAATCAATCATAAATCAAATATGAGCACACAATCCAAATGTTCAGTTCGTCAACATGATATATTAAGTAAGAAGATGCACCACATATAATCCAATAACATGTCCAATAGTGCCTTCTTATATGCACACACCAACACACAACATACCCCAGCTGGAGACCCAAACTAATTGCAATATATACTAAGATTAGCATATAGACTTGTGCTAACTACTCCAATGAACACTGTAATATTAAAATTTCTGGAGTAACGTACTTCTAACAACTAAAGTTGCTAGTAATTGGCGCTGCACGGACGATAGTTAATGGATGTATACCCAAATTTATAGTGATGTATGCCTAATTCGTTGCTCTATGACCAAAATCCGAAGTTGTGAGTTGTCAAATACTACTACTACTACTTTAAAAAAAATCACATGTTGACTAGATGCGGACTGAAATGAGTGAACATACACACTACAACATGTCTAGATAAATGTAGATACATGTGAAACTGGAAAAATCTAAAAAATCTTATATTTAGAACGGAGGGAGCATTAAGTAATATCACACCATGTAGGAAAGTAAGCTTGAAGTGTGAACTAACTTGATGCTATACAATTTTGTGCCGGTTATCAGTCAATGAACTAGACAGAAGATAAGACTGTAATATCTGAAATTCTGGAGTAAGGTATACTTCTAACAGCTTAAGTTGCTAGTATTTGGCGTTGCACAGACGATAGTTCATTGATGTATACCCAAATTTACACTGATGTATGCCTAATTCGGTGCCAAAATCCGAAGTTGTCAAATACTAGTACTGAGATGAGGGATTGAGATGCCTGTATTCATTTCACCGAGCAAACTGGCATAGCCGTCTTAGTGAGGTGGGCAGGAGAAGCATGATTCGTACCCTTATCCGGGAACTGCAGGAAGGACTCGATCTTGGAGGTGGGCGTGGCGCTCTTGGCGGCCTTCACTCGGCGCTTGAGCAGGTCGTCGATCTCCTTGTAGTAGGCCATCTTGGCGCCGGCGGCGGCGCTGCTGCGGGCGTGGCTGCGCGCCTTCTTGAACTCCTTGAAGAGGTTCCGCCACTTGTCCGTGCACATGGTCGGGGAGCGGTCGAATCCCTGCTCGCGCATCTTGGCGGAGATGGCCTCCCAGAGGTGCTTGTTGGACTTGGAGGTGTTGAAGTGGTCGTCCATGTCCCGGCGCAGCGCGATGAGGCTGAGCGTCTCGTCCTGCACCCAGGTCTCGGCGCGCTTCTTGGGGGCGGAGGCGCGCGAGGAGGAGTCGTGGTCGTGGGCGCCGCCGCCGTCCTCGCCGCTGCTCTCCGGGAGCAGCAGCGGCGGGGTGGGCGGCTGTGGCCCGGAGAGGAGCATCGACGGCCGGCCGGCCGCGGCGGAGGGGGTGGTGGGGTTTGAGAGCGGTGGTGGTGGGGAACAGTGGAGAACTGGAGACTCACTGGAGAGCGCAGCCGGGCCCCCTCTTCCGACGAGGACTGTCGGAGTGTCCCGGGTCCCGGCGAGGGGAACTTAGCGAACCCGGCCCGGCCCGGTCCGGCTATGACCCGTATGGCGTAGCGAGCTGCTAGTCCAGCCCAGTAGTTTTCAGGTAGCCAGAAAAGAAAAACGTTACCCATGCCGATCTTAATTCCACCGCCTCCGGTGCCCTACTTCGATCTACGTTGAAGAAAAATAGTTTGGCAGCAATGAATCCATTCTCAAGCGAGGGATCGATGTACCGGCCGTCCCCAGACGATCCTTCTGCATATCGCCACGGGCGGTACTTCCATTCGAACCGAGACGATGATCCTCGGGAATATCGCCACCGAGATGATTACAATGGCTACCGGGGGTACTACCATCAGTCCCATGATCGTGGGGTATATCACCACAACCGGGGGTACGACCACCGAGATGGTGATCCTGGGGTATATGGCTACCGGGGGTACTTCCAATTCCAACCGTCCCTAGCTGATCCTTCTGCATATCGCCGCCAGGGGTACTACCATTCGGACCGAGATGTTGATCGTTCGGCATACCGCGGCTCGCCGTTCTATGGCTCCTCCCGGCGGCACTACCTTCCGTCCCGAGATGATCCTTATGAGTACTACCATCCATCCCGATATGATCCTCGGGCACGTGGCTTCCAGCCGTTCTTCGGAGGGGAAGGGCCTGACAGCAATGGATCTCAAGGCGAGGTTGGTGGACGACGTCGATGAGGAAGAGGACGACGGCGATGAGGGAGACATCCAACCCCTGAATCCTCCTCCCTATGGCTACCCCGACGACGACGGCAACGTCCCGAGACCAGAGTCCGTCCTCATCGAGCCGTACGCCTACTTCGCCGACCGCAGCAACGCCACGACGGCCTGTTGCGAGACAAGCGGCCTCGGTGCCGGGGGAACCATCAAGGTCACCTTCTGCGCCGCCCGCCCGCCGCTCGTCTCCTACCTCTGCGTCCACGCCACCGCCTTCGACCACACCAAGTTCGCCGTCGAGCCCCAGATCATCGCCACGGAGACCGACGGCGGCCTCGTCCTCCTCCGCGTCGTCCTCCGCAACCGTCCGTCCCATGTCAAGCGACGACAGTACTTGGTGTACGACGCCCGCGGCCCCTCGCTCAGGCACCTCCCGCACCCCGGCAAGCTCGTGTTCAACGAGCACTCATTCGCCATCGTGCGCAAGTGCGGCCAGGGGAACCACGACTGCGGCGACTACGTCATCACCGCACAACGCCGTGGGGCCTTCGGATACGAGGGGAATTCTACACTCTGCCTGTACCACTCTGAAACCAACAGCTGGAGCGAGAAACCGGTGTTGGTGGTGAAGAAATACCCATCCCATAGCCACGTCACATCCAAGACGATCACCATCGGAGGATACAAAGGCATGGTGGCCTGGGTGGATCTCTCGCTTGACATCCTCTTCTGCAACGTGCTTGAGGAATGGCTCAAGCTTCGTGTCGTCTCCCTGCCACAGCCACATCAGAGCCTTCAGCTGGACAGCAGCCGGCCTGACATTAATCCAAGGTCTGTTCGGGACGTAGCCAACCTTGGTGGCTCCGTCAAGTACTTCCAGATGGAATCTCGCGTCGAGATGGAGAGCGCCCGCACCATGTATAGCTGGAAGGCAGCCATATGGAGCATCAAGACAAGTAGGAAGTCTCAGTGGCACAAGGATTACGAACTCCAATCCACTGATGTATATGAACCGCTGCGGATTACACCTCAGCCGACCTTGTTGACTCTCCACATAACCATGCCCAAACTGAGCCTGCAAGACGATGGCGTTGTTTACTTCCTTGCCAAGAATGTCTACCGCGACAAGGACCACACGACATGGGTGATTGCTGTAGACATGAGGAACACGAGGGTGCAGAAGATGGATGAGTTTAGCCCCCCGAGAACTGATGATTTAGCTAAGGGCTACGATGCAAGTAGGATCTCCAAGTATCTCAAAGCTGCTCCAGTCTAGGTACAAAGCAAAAAATACAGAGTTGCTGTTGCTGAGACCCACATAGAATTGTTTTACCCCAAGAGCTGAGATCGAGAAGTAACATGTGGGATATCCAAGGTGACTAATTTGGGTGGCGCACGAGTGGAAGGAGGGGCATGGGAGCTGAAGGGGATTATTGATGACTTGCAATGTTTTCGGGTATCATGGAGGATAGTGGTTTATCATGTTTCACTTTATGTCTAGTTTGTCATTTGCTTTTTGTTGGTCTTCTATTTATTTTTGGCTCATTATGTGTTCTGAAATCCCTCTAATAATTTTTAAGGTGGCTTTTCATGGATCTCTCATATGTTTTGTCTCCCGGCTTATTATGTGAGTTGTAAGTTTTAGCACCTTTTACGAACTATTATCATGGCAATTAATACATTTTCTTCTATTTTGGAGAGGGGGATATCCCTGGAAAAAAGTTATCTTTAAGCTAGGTAATATTATTATGATTGATATGATACCTAATATATCCCATGAAATATGATGTACTATTTTCTTGTATCTTCATTTTGGCACCATTAGGGTAACTTGCCGCCCCAGAAAATTTTAGATCCAATAGGGACTTTACATGTTCGATTTGGGTCAAACCTCACAAGTGCTGCAGTGCACCACACATCAAAACGAACATTGTCGCCGCAGGAGCCTGGTAAGCCACCGAAACGTTGTAGTAGGAACATAGTGCCACTCATACCACTGCCAAATCACAACTCATCGTTCATGTTCGCTCTCGTTCTTTATCGTCATTGAAGTTGAGGTGGTGTTGCTTTTCGTTCATCAACATGAGGTGAACGGTGTCGAGCTACTTCTCTGCAAGCGTGGGAGGCATTCGGTAGCCGTGAGCATCTAGAGCTCGTTGAAGTAGATCAAATCCTTCCCCTACCCATTTAAACTTTAGGTGAGACGGCTGGGTCGTGCAGCGTTGTTACTCGTGTGCGGCTTTGGTGCCGAGTGGTGTAAGTCGGGGCGGTGACCCCGGAGCTGGTGGTGTGCGTTCGTTGCGTTTGCTGGACTTGCGTTGTGTGGGCGACGGGTCTCCTCGCGCGTGCGGTTTTTTGGCCCGATTTTCCTCATAAACAGGGCAATGTATGGTTTTTGGACCCAGTCTTACTTATAAACTGGGTCAATTCTATTATTCTATACGAATTGCAGGAACACCCTGCTCTTCTCGAGAAGTTACTCAAAAAACACTTTGGGTCAAGGATTTATATGGTGGAAACACTAGTGATTGTGAAAGATAGGAAACTAACTAAACGGAGAAACCAACACAGATATCCATGTTAAAAAATATTTATCTACACGACAGACAACCAGAAAAATAATTGTAATATTTATAATTTTCTTTTCCTTTTGTAATTTTCAGCAAGTTGCACTCCGTTTCCTCATCAAGTTTTTAAGGGGATTTTTACGTGGAAGGTTTTAATGAGGCGACAATTAATAAAGCTTAATATTTAGTGTGTGATTAATTCTCATCTGAATAAGATTTGGCATAGTTCTCACTCAGATGACATCGTTAAACCTTAGTGCGACCCATGTTGCAACTCATGCCTAGCATGAATAACGATTTTTTTTCTTCAAAGAATCTAGTTGCAACCCCACTTGCAATTGAAAAATTCTCAGTTGCAACACATATGTACACGAATTATTATGCAAATCCGATGGTCTTTTTAAAGAGAATTTTACCTAGAAGGTTTTAACGAGGCAGTAATTAATAAAGCTCAGTACTTATCACATATGAAACTCTGCCTCTTTTCTTATTTTTTAGTTTTCTATATTTTACCTTAATTTGTAGGTTTATCTCTATTTTATTTTGAAAAATAATGTTGTCGGGTTGAAAATAATGGCTAAAACAAGGGCCAAAACAGATCTGAATGTTGTCGGATTGAAAATAATGTTCGCAGGTTGAAAATAGTATTCACTTAGTCCAACAAAAAAAGTAACTAAAAAGGAAAAAATAATTAAAAGTTGTGCATGTATTATCTATGAAATAAAAACAAAACAAATAAAATAAAAAAACTGTTTATATATTATCTACTCCCTCTCTCCGGAATTAGATGTCTTTGAAACGAGTGAATCTACACATTTAAACGCATCTACATACACCCATTCCAAAGACAACTAATTCCAGACGGAGGGAGTAGGAAATATAAAATAAATCAATAAATAAAATTTGAGATATGTGGGCTGACCCATGAGGGTGAATCATGTAGGGTGACGAGCGCCGACCCATACGGGGAATCGTGCGGGTGAGTCGGCCCCTGATTCGCTATAAGTGAGATATAGGGTGACGAGGGCTCCTATATGCTGCCTTAAGCGGTCGGAGGCATGCGTGCCGCAACAAAGTTAGACCGTTGGGCCGGCCCATTTTAGGTCGAACTATCTTTTTTCGTTTTGTCTTTTCTTTTTTCCTTTTTCTGTTTTCCAAAATAAGAAAGAAAATCTGAACATTTTTCAAAACAAATTGAACATTTTTTTAGAAAATGAACATTTTCAAATATGAGCCTCTGTCAGTTATAAATATATTTTTAATTCTGAACATTTTATAATTTATTTATTTTCAAAACCGAACATTTTTCAAAAATCATAAAAGTTAAAAAATTAACGAAACAACAAAAATGGAAACGAAAGAAGAAAAGAAAAACAGAGCAGAGCAAAAAAAGAAGAAAAAATGAAAACTACCGGGCCCGCTGTGGGATTCTTCAGGCGGCACGAGCGAGAAGTGTCGCAGAGGGTGGCATAAAGGACTTGACTAGGGCGGAAAATAATTTTACGGACCTGGTCTACAAAATCACCCCTCTGGACCAACTCTATCAATTGACACGTGACATGCGTGACAATTTAGTCTCTTTAGATCTAAAAATAGACAAACAGATTTATACCTTTTCTCTCTCTTGTATACGTGTCAATTGCTAAAATTGGTCTACGGGAGTGATTTTGTAGACCAGGTCTCATAAAATTATTTTCCGATCTAAACCTCCCATCTGGCCATGATGGTCATCCCCTACTTCGATCTACGTTGACGACGAAGAGATTGAAGGCAACAGTTCGATTTTCTCAAGTGAGCGATCGATGTACCGGCCATCCAGACTTTGTACCGAGCGATCGATGTACCGGCGTGTCATCGAAGGATGTGTTCCGCTTGGGGGCGAAACATGACATCGGTAATGGACGCTCCACCAGACTTTGGTTGGATTGGTGGATAGGCCCGGGCCCTCTTTGTGAGAGTTTCCCGGAGATTTTTACCATTACCTCGGATCAGGAGGTCACGATTGCCGACGCTCTACAGCCAGAGGGATGGAGCATCCCTTGTAGACGCGCATTTGGACATGTAGAGCAGAACCTATGGGTTAACCTGTTGAGAGTCCTCGAGGACACACGGCTATCCCCGGCACCCGACCGTCTCATGTGGGCCCTTGAACCTTCGGGGAGGTTCACGGTCAGGTCCTTATACCGCAAGCTATGCGAGGGAACCCCTCGTAGACATTTCTGCGAGATCTGGAGGACTGCGGTCACCGTAAGATTAAAGTGTTCCTCTAGCAACTTATAAGGAAGAGACTGCCGTCAAATGACAACATACGCCATCGGCACGGCCCTTCCACAGGCAGATGTGCCTTATGTGGGGAGTTTGAGGACACCAACCACATCTTCTTCACATGCCCTCTTGCCAAGTTCATGTGGAGTGCAGTGCGGGAATTGTTCCAATGCAATTGGAACCCCACCTGCTTCTCGGACGTGTACCGGGAACTGTGTAGACACACGGGCCAAGTGAAACGTGTATTGTGGACGTGTTGCGCAGCGCTAGTCTGGTCTCTTTGGACGACTAGGAACAAGTTTACCATTGAGGGGGTCTTCCCCGCCCAACCCGCTGACGGCCTCTATAAACTTTCTATGTATCTACAGGTGTGGAAGCCAGTGGCTAGGAGACAGGATCGCGAGACGGTGGAGCTGACGATCAGCAGGATCCGTCAGCTCTACACGCAGGTGTGGGAGGCCCCTGCCCCCTGAAACCCGCCATTCCTGCTTGTACCCCTCCTTTTGGTGCCCTAGTGTGTTTGATACAGCCTCGTGGGGCTGGGATCACCCCTAGGAGTAGTAGCTCTATGTGTTTCTCCATGTGCTACTCTTGCGTCTTGTGCGCTTCTTTCATTTCGAGCCTATGTGGGTTCTTGTGGGTTCTTGTGGGTTCATTAATTTAAAGTCGGGCTTATCTTGAGCCTAGGGTCTTATGTACAGGCCGTCCCTAGACGATCCTTCTGCATATCGCCACCCGCCCTACTACCATCTACCCCAATATGATCCTTGTGCACATCGCCACCTGGCGTACTACAATGGCCAAGGGCTTGACAGCAATAATGGATCTGGAAGTGAGGGCGGGGAGCTTGGCAGCAATGGATCTCAAAGTGAGAGCATAGGCGCGGCCGCAGAGAACCAACCTCTGAATCCTCCTCCATATGGCTACCCCGACGATGACGGCAATGTCCCGAGACCAGAGTTCGTCCTCATCGAGCCGCACGCCTACTTCGCCGAGCGCACCAACGCCACAACGGCCTGCTGTGCGACGAGCAGCCTCGGTGCCCGGGGCACCATCAAGGTCACCTTCTGCGCCGCCCGCCCGCCGCTTGTCTCCTACATCTGCGTCCACTCCACCGCCATCGACCACACAAGTTCGCCTTCGAGCACCAGATCATCGCCTCGGAGACCGACGGCGGCCTCGTTCTCCTCCACGTCGTCATCGGCAACCGTCATCTCGCGCGTATCCACGTAACCCACCAAAGACACTACTTGGTCTACGACGCATGTGGCCCCTCGCTCAGGCACCTTCCGCAGCCCGGCCGCGGCGTGCTCAGGGAGCACTCATTCGCCATCGTGCGCAAGTGCGGCCAGGGGGAAGATGACTCCGGCGAGTATGTCGTCGCCGCACAGCGCCGTAGGGAGCTGGGATCCGTAAGTACCTCTGTACTACTCTGCCTGTACCACTCTGACACCAATACCTGGAGCGAGCAATCGTTGGTGCTAGCGAAGAAATACACATCTCATCTCCACGTTACATCCAAGAGAGAATAACATTTCTAGACCTCTCCTTTTTTTCCCTTCTCCCTCCCGTGGTCGCTCCCGCGAGCGGCGGCGGGAGGAAACCCTAGCCGCCGCCACCCCAGGCCCCTCCCCTCTCCCTCCCCTTCCCCTCGCCGCCGCCGGAGGGCGTCGCCGGGCAATTCCCGGGCGGCGCTGGCGGCGGCGGGGCCTCCTCTCCCCTCGTGCGGTGGTGGTGGCGCGGGCCGCTTCGACCGGGGCGGCGCGGCGCTGGTGCGGGGCGCGTCGGCGCGGTCGCCTGGCGACGGCGTGGTGGCTGCACGGACATCCGCGAGCTCGTGGCGGCGGCGGCGTCCCCTGACGCGGCGGCAGCGGCGGGCGGCGCGATCTCGGCACGTCGGGGCGGGGGAAGACGAAGGCTTTGGTGTAGGTTGCTGTGGCCTCGGCGGCAAGCCTGGCCGGCGGTGGCCGGTCTAGCGCGGATTCCGGGAGGTGGTGGGCAGTGCGGACGTACACCTCGACTCGGGCCGGGCCAGGGGGCTCGGGCCCTCTTGTGTCCACCGCTCCAGCACCTCAGATCGGTCCTTGCCTGTAGCCGAGGGGGCTGCAGGTCGACGATCTGCGGTTTGGGTCCCTGCTGAAGGTTCGATGCCTCCGTGCTGCGGTCCGACCGATGTCTCTTGTTCTTCGCTTCAGGTCCGTCTGTGCAGAGTTGGTACGCCGGGGCGGCGGCCCTGGATGGTGGGAACCTTGTGGGTTGGCGGGCGTGCCCCTGGTTCTGGTGTTGCGGGGGCCATAGGCCGTGTGGACGGTGTGGTGCCCGGTGAGCTGTGTTCCGTGGCAGTGGTACGGCTGCCGTCTCGGCGGCACCCCTCGCCTGTGTGGGAGGTGGAGAGGGCATATCGAGGGGAAACCCTCACCCAGGATTGTTTCCCGGGCCGCGACGGCGGCGTCCATGGACGTCGTCCCCTTCTTGAAGGCGTCGCTGCGGCGTCTCTCTCCCCTCCTATGTGCTCCGTGTGAAAACCCAAGATTTTCGGATCGGGCGGTGGCGGCGCTCTGCGTCGTGCTCTTCTTGAAGACGCCGCCCTGGAGCTCACGGTGGGTAGCTCTCCGGAGGTTGGATGGCGGAGGTTTCTTCGTTGTGCTACCTCTGGCAAAGTTTGTATCTTGTTCTGCACTCCCGGCGTGTTTGGACCTTCTTGGTGTGCCTCAGCGAGTTGGTGATCCCCTGGTGGCTGTCTCCGTTGACGCTGGCCGTGTCTCGGCGGTGTGCAGTGTGTGTTGGTGAGCCGGCCTTGGCTCGAGGGTGAGCTTCGGCCCGACGACTTTGCCCGTGATGACGGTGTGCAGCGTGTGTCGGTGTGCGGTCTGACCTCGAGGGCGAGTTTCGGCCCAACACCTTTGCCCGTCCTGCTAGTTCTCAGCTTCATCGGAGTAGTTCTTAGGTGGCGTCTGTCTCGCGGAGTTTCCTCGGCTGTCTTGTCCTTGTGTGTGTGCGTGCAGTTCGGTGATGTAAACTGGGTTCAGCACTTTGTATCCTTGTCGCCGTTCTCGGCGTTATTAATTTAACGTTGGGTCTTTGGCCTTTTATCTAAAAAAAAAACATCCAAGACGGTCACCATCGGAGGAGATAGAGGCACGGTGGCCTGGGTGGATCTCCGGCAAAACATCCACTTCTGCAACGTGCTCGAGGAATGCCCCAAGATTCGTGTCGTTCCCCTGCCAAACCTGGGCAGCAGCCGGCCTGACATTAATCCAAGCTCTGTTCGGGACGTAGCCTTCGTTGGTGGCTTCCTCAAGTACGTCGAGATGGAGTCTCCCATCGAGCATTGCTGGAAGGCAACGATATGGAGCATGAAGACTAATAGGAAGGCTCGGTGGCACAAGGATTACGAGCTCGAATCCTCCGATATACCTGAACTGCTGCCGAAGCTGCAGATTACACCTCAGCTGACCTTGTCGACTCTCCACATGAGACTGCCCAACTTGAGCCTGCAGGAGGATGACGTTGTTTACTTCCTTGCTAAGAATGCCTACAGCGACAACGACCACACAACATGGGTGATTTCCGTAGACATGAGGAACAAGACGGTGCTGAAGATGGATGAATTTAACCTCTCTAGAACGGTTGATTTAGCTAAGGGCTACGATTCAAGTAGGATCTCCAACTATCTCAAAGCTGCTCCAGTCTAGGTGCGACGCAAAAAACAGAGATGCTGTTGCTGAGATCCACATAAAATTGTTTTACCCCAAGTGCTGCGAGCTGCAAGACACACTCACCTTTCAGCATAGCAAGAAGCATCATAGGATCTTCAAGGTGACTTATTTCATTTGGGTGGCGCACGATTGGAAGGAGGGAGCATGGGAGCTCAAGGGGATTATTATATATGACTTGCAATGCTTTCGATCGTTATCATGGAGGATAGTGGATTAGGGCATCTCCAGCCGTTGTGCCCCCAGGCTGAAAAACGACGCTATTTTGGCCCGCCTGGGGCAACGGCGCTATTCTGATTTCTGGGGTGACCCGATTCCCAGCCGTGCCCAAACCCAAGCCTTCGACCCAAATATTCAAAAATGACGAAAATATGACAAACTAGGCGAATTTCATTCATATTGACAAGGATATACATCTCGGGTATCCTACCATAAGGGTACCTGGTGCACGTGACGACTAAGGCCCAACTATCAAGAGCCTACATGAAGCCCATGACGAAAGGCCCAAGAAGATGGAGTATCCTGCAAGATTAGTCATAGGCATAGTCGGTTTAGGCTTTCCTTACATGTAAACTGGTCGGTTACGAACTCTCGAACCCAGCCTATTATATAAAGGTTGGGAGGGCCGCCGATCCAAGACAAGCCATACTCGAACCACCAAAAGCTAGCGAGATCGACATCTCGCCGGAGCTCCCTGTAACCGCATAATCTCACACGATCAATACCAGACAAGCAGGAAGTAGGGTCTTTACCTCCACCCGAGGGGCCTGAACCTGGGTAAATCTTTGCCTCTGCTTGTCAGCCGACGAAACTACCAGTACTACCACGTTCTCTCCCCATAATCTCAACCCTAGGTCCTAACCATGGGATTTGATGAGTTAACCCCTCGTCAATTGGCGCCGTCTGTGGGAAAGAATAGTGCTGGACTCACGGTTTCTTCGGTTCCATCGGAAAACGGCGACTCGCCGATCGGATCTACAAACGGCAACTCGCCGGCTGCATCAACAAACCAGAACTCGCCGACTCGGGCGGCACACGGCAACTCGCCGACTCACTCGACAAACGGCAGCACGCCAGCTTCACCTGCAAAAAGCACATCAGATCCTCTGATGGATTTCGAGCCACACTCGCCAGAATTCCAGGAGACGTTTCCGATCTCGAGTCAGGTTTGGGTTTAACCGTTGGCTCGTTCAATTTTTTCGTCAACAAGCTTGGTGTGCAGGACTTGACAGATCCACGCCAACTCGCGACTTCCGCACCCGAGGCTCCATCGGTTGCGGCTCCTTCGACTGCGGATCCATCAACTGCGTCCATACCATCGTCGATCCTCCAAGCCTGCTCGTCTGCAACAACCATGTCGACTCGAGAGATCAACGAGCTCATTGAAGAACTCCAAGGCGAGGAGGCCGAATCAGCATACCGCACAAACGATCCCGAGCTCATCTCCACTCGAGGATAGCTTCGACTGCGGGATCTCCCTCAGCGACTTCGACGAGCCCGAAACTCATATCGACAACCACGTCGACTCCGAGATCTGCACCAACAACAACCTCGACTTCGAGATTCATAACAACTTCGCCGACACCGAGATGAGCATAGGCGATGAAGACATCGACAGCGAGATCCGTCCAGACGGACCACTCGACGGGCATATCGACTCCGACATGAGCCTCGATGAAGACGTCGAGTCCATGACGGGACTCGAAAACACATACACATACCCTCGGGTGATACCCCAGCAGGTCTACGTTGCCTTCGCCGCAGAATCATCTGATGCTGCGGCCAGTCGCAGGCCTACAGAGTTCCCGTGCACGTTACTATGCCGGATGGAGTCACAAATCTCACAATTACTGCTGAGATGGCAGCAAAAGCAGATAAAGTCATCAAGGAGTGCACAATGATGCCAGCAGACGCAACACGGAGGAGATGTTGACCTTCCAGTACTTCAACTGGCAGGAATCACTTCGACTGCAGCAGATCAGAGCAACACTCGAAGAACGTAAAAAGCAAGCTAGCTTGTCGAGTGCGCGAAGAAGACAGCTCTCCCTGAGCTCCACCGGGCGAGCAGACACAAGACCCAGATCAAGGCTGTCACACCTCGCGCCGATGAGAGGGCAGCACTCACCCGCAACTAGGCCACTCTTTCATGACATACGACGAGGAGGGAGTGCCAGTACCCAAAACAGCTGCGGGTGCTCTCTTTACCGCTGCAGCATACCTAGAGGCAATCAAGCCTCCAGCTGATGACCCCAATGCAAAACTACATCGCCAACAGATCAAATCACTCGCCTTAGCGGCGAAGGCCATACGCCAAATCCCAAAAACTCCAGGAGGGAGTCGAGATCGTGCCATAGTTGACACGCGTCGTGAAGAGCATAATCGCAGTGGTCGCCGCCACCACTCGAAGGAAAGAAGCGGCTCACGTCGGCGCAGGTCCAGGAGCAGATCACGCAGATCTTACAGTAGCGACTCGTACTCTGATCAGGAGCCTGAGCCACACGGAGCTCTGTGCTTCACTCGACGCGTCCGCGAGACACGGATGCCCAAAGGGTTCAAACTCACATCTGAACAGCCCAAGTACACGGGTCGACAGGAACCTTCAGGGTGGCTGGAAGACTACAGGCTGGCTGTCGCGTGCCAGCGAGGCACAAATATCACAGCCATGCAATACATACGACTCATGCTCGAAGGCACAGCCCGCGACTGGCTCAAGGCTTACCTCCATCAACATACGACTCGTGGGATCACTTCCGCGCAGACTTCATCAAAAACTTCGAGCCTCTATGTGAGCGCCCAAAAATTCGAAGCTGCGAGCTGCGTTCAACGGTCAGACGAAACGTTGAGGTCATACATCCGATGGACTGAGATACGCAACTCAGTTGGAGTAATTTCAGAAGATATGGCCATGGATGCTTTCATCATGGGCCTCGCCAGGCGAGACTTCAAAGAAGCACTTGGTCGCCAAAAGCCAACCTCTGTGGCTAACCTCCTGAAGATCGCGACTGAGTGGGCAGACGGAGAAGACATGGCGCGCACCACACGCGGGTCCTCACCCCGTGACAATCATGAAAGCGGCAGTCGAAGCCGCAGAGACTCATACAGAGACGACCGAAGGCGCAAGCGTTCAAAACGTCACTACGACGACGACAGACCCGAATTCATGGCGGCTGGGTTCTCCACACCCCGCAACGACCAAGACAGAAGCGACCGACGGTCAGAAGATCGACGGGACAGTCGAGATGATCGCCGGGACAGTCGAGACCGCGGCCAACGCAGCGACAGCTACAAGAGGAAAGACTGGCGCAAGTCGCGCTCCGGCGCACAATCCGAGCGATCATTCGAAGAAAAGATGGATGCTGATTGCAGATTCCACCTGTACAAGGGGAAGACGGAAAATTGCGCTCCAATCACTCGATGAGAAACTGCAGAGAATTCGACCAACTAGCGTCTGAATACGTACAACTCAGAAAGGCAACAGCCGCACACGCACCCGCACCTGCACCTGTGCCTCAGCCAAACAATGTGCCCGTTCTGATGGCACCACCTCCACCACCACAGCCTGCCGCAGGCGGAAATCGCGGGTGCCATACAACCCGTACCTCGGGTGGACGAACCTCAGTACCCTCCGCCCCAAGGGCAGATGTACATGATACAGAAAGGTCGCCCTTCCAACAGGGAGCAAAAACTTCGCACTCGACAAGTAAACATGGCGGTCATGTCACCTCCTGCCGTAACTGAATTCTTGAAGGGATCCGAAACTGCAATAAGCTTCAGCAGAGAGGACCACCCACCATCGGTCGTTCGTCCAGGGCACTCTGCTCTGGTACTCGACGCACAAATTGGAGGCTACGCCATGTCCAAGGTCTTCATGGATGGTGGCAGCGGCATAAACATCATCTTCGCAGATACGCTCCGCAAAATGAACAGGTCAGTCGAAAACCTGCCAAGATCTTCAAATACCTTTCACGGTATCGTCCCAGGCAAAGCAATAAGCCCAGAAGGCACCATACAACTCGACGTAACGTTCGGGGACAAGAACCACTTCAGGACAGAGTCGATTGAGTTCGAAGTTGTCGACTGGAAGTCACAATACCATGCCATACTTGGACGCCCGACGTTCGCTCGATTCATGGCGGTCCACACTACGCATACCTCCAGCTGAAGATGCCTGGACCAAAAGGAGTAATCACAGTCAAAGGAAACTTCCAAAAGTCTGACTCTTGCGACCGAGAGTTTAGCAAAATCTCTGAGATGTTCGGCATGGAAGCAACACTCGCCGATCTAGCGGTCTCCAACGATCGAACACTTATGCCGGAGCACAAGAAGGTGGCAGTCGACAGAGCATTCAATGCCACCAATGACACAAGGTCGCATCAGGTGCACCCGACTGACCCGACCAAGACAGTCAATGTCTCTCGAGTCTGCCTATCGCATAGGAAAGCGCGCTCGTCGAATTCCTCCGTGAGAACTGGGATATATTTGCGTGGTGTCCAGCCGACATGCCAGGTATTCCCAGGGAATTCGCCGAGCACTCTCTCCAATTATTTCCAGATGCTAAACCAGTCAAGCAAACAATGCGCCGCATATCCGGCCCGAAAAGAACCGCAGTCGAAGCCGAAGTCGACAGACTACTCGCAGCAGGTTTCATCAGAGAAATCAAGAAATCACAATGGGTGGCCAACCCCGTACTTGTAGAGAAGAAGCACACAGATATCCTTCGGATGTGCGTAGATTTCACAGCACTCAATAAATGTGTCCAAAGGATCACTTTCCACTACCTCGAATCGACCAGATCGTCGACTCCACCGCCGGGTGCGCTCGCTTGTCCTTCCTGGATGCTTACTCGGGTTACCACCAGATAAGGATGAAGGAAGAGGATGAAGAGAAAACGGCGTTCATAACCCCACTCGGGGTCTACTGCTACACAACAATGCCTTTCGGGCTCAAGAACGCAGGCGCAACCTACCAGCGCATGATGCAAGACTGCCTCAAGAAGCAAATTGGGCGAAACGTCCAGGTCTACGTAGATGACATCGTCATCACAACAAGGGAGGAAAACACACTACTCGATGACTTGCGAGAGACGTTCGCAAACCTCAAACGCTTCCACATCAAGCTCAACCCGAAGAAGTGCACGTTCGGCGTGCCAGCCGGGCAGCTCCTGGGTATCTAGTCTCGGCTCGTGGAATCGAGGCGGACCCGGAGAAAATACAGGCCATCTTGACGATGCAAAGGCCTTCAAAGCTCCATGACGTGCAAAAGTTAGCGGGTCGAGTGGCAGCACTCAGTCGATTCATCAGCAAACTAGGCGAAAAAGCACTCCCGTTCTATCGACTGATGAAGAAAGCAGACAAATTCGAGTGGACGCCAGAAGCCGAAGCAGCCTTCACGGACCTCAAGCGAGTCCTCACAAGCCCTCCAATCCTCGTCGCACCAAGGGAACGCGAGCCACTATACCTATATGTCTCCGCAACTAACAGGGTGGTAAGCACCGTACTGGTAGTCGAACGCAGGGAGGAGGGACACGCCCAAAGCATACAACGCCCAGTCTATTACTTGAGTGAAGTGCTCTCCATATCAAAGCAGCGGTACCCGCACTATCAAAAGCTGGCCTACGCCGTGTTCATGTCCTCAAGGAAGCTGACGCACTACTTCGCAGAGCACCCGATCACTGTAATCAGCACCTCAGGGATCGGACATCCTCACAAACCCCAACGCAACTGGGCGAGTCGCAAAATGGCTCATCGAGCTAGCACCACGAGATATCAAGTATGATTACCCGAAGGCCATCAAAGCACAAGTCTTACCTGACTTCCATACCGAGTGGATCGAAGCTCAGTTGCCAGGAGCACCAGATGTGTCCAACTCATGGACTATGTACTTTGACGGCTCAAAGAAGAACGAAGGCGCAGGCGCAGGTGTCATCCTCATATCACCAAAAGGCGACAAGCTTCGCTATATCCTGCAGATGGGATTCGAGTTACCATCCAATAACGAAGCAGAGTACGAGGCCCTGATCCATGGCATGCGGATGGCCAAAGCCCTCGGGTGCACTCGACTGATGATCTATGGTGACTCGAATCTTGTGGTGCAGCAAACAATGAAGGCCTGCGATGCAATCGCAGATAACATGATCGCCTACCGTGACCTGTACAACTAATGGAGGGCAGCTTCGAAGGCTGCGAGTTGCGGCACATAGGGCGTGAGAGCAATGAAGAAGCAGATAAGCTAGCCAACATTGGCGCGACCAAAGCACCAGTTCCACCTGGTGTCTTCCTCGAGCGCATCGAGCACAGGTCCATCAAGAAAAACGAACATCTCCTACATCAGCCGCACCAGCCAAGAGCAAAGCACCTAGCACAGAGGACCCGCCAGTCGAGGTACTCCTCATCGAGCCAACTTGGACTCAACCTTTCCTCGCATACATACTCCGCGGCGAGGTACCTGAAGACATAACAGAGTCAAGACGCGTCACTCGACGATCTAAAGCATACACCGTCATCAACGGCGAACTATACAAACGCAGCGTATCAGGTATGTTCCAACGTTGCATAGCATTTGAAGATGGCCAAGCCATCCTTCGTGATATTCATGCAGGTACCTGCGGGCATCACGCCAGCAGTCGATCACTCGTAGCCAAAGCCTTTCGCGCAGGCTTCTACTGGCCCACAGCACTCAAAGACGCGGAGGACATAGTCAAAAGGTGCATCGGCTGTCAAAAATTCGCCACAAAGCCGCACGCACCCGCATCGGCGTTGAAGACAATACCATTGGCCTGGCCCTTCGCCCAGTGGGGGCTCGATATGGTCGGGCCACTCAAAAAATCCTCCCATGGAGGGCATACTCACCTTCTGGTGGCGGTCGACAAGTTCACCAAGTGGATTGAAGCAGTCCCTATCACAAGTTCGACTGCCACTACAGCAGTCAATTTCATAAAATCCATCATATACCGCTTTGGTGTGCCAAGTAGCATCATCACTGATAACGGTACAAACTTCACGGCTGAAGAGTTCCGATCCTTCTGCAAAGAGCAAGACATCACGCTCAATTATGCATCCGTGGCACACCCGCAATCCAATGGCCAAGTCGAAAAAGCCAATGGACTCGTGACGAGCGGAATCAAGAAACGCCTCCTGGTGCCACTCAAAAGGGCCGCGGGTGCTTGGGTCGAAGAACTCCCGTGTGCTATGGAGCCTACGCACAACTCCTAACGCTTCAACACAATTCACCCCATTCTTTATGGTCTACGGCGCAGAGGCAATCCTGCCATCAGATGTAAGATTCAATGCACCAAGAGTCGAGCATACAACGAAGAAGATGCAGATGAAGCACTCGAAGATGCAGTCGACTTGCTCGAAGAAGCACGCAACACGGCGCTAGCACGCACAGCTGTCTATCAGCAAGACCTCCGCAACTATCACAGCCGTCGACTGCGTACCAGGTCCTTCGAGGTTGGCGACCTGGTACTTCGACTGAAGCAAAAGAAGGTGCACAAACTCGCTTCTCCATGGGAAGGACCCTTCATCATCACCGAGGTCATTGGTGGTGGAGCATACAGACTGAAGCACGCGAAGACAGGCGAACTCTCGCATAATCCTTGGAACGTTGCGCAGCTGCGCCGTTTCTATGCTTAGATTGCTCAGTCGCACAATGTAATAGGCACATATGTCGGATGGCTGCAGGTTTCAGACGCGCTCTTTTCCTTACCAGGGTACCTACGGGGACTGGAAGGTTTTTAATGAGGCGGCCTGCAGCTTAACATTCAAAAATGGAATATAGTCAATGATTCCTCATATCTCCCTGCTTACTACTCGCATAACTTATTCGCACAACTTAGCCTCACCCGAATACTCGGGGGCTGCGCTATCTCAAAGCATGAGCTTTCGCTCCTTCTTCTGCAAACATAATACCCAGCCGCACTCGAATACTCGGGGGTGGGTCATAAAAATCATACATAAACAAAAAAGTTGCTCAAAATGATGAGTTGAAGTTTCAAACATCGCAAAAATTCACAGCCTCACTCGAACACTCGGGGGCTGTGCAATTTATGATCCATACTTGTTTTTCATAATAGTGCGGATTTTTGGTCGCCCGTTGGCTATACCACCCTCCTCATTGCCGTCGGATCATGCACTGGAGATTCGTTCTGGAGTGAGAGGAATGCCGCAGAACCTAGTTAAATGTCCTAACTTCACGTAAACTACACTGACATAGATGCTGATTATGCGACGATGCAGTTCCAAGATCTCTATTTCGCAGTGAGACCCGCCGAACTTGTCAGCCAAAAATTTATGTAGTCATGTTACCGTGTCTGTGACTCTGTGTGCTACATTCAGCTTTTTGCTATTTGCCGGTGAAATGGTTTGTTGAGGTTGGACCGGTCAAAACGCAGCTGTGGCCTGACACCATTTTCAAGCCAGAAATTCCGCTTCTCACGTGTACTCCTACATCTCAGTTACAGCTACTTTAGCAGCCGGTCTACACGAAGTTTACGCTGAACTGCTGAAGCATGCATGCTGATGCATGCCTTTTATTCTCTCTCCCTCTCTGGCTCAGTAAAGCAAGCATGCGAGACTTAATATTGGAGCATGGATGCATGCCTCATCATCTCTCTTCTCTCCATAATTCTCCCAGACTAGCTCGGATGCGCATTCGACTCGGACGCGGCCAGTTGGCGGACATCGCGTCGACGTCTCGACGAGCACGTAGAGGTGGGCTCGGTTATGATGGTCGTCATTGCGGGGCAGCCTGAGGTTGAAGTAGCCATGGCACAGACCGCGCCACCGCGGTGGCACGCGCGTGACAGCGCTAAAGAGAGGCCACGTCAACGATGGAGTGCATGACGCTGCCCAAGGAGTCCGCGAGCGTCACGCTTCCTTGCCGCTTGCATGCCCTTCTTCCACATCTCCGGTATGGTCGTCGTGGTGAACTCACTCGTCGTGGCAAGACTAGAGTTGGCTTTATACATAGCATCTCCTCATGATTGTTGCTGAACACGCGTTCTTAGAGTTCAAATATGGCACGCACGACTTGATGCCACTATGCCAGCACTCCAACGCGCAACGATAACCAGAGCTCGCTCGCCGAACACGAACTGGAGAACTCGCTGTTACCAGCGCGCTCCTGATTCATAGTCATGCGCCCGTGCCAACCTCCGCATACGTCCTTGCCGACGGTGTCCGAGGGTTCGTCCGAGCCAACCAAGACAACAAGGTATACATAATGGTTGGGTAATAACAGGTTTCCTTTGTTCGCATTATATATTCAGAACTCTCGACTACTGTTATTCCATAGGATCAAATGAGCGAGTGAAGTCAGTACAGTAGTGGCGTTTGAATGTGATGTCACCTTGAAAACCTGCACATTACTGCCCTCGTCCACGTGTGACAGAAAAAATGACTGTCATAGTGTGTCAGCTCGGGCAGGTGATTTACAGTTGGGGTGGCTAATTAGATAATGGTAAATGAGAAGAGACCGAATCTAAAGGATGGATCGCACGGCAAATAAATGGGGGGTATAGCCACCGGGTGGCCACAACACGTTATGCTTTTCATAAACCCCACTCGATATACTCGGGGGCTGCGCACATACACATAAATAATTATACACTACGTATAAAGTGGCAAATTTACACTCGGGGGCTGTCCTCTATACAGAAATACCCTAATCTTCCGGTTCGTCCTTAACTGGTAGAACAGGGCCCATAAGTTGAGCGTGATAACACTCAACCATCGCCCTCGCATATTCGACTGTATCGTCAAGTTGCGACTGTGACAAAGTCGATCCAGGCACGGGTGGACGTAGCTGCATATTTGGACGCTTACTCCGGATATACGCCATCGTTGCGTTGGCTCCATCTACAAGCTTCCGGATATACGTCATCGTTGCGTTGAGCGTCGAATAGGACATGCATTTCGGAAAAGCCCGAGCAACGCATGGATACCTTGAGGTTGTGGCCCCGTCGGGAAAAGAGTCTGGTTGATTCGACTGAAGGCCGACCTGCATAACTCGAGCAGCAGAGTGCTCCGCCACACTCGATCCTTTAGAGTTGCGAGTATGCGCGCTCGGCTCTTATCCAAGCAAAAGTGCTGGCGGCCCGTCGTTGGTTCGTCAGTCGCATTATTCAACTGCTGATCAACATGAGCTTGCTCCGCCTGGAAATCTGGAACAAAACCTGCTACAACGCACGTTGGATCAACAAAGAGGACAGACTATGAACTCTTGAGATCAAGGCAGTCATGCTTACACTCGAGTTGTCTGTTCACGATCTCCATCTCGCCAAGCACATAGTCCTCTCGCTGAGTGGGTAAAGCAGGCCTCGCCCTCATCCTATCCAGCTCGCTCTGGGCACTCTTCAACTCTTGCTCCAGTTTTACGACTCGAGCCTTCATATAATGCATTACTGCGGCATCATTTGCCACCTGAGCTCGAGATCGAATGGGAGCACGATGCCGCGACGAGCCAAATGAAGTAGCGGCTGCCCGCTTCTATTCCAAATATCATAAAAATCTCATGTCAGATACGAGAGACTCATCACAAAGCTTAGGCGAGTGATAGCACATAGCCTTACAGGCGGAAACAAAACAAGGACCCAAATCGATACAAGTGTGGCAAAAGCATACGCATACTCGCGATATCATAAAAGTATAATTACAGTCCATAAAAAGGGAAGATGGCCCTAAAGTCTATGATGCAGACTCCGACCTAGCCCTACGCGCGCGATTGGCGACCTCCGCTGATCGGCGCTCCACGGTAGTCATAAAAATTTCAGCCAGCTGCGCGGCTGGCTCGTTCACATGCTTCAGAGATACAAGCTTCCCGTCCGGCCTCCGAGGGAAATCAGACAGAGCGGCCTTGAAGTCACCCTCTTTCCCATGACCTTAAAGGAGTTTGAGGGTGGTCTCTGAGCCACGTACCGTCAGGGTGCGAGCAAAACTCGCCATAGTCGAGGTTCCCGGGCCCAGGACATCGGCGAAGATATCCACAGTTGATGGAAGTTGGCCAGACGGGAACACGCCCTTGTATACGGCGCCGAGTGTGCTCGTAGACTTGGCGAGTGCATCCTTAGCTTGGGCGGAGACGGCGTCAAGGTCGTCAATAGCACGGTCGAGGGGCAAATCGCCACTCGCCTGGTCTACAGGTGCCGGTGCGCCAACAGCTCCTTCAAAAATCAGAAAGAACAGAAATTCTTACACAACGCTCAGCGGCAACATAAGTAAATAAAAAGCAGCAAAATTTACTAACCGCCCACGTCTCGGGTGAGGCTGGCCAGCCGCTCAGCATACTCTTTCTCGCGCAAGGCAGCGGACTCCTTGGCATCATCCAAAGCCTTCTTCGACTCAGCACGCTGCTTGGCGAGTGCATCTTCTAGCTCCTTCACCCGAGACTCAGCCGAGGCCTTGTCGTCTGAATTTGATGGCAAGAAGTAATTCAAACATTCGACTAAGCAATGACAGTGCAAAAAGGAACTTCGGGTTAAGAATCAAAATACACTTACGAGTGAGTTGCTCCAAACTGGTGCGCAGACTGTCCCTCTCTTGCTCCATTTGGACAAAAGCCTTGCCCGATTCTACCAGATTGAGGTAGTAAGGCTGCAAGCACACGAAACCAGCATAAATTATACATACCCAGTCCCGTATGCGGACTCGACAAAAAGACACTTACGTGTTCCGTCCATGGCGCGGGCTTCGTGGCTGATGTCCCGACCTCCGGAGTTGCGGCACTCGTAGCCTTGGCCTTTTCAATAGCTGTAGCCGTGGCTGTTGATTGAACGACCTCTGGAGCCACGTGAGAGACTTCCGGGTGCTCAGGGGTCGTCATCTTCTCGGATGGAGGAGTCAGAGGGCGCACAGTCTCAGCACTGCGAGTGACAGACGAAATACAGCATAAGCAAGAATATCAACAAACAAAAACTTTAGTACAAAAAGCTCAGACGCATACCTGTGCTCTTCTTCCTCATCAGTATCAAGGTTGTCAAAGTTTGGGCCTCCAAAAAGCAGCTCCTCACCCAATTGGGGAGGAGGAGCTGAGCTCAGCGGGCTCACGTTCAAAGGAGCAGCTGTGGCAGTAGGAGACGAGCCCGAGTCTCCGTCATCTCTCACATCTGATTCCTTCGCGGGTGAACTCGTGGAGGAAGACACAACTCGGGCCACCCGACGACGCTTGCGAGTCGGAGCCTCGCTCACATGATCAGTCATGGCGGGCTCCTCGGCCTGTACTTTCTCGGCCCTTCCTCTTCGACCTCTTCCATGGGAGATGTGGTAGCCGAAGGTAGAGGCGATTGATGGCCCTTCACGTAGTTACCTGCGTTAAAAGAATATGGTTTAGGTTGAGACTCCAAGTGCAGAGTGTGTAGTAAGTGGAAGACGTGTTTTCCCCACGAGGGGTGACTCGAGGGTTTAATATCGAACTCTCGGGGAATCAGTAGTGAAGATTTATCTTTCCTATCCTTCTTTTGGTTACCTACAAAACAAAGTAAATGTTTTGGTCCTCAACCTCACCTAGTGGTTGTCAAGCACAAGGTGTGAGAATGATATCAAGATAATATGCAATGCAAACAAGAAATAAATATGCAATGGTGGTAAATAAATATGCAAGGATGGTGGTAGCAATGATAAATGATACTTTTGGGTTTTATATGATGAATGCAAGATGTAAAAGTGTTTTTGTATTTTCGGATTTTTAAATGGCAGAAAATGGAAAAGTGGTAAAAGTGGTTGGAAAGGTGTTTCTTATGATTAAAAATGGACCGGGGTTCATGGTTTCACAAATGCACTCTCTCTTTAACAAAGTGGTAGACAATGGAACACTAGAGTTGACATATGAGATTGCAACACAACAGTTTAATGACAAGTTATAATTATATGGGCATCACGTCCTAACATAGAGACCTTTTGGTTATTAGTCTCTCTTATACTCCACCAAGATGCGAACTAAATCATAACACCTCAGTAATTAAGATAACTCAGAGTATAGCAATAAGTATCATGACATGAAGTTAAAATAAGAACATGCTAGATCTAGTCATGGAGGAAGTGGCAATGGTCACACCCACATCTCCGGTAGCATGGTATTTCTTTTTATCCCTAGTGAGGCAACAAAGTAAGGTAGATATACCCAAGTGGATCGCAGAACTTTCTCTCACGTTCACTGCACTAGCCACCCCCCGTTACTCCAACTAATGCACACGTTCCCCCTCACACGCTCTCATAAACATGCTCGATCATAACAAGTAAATAAGAACGGGGTACATAATATGCATCTACTTTGATAACTGAAACAAAACCATTGCAATCTCAAACATATATTAACTCATAAAAAGATCCACCACAAAGGTATTACATAGATGACCATAATCATGTTCGGCAGCTCATACGGTACTAATTAGTGAAGCTCGAGAGAGAGAGATACATAAGTTACTTCCACAAACCCATAGTCCAGGGGTGGACTACTCCCTCTTCATCATGGAGACGGTGGAGAAGTCGTTGGAGAAGATGGAGACCACGTCGGCAGCGCCCCGCCGGAGTTTTCCCCCTCCAATCTGCAGCTCCAGGTCTCTGTTTCGGTGTTTCTGTGTTTCTGCGGCGCTCCTTCCAGAGAACGTCGGGGGACTATTTTTATAGGCGTTTTTAGGTCAAAACGGAGTCGGTGGAGGAAAGATCGACGGCAGCGGAGCTCCGAGGGCCAAAGTGGGGGGTCCCACGCGGCCAGGTACTTGGGCCACGTGGGCCCACTCGTCTGGGCCCTCGGGCCTCCGCTTGTTTGCTTCCTTCGCTCCCACGCTTTGTTCTTTTCAAAAATGATGCTCGTAAATTTCTAGGTCATTTGGACGTCGTTTGGGTCCCTAAACATTAAAATATAGAAATAGGGTTTTCTGCCTGCGCAGGGTTAATTCCATAAAAAATAGGAAACATATCAAATATTCCCGAAATCATTATAAAACAGTGATATAACCCTTATATGATGCAAATATGACTGGAATATAAGTAAAAATAATGCAAAGTTCATGTATGCATTTTACATGCATCAGCGATTCATCCCCTCCCTTCGTTTCTACTGTTTGCACCTCCGTTTCATGAGTTGGGCCATCTTCGGGAAGATGAGGAAGGGTTGATGCAGTTGAATGGCCCTGCGTACAAAATACAGCAGTCGAAAGTTATAAAAATGCACAAGAAAATAGCAAAAGCAGGAGATCATAAACTTGATCGTTCACTAACCTCCTCCAAAGACCTTTCAGCACCATAAGGAGTGACAGGGCAGTCGATATTGCAGGGCTCGCTGGATTTCGTGCTGGTAATGGACCCCACATGTGACACCAGCTCGCTTTTCGACAGTTCCTCCTTGCTCATTCGGGAGGCGTCGAGCGCACCCTCATACTCCCACATGGGGTGGGCTCGAGCGCGGAGCGGCCACACCCGCAGCTTCACAAAGGTGGCAATCAAATGCACACCAGTTACGCTGCTTAGCAGCTCTCCAATCTTCGACAGCAGAGGCGCCGCTTCTGCCTTTTCTTCAGCCGAAAGCGGGTGGTCCCAGGCATTCGTCCTCGCGGGTATACCAGCAGTCGAAAATAGCGGGACTCCTTCCTGTTCGACGTGCACATAAAACCACCTCTTCCTCCACCCTTGCGCCGAGTCGACTGGCTTCACGGCAAAGTAGCGGGTGTCGCTGCGCACCTGGATCCCGAAGCCGCCAACAGGATAGGTGCGGCCGCCTCGGTTGTTGGGCCGGACCATGAAAATCGACTTCCAGAGGGCCCAGCTGGGAGAAACTCCCAAGAAGCACTCGCACAAAACCATAAAGCAGGCAATGTGCATAATGCCATTCGGGGTGAAATCATGGATTTGCACCCCGTATGCATACATCAAGCCACGAACAAAGTCGTGGAGGGGAAACGACAAACCCCTAGGCAGAAACTCCGCAAAACAAACGCGCTCGTTAGCGCGAGGCTCGGGGAGTACCTCCTTGGGCGACGGCGCGCGGACGAACATCTGGTCCGCGGGTGGCAGCATTCCCTCCTCGCGAAGCTTATCCAGATGCGCCTCTTTAATGGTGGATTTCATCCAATCGCCGTCGCTCTTCTTGAGGTCGACGACGGCCGCAGATGCGCCAGCCGCAGTCTTCTTCCCCTTCAGAGCGGTCGCGTCGGCCGCGGGCGCGTCGGCAGCAGCAGCTTTTCTCTTTGGCGCCATGGCAGTGGTGGCTAAGGGGAACAGCAGGAGCTCGGGCGCAGGAACAATGGGGAGCGAGAGGAAGATGATGAAGCAGGGGCGGCGCGCAAAGCAAATGGCAAGTAAAAATAATGCCAGCGCCGTTCCCCCTATTTACCACAAATCAAAAGCGATCGCAACCGTTCAGATCCTAATCGTGCGTTACGCACGCAATCTCACCGTACACGTGGCAACCGCGGAGGGCAACCGTCGCCGGCCACTCTGCCCACTACGCACGCAAAAAGAGGAGCCATCATCACGCCTCCGTCAAAAGTGGGCCAGCGCGGTCAAATCCAGTCCAAACGACGCAGTTGTTCGGTCAGCGCTGCATAGTGGGCCCACATACGTGTCACGTCGCATCCATCACAGCATAATGCACGCCACCGCGTGTCAGGCAGCGCAGTCACAAAAACGTCATCCATGACGTCATTGCAAGCAATCTGTTCAGAAAACCATTCGAGTTTGCCTAATGCATATTAGTCATTCGACTGTCTTGATTGGTTCGGGTGTGAAAAAGCAAAGTTAAGGCAAAATTGGTCACTCGACCGTTCCTACGACTGATGCATATTACTCCCATCGGGAGCGTATCAAAAATTTCTTCGACTAAGAGTATATGGGATAAAAAGATTTGAGATTATCCTCCATTGCAAGCAATAAAGCACAATCTCGGGGGCTACTCCCATCGGGAGCGCTGTCGCGCACCCGATAGAATAATGACAAAGTGTTAGTTGGCAAAAAGCTCGACTGAGTTCATATACAAAATCATACTCGAAACATTCCCGAGTTGCGTCCGCCGCAAATAACTCGGATGCTGCACGCATAGTGCAAAGGTAAGACCCGCCGAACTTTCGAGCTAGGCTAAGGACCGTTCCAGCAACGTCAATCCTTATACTTTCCGTGTCAGCAGACATGATGAAAAATCCTGACGGACGCGTTGGGTAAAATTCAAAGCTATACTGCAGATCGACTCAGTAAGACCTCCGCGGCCTAGTCGAATCTGACCAGTTTGTTCCAAATTCGTGTCCGGGGACTCGAGTTTGATTGAAAGCTAGTAAGGTTTTACCCGAATGTGTAGTTAACCAGTCCCGATCCATCGAGTGTACTGGGCCTGCTAAGCTATTATCCCTTGATCATCATAAGCAAAAACCACAGTCGATGAGATACTCGACATAGCCAACATGTGCTATTCATACAGGAATTCCAATAATAGTATACAATATACAAAGCATATGACGTGCACTTACGAATGAGTCCATGCCCGATTCTTCGAGTCAGACAAGTACTCGGGGGCTACTGACAAGGATATACATCTCGGGTACCCTACCATAAGGGTACCTGGTGCACGTGACGACTAAGGCCGAACTATCAAGAGGCTACATGAAACCCATGACGAAAGACCCAACAAGATGGAGTATCCTCCAAGATTAGTCATAGGCATAGTCGGTTTAGGATTTCCTTACATGTAAACTGGGTCGGTTACGAATTCCCAAGACCCAGCCTATTATATAAAGGTTGGGAGGGCCGCCGATCCAAGACAAGCCATACTCGAACCACCAAAAACTCTAGCGAGATCGATATCTCGCCGGAGCTCCCCTGTAACCGCATAATCTCACACGATCAATACCAGACAAGCAGGAAGTAGGGTCTTTACCTCCACCCGAGGGGCCTGAACCTGGGTAAATCTTTGCCTCTGCTTGTCAGCCGACGAAACTACCAGTACTACCACGTTCTCTCCCTATAATCTCAACCCTAGGTCCTAACCATGGGATTTGATGAGTTAACCCCTCGTCACATATATGGCGAAAATTTGCCGATTACATAGTAGAGACTTAAAAATTAAGCTAAAAAATCTGAAAATACATTATTTAGGCGATCTACACGCCGATCTACATGATGCCCAGCTGGCTGTAGATGGTCTGGCTGTAGTCGCCGTCGTCGTCGGAGCCGTCGCCGGGAGCCTTGGTCGGGCCTCGACGTCCTCATCGCCGTGCCACCTACTCGGCCCGGGCGCGCTGGGGGCGTCCTCATCCTCGTCGCTCAGGTCGAGGATGTAGTACTCCGGCGGCGGCGGCGGAGGCGGAATGCAACGGCCGCCAGTAGACGCCGCGCGCTCGCGGCGCTCCCGCTAGCGTTGCGCCGCCGCGCGCTCGCGCTCCAGCTCCTCGAGGATGCGCCGCTGGCGCTCCACCTCCTCCTCCGCGTACATCCTCGCCGACCATTCGTCGGCGACGTCGTCCGGCGCCGGGAAACCTCGTTGAACGAGGCTTCGAGGGCGAGCCTCTCGCCGGGAAACTCCTCCTCCGGCGCCCCCATCCTGGCCGCCGCCCTGAGGTAGTCCGACGGCGCCTGCCACTCTTCCGGCGCCTTCTTCTTGCCCTCCGTCTTGGGCTTGATGAGGCGGCGGAAGAGTCCGCGGGGCGGCGCTCGTTGATGCGCAGCGTGCCGCTGCGCGTTGGAACACGCCGCCCGGAGTTTAGGCAGGGCGGCGTGACAGAGGGAGGCACCGAGCGCGGCGCCGAGCGCGCGCCGGAGGAGGAAGAGGAGGAGGTGGGGGCTCTGATGCCCACTAGTATAGGGGATCGTTGAAATCTTCGTTGGAAAGTATTACCCAAATTTATAGTTCGACTCAAGGGGAACACAAGAATACCAATAAGACTTTAGCAATTGAGGCGTCACTCTCAACCACACCTATATATCAATAAACTTGCAGCAGTGATAGTTATGGCAGTAGGATGATTCAAGCAAGCAAAATAAAACAGCAGTAGTAAACAAGGGTTTCCTAGTTTTCACCGGAAAAGTGAAAGTGTAACTCAGAGATTTAAAACGTAGACATGAGGTGATAGCGGGGTGTTGCATGAATAAGATTGATCATATAATAAGATACAAATAGCAATGGGACTTATCTCTAACTCCGATATATGTAGGTATGTGTTCCGTAAATAGTTGTGCGTACTAACCAAGAGAATTTGCACAACATCTATTGTCCTACCTGCCCATTTCACCGGAGCCAACTTGGAACTACAGTTAATTAAGGTCTACCCTTTCGAATAGCCCGGAACAACGCATTAACACTTCATGAACACATAGAATCCTCAAACTAAAACATCTCCCCCTTGTTTTCCCTATATGTCACTTTTAGGGTTCGCAGGTTCAACATAATAGCAGATGATACACTTTGCAGATAAATACCAAACTCAAATATATGATGGGGCAAAATAAGTTCAGTACTGAAATCATGCCACTCGGGCCCTAGTAGCAAGCATTAAACATAGCATAAGTGCATCAACACAATACAAAAATATCCACAAGATAAACCCCTAAGATCTCGGACAACGGGTATCATTACATGATCAATCTCATCTAATCCCCATCCACCTCATATGCCTACAGTGGACTACTCACACATGGTGAGATGAAGGCGGTGAAGATGGCGGTGAAGACGGCCTCCGGATCCCTCCTCCGGGGGAGAAATCCTGGATCAATCTGTCTCCGAAAACGAAGATCGTGGTGGCGGTGGCGCTCTGTTTCGCGAAAGCTCCTCTCCTTCTAGGTTAGCCACTTTTTCGTATATATGAGGGGGTACGCGAAAGCCGAAGGAAAGGCGGTGCCCGAGGCCCCAGATGGGTGGGCCCACGCGGCCAAGGAATCTGGCCGCGTGGGGCCCACTCTTTTGGCCCTCGGACGCTTCCTCGTGTCCATCTTTTGCACGATGCCCTTCTTTTCCATAAAAATTGATGTGGTATTTTTCTCCGATTTAATTTCCTGCAAAAACAACCAGAAAAGAGACTTTGCTAAAAACAGCGTCACATTCAGCAGTTTTATTCAAATATGGAAAGATTCCGAAGCAAATTATGAAGCAAAGTGCTTGGAAAAGTAGATGCATTTTAGGTGCATCAGGCTCCCATCCGCCGCGGCAGCCACGACGACCTGCGCGGCGGCATGGTGAGCCGGGGCTCGTTGCCGACGGCGATGTAGTCGAGGACGAACTCGAGCGTTCGCCCTTCCCCGCCCCACCACCGCTTGCGGCCCTTGGAGTTGCAGCGGCCCTCCACCGGGCCGTTGCGGCCTGTGTCGGCGAGCTCCTGCTCGTGGCGCCGGACGAAATACTGCGTCCAGAACGCGTCGTTGTCCGGCTGCCAGCGGGGATCCGCCGCCTGCGCTGGAGTCAGGCCGGCGATCACCTCCTCGATCGCGTGCTCCCGTTCCGCCCCTTCTGGCGGCGGAGGCACGGGCACGCCGCCCGCGCTCAGATGCCACGATGCCTGGCCGCCGGACGCGCCAGGGACGCGCATGTGAGGCGGCGTGGGGTAGCCCGCCTCGTACAGCATGCACGCCTCGTCCTTGCGGAGGTGGCGGCGGTCGAAGCCGTTTGCGGCGGCGTCATTGCCGGGGAATCGCTCGGCCATCGCGAAGAGGAGAGCTGGAGGGAGGAGAGTGGGAGAGGGAGGAAGACGGCGAGAGAATGGTGTGGCTGTGCACGGCGAGGAGAGGGGATTTTATACCACGTTTGGAAGGCCAGACGGAGCGGCGGTGGACGACTCGGCCACGGCCGCTCACTGGGCGCTGGCCACGCCATTACTCCGGCAGCCTTTGACCGGCACGGGAGCCGAGAGGATGAGGACGCGGCCGCTCACGGGCGGTTCTGTTTCCGCGCCATTTCGCCTGGTCGCTGACAGCGCTGGCCCGCCTGATTTTGCGCGCCATTTCGGCCCCCCAGGCGCAACCCAATGGGCTGGGTTTGGCCTGGGTGCGCCGGCGACAAAACGGCGCAAAGCGGCGCTATTTGGGCTCCTGGGGGGATGACTGGTAGAAAAACAGCGCTATTTTGGGCCCTGGGGGACAGCTGGAGATGCCCTTAGTATCATGTTTCACTGTATGTCTACATTATCTTTTGATTTTTGTTGTTCTCTTCTATTTATTTTAGGCTTATAGGGTTCTAAGTCAGGTTTCAGCCTTTCGGGGCGGCGCCCGATCCGGCCCGCTTCCTAGTCAATTTTTTTTGGTTAGTTATAATATTTAATGTTATATAAGGCGGCTTTTGATTTATCTCTCATATTATTTATCTCCCTATATGTGAGTCGTAAGTGTATTTTGGAGAGGAGGATATCCATGAGAAAGAAAAGTTATCTTAGAGGTAGGTAATATTATTATGATTTATTTGATCCCTAATCCCAAAAAATATGATGCACTATATTCTTGTATCCTTTTTTTTGGCACGTTACCGCTCCAAAGAGTTTTAGATCCAGTAGGTTCGATCCCGGGTAGAACCTCGCCAGTGCAGTGCAGCACATATCAAAACAAACATTGTTGCCGCTGCAGGAGCATGGTAAGCCACCAGAACGTTAGGAATATAGTCACCGCCAAATCTGGGCTCCTTGTTCCCGTTCGCTCTCATTCTTTATCGTGGTTGAAGTTTTTTTTTTTGAACATTTTTTTTTTTTGAACATGTGGTTGAAGTTGAGGTGGCGTTGTTCGTTCATCAACATGACGCACACGGTGTCAGGGTACTTTGCCCTGACGCGTGGGAGGCACTCGTTAGTAGGGATGAAAACAGAAATGATTTTTTCCGACTTTTCCACGGAAAACGGAAACGGAAAACGAAAGCGGAATTTTGCGAAATGGAAATGAAAACTTTTATGCAGAAACGGAAACGGAATAGTGTATTCCAGTGGAATGCCCACGGAAACAGAAAATCCGTTTCTGGTAATACGGAACTTTTCATTTTTGCTATGCGGTGATTTCCTATATTATATACTCCATCCGTCCTTGTTTGTAGGGCATAATCTCAAAATCAATTTGTTCCAAAACTTTCCACCTCCTAGGCACAATTACATTTAATTCTCTCTCAACTGGTTGACTCTCCCCACCAATGCATGCGAGACTTTAGATCCAATCAATTAGCACCTTGGGCCAAGAAATTAGCAAATTAAGCCTTACAAACCATGACGGAGGGAGTACAGAACTTATGCGGTAATAAAAACTTAAGCACACTATGTCATATAATCATGATATCTCTTTATATTTATTTCATCTTAGAAATTGGACAATTTTTTTGGTTTGCTTTAATTTTTCTAGATTATTTAAGGGGTCTCTTGTTTTCGGCAAACATCTGTTTTGTTCCGTGTCCTCACCGTATTTGGTCTATAGCTGTTTCCGCTACTATTTGTTTTCGTATTTGTTTCCGGGGTTTCTATATTCGTTTCCGTTTCCGAAAAAATATGAAAACGAATGTGGCACCACTCAGTTTCATATGTATCCGCTTTGTTTTCTTCCATACTTGTTACCCGTGGAGCGTCCAAATCTCGTTGACATAGAGCAAGAAATTTATATACCAACATACCATGCTAATTTTTTTGACAACAACATAACATGCTTATATCGGTAAATGATAGGAAAAAGATATAAATTATTGACCAAGTTTCTAAACATGGTAGATAATAGGTCCTAATCAAATCCTATTGATATAAGAAATCTACAACATGATAAGTGTTAAACAAAAATATCATATATAATCAAATTCTTGCCAGTGCTCTTTTCATCACGTGCAAATAAAAACATGCCGCTATTTATCCAAGGAATATTGAGAGAACTCGCTACTCCAGTCATAATTGTAAAGCAGGGAATGAATCAATTTTGGAAAAATGTCATCTAGTTTTTAATCTACACATAAGAAGATCATAAACATGCCTCCATAAAGTATTGTATTTTGTCTTCTCACATATTCAAGCACACCATGTTTTCACTTCCAATCACGGGCGGAGCCTAAGGTGGTTTATTGAACCCGTAGGAGACACCAGTACGCCAACCATGATACCTACACATAAAACATAAAACTAACTCGCCCCAAACGTTCAGAAGGTTTCCAAGCTTCTCGTCCAGCTAGTACAAAAATTAAACGAATGGTGTGGACGGAAGTGATGAATAACAACAAAATAAAAAAATGAAACAGCGAGGAAACAAAGTGAAATCAAGTGAAACATGGATGTAAACAATATTAAAAGATGGACTTGGGGAGTAGAAATTTTTGACTACCGGGTTCCAGTGATCACTCTATTAAAAAAAAAAAAAAATCAAAACTCATGTTTATAAGTTTGAAAAAATATATGAAACAATCGTGCAAAATGTCGATTTTAAATACATTATACTCCGAGCTACAGAAAAATGAAGAATGTGTGATTTTAAATGAACATACTTTCAAATATCCAAAATATAAAAGATTTTGTCATTTTTATGTAGCTCGTAATATAAGATATTTCAAATCGATATTTTGCACGTTTGTTGGATACATCATTGACAACAAGCATGATTTTTTTAGATTTTTTCAAAACTTATAAATATGATTTAGATTTTATAAATAGAGGAAGCACGTGAGTTCGGGAGCCAAAATGACTTTCCGAGACTTGGGGCAATCGTTTTTCTAGAGACATCCCTCCAAATAAATATAACATTATTTGGTGAACAAATTACAGCTGGTCATGGACTAAATTTTACTTATCTTCACTAATTATGATAATGAATGTTCACGGCAATATTTCATATAGGCATTACGTATAAAATATATCAACCTTTACTAAACTGCATTTATAACTAAACTGCACTTTAAAACCGCATCTGAAATGTTGGAAGTTCCCATTGTGGAGAATTAAGAAATGCGACTTGGAGAGACAAACCTTTAAGTAAACACGGTCATCGATAGCCCGACCCGAAAGCCCGATGTAGGGCCGGGCTCGGGCTTCACTTTTGCCCAACAATCCCAGCTCGAAAGCCCGAAAATTGGATTTTCAGTATTGTATAGAAAAATAGGGATTATTATATTATCAAATGATTTATTTAATATATTTTAATACAAAGTAGCCTTTTTTGCGTATCTCGGGCCGGGCCAGGCTTGGCTTTTACAGATTGGGCTTTAACTAGCCTAGCCCCATGGTTTGCCAGGTTTACCTCCAAGCAATATTTTAGAAGAATTTATTGTGTACACACTGGAGAGCAAGCGCTGGGACTCGAACTCGAGATCTGGCGGCATACAAGCTAACAACACCTGTTATTCATCCGGGCTGGGCCTCGGTTCACCATTGCGGAGAATTGCGCATTATGACAATTTTCACTGGTACCATCAGCTCAATCGCTTGCTCTACTGCTAGGTCAAAGTTGCAGAGCGCCTACATATTCAGATAACAAGCATGTTCACCGACAACATGGGTTTTTTTTGCCTGCTGGCGGGGGCAGTTACCCAAAATTTACCTATCTAAAACTAGATTATATATGGTATTCAGGCTAACATTTGGTGGTGTGTGGGGGGGGGGGGGGGGGGGGGGGTGGCCCCATCACTTCTGCATAGTTGGGGCGCCTATCTTCGGCAGCATGGCATTTGATCATCACAACGTTTTCTATGTTGATATGCACTTCAAATTTAAAGTTGGTTTTCATGCTAATTAAGCTAGCTATCAGGCCTTCTTCATAGGAATAACACTTTTAGGTATTCATTCGCAAAAAAAAAAAAAACTTTTAGGTGCCTTTGTACGTGGTCAACTTCTGGGGTATATGTCTAGTGAGTGATGCTCTCTCAGATCAGGCGGTTATGCAGATCATACTTGTACTTCATCCGTTCCTAAATATAAGATGTTTTAGCATTTGTCCACATTCACATATATCTAGATGTACGTAGACATATTTTAGTGTGTATGTACACTCATATTGGTGTGCATATAGACAACATGTTGGATAGCTAAAACGTCATATATTGAAACGGAGGGAGTATCTGTAAAGTGTCGTTAATTACAGTGATGAAATTCCCAGTTTAAAAAGCCTCAAGTGATGCCAACCAGTCACGTACGACGAGAACGTCGACGACCGGCGGCGACAATCTTACAACGCGTGGACATACCCACCATGGATGCACCCGGGCTCGTCAGACACACCGCCTGACTGCATCGCTCAGAAACACCACAGTAAAGAAAGAAGAAATTACACATATATAAAAGACGGAAGGATCCCTGCCCTCTCCAGCCCTCCATGTCGCCGTCTTTCCTCAGCCGTCCGATCCACGCGACGGACGGCTGGGATTCACCACGTCGCCCCCAATCCCGCGTGCTACTGTTCATGTCGAATTTTAGCCAACCAGCTCCCGCCACGTCATCCGGTCACCCACCGGTCGCCCACCCGGTCGCCGCGTCATTTTGCAAAAAAGACCTTCCACTCTCGCAAATTCGCATGAATCCGACGGACATTTCACGTCCACCCCCGCTAAGGGCTAGACTGCAATTACCAAAAAACATGAAGGGCTTCCGCGTAAAAATGCCAGCGAGGCCTCCCTCTCCCTCCCTCTCTCCCGCGACCGACGTGTCGCCGGCGGCCGCCGCCGCGCTCCGCCGCCTCCACGGCCCTCCCCACGGCGATATGCGCCGTCGTCTCCTCCGCCTCCTCTCCAACCCGTGCGTCCTGCGGCGCTGCGTGCGTCGCGGAATCGCCGCCGCCGTTACCACGGGCGGCCGCCGCGTTCGCGCTTCGCCGGAGCGGCCTCCGGCAACCATTTCGGGGCGGCGCCGCCACCCCCAGGCGCGGCGCGACGAGCCGCGTCCGACGCGCCCAGGCGCGCGTCCTGGAACGCGCCGGAGCGTCGCCGACGACCACGGCGCCGCCGCGGCGGCCACGGCCAGATCTGCCCCTGTGACGTGGCCCACCTGTCAGATTTTTTGCATTTTTTTCCCTTCTTTCCCTTTCCAGATTATTTCCAAATTCAATAGCTTCAGATATATTCGGCAGGGAAATATTAAAATATACCAAAACAGTTTAAAAAAATGCTAGCTGACTGCGCCGTACGTTCAAAATTTAAATTTGAATACCTCAAATTTTAAAATTCCCTCCAAAATCGACCATTTTTGCGAGCACTAGAAGAATTCAAACCCGAATGATTCACTGATTACGCCATACGATCACAATTTTAATTCCAATACTACAAATTTCCAAATTCTCTTCGAATACGCCCAGTTTTGCGAGAGTTAACATAATTCAAATCCGAATAATTCCACCAAATTTCAAATTAAATTCCTCTAAAAAAAAATACAATTCGTTCAAGTCCACGGGCGCGACGAAGTCCGCGCTTATCCCCTAGTCAAAACAACGGGCGAACCAGGCAAAATCCGGGCTATAATGCCTTTTCTTTACTTTTTGCGAACTTTGTGTAGCAGCAGGGCGGTTATTCCTCCTTAACTGTTTGTGTTTAAGCTTTATAAAAGCAGGGCTCCTGGAGCCTATCCTCTAAAATCCAGGCAAATTCGGCCCATGAGTGAACCAATAGCACGTACTCTCCCGTTACATGTTAGTTGACTCACATATATCTAGAAAAATGGTTACATATAAACATGTTTATATTTAGATACATCCGTATCTACATATACGTGAGTCAACTAATATGGAACATAGGGAGTACTATACATTCTATCTTTCCAGAGCTGTAAGATCGGTGTATACGTACTTTTATCTCGTCTTTTATTAATTAATGAGAATCGTATTACCATGAAAAAAAAATACTATACTTAAAACTACTCCTAGATCTCGCTTGGATGCTCGTATTTTAGCCAAAGAAAAAAAGGGAAACCGGGAATAAATCCAGACCTTGTATGGTCCATATAATTTACAGCTTCAGATCCGTGGGGAAATACGGGGTGGGAATAAACAACATTCCAATTGGGGCCTAGATCGAAAGATAATCCTCGCTTTTTTTTTTTTTTTGAAACTAGGCAAAACATTTGCCTTTTCATTGATTGATATAGAAGAAAAGAGTTGCCCGTTTATAAGAAAACTGACACGCCACGCCGATACAACACAAAACACACCACGCTGGTCCCGAGAGCGCACCCCACACGAGTCGACGACCAAATTTCCCAAGCAAACAAGGTCGACACGAAAACAGCTCAATCCGACACGGTGGAGGCGAACATCCGAAGCCGTCGCTCCGACATCCACGCCGACCTAAGGTCGCGTCCCACACGAGTCGACGACCAAGCTGCCTGAGCGAGCAAAACCGTCACTGAAGCACCTCAACGCAGCAGGGCGGAGGCGAACATCCTCCGCCGCCACCTCCACCCGAGCCGATGCGCATCCCCAGCCCCGACCGCTGCCGCCCGCATGGGCCGGTCAGCCACCACGCACGCCACGGAAACCCCTGACCACCTTTGACAGCGGGGTCCGCCACCGCCGTGGAGAAGGCTAGCGACGGCAGCTGCAGGGGACCGGATGGGGAGGGAGTCCCTGGCACCGTCCGGGGGGCGACGCGAGGGGAGGGTCCGCCACCCCGCCCTAGCTCTTGTCCTCGCTTAGGGCATCTCCAGCCGTGCCCCCCAGCGCCCAAAATAGCGCCGTTTTGGCCTGGGAGCGCCGTTTTTCTTCCAGTCGCCCCCCCAGGAGCCCAAATAGCGCCGTTTAGCGCCGTTTTAGCGCCGGCGCACCCAGGCCAGACCCAGCCCATTGGGTTCCGCCGGGGGGGGGGGGGGGTGAAATGGCGCGAAAACAGGGCGGGCCAGCGCTGTCAGCGACTTGGGCGAAAATGGCGGGGAAACGGAGCGAAAACGCGGCATCTTCATCTCCTCGGCTCCCGCGCTGGTCAAAAGCCTGCCAGAGTTATGGTTGTGAACTGCCGTACCTCCTGCACCACCGCCGACGCGTCCAATCCGTTGCCACGCGCCGGTCAAAGGCTGCCGGAGTAATGGCGTGGCGAGCGGCCAGTGAACGGCCGTCGCCGAAGCGTCCAATCTCGCCTTCTCGCCGTGCACAGCCACACCATTCTCTCGCCGTCTTCCTCTCTCTCGCCTCGAGCTCTCCTCTCTCGCCCAGCCACAGACCGATGGCCGAGCGTTTCCCCGGCGACGACGCCGCCGCAAACGGCTTCGGCCGCCGCCACCTCCACAAGCACGAGGCGCGCATGCTGTACGAGGCGGGCTACCCCACGCCGCCTGACATGCGCGTCCCTGGCGCCTCCGGCGGCCAGGCCTCGTGGCATCTGAGCGCGGGCGGCGTGCCCGTGCCTCCGCCGCCGCAAGGGGCGGAACGCGACCAGGCGATCGAGGAGGTCATCGCCGGCCTCACACCAGCGCAGGCGGCGGACCCCCGTTGGCAGCCGGACAACGACGCGTTCTGGACGCAGTACTTCATCCGGCGCCACGAGCAGGAGCTCGCCGACAGAGGCCGTAACGGCCCGGTGGAGGGCCGCTGCAACTCCAAGGGCCGCAAGCGGTGGTGGGGTGCGCATGGGCGCAACCTCGCCTTCGTCCTCGACCACATCGCTAACGGCAACGAGCCGCGGCTCAACATGCCGCCGCGCACGGCGTCGTGGATGCCGCGGCGGATGGGCGGCGACTCCTCCTCCTCCTCCTCCGGCGTGCTCCCAGCCGCAGCGGCACGCTCCGCATAAACGAGCGCCGCCCCGCGGCCTTCTCGGCCGCCTCGTCAAGCCCAAGACAGAGGGCAAGAAGAAGGCGCCGGAGTGGCAGGCACCGCCGGAGTACCTCAGGGCGGCGGCCCAGATGGGGGCGCCGGAGGAGGAGTTCCCCGGCGAGCGGCGGCCATGGAAGCCTCGTTCAACGAGGTCCTCCCGGCGCCAGACGCGAGTATGTTCGAGGAGGTGGAACGGCAGCGCCGCATCCTCGAGGAGCTGGAGCGCAATCGCGCGGCGGCGCAGCGCCAGCGCGAGCGCGCGGCCGATCCTCGCCGTCCTCGCATTCCGCCGCCGCCGCCGCCGGAGTACTACATCCTCGACCCAAGCGACGAGGACGAGGACCTCGCCGCCGCCCCCGGGCCGAGCAGGTGGTACGGCGATGACGACGCAGGCCCTAGCAACGCCGCTGGGGACGGCTCCGACGACGACGGCGACGACGGTGGCGACTACACTGTCTTCTACAGCCAGTTGGGCATGTAGAACAACGTAGATTGCCAGTTATCTTTTTAAAGTTTTTAATTTAATTTCTACCTATGTAATCGGCGAATTTCGCCTAAATATGAATGAATTCGCCTAAATTTCGCCTAAATTGTTTTGTTTTGAAATTTTACCCCAAGACTTGGGTTTGGTCATGGCTGGGAATCGCGCTCCCCAAGAACCAGATTAGCGCCCCCGGGCCGGCCGAAATAGCGCCGTTTTTTGAGGGGCACAACGGCTGGAGATGCCTTATGCTTTGGGTTGGCAGAAAAATTAGCGCCGCAAACCGGACGTCGTCCTGCCACTAGCACGCCAGCGCGCATGTGCTGTTGCTGCTGCCGCGGTGACGACCGCACCCAAGTTTCCGCGGTGGGCCGACGACCGGAAGGTTTCGTGCCCGCCAAGCCGCGACACGCGCGAACGTGCCGTGCCGCCCGATCTGCACGTAAGCGCTGACAGGATCCCCACGAATTCGTTCCTGCTCGAGTCGTTTACCCGATGGAGAGCGACGCCTGCTTCGCCGCCAAGGAGTCTGTGGGCGGAGACGTGTTGAAATGTTGTCTGTATCTCTCTCTCCGTGTGTGTGGGAACCTACGCGGAGGTGGAGAAAGTTCTGGAGCAAAGGACCGTGGAAAAGGATTGAGCCGGGAAGAAGACGTCCTAGT
The DNA here is from genome assembly GCA_947311845.1 of Poa pratensis. Classification (NCBI taxonomy): domain Eukaryota; kingdom Viridiplantae; phylum Streptophyta; class Magnoliopsida; order Poales; family Poaceae; genus Poa; species Poa pratensis. The sequence continues at coordinate 35,138,745 of CAMZMU010000047.1, forward strand.
CATGGCCCGGATTGCAGCGCAGCAGGTGTTCCCTTCACCCTTTCTTTCCCTTCTGAAACAAACCGGAGCCACCGAATCCGCGTGCCAAATCTCCCCTTCTACTATTGCTCAACAGATTACATTTTTCCGATAAAGCTCAACAGATCACATCGCGCCACAAAACTAATCAAACCACATAGCATACCTTTATCAGTACTTAAAGAAAACGAGTTTCCTGCTTGGAAATCGATACCTCTCGTATGGCTGGATAATTGAAATCGTTAAATTTTCAGTCCACCTTTTTTTTCTTCTATGTGAGGAATCAAATCTGTTCGTTTTTTTATGGGCTCTATCTCAACGTCTCGTGAGCTGTGGACTTGCCTAGGTCCCGCCGTATCAGAAGCTCAACCATCCAAACAAGAGATCGTATCCAAACCGATAGCGCCGCGACGGGGGCTCCGTGGAACCGGTCCACCACGCACGCCGATCCCTGCGGTTAATTTCGGGGACGCTGACACGCCCGATCGGGTGCGAATGCGATCCAGCGGGGCCGCTCTGTCAGCGTCACGCAGGCAGGAGCACCACGTGTACGGGCACGTGTACACGCACTGTAGTAGCAGCAGCTAATAACAACCTCCATCCGTCCGATGGCTCTATCCGTCCATCAATGCTCGCTCGGTCTTCGCCAATCGCCACTGCTGGCTTTGGACGTTACGTACACGGGACAGATCAGGTTACATCGGCCTTGACCCCACGTGGCAGTGGGAATGAATGAAGTGATGTGAAGTGCGATAGATAGATTGTCTTTCTGCATACAAATCATTTACCAGTCCAGAAGACACGTGACCAACCAATTGAAATATGCATTTGCAAAAAAAAATCAAGCTGTGTTTACTAGAGATATGATTTTTTTTTGCTATTAACTGAAACGCTTCTTAACATGAAAATTATAATGTTTTCAAGCTTTTCTATATCGGTATACTGCTTAAAATTGAGCATACCTTGTCTAGCAGTTTGTAATGGGTAAAATTGTATCGACACGGACAATCGAATCGAATGAATGAGCGGCTCTTTATTGATGCTCTTGAAATCCTTATATACAACATGGACGGACGCCTTTAAAGAGGCAGCACTCCGGAGAGAAACCGTTGCGACGGTTCCTATATCGTGGGCTTACACGTGTGGGGAGAGCGGGTATTATCCCCTTATTGGAATTGAGTTAATTATTCTTAACACAGTTGGAGCGTGCGTTACTATTTTGAAGTAAGGTTAATAACGAGAGATCGTATCTAGAATAACCCAAATGGTAATAATTTATTTGATTCTAGCGAAACACACACTAATTTCTTGTATTTATCGTCCCAACACGTGTCTCAAAATCATGAAAAGGTGAATCATCGTCGTTCATTTGAAATGTTATATAGTATAGGCAAGCCCATGGCTGACCACATGCCTAGTTTACGCAAAACAAGAGAGCATTTAGTAATTAGTATAAAAGACCTAATCATTTTAACCATGGTCCTGGTCCATTCGGTGTCCGCCACTCCTGCCCTATCTATACCTACGAATATCCAAGTAGATGCATTAGAACCTCACAAAAACATGTAAAACGTAGTTTTCTACTTGTGATGCGGAAACAAGTTCGGCTCCCGAGCTCCAGTGTTCACTCAGTTTAAAAAAAATTCAAAAATCATATTCATAAGTTTTAGAAAAATCTAAAAAAAAATCGCATTTTGTCAATGATGTATCCCACAAACTTGTAATTTTTTTCAAAATACTTTATATTCTTAGGTACATAAAAATGATAAAATCCTATATATTTTGGAGATTTGAAAGTGTGTACATTTAGATATTTGTAATTTTGTGCACCTTATAATATAAATTATTTCAAATCGAGATTTTGCACGTTTGTGGAATAATCATTGTTAACATGCTTGATTTTTTAGAACCTTTATTAAAACTTATAAATTTGATTCTTGATTTTTTTATATAATGAGATCACTGTGATCCGGGAGCTAGAGATCTCTACTCGTTGTGATGCTCCTACGTGCACACTTTCCAAAGGCTAAACGGAACCACTTGTATGGCAATCAATTGTTCAAAAAGGCAAGTCATTCAGTTTGAAATAATGATAGCATGGAAAGGAAGGTACTAAAAATCTTCTTCTTTTGTCCAGACAAATTTAGTTTCACATTCCAAAATCTTTTCCAAACCCAACGAGGCATCAAACGTTCAAACCCACCCTTGCACGGACACGGTCATACACATGCCCAGAGTCCTCCCGGCGGGAAATTCGCGCGGCCGGTGGAGTCCGGGGAAAACCCGGGAAGGAAGAAAAATATTCCGCGATCCCGCTCGCGCACGGGAAGGAGAAGTGAAACCAAACCAGAAGAGAACCCCACCAAAACAAAGAGAGCCGCCCTCCCCCGGCCCGAGAGTAGAAAAACAGATCGGCTGAGCGAGCCGCCCCCACCCGAGAAAGAGCAGGCACCACCACGCCACGCGCCCCTCTCTCCTCCCTGCCCGTCGCCTCTCCTCCTCCTCCCGTTCCTTCCCTCGCGCCGCGCGGAAGGCCAAGCGGGACTAGCAGATTTTCCCGGAAGAGAACCCCCTCACCCTCCTCCCCCTCCCGGGGTTTCACCACCACCACCCATCGCCGCTCCAATACCAGTACCGCCGCCGCATTCGGAGGCGTCTCTTGTCTGCCCCTCCGCGCCCGCTCCAGAGCCGCCAATCAACCCCCTTCTTCCCCGAGAGCCCACCCCTTGCCGCTCCTTGCGGATCTCGGCTCCCACCGTCGACGTTCTTGTTAGGGGATTTCGGGGAGTCCCCCAGCTGCCGCTGCCTGCCACGGTGAATCCTCTCCTTCTCATGGGGCCGCCGGCGCTCCGGTTTGGGGATTGATTCTCAGGCTCTTCTTTGAATGGAGCCCCTGCTGCTGGATTGATTTGGGATCCGTGATCGAGATTGCTCCGTGAAGTTTTTGGTCCTAGGGATATTTTTTGATTCGCCCGGATCAGGAATAGAGGGTTCTTTCTCTTCTCTTCTTGTTGGGGGAGATCTAGGGTTGCGTCCGTCTTCCATCGTTCTTTGCATATTATCCATACCAAAAAACACAAAAAAAAAGAGAGGAGGAGGAGGAGAAAGAGGAGAATCGGAAGGGATTTCGGAAGGAAGGCTATCTATATACACATGGCGCTGAATTACCCGTCGTGCTCGTTCCTGGTGAGCGACGAGAGCGCGTCCGCGATGATGCGGGGGTGCGGGTGCTGGTCGGAGGAGGCCTCGCCCATCTCCTCCGTGGGGGTGAACTCCCTCTGGTGGGACGATCTGGAGCTGGAGGAGGAGTTCGACCCCGTGGATCTCCTGCCCACGGACCCCTTCGGGATGAACCTGGAGAGCGTCACCGCCGCGCTCGCCAGCTGCATCGGAGACTTCACGGCCATGTCCGGTGCCGGGCGGTTTGGAAACGGCGATGGTGTCTGTGCCGACCTCAGTTATTACCTCAACCAGGCCCTCGCGCTCTCTAGGGAGCCACTGATTGGTGGTGGCTGCAGGAGCGCTTTGAGGGCCCCTTTGGAATTGGGCGTGGAGGCGGCCTTTCTGGCGCTGGACGCGCCGACTGCTCTCAAGGATTGCCTCCCCTTGCATCCTGTTCAGAGCCAATTGTGTCTGCGGAGAGTCCGTCTACCTCTGGCAATGCTGCATTGGCGTGCCATGATACAGTTAATGGTGAGGGAGCGCCCGCATGATGGAGTGGTGTTTGCGATTCGCTACTTGGGCTTCGCGACCTCCTAGCGGTGGAGATGGTGTGCAAGTCTCTGCATTCTGCTGTCCGCAGTGATGACTCGTTATGGAAGTGTATCCATGTTGAACCGGTCTTGAGCGGGAAGATGTCTGATCCTGATCTTCTACGGCTCACACAGAAGTTACCAGGTGTTTTGCGGTGTCTAAATATCGATGACTGCATAAATGTCACCGATAAGGGTTTGAATGCTGTTCTCGAGAGCAATCCTCAGTTGACAAAGGTTAGTCTTTTCACAATCCTCTTGCATTTTGTCTAAGATTAATTTAGCTCATTGAAGGCCTGGAATCATTGTTTGGCTAGAAATTTATTTTATAGTTGCACCAATGTACTTTCCTATCTTAGCATACTCTGATAGGAAAATATAATAGGCACCCACATTCGAGCTGGATAGGACTCAAACCTAGGTGTTGGTGGTGGTTTACAGACCGATTGAGCTAGGGCCAGTTCTGTAGGATACTTTCTTTAGTCCAACATAAATGTTACATGAAGCATAATATGTTTTGCTAGCTCTTGCTACTGTCACGAATAGTCACTATGGATTATTGGTTATGTTGATTCTCAATCCCGTCGATTGCTTATATGCTTTAGTCTTTTTCCTGGTTTCTATGGTTACATATAGCACTAACCAAAAGAACTTAGATATTCACATTGTTTCTGTTGTACTATTTAGTAGTACTATTAACTTGTCCGTATGTCTGCTGGATCACAGTCTGTAGGGAAAATTAGTTAAAGTAGACCACTGCATGGTCTGCAAAAGCTGTGATGGTTGCCACAGTAGTAGTTTACATACGATTTTCAAACCGGAATGCTGTTGCAAAGAGTACCATCCTGAATCTTTTATTGGATGACTTCTCAAAAATTCATACATGTTTATTATTTCCTGCAATAGGTCGAAGTTGAAACATATGAGAAAAACTTGTCCTAGCAATTTTAGAGAACTCTTTCTCTACACATATGCGTTTGTTCTACATTTATCAGTTTGACTGAAACATTTTTGTTTTATCATCTGTTCTAACCTTTTCTTTCTTACACAGTTGAGCATTGCGCGCTGCCCGCGGTTAACTTTAGATGGTCTTATTGCCAATCTCAAGTCATTTAATATGAAGGAAAAATCTGGTATTAAGAGCCTCAGAATTGATAAGAACTTCAATTTGCCAAAAGAGGATTATGAGGAGTTACTATCCTTGTTGAACATCGACAAGATGCAGGAGTTGCACAACCGGGCTCCACGATTCCGTCATGCTAACCACTTTTTATCAGGTTGCAAAGACGGATATGCTCTTGATATTGAGATGTGTCCTATATGTCAGAGCCACAAACTTGTTTTTGACTGCCCTGAAGAGGAGTGCAGTGACAGAAGATCTGGAAAGTGCAGAGCATGCGAGGTTTGCATCAAGAGATGCCGGCAGTGTGGAAGGTGTCTAGAACGCAATGAGAAGTTTGAAGAGAAATTTGATCTGGTCTACCTTTGCTACAAGTGTCGAGGGGATCCAGCTTCATCTCTTGCTGTGGAAAAGGATCTGGTCTCCATTTTATCCAGTGGAAGAATACCTTCTCCTTGACCACATAGGAGAAACATTCGATTTCAACCAGTCAGCCATCTTAGTATAGCTTCTACTGATGGAAGAAAATACAAAAAAAAAAGGTTTGCTAGAAGTGTCGAGGGGATCCAGCTTCATTTCTTGCTGTGGAAAAGGATCTGGTCTCCATTTTATCCAGTGGAAGAATACCTTCTCCTTTACCACATAGGAGCAACAGTTGATTTCCAACCAGTCAGCCATCTTAGTATAGCTTCTACTGATGGAAGAAAATACAAAAAAAAAGGTTTGCTGAAGTGTTGATGGGATCCAGCTTCATCTCTCGGTGGAAGAGGATCTGGTTCCATTTTATCCAGTGGAAGAATACCTTCTCCTTGACCACAGAGGAGCAACAGTCGATTTCCAACCAGTCAGCCATCTTAGTATAGTTTCTACTGATGGAAGAAAATACAAAAAAAAGGGTTTGCTATATATCCATGAAGGTGTGGCCGTCTAACATATGCTACTCTACAAGAAAACAAAAAAAAAGTTAGTAATTCGAGCAAAAAAAATAATGGTTCTATTTGTGGCTTCACCAGCGACATTGAGGTGGGTGGTGCTTAATTTTTTTGGTTGGCAACGTTTCCTTATCAGGCGCTTTCATTTTGATAACATGATGTTTCTCCCTGGAACTTGCAGTTTTGAAGTGTAAAAAGTACAGTGTGACAAGGGTGCGTCAGTTGCTTGCTTTGATGCTCCAGCTTCATAGGAAGATCGAAGATGAACTTACAACTTCGCTTCCCAGAAAATAAGACCGATATATTATTAATTATATATCTGTATATGCGTGCACTGTAATAGTTTATCCTGGAGTCAGTTGTGGTGTCATGTTACTTGATAACTACTTCCAAATAAATAAATTAATATGACTTCTAACCAGATTATCACTATCTTCATTTTGGTTGCTCCCTTGGCTGTGGTTAGCTGGAATTGTCAAAGTATGTCGTCATATATATCCTGTTATTCTAATATATGCACTTTGTGCCTGTCCTCGGTAGCAACTATGAAGGCGGTGTTGCAGATGATCTGTAATAAACGTCGTGTGTTATTTCCTCATGATGTCAGTGTAGCGGCACTGACCTGACTGATACGGGTCAAATGGTTTGTGATTGGACAGGTCATGCACCAAATGTGAGCTCCGTTGGTTCGGGAATCATGTCGTTTCAGACTAGCGCTTGCTTGTCCCACAGGCAAGGCAAAGCAAAGGATTCGGGAGCCGAGAAGCGGCCAGCGGCAGGTGGATTCTGACTTTCGAGAGTAGCTATCCATTTTGTCATCCCGCAGGAATCCATATCCCGGAAGCAAGCAGCACCTGTCGCGTTGGTTTGTTGCTTTTTCTACCTTGCGTACAAGGGAACGACAAGCAGCCCAGAGATTGAAGGAAGGAAGGTCCATGCTGCCAGGAAACCAGAGTTCATGAAACGGATAAGCAAGTTATCCACGTTATCAAGAACGTATCTGGTGCACCTGGAGACTGGAGTCTACAGATTCATGATAAAGTTTGACAAAAAATCTGAAAAAACTGAGACATGCACAACATACGTCTACATTGTAACAAAAAGTTCAGTTCAAATTTCGACCTACAACTCGATAATCAAAGAAGACAAATTATGCGATGATAATAGACGATTCAGTTTGTACTGTGAATTCAGCATGTTCATTGATTTTGTTGTCTTTGTTTACCGAGCTGTGATCTGAGTTTGCATCTGAACATTTGTCATACGTCAGATGTGTAGACTGTACTTGTTATTTCAGATTTTTTTAACGATATTTAAGAGGTGCCACACGCTCACCACAAGCAGATAAACTGTAAAAAGCTGTAGTTATTTCTCTTGTTGTTCATTTGCAATAAGTAGTCTGTACGTGGCTGGTTGGTAAAAGAGTGAAAACTGGAACCCACAGCTAGAGTAAAGAAGATACTGCATGATCACGTTCACATGTATTTTCGCCATTTATGACGTTCCATGTGTAAGAAGCTTATTGTTTTTTGTTTGGCTAAACCCCACCTGATTCACTGCTACCTGCTTTCTAGTTTCAGTAGTTTAAGTAAATCTGAAGAACATGAGAATTCATAGGAGACAGCTTACACTATCTTAACCATAATAAAAAGAAGGCGTGAGGGATGGGAGTAATTCGTGATTTCATTTAAAGAATAATCAGAATACAGTCTACATCCATCGACAGAATTTCTCATGGAAAGAATTCTACGTGACCACCAACATCCCTACACAACAACTTGGCTTCAGAAGCCATTTTCCTGCTCCTATATAGAACTAGGTTTGTGAGCCGGTGCTTGGGCTGCGGCTCGAATGATCTTGCCTCGGCCTCCTTCCCGAGCAGCAGGAGCTCACGCGCGGGCATCACATTGCCCCACCAGAACTCACGCAGAACTTCGTGTATGAGCTCCCAGTATGCGCAGTCCCGAGGCACCCTGAAGAGGCTGCTCCCATTGGGGGTCCAGCAGTAGAGGTCAACCCAGTCTCTGCCCATGATCTCCATCAGGCCCTGCACCTGCGGCATGTAGTAGTATGGCACGATACGCCATGGAAGAGCAATCTCAGGCTTACCCTTGTTGTACGGACACTTGACTTCCAGGATCCCACCGTCAGGGTCACACCCAAGAATGCCATCAGGTGAAGCTCCGAGCCACCCAGAGTTAGCCTCGGTGTGCACGGCAAAACCAAGGGAACCCACCGACCGTCCTGTGATGGTAGTGTACTGCTCTACGGCCATGCTTTCATGATTGGTCCCCCAGGCCATGGCAGACATGGCTGAATCCGCCAACTTGACGTCGCTTGGTCCGAAGACCTTCTCACTCCACAGCTCCGATCGTCTGTTGCCAGCCCAGAAACCTAAGGCGGTGCTGAAGGTGCTTGTGGTGAGCTTGTCCTTGCGGAGAGCAAACCACTCCTCCGACCGCTGGGCTACGTCCGAAGAGGGAAGCTGGGCGGACACCATGAGGGCCGAAGATGACGAGAGAGATAGCAATGATGACCGTGTATAGATCTGCAAAGATGAACCCGAGCAGCTGCGAGGAATATAGCCTTCAAAGTTTCTTCTCGACGGCAAGGATGCTGACGGAGTTAAACGCACACGAGTCGTTGAGCAAAATGCCGTTGGGATTGGCAGGAGTGTCCTGAACAAATAAGAAACTGCTCAATGGTTAGTAAGCATGCTAAATGTCGACGCAGTTTGCAATAAGTACGGAATAGCTGGGAAAGCATACATAGGAAGTGCTCCACAAGAATGGCCAAACTAGCTCTGAAATGTGCGTGTAACACATGACAGAGTTTATGTTATGCTTCTCTTATATGAAGAGATTGCTCACTTCTTCGCTAAAGCATGGAAGAATTTTGCAAGCAACTACCAAGGGTTTATTCCTTGCCTGGTTTCAGGAAGCACACATGCTTGGGACAAGTAAACATTTCAACAGGAAGCACGCATGCTTGGGACAAGCGAACATTTCTGACAGGCGAGCAACGTATGCTACAACGGAGCAAACTCTACGTAGCTGCCTGAAAGTGACATCCTCAATCTGTTTTCCTTAATCTAGTCGGGAGATTTGAGCAACCATTCCCCACGCGTGCAACTCGCAATACTGAACCGATTGCAGTCAAATTTGAAACAATAAGTAAGCTACACAAGACCAATCTCAAACTAAACCGGATTACTGAAGCATTTCTAAAAACAATTTCGCGTTTGGAAACGGGCTGCGTCAGTCTCTTCGGTTAACGATGCTCTCAAGCTCTGTAGGAGGGCGAGGCTGGGGGAGTGACAGTGAAGGCGAAAGCAAATAGAGCGGCGGGGGTGGGTAGCTCGCTCACCTGCGCGGTGCGGGAGGGCGAGCGACGAGGCCGGCCGACCCGAGCGAAGCCCCGGCCTCGGCGGCGCGGCCCCTCGGCTCAGCGCGTGGCGGCCGGCGGCCGCCGCATGCGGAGAGGCTGCCATGGCTCTAGGTCTCCGCTTGTGGATGGGCTGGTTCCGTGAATTTTATTTTTTGTCACGCTTTACTTTGGTACTATCCGATTTGTCCTTCTTTACTTTGACCTCTCTTATTTGCCACTACTTACCTTGCTGTTTTATTATTTGCCCCCTGACATATGGGACCCACAGCTAATGACCAAAATACCCATGTTCATGTGTGGGTCGATCGATTCCCCATCGAGCTGAGCTCTTCTCTGTTCCACTCTCGTCACGCGTACACCAGAACAGAGAACCAGGCGGCGGCGGCAACCCACACGACGGCCGGAGCTAGAGAGGGCTGCTGGAGGCGGGATTCCGGGGAGCACGGCGACAGCTCCCCCGCAGCGCTAGGTACGAGTCCTCTCTCAGGTCAGTGGCAACCCTCACCCTCACGACCGAGGGGTAGGGTTAGGATTTTGGCGCTCTGGCCGTCAGCGACGAGTTGACTAGTGGTTGCTCCATTGTCTTCTTTCGATTCGTTGCTCGCCCTGTTCGTCCTAACTGTACTCCGTTTTTGATTTAGAAGATGGATTTTGGATGAGTAGCAGCAGAGACGAGAAGCTAGGAGGTGCGGCCGTACTGCAGGCAGCGAGCGGCGAGGGCAAAGGCAAGCTGTAGGGGTGGGCGCAGGGGTGTGTGTGCGCGCGCGCACACCAGCTAGCTGCAGATGGCCTCCAAGGGCAGCAACGAGCAGCTAGCGGCGGCGCGGGCGTCAGCTATCAGGGAGCAGCAGCGAGCAGCCAGCAGGGAGTGTTCATCCGTTGGGGACGAACGAGGAGAAAATGATGATTTTCTAATCGAGTCATGTGTGTACAGCAGATAGGGGTGTACTCGTCTTTGCATGTGTTGCCTATTCCCTCAAAAGAGAAAAAATAATATAAAAGGGACAAATAATAAACCAGCAAAGTAAGTAGTGGCAAATAAGAGAGGACAATGTAAAGAGGGGCAAATCGGATAGTTCCAAAATAAAGTGGGGCAAAAAATAAAATTCCCCTGTTCCGTATGGGTTCGGAACGGTCCGGCTCGAACACGACCAGCCTTCCTTCGGCGCAGGGGCAAAAGCGTCATTATTACAAACTTATACAACCAGGCAGAATTTATCCAGCAGCCTCGCGACCAGCCGCCGGGGCAGCGAGGGGGAAGCGAGCGATCGGAGGCAATGGAGGACGGCGGCGACGTCCCGGAGGACGCCAACGAGCGTACGGCCAACAGTTTTGCTTGCGTGAGGTTAGTGTATCGGAGGGCTCTACGATTCGTTTCTGATGGGTTTCGGGGTTTTCGCCGCCGCAGATTGCCCCGGGACGCAGTCGGAGGCGGCGGGGAAGGCGGAGTCGTGCGCCGGGTGCCCCAACTAGCAGATCTGCGCCACCGCGCCCAAGGGCCCCGACCCCGGTAACACCTCCTTCCCCACTGCACCTTAACTCCGCGCCACCGTTTCCCCAGTCTGATATTTGTGCAACGTCAGTGTGGTTTGCTTGCTGGCATGTTGCGGCAATGCTGGTTTGTTGCAGCTGAGCTGAGTGCGACTGTACGAGATTAGCACATAGCGTATGGTCTGCACTTGTGTGAGCATGCTTTGCAATTGTCTTGAGCTCTTGCGCAGAAGATTTTACAATTTGGCTGTCACGAACTCAACATGTGAGCAAATTTTTCATGCTTTCTGTGCGTACAAGTTGTGTTAGTATGTATGACCATGTATTCCATGATGTTGAAGAAGTTAAGATGGTATAAACTGAAATATATGAGATGCCTGATTCTACTGTTTGGTTCATTGATTCTCTGGTAACTGTTTGTATTGCCGGATGACGGTGTCCGTGTAACATATGTCCAAATTTTAGGTGATGCTTGGATTAGTCACCCCCACAAATTTTGATCAATGGAAAATTAGACGATTAAGTAATTGAACAACCTACCACTGTGTTAAGCTTCTCATACATTACACATAAACTAAAGCATTGGTTCTGTTATTTGTGTATGTGTGCTGCCCTTCATGGATGCTATTACTGATGAAGTCAGCTGTTTTATTTTGACCTGGCTATAAGAACTACGACCTAAGGTCCTACAAGCACACATAAGTTGCATTACCTGTGACTGTTTTTTTCGTGAGTGAGCATCCTATCATATGTACCCTTAAGCATCATTATTCTTGTAAAATGTAATGCATGCCCTATGTGATTGTTTGTGTATCCATATCATCTTATTGTTCTCTGATCAATATTATATCTGTTCTTGGGGAGACAACGCTAAATTGAGTCATTTTATTTCCAGACCTGCTTGCCATCATTGAGCGAATGAATACCGTGAAACATAAGATACTGGTGTTGTCTGGCAAGGGTGGTGTCGGTAAGAGTACATTTTCAGCACAGCTCTCATTTGCCCTTGCCGAGATGGACTATCAGGTCGGTCTTCTTGACATAGACATATGTGGGCCTAGCATCCCAAAAATGTTAGGCCTTGAAGGCCAGGATATTCATCAGAGCAATATTGGTTGGTCGCCTGTGTATGTCGAATCCAACCTTGGTGTCATGTCAATTGGCTTTATGCTGCCCAACCCAGATGATGCTGTCATATGGAGAGGCCCTCGCAAGAATGGGCTCATCAAACAGTTTCTAAAAGATGTTGATTGGGGTGAGATCGACTACCTCGTGGTGGATGCTCCTCCAGGAACCTCCGATGAACATATTTCAATTGTGCAGTACCTCCAGATCGCAGGAATCGATGGTGCCATCATCGTTACCACCCCACAGCAAGTTTCTCTAATTGACGTGAGGAAGGAGATAAATTTCTGCAAAAAGGTTAGGGTTCCTGTCCTGGGTGTTGTCGAGAACATGAGTGGCTTGAGGCAGACACTTTCAGATATGAAATTTGTGAAGCCAAGCGCGACAGGGGAGACAGATGCCACAGAATGGGCACTGGAGTACATCAAGGACAAGGCTCCCGAACTTCTATCGCTCGTTGCATGCAGCGAGGTGTTCGATAGCAGCACGGGTGGCGCTGAGAAGATGTGTCATGAGATGGAGGTCCCTTTCCTTGGGAAGGTGCCCATGGATCCGCAGCTATGCAAGGCGGCTGAGGAGGGGAGATCATGCTTCACCGATCAGAAGTGCAGTGCAAGTGCCGCAGCTCTTAAAAGCATAATCAAGAAGCTGATCAAGACACAGTAAAGATAGTGTTGACATGTAGCCATGAAAATGACGCCACCTGTATATTATTACACAGAGAGTGTTTTGTGGCACTCTTAGCTTTGCAGAAAACGTTATGTTGTCACGTGCAAATTCGGTGGATTGGTCTGTCTTACTGCAGTAGGAAGACAAAGAGAGAGAAATTACTACTTGTTGAAACGATGAGATGTTAGCACACAAACAGAATCCTCAGGGTAAGGTCATTGCTTTGCTGACCCATTTTTATTTGCTTTTAGAGGGCTCTTCATTTATTTTGGGCTAATTTGTGTGTGAACCTAGTTATGCTAGAACGATTGGCGATTGTTTGGCTCACGGTTTTCCTCCTGTAATTAGATTACACCACGGTCTGGTGTAGTTACTCATCGAGCAATGTAGCATGCTGTCATGATTGATCTCAAGGTGTAGATTTATGTTAGACATCGAGATGGCAGTGACGGGAATAGGTCGGACTAACCGTTCCGGTGTGTCAGACTCATCGTTGGCGAGCCGGATCTGGTGAATTCGGTGCTCCACACAAGCTTAGTTTTTGTGATTTTGTTGGTGTTGCGTGGGTGTTTTCATATGCTGCAAACTCGTGGTCGTTTTGCTCAGATGTTGCGAGGATTCTGGGTGTCTACTACAAATGTTGGTTCAATGCTCAATTATTTTCTTGATGTGCTACAACGCTGGCCTCCCATGCTGCATAAGTCATTTGCGACCATTGGTGATTTGCTAAGATTAGTGCGGATTTGCTGCATTGATGCTTTAAAAATGCTACGAGTTTTTTTGGTACACTTTGGACCCACTGCGCAAAGAAAATGTTGCGACCAAGCTGTAATAATTAAAAAAAATATTGATGCACGAGTCGGGGTATGCTGCAAGGGTCGGTCTCCTGAGATTTTGTGTTTTATGTAGATTTTGAGGGTATGAAAGTGGCCGATTTCTCCCTAGATATTCCGGCTGACACCTAGCACACTCCTTTTCAGAAACACCGATCACAAGCTCTCGAACATCACAAAATATACAATCTCACATATTTTCTAGAATAGAGCCATATAGCATCAATTCTATGAAATCATCACCCTTGTCTCATGGTAATCGTGGAGCATTGCGATTGAAAAATCACCACTGGTACCCACTCAGCCTCGGCGGCGCGGCCCCTGGCGACGGTGGCGGCCGCCGCATGAGGAGAGGCTGTCATGGCTAGGTCTCCGCTTGTGGAATGGGCTGGTTCCATATGGGTTCGGGGCAGGACAGGCGGAAGGTCTTGTTGAGCTTTTTACACTTAACACCACTTGTTAGGACATTTTTTTGCACAAAAGCACAACCTTTTTTTTGCACAAACACCAATCTTTGTGGTAATTACTTGTACAAAACACAAAAAGCTATAATTACCTTGTTTGACAACTAATTAGCCTATTGAGTTATAAAAAAACTGATTAGCCAATTTGGCACACTCCCAGGATATATGTGGCATCCCCTTAGCGTATGCAACATCACCTACTAATTTTCAAACTCTTTTGTCCTTAGGCATATGAGTTTTCTTAGGCATGTATAATTTTCAGCTAACTGGATTTCGAAGAAATGATAAAAGAAACTTAGTAGATGTTGCCGCATATGAAAATGTGGCTTTCATGTATCTCCTGACTGTGGTCCAACTAGCTAATTAGTCCCTCCGTTTCTAAATATAAGATGATTTAGCTTCTATTGTGGTCTAAATACAAACTGAAATGGTGAACATACAAATTAAAATGTTTCTAAATACATATGAATCTGGAAAAGTTAAAACATCTTATATTTCGGAGCGGAGAGTAGTTGTCAAACAAAATAATTACTGAACTTTATGTTCTATGCAAGTCATTATTAACCTAAATGTTGGTGTTTTCCGTAAAAGTATTAGGGTTGTGGTTGTGTGCCATCAAAGCCCCAACATGGTGTTCAGGGCTAAAACCTCGGTCTCCGTCCGGGTCGAACACGACCAGACAGGAGACAGCCTTCCTTCGACGCAGTGGCAAAAGCTTCCATACAAAATTACAATCAAAGACGATACTAGGCTGAATTTTATCCAGCAGCTTCCGGAAATTAACATCCGCCGTAGCAGCGAAGGGGAAGCTGTCGGAGATTCGGAGGGTATGGAGAACGGCAGCGGCGGCGGCTACGGCGACCGCGAAGTCCCGGAGAACGCCAACGAGCGTACGGCATTTTACTTGCTTGCGCGGGTTTACTTTCCGTATCCGAGGGTTCTGCGATTCGTTTCTGATCGGTTTCTGGGTTTTCGCCGCCGCAGATTGCCCCGGAACACAGTCGGAGGAGGCGGGGAAAGCGGATCGTGCGCCGGGTGCCCCAACCAGCAGATCTGCGCCACCGCGCCCAAGGGCCCCGACCCAGGTAACACCACCCTGCCCCTCTGCCCTTACCGCAGCGCCACCGTTTCCCCAATCTGATGATATTTGTGCGCGATGTCAGTGTGGTTTGTTGCTAGCATGTTGCGCTGATGCGTACTGCAGCTGAGTGCGACTGTACGAGCTTAGTAGATAGCGTATGGTCTGCACTTTACCTGAGCATGCTGAATTAAGCTCGTGTGCAGAGGATGTTACAATCTGTCTGTCACGAAACTGCAACTTTTGATCAAATTTGCATGCATTATGTTCGTGCAAGCTGTTAGTATATCTGATCATGAATTCCCTGATGTTGTAGAAGTTTAGAGTATGAACTGTGAAACTATTGTCTGATATGCACTAGGAAAAATATATGGGATGCCTGATAGATTCTACAGTTGGTTCCTTGTTCACGGGTACTGTTGATATCACCAGATGATGGTGTCCTTGTGTAATAGAAGTTCCAATTTTAGTCACCCCGACTCAGTTTGATCATTGGAAAATGCGCTATATTTTGTTTGATTAAGTACTTGAAGAACCTACTATTGTGTTAAGCTTCTCATACGTGTACATGTAAACTAGAGCATTGTTTCAGTTAATTGTGTATGTGTGTGTGCACACCCTTAATGGATGCTATTACTGATGAAGTCAGCTGTTATTTTTTCGATCTAATGCCCCACACGCACACATAAGCCACTTTACATGCGACTGTTTTCTTTATGCGAGTGAGCATCCTATCATATGTACCCTTTAGCATGATTATTCTTGTAAAATGTAATCTATGTCCTATGTGATTGTTTCCGTATCCATATCATCTTATTGTTCTCTGATCTATATTCCTGGCGGGAAAATTCTAAATTCAGTCATTTTATTTCCAGACCTGCTTGTCATCATTGAGCGAATGAATACCGTGAAACATAAGATACTTGTGATGTCCGGGAAGGGTGGTGTCGGTAAGAGTACATTTTCAGCACAACTCTCATTTGCCCTTGCCGAGATGGACTATGAGGTCGGCCTTCTTGACATAGACATTTGTGGACCTAGCATCCCAAAAATGTTAGGCCTTGAAGGCCAGGCTATTCATCAGAGCAATAGTGGTTGGTCGCCTGTGTATGTTGAGTCCAACCTTGGTGTCATGTCAATTGGCTTTATGCTGCCCAGCCCAGATGATCCTGCCATATGGAGAGGCCCTCGCAAGAATGGGCTCATCAAGCAGTTCCTAAGAGATGGTGATTGGAGTGAAATCGACTACCTCGTTGTGGATACTCCTCCAGGAACGTCAGATGAACACATTACAATTGTGAACTGCCTCGAGGCCACAGGAATTGATGGTGCCATCATCATCGCCACTCCACAGCAAGTTTCTCTAACTGACGTGAGGAAGGGGATAGAATTCTGCAAAAAGGTTAGAGTTCCTGTCCTGGGTGTCGTCGAGAACATGAGTGGCTTGAGGCAGACACTTTCAGATATGAAATTTGTGAAGCCAAGCGCGACAGGGGAGACAGATGCCACAGAATGGGCACTGGAGTACATCAAGGACAAGGCTCCTGAACTTCTATCGCTCGTTGCATGCAGCGAGGTGTTCGATAGCAGCACGGGTGGCGCTGAGAAGATGTGTCATGAGATGGAGGTCCCTTTCCTTGGGAAGGTGCCCATGGATCCGCAGCTATGCAAGGCGGTTGAGGAGGGGAGATCATGCTTCACCGATCAGAAGTGCAGTGCAAGTGCTGCAGCTCTTAAAAGCATAATCAATAAGCTGATCAAGACGCAGTGAGAAGATAGTGTTGACAGGTAGCCATGAAATGACTCCACCTGTATATATTATTACACAGAGAGTGCTTTGTGGCACTCTTTATCTTTGCAGAAAACGCTATGTTGTCACGTGCAAATTTTGTAAGATTTTGCATTGGCGTGGCGTAGTGCAGTAGGAAAAAAGAACAAATTACTACCTGCAAAAACTATCGGATGCATGTAAGCCCACATATCGAAATCCTCGGCTTAAGATATGCATTTGGAGGGCTCTTCTTTTACTTTAGGCTAGTTTTGTGTGCGAACACAATTATTCAGCAATACAGGCGATTGTTGGTTCACAGTTTACCTCCTGTTATCGGATTACACCACAATGTGACGTCGTTACTCATCTTTGGTTGGCCTTTTTTCCAGAAACACCGGTTATAACATAGACGCATATGCTCACACACAACAGAACATATACAAACTCACACATTTTCTAGAATAGTCACAGAGCATCGAGATTATGAGATGCACATAGCTGCCTCGTCTACTAAAGATGTCAATCATCAAGATCAACAAAATCACCGCTACTCTCCGCTGTCCATTAAACGCTCCAAAATGCTTCAAGAATTGGGAAGGGCATTGTATCCAATGAATTATCAGAATATCTTTTCTTACTGAGTAAGAGTGATAAAAGAACATCAAACTGGGTGCGGTCCACATCATCTGGAAATCACTGTTAGCACTAAACTTAAGAACGACTGAAACACTGCATTTCTTTTATTTCACAATGTAGTGGGGTATATTTCGCCAAGCAGATCTGTTATTACAACGCCAGGTAATCGGTGGCACAGTGAAAGCTCGTAACACTTGTATCCGTGAAAGTTTCACTCTTCCTATCTAAGTGATACCTACGGTGATTGATTGAAGGCACTCTATGCAAGGGTGGGTGGTATCCATATGTAACCGTGGGTCTGCATATACCCAACCTTCTCGCTCAGTTCATCAGCTTCCTTGGGGCCTCGGCTGCCAGGCTCATATGAAACGGTCTTCAGCTTGCCCGCGTCGATGTCGTGCAACAAGGGGGTGAAGATCTGCCAGGCAGCCTGAAAACACCCGATACAATGTCAGGGAGAGAATGGAAAGTAGAAGAGTACGATTAGAAAAAGAAAGAAACACAAGGATCCCTTCACAGAAATTATCTAGGGTGGAAACGGACCTTCAGCTCATCTCGGCGCACAAAGTGTTGCTGGTCTCCTCTTATTCTGTGGAAACATGGATACCCGTCAGTGCGAATTACTATGGCTATAATGTGATATGGATAAAGACATACATGACATGGAATATGTGGAACTGCATGCATGTTTTACTGATTTTAGGACTAAATAAATTCCTCTTTCAAGAAGAGATGTCAATCTAGGAAGGATGATACGTACGTATCCAAAATGAGGCGCTCGTATGCCTCTGGAATTTTGACATTTTGGTACCGCATCCCATATGACAGATCAAGTTCACTCTGCTCAGTAGCCATTTCTAGTCCAGGTTTCTTCACCTGCACGAATTCATGCAATATAAGTAAATTATATTAGCAGTTATGTTCTGCTCAAATGTCAGAAGATTTTGCTGAAGCAAAAGGCATTAGACATCACATAGGTAGCTGGACTTACAGTTAGTTTCATGTACATGGCTTCTGATGGCTGGAGGCGTATGACAAACTCATTTCTTCCTTGCTTCTTACCTTCAACATGTTAAATTTAGTTGAGTCATTACATCTCAAATTTTGACTTGCACGTATAATAGAATAACAAATATATCACACTAATACTGATAGCAAAAATATGTCAACAAGACAGGCATTCAAATAAGCTAAAACGTGAGGGAATTTCATGTTAATCTAACACCCAGACAAATCTACTAACATGCCATAATAGGGTAAGGCGAGC
This sequence comes from Poa pratensis, assembly GCA_947311845.1. NCBI lineage: Eukaryota > Viridiplantae > Streptophyta > Magnoliopsida > Poales > Poaceae > Poa > Poa pratensis. The sequence continues at coordinate 35,157,288 of CAMZMU010000047.1, forward strand.
TTACAAAATATGATATATAGTGTAATCAAACTGGAAAAAACAGACACTATCTTTGCATTGTTTATCTAGTTTTTTTTTTTGCTTTGTACACGATTCTGCCTATTTATTCTTCACCTTATCTTGTTGTGTGTATTTTATTCAACATAAGGCAAGTGTTTTCCCGCTTCCTGGATTTCTGTGCATGGATCAGTTCTGCTCATCGTGTACTGTCAGTGAAACCTGACCTATTACTTTCGTGTCTCAAATCTCAAGGTATCAAACTTATGAATGTGCTTCTAGTTTTCTACTGCCTTGTTAATGTAAGGGCACTCCATTAGTATTTTTTAGCAGAGGTACTCATAAACACACTTGATTAAGTAGTGACATTTGTATGCACGAAGAATTGACTACACCGTGAAAATTAACTTCAGAGCACATACATCTGAAAATGTCACCAGGAACATCCTTGAACTGCACACGAATTTCTGCTTTCCTTGAGCTTAATGCTTTACCAGCTTTAAGAATGAAAGGAACACCTGTACGATATGAATATATGGGAGTTAGGAGAAAAAAAAATGAAGATGCTATGATCCAGAAAGGGCATCTCAAATATAAAATGTTAGGCAACCGAATATCTCTAGGATATCGGTGCATTAGATAACAACTGATTTACAATCATAACCATAATGTTGGCCTGATGTAATCTTGTCATAGTGTAAACTGCACACATAGGTTGTGTGCAGGCTATAGTGTGAACACACACATAGGTTGTGTTGGAATAATCCTGTGCATCAGGATGACATCACCCTCTGCGTCATGTGCATGTCAGCACAGTTCTAGAAATATCTACCAGAGTAAAAGAGAACTTGGTATTTGCTACCGTTTCTTGGGAGTTAAGCTAGGAGCTAGCTGTAGCAGTAGCAATCTTCTCTTCGTCATCTTAGTTGGAGCTAGTTGTAGGAGAGCTGGCTTGTGCAGCTCACAAGTCCTATTTGCTTAGTAGCTAAGGTAGTAGAGTTCAAAGCAAACTTGAACTCCATCTCTAGGATAGGTCGGTTTGTAAGTCCTATATAAGGACATGACTATCACTTGTAAAAGAAGAACACAAGTAGAGGAAAGCTTGTAAGCCAAGATGTAGCCTCATGCATATCTATGAAATATAGAGCATATATGTGTGTCATATATGCATATGTGTTAGTGTGTGTGCTTGTGTGTGAAGCACAACCTTGTTAGAAGGGAGCTAAGTGATTGAGCTTCCAACAGGTTGTGTGCTGGTTGGGGCACATGAGTTGTGTCCTGAGTAGATAGGCATGCTGCAATATGTTTGCAGGAGTTAAGTAGTAGGTGCTAGTATGTTCTAGAGTACTATTTATATGTAATTCTTAGGCTGTAAAATAGGGTAGGGCAGTAGAAGCCTCTAGAATGCGGTAGCACCGACCTTGAACCCTCTATATAAGGAGAGGCACCCTATATGGAGGGAAGAAAGTAGCAAGGAGAGTCCAAGCATAGGTTGCTGAGGGCAAGCATAGGTTGCTAAGGTCTGCCAGCATTTGTTGCTGTAGTGTAGCATTTGTTGCTGCACAGTAGGCATAGGTTGCCAAGCTTGTAGGCATTCGTTGCCTGTGTGTTGTAGCATTCGTTGCTGCAAAATCTAATAGAAAAGGAAGGCATTTGTTGCCTGAAACTGGTGTGCTCCTCTCTAGTGCTAGTCCCCTGTTTTCTTCATTTGCTAGAGAGAACAGAGAGGAAGAGAGAAGAGAGAGCAGAGAGGGGAACACCTAACACATAATGGCCTCAATCTGCTATAAACGGGAGGCTCAAGATATGGTTTAAATGCACCGATATCCTAGAGATATTCGGTTGCCTAACATAAAAGAATAAATACTGGTTGGTAGACATACCTTCCCATCTTTCATTGTGTACCCGAAGTACAATAGATGCAAACGTTGGGGTATTGGAGTCATCTGGCACTGTAGGATCATCCTTGTAGCCCTGATATTGTCCAAGGACTACCTCTTCATCCTTTATCGGGTTCACAGATTGCAGAACCTGGCATTAACACAGGAAACTGATTTTGCTTAGCAGTAAACTAACAGGACAAACTAAAGATGTATACTCTCCTACATTTCACAAAAATCAAGTTACATCAAACTAAGAAAGATGCACTACAGTAGTAGCACGTGGAGAGTAAAGGGAGATAAGAACCTTGACTTTCTCATCTCTAATGTGCTCAGGCTTAAGAGATACAGGCTTTTCCATTGCAACCAAACAGAAAACCTGCACAAGGTAGCGATATTATTATTTGACTGTTTAGCTCTAAGTACATTCGTATCTAGAAACAATTATATCATTTATTAGTTAAGCCATATATAAACCAGCATGAAAACTGTGCCACTCAATATTAAATGAACTGAATGTTACACGGATAAAAGTAATGTAAAAACAAGTGTTTACTGTGTGAAATCGCTAAAATACTAAATATTGAAGTAAAAATGCTTACAGGATAATATAATATGGAGTATTAAATTTTTTATTAATTTTTACCTGCAATAAATGGTTCTGGATGATATCACGGATGATTCTGCAGTAACAAGAGGGAGGTTAGGCACTTTGGGTGATAGTTTTGGGTGATATAAGCAGTGAGTTTTACTAGAATTCAGTATTGAGTGTTTTAGTTGCTGTAATTTTTTTGTTATAATAATTTTCAATGGTGAAATTCGCAAAACATGACAAATAGAGCTAAATACACAATGTCACACTTTCAAATACAACAATGAACATACTGATCAAGAAGGACCAACGAGGACCAAAGACATATCTAGAATATGTGACACCTTACCCTTGCTTACCAGAGACATTACAAGATTAATATTCTTTGCTTATAAGGGCATGATTTTATAATAGAACTATGTAAGGGTATATTAGATAACTTGTTAATAAATGCAATGCTTCTACATACCCATATTGATCAAAATATCCTCCACGCCCATCAGTTCCGAAGTCCTCCCTGAATACAATCTGCAGGGTTGAATTCATTACACACCGAAGCTATCATAAATTCCTACTCTGTAGCTGGGGCATAAGTTATTTATGTGGGAGCCAAATATCAGTTGTACTAGGTTCAATCTACCTACAAACACATATTCTGGTGCAGTAACTACAGGTTACGGATTTATTGCATCAACATTTGTAATTTTGTAAGTTACCTACTGCTAAGTGCTAACTAATAAAGAGAAACAAGCATACCTGTATATTATCAACGTTGTCACGATTCCAAAGAGGCAAAAACAAACGGTTCGCAAAACGAAGCACAAGCTGCAAAATGTGATTAGTTCAAAAGGAGTTAGCTCAATGTTAGGAGAATAAAAAAATCTGAACAAAGTTATAAAAATATTACCAAGTTTTGGACCAACTCTTTTCCCAAGTAATGGTCAATCCTGTAGAGCTGATCTTCCTCGAATAGCTCCCCGAGTTGGGAACTTAGTTCTTCTGCTGAGTCCAAGTCCTTTCCAAATGGCTTCTCAACGATTACTCTAGTCCATCCAGTGCGGGAACCTGCAAGCACACCATTAATGATTGTCCTACAATTAGACAAAGTAACAATGCGATTTATTATGGTAGTGTGCAGTTCCGGGTTTTTCTTTTCTGAGCTGAAGTGAAAAACGGTTAGAAACTAAAATCTTCAAATGATCATGTCTTATTACTACTGCACAGCTGGAAATGCTGGAATAAAAATGTATGCATTTAATAAATTACAAATGCCATTTATTCCCTTATAAACTAAGGTAAAGGAAAAAGGTCCTGATGAAGGCTTCTGAAAAGCATAGGAAAGAACCTTACTTGGATTCATGCAATATGTTCGGATCATTTTGCACACTGAAGGGTAGACAGATGGAGGCAATGCCAAATAAAATAGCCTGCGAGAGATTCCTGAGTTGTTTGACATCTCATACTCTGATATTTCCTTATTCAATTTACCAAATCCTTCTCCACTGTCATAGGAACCACTGACATATTTTATCTGCAATACAAATTTACCATGATGACATGCATGCTACATAAGTAATATGAGTAGATATACACAACAACTTACCAATTGCAAGAATTCTGAAAGATGTTCCTCTGAGGCTCCTTTGAGGTATCTTTAAAAAAAATTAAGCCACAATACAATCAAAACATGCTAACTTGATGATTGCAGTTCAGTAAGTATAGGTACATGCTTTTTCAGTTTCGGTAAACCACCATCTCAGTTCATATAGCATATCGCAGATCAACAGTGTGTTCGTGCTTACAGGATTGAAGTCTAATTTGGCAGACATCCATCCGAGTATGCAGAGTCCCGGTAGATAGAGATGCAAGCATGCTTATAAGAGTCTAAATGCAACGGCGAGATGGAAGAACAGAGAGTCGCTTTTCCGAGAACACAATAGAGCTTTGTTCTAAATAATGTTTTAGTATGGAAAGCAAGGAGGTTCTTTGCACGGCGTACGTAAATTCTGTGTTACGCTACCATAAAACTTGTTTCAGCCATCAGAGACTTACCCACTGATGCGTTGTCTCAACCCATCATCAGACATATTTGATCTCGCATACCCAAATATATGCACTTCACCAGATTGTATAAACCCCTGCAACACGTAGCAATAAAGTAAGCAAATATATCAGCTGACCTGAGAATAATAGTGGATAGTATAACAGACACTGTGCATAAATAGCATGCCAGTAAATAGTACGTTAATGTCAAGCTACCAGTCCTTTGATCTGACTCATAAAGCATTAATTTAGATCCAGGAGGAAACACGGTTACAGCTGTTTGCACTTATACTGGTGATAAGGTTATTTCAAGAAAATGAATACGGATTACTTGCTCTGGAATGCCTCAACTGAATGTACATTCCCTTTCACACTTTAGAATTTGTAAATTTCATAAGAAGCGACTAGTTAATGTCAAATTACCTGCTCAAAAAGGTGGTAGAGTGCTGGGAAGGTTTTCTTCTTGGCAAGGTCTCCAGAAGCCCCAAGTACAATGATAGAGAGGCATCCTTGCTCTACAGGAAGTTCTAGGTCCTTTGCTAAAGAATTAAAACTGCTCTGTCTCGATGACGCCGAAGAGTCAGTTCCCGCCATGACAAATTGGATGATTCTCTTGCTCCTTCAGCAGTACACCTAACCAAGTGATCAAGATGTGATTAAACGGCAAGATTATCTGAACTTAGCCTACGATTTTCATGGCAATCATTAAAATGGAAGATCCAATATCAGACAAAATTAGCTAGCAGAACGTGTGAATAGTATGCTAGGTTTGGTTTGTTCCGTGCATTGCCAATTTATACTCAAGGCATGGCATGCTACTATTTCCTCTGAAAGCTGGAAACAAAAAAGACACATGACTAGATCTAGAACCGCACTGCTCGGTGTACCTCATTCTTCTGATAACAAAGTGATCTCTCCAACTGCCAAGAACACTACAAGCACCATATATACCCAGGATCAACATAACAATATCTGACAAACACATGCCATTAAGGATCACACCGATCGCAACTTGACAACACTGAATTCAGAATTTCAGATACAACTACACACAACCCAATTCCAGTTTGGACAACCTTTCAGGAAAACAAGCCCGTGCTTCAATCCGGAGTTTGACCTTGCAAGACTAAGTACTTACGGTGATGGTGGCAGCAGAGTAATTCTAGTAGCAGTAGTAAAACTAAAAAAAGTCAAGGACAAACAACATTCCTAATTCGCGTCAACAAACGAAACCGCTCCCGGGCGAAAAGAGCGGCCGCACGAAACGAAACATCCGGCGGAGACCAGATTCCCCGGAATGGAAAAAAACGTGCAGTCCCTAAATCCTACTAGTACGGACTCACGGAACGCTGGCTGAAAAGCTTGACCGCAATTCGTGGCATTTAATGGAAGCGATCCTCAAATCTGGGAGCAGGACGAACATCTCCATCCCCGCGCGTATGCATGAACGACTGTACGAGATCCGCGCCGCACGGACTCGCGCGCGGCGCCCGGCCGCCGCGCACAAACACGGCGCGGCCGAGGAAGGAAATCTAGAAGGAAGACAAAAATCACGCAGGAAAGCGCGGAACGCAACTCACCAAAACCAAAAACCCCGGCAAAACTTTGCCGGAACGAGAGCGATTGCGACGAGCCTAATCACTCGCGGAAGCGAAACAAGAGCAACTCCCCCACGAGCCACGAGAGAGACGAACGCTGCGTAGCTAAGTTGATTAACAGCAGTAATCAACCGGGGGTGGGTTGGAGAATGGAGACGGATGACTGACCAGTGGCGATCGAGATTCGCGTGCGCGCGGCGAGGAAGGTCGCCGCGTTGATTCCGGCTGCTGCGCGGGTGGACGGGGTATGGGAGAGAGGGTGGCGGGCAGGTGGCTCCGTCCTTCTATGGTGGGATTGGGAGGCCCGCCATTTATACGGCGACGGCGTCAGTGAGTCGCCTCACCTGTCCACTACCTAACTGTCTTTCTCTTCTGTTGTGGGGAGGATGGCTGCGTGCTCCGTGCTGTGCCACCAACCGCGAAGCGTACGTGTATCCAAAAAATGTGAAAGGCGAGGAGTCCAGGGTCTTTCATGAGAAAAGTATGTCGATTGATTCCCACATTACTTATTCCACGATTAGTTTATGGGAAGGATCAAATGAAAGATTATGTTCCTGTTTCCTTTGGAGATATCATAAAGTTACCAGGGTCCCCATGCCTAAAGCTGAAATGAACAAAAATCGCATCCCCACCCTTGAAGACAATAGGGCATGTGATGACGTATGCATGCTGTCATGGTTCAGTCGTTTACCATTCACTTGTTGTACTCACCATGTTACTAAATGTAAAATGTTTTACATATTTCAATGTGGTTTACATACGGGCTGAAATGAGTGAATAGACACACTAAAACAAATCTAGATACAAGCGAATCAGAAAAATGCTACAACATTCATGTTAGGAATAGGAACGGAGGGAGTATTTCGAAAGGAATGGATTTTCCGTATGCCAAAATACTCAGAGCAACAACCATAGATGCGTCGTTAGAGGTTAATTGCAACTTTGTAGCGTCTCCGATACATGTTTTTTATCGGTCCAAGGATCAGTGGAAGTCCTCAGATAGATTAGTGTGGGTTCGCATAGATCAATTTGGTATTTAAGAACTTCGAGAATGATTTAATTTCGGTGCAATATGCATTTCCTCGTTTGCGGATGTTATGTGATCATCACAAACTAAGTTTGCTCTTGCCGGTTGCTCAAAAAGAAAGCGGAAAAGCAAGGAGCCTCTCTACCACTAAGGGTCCGCTTGGATTGTCTGTGAAATTTCCGGTTCGGAATTTTTTAGGCCCCTCATGCTCGATTTTTAGCGTGATCTCCACGAGTCCGTGAAATTTCCGGCCATTTACGGAGCTGAAACGGGGGCCTAATGCTAACAGTACTCCAATAAGGATGACTCCAACGGCGCGACGCATTTAGTCCACGCGCGTCCGTTTGGGTCCGCCGGGCCCAAAATCACGGCCCAACGCGGCGACGCAAATTGGTAGCGCGTCCGATTTCAGTCCACCAATTTGGGCCAGGAATGCGTCGAGGCGGACGCACGGAGGACTGACCACGTGTCCGCGTGGTGTCCTCCCAAGGCCCTCCTGGCAGGGCGCCGGTCAGACTCCGCTGGCAGTCCTTTTTAATGCCAGGACCCGTGGGGATAGGGACGGCCAACCCCCACCCACCGCCCCACTCTGCCTCACAGCGCTCACCGCTCCCTCTCCGACGACCAAACCCTAGCCACCCTAGCCACCATGCAGCTCTGATGGTCAGGATTTGGCAGGGCCAAGAACGACGGCGAGGCGGGCTCGTCCTCTGGCCACCGCCGCCACACTCCATCGCCACCGCCATCTCCTTCCCCATCGCCGCCTCCTTCTCCGAAGCAGGCGCTCCTCGTGCCATTCTCCATCGCGTCGTCGGGTGCCGAGGTAGCGCGGCGCAACCGCGTTTACGTGCGCTTCGAGAACTGCTGGTGGTACTGGAACCAAGCGGTCCCGGTGCCGTGGTCAGATGCAAAATTGCCTGACCACTGGCACCTGAAACCACAGCGGATTCCGGTGCCGCCAATCCCGATGAGCCGCCGCGCACGGGAGCGGGAGATCGAGCGCCACCGCTCGCGCCTCCCGGCGGAGTAGCGGAACGACCCATATATGGCATTTTAACTAAATCATTCTAGAAAAAGATTTGCGTTGCGTCGGGCCGTTGGACGCACTGGCACGCAGGGCGGACACGCGCGGACATGGTCTGTCCGTTAGCGACCCAAACGAATAAAACACGGACAAAGGATCTGTCCATTTGGGTCGGTCCGTTGGAGTCATCGAGCATATAACCGGGGGCGAGGGAGGGGGTGTCCGGAATTTGCTCCTGACGTTTACCTTTCTTCTCTACGTACGCAGTCTCGTGCTTGCACATGGCGTTCGATGAACACTCAGGACTCAGATTCTCATCAGACAGATGTACGATACGTGCACAGCAGTAACAATAACGTTCATCGCATACGATTCCTTGGGCCGGGTCTGGACACAGGTTCGTTAATTGTTCATCACAAAGGCGAGAGCAAGCATGCATTAATGCTCGAGCCTTGATAGTTTGGACTAATAGGTCGCTTCAGCAAGCCACGTGCATCTGTGAATTTTTTTTTCTTTTTTTTCGAGTAACCTCTCGACGTGCATCTGTGAAATTGCCATGCTCGGGGCTGATATTTGGTGGTTGCTGGAAAAAACAAAATGGTTAACAGATGCACCCCTACAACAATTCTGTTTAGGGTTGCTACTTGCTAAGTTATGCATGCAGTGTTTATACTCTCTACCGTTTTGCTAATTTTTTCAGTTGTCTAGCAATTAACTAAATCCCAATCCACTCACAAATCATCAGATTGAACAGATGAGTTGCACACGTGAGATGTGTTGAAAGTTGAAACTGAGATAAACATATCCAAATCATTGTGATTCGTGCTAATCTGAAAGTGCACATGAGTTGCAACTCGTACTTTAATGACATCACCCGACTAAGATTTAGTTAAATCTCGGTCAACTGGGCTCTAGACATGGCCTATTCTCCGTTTTTTTTAAAATAACTATGAAAATAGAGAGGAATATATTAAACGAGCATTAAAATAGATAAAATCTGGTTGAATAAAAGAGGTACTCTGTATGATAATTTAAAACCCCAAACGCAGCATCGTTGAAAGTTTGGCCACAGTCTTGGTACAAAACGTTGTCCTCTTATGAACTACTCTCTCTCCGTTCCTAAATGTAAGATGTTTTATCTATTTCACATGTTGACTAGATGCGTATAAAAATGAGTGGACATACACATAAAAACGTGTCTAGCTAGATACCCGTGAACTTGGAAAAATGCTAAAACATCTTGTATTCAGAAACATAGGGAGTAGATTAGACTGGGTAATTAAATATGCGCACATGTTACTTTCCTTGCGCAATTTCTTCGCGGATGGGCAAAGAATATTAGCGGAGAATATAGAAAACTAAAAGAAAAATTATTATTATTGATTGATGAGCTGGACTTAAAGGCCGAAACAATACCTTTGACCGTGGCTGAGAGAGAGGCTAAAAAAAATGCTGATGAGAAAATTGCTCAAATTAGGCGAGACGAGGAATCCAAATGGGCACAGCGTGCTAAAATAAAACATATCCAAGAGGGAGGAAATAACACTAGATATTTCCATATTATTTCCAATGGGAAACATAGAAAAAAGAAGATATTTCAATTAGAACAAGATGAGGGGACGATTGTTGGTGAAAATAATTTGAAGGTTTTTATTTCAGAATATTACAAGAGATTGTTTGGAGAACCGACTCCTAATACTTTTTCTTTAGTGGAGGAACGTACTGATGATCTTCCACAAATTTCATCCCAAGAGAATAGTATTCTAACATCCAATTTTACTGAAAAAGAGGTGTTCGAAGCTATATCTCAAATGGAGCATAATAAAGCTCCCGGACCTGATGGGTTTCCTGCGGAGTTTTACCAAAAATTCTAGACGGTTATTAAAGCTGATCTAATGCCACTTTTTGCTCAACTTCAAAGTGGCGATCTTCCTCTGTTTAGAATTAATTTTGGGGTAATTACTTTATTGACCAAAAAGAAGGATGCGTCTAGAATAGAATAATACAGACCAATCTGTTTGTTAAATGTCAGCTTCAAAATTTTCACCAAAGTGGGTACAAATCGTGTTTCGTTGATTGCCCACAAAGTTATTAGACCAACACATACCGCTTTTATTCCCGGTAGGAACATTCTTGAAGGAGTTGTTATCCTACATGAAACTATTCATGAAATGCATAGGGAGAAAAAAGATGGTGTCCTTTTTAAAATTGATTTTGGAAAGGCATATGATAAGGTCAATTGGTCCTTTCTTCAGCAAACTCTCCGCATGAAGGGTTTTGATCCTAAATGGCGTGAGTGGGTTAGCGAGATTTGTTCAGGGAGGAAGTGTTGGCATACGAGTGAATGATGACATTGGTCATTATTTTCAGACGTTAAAAGGCCTTAGACAAGGTGATCCGTTATCCCCTATCTTGTTTAACATTGTGGCGGACATGCTTGCTGTCCTTATCGCAAGGGCAAAAGAGGATGGTCAAGTAGGGGCCCTCATTCCTGATCTTGTTGAGGGAGGAGTGTCCATATTACAATATGCGGATGATACTATTTTATTTTTAGAACATGATTTAGAAAAAGCAGTGAATATGAAGTTGATACTATCAATGTTTGAACAACTATCTGGATTAAAGATAAATTTCGATAAGAGCGAGTTATATTGCTTTGGCAAGGCCAAGGAGAACCAGAATGAGTACCGACACATCTTTGGATGTGAAGTGGGATCATTACCTTTCAAATACTTAGGAATACCTATCCACTACCGAAAATTGTTGAACAAGGAGTGGAAGATAATCGAGGATAGGTTTGAGAAAAAACTAGGATGTTGGGCGGGCAAAATGTTATCATATGGAGACCGGTTAGTGTTGATTAATTCGGTTCTCACGAGCTTACCAATGTTTCTTCTTTCTTTCTTCTTAATACCTGTTGGGGTACGGAAGAGATTGGACTTTTTCCAGTCTCGATTATTTTGGCAAAGTGATCAGACCAAGAAAAAATATCGTCTAACCAAGTGGAACATTATTTGCCGTCCTAAAGATTAAGGAGGACTTGGTATTCAGGTAATGGATATTAAAAACAAATGTCTCTTAAGCAAATGGCTTTTTAAGATATTACAAGAAAAGGGTGTATGGCAAGAACTATTGTGTAACAAGTACCTGCGGGAAAAAACCTTGGCACAAATAGAAACAAAACCTACTGACTCACCTTTCTGGAAAGGCATTATGTCAGTGAAAGATGATTTCTTTAAGCGAGGTTCCTTTGTTGTGGGCAATGGTCTACATACTCGCTTTTGGGAAGATGTTTGGATCGAAAATACAACGTTAGCTACTCAATACCCGAGTCTATACAACTTGTTGCGCCATAAGAATGTGATGGTGGCTACAGCTCTGACCTATAATGGTTTAAACATTGAATTTAGACGATCTTTAACGGGTCACAATTGGACGGCATGGTGTCAGCTTGTGGGCCGCATCATACAGGTCACGCTTACTGACGAGGAAGATCGGTTCAAATGGAACCTTACTGCCAATGGGCAGTTCACGGTGAAATCTATGTATGCTGATTATATGAATGGACATACACCCTATCTCCGTAAGTACCTATGGAAATTGAAAGTACCACTAAAGATTAGGATTTTTATGTGGTTTCTTGGTAAAAAAGTTTTACTTACTAAAGATAATCTGATTAAAAGAAGATGGAATGGCTGTAAACAATGTGTGTGTTTGCCAAACCGACGAGATTGTTGAGCATCTCTTTATAACGTGTCCTTTTGTGCGACATATCTGGAGGCTCATTCATTTTACCTTTAGTATCTCTCCACCAACAAGTGTAGCTAACATGTTTGGACGTTGGCTAGATGGAATAGATAGTCAAACTAAAGCACGAATACGTATTGGCGTTTGTGCTTTTTTGTGGGCTGTTTGGAACTGTCGAAATGACGTTGTTTTATACAAATCACAAGCTGATCATTTTTTGCAGGTCATTCATCGTGCTATCTACTGGATTCGCCTATGGTCTTTTCTCCTACCTTTGGAGCAACGAGACCTTATGGATATTGGATGTATCCGGCTTATGGCGGTTGTCCGAGCTATCCTGTGCCAACATGGTTGACATCATACTAGAAGACTTCAACTTGTGTAGTCTACTAGTTTTCAACTTTTTTCGTTGGTTGATTTTTGTCGCCTCTTTGGCTGACCCTTAAGTTGTAATAATAGATTGACACAAACCTGCTACCTATTTATTTTAATGCAATGGCTGTGTGCATCATCATGAAGCAGAGGCCGGAACTACCCATTTCAAAGAAAAAAACTTTCCCTGCGCAAAAATGAATACTCTGATGTATGAAATGACGAGATATGTTATAACTAGTCCAGCATTTCCTATCCGATTGTTTGTTTGTAATCCACTTGGACGTGACGGTGTAACCACTCCCGAGTCCCGAAACGTGCGATGCGTTTTCCGTTTCGCAAACCGTCCCAGATCACCATTAATTGCTTCTTAACAGTGTTCTCGATCAGCTGCTACCCTGGGCGAAGAGGCATCGGCATCGCGATGGTGATACGGATCGATCGTGGATTTGCAAGTTGCGACCCTCGCTGCAAACTAACCAAGGAACCCATCTTCCCTTGTGGATGGGCAGATGAGAATGAGATGCGAAGCGATAGCGAGGTCCGCACTAATCACGCGTGTACTGAACTGAATATCTTTTTGTACTTGGCCAGCGCACGTACCTGTACTCGATCAGGACGATCCGATCTGCGTTTGGCTTCATTCACATTGGTTGATCCTTTTATTAACTGGAGTCCAGAAAAGCGGGCCACCCTCGCGGCCCTCCTCCGCACTCGAACGGGACGTCCCATCAATTCATAGTGGGAATAATCTAAATCTTGACCTTGCTCATTCTCAATGATCATGTTATACATAATCACACATCCTCTTCCTCTTGAAGATCAAATTCTTCATCGGACGAATCGTAGGACGAGCTCATCTAAACCATGAATTTACACTAATTTAAAACTAGACACAACACACCAATTTCATCTACAATTAAAAATGAGGCAAGATATATACCTTGCAAATTTTTGGCAAACACCTTGCGGGCGCCGCCGCGCTGCAGCCGGCAAATCGTCGGCGGCGCTGGAGGAGCGGCGACAGCGCGACGAGGAAGGCGGACGAGTCGACAAGGGCTCGCCGCGGCGGTGACCCGCTCGCGGCCATGGAATCGGCGGCGCGGGCACGCGGGGGAAGCGCCGGAGATGTGGGCGGCGGTGCGGCCGGCCGGGGGTGAGAGCGGCGGCGGCGCGGGCGGCAGATCGAAAGAATTTCGTTGGCGGTGGCGCGGGACGGAGCTGGGGGAAGCGCGTGGGAGATTTCAGCTCGGCGGTTGATGAGATTCGCGCGCAGTTCGCTGTGCAGCGCGTGGGAGTGGATGCCCAAAATACACCGCGCGAGATCCCATTTCCGCCAGCGCGCGCCCACTTTTTTTCCACGCGCGGGCAGATAGCGCGTCCGCTGGAGAGATACTTTTTGCCGCGCGCTATATTGACGGTTTCTTCCGTGCGTGGCTTATTTAGCGCGACCGCTGAGATGCTCTTAGCCCAGGCTGACTGCTATCATCCCATATTTTGTCTTTTCATCTTAGACTAGATCCACCACACGAACCAACCAACCCTTCTGCAAACTGAGAAGCTTCTGTTTCATACTGCGAAACCAGTGAAGAGGCCGTGGAGCCAGTGCTGCCATGGAAACTAGCAGTAATATTCCAAAGGTTCAGACCTCGTTTCCACGACGCTTTTTCATTTCGCTGTCAAACTCCACGATGTCAGCAGCTGCCAAGATTTTGGAGGTTGATCTCCTAACATGAGACCTCTTTTTCTTTTCCATTCAGCTAGTGGTTAAAGAGTGCTCCAAGCTGAATCGAGCGTGCTAGCCTGTTGGTGGTTGGATGTTCAATACTTCAACTGTTCAAGCATCTAGCTGATCTGGATGTCAAACTCACAGGAGAAAAGATGGCACCACAGCACACCACGTATCAGATCGGATCACGCCAATCTCGGTATGCCACTTGGACTTGGGCAAATACACCTTGGACTTGGATGTAATGAAACGAGTGTGCGCATCACTACTGCTTCTTTTCCAAGTTTTTTTTAGGAAGCTTCTTTTGGAAGTTAGTAGAATAGTAAATAACCGTAGAATAGAACTGCAAAAGAACATCCAATGGTAGGGACATCTGCACGTCAGCCTCCGCTTGGTCACGGAAAGCTTAGCAGCCCCGTCCCGATGCAGATGCTATTAGCAGTCTCGGTCTAAACTAATCCTGTGAGGTTGCGATCATGCAGATTTTATTTTATAGTAGTATATCAAAACGGAGACTTTCTTATCCAAAGTAAAGCATCTAGGACCCAGCACGATCATTCTTGTTGGCCCACGGCCAAATGCATGCCACTTTGCGACTTATCATCGATGAAACAATCATAATCCTCACTAGTCACTAGTTGATCACGAGGGAAGATAAAATGTTGCTGCGCAAGAGCAAAATGAAGCGACATCATCCTGTAGAAAACATGATAATAATAGGTTAATGCAAGTAGGAGAAGTATGAAGCCAACTGGCTTTGTTGTAAATCTCCGGTCAACTCAAGCATCGACATTCTGATCAAGATGCCAGGTTGCAAGGACATGCATGAAAACAACTATGCAGCAAAGTCATTTTCCTCTGTTTCTGTTTTGAGGGGTCTTTTACACATTTGTAAAGGTGGGTTAAGCACAACGAACCCACAACACGTTCGACACATCAAATTTACATGCTACCACCAGGAAAATACGAGACCTAGTTCTGATGGTTCGACAACTGCAATGCGCAGAGGATTGAATTCTCATACTATGGCAGTGCGCGCACAGCTCTCTCCAAACTGAAGTCGTTGAACCATGGAACTTAACGAATCATGTGTGTGTCAGTGCTGAGAGGCCTAACCAAGTGTTACTGTGCTGGTGGTGCACTCTTGACGCAATGATGGTCTCACCTGCAAAGGGTTCGATTAGGTAAACTGTCATTATCTTGCACAAGTTTAAAAATAACATGCTCCAGCAGGCAAGAATGTACAGTCGGGCAACAGTATTATATACAAGTATAATTTTTGGACATCTTGCGTCAACACATATGCCATGTGAAAATGCATGCATTAAAATGAAACTGCAACTTGGCTACTTAACATCTTGTAATTAGCAAGCAAAAGGCTACTTGACAACCGAGATTCTGCAGGTGATTCAGTAAGCGTAAAATTAGGCTCATTGTTCACTGCTCTAGGACAGGGGTTCTGGCATTACTGGACACCCATCACAAATAGTCTGCTGTTGGAATGTTATTTTGGTCTACATGGATCATCCCATCATGAATAGAATTCCAGAAAGAGATAATAACTTAGCAAACAACAATTCCAAAACAGATCAGTTAAGAACGAAAATTTAAGCAAATTGTAAAAAAAAAAGTTTTACAAAACATAGGATAAGGTCAGATGCATTTTACTAACATAAGGCACTAAGAGAAATTATACCTTTTGAACCACTTTGGTGTGGCTGATTTCTTATTTGGTGGTGGTGCAGAATCAGATCGGGGTGCATCAGATTGATGAGCTGAATCAGAATTTTTCTTAGAAACATCAGACTGAACAGAAGGTTCCGATAGAAGTGACAGTCCATCCAAAGCTCGAATTTCTTCACGGAGATATGGTCCTGATTTTACACCATCAGTATTTAACTCCGACCCTGCATGCCCAACACACGTGAATACCTCGAAAAACATGTGAATATCTGAATGTAGCAATGTTTAATAGCGGGCTATAGCAAATAGCAGCAACCCACAAAATGGGGCTATAGCGGGCTAAATCGGAGCTAAATGGGGCTATAGCGGATAAATTGTACATGGATTCATTTAGCGGCAACATACTCAACAGGCTATAGCGAGGCTATAGCGGGCTATTTAAAACTATGGAATGTAGTAACAACACTGGTTTAACATTAACAAGAATGCAGTACATCATTCAATGCCCAACGTAAGCTCATGCATATCACAAGAGCCAAATGCTGAAAAAGAATCAGTAATCGTGATCGTGTGCAAGTGTTCAAATGCACCAGAAATACAACTTTACATACATGGAAACGTGATTTTGTCAAGGCACATAGAAAAAATGAATAACCTTCCAAGTTAAGAAGCAAGCATTGCTTATTTTCTCAAATGATACTAGTTTTTCAGATACTACATACCTACTGGCAGATCATAAGAAAAGAAGACATTAGCCCCAGGAACAAAGCCAATTGTGTAGAAGTCCTGAGAGGTGTCCAGTATTCGCTTCTTTGGAGGAACTGTATCTGTTGTGAAATCAATGGATCCGATATTAAGAAGTTGTAACCGGTACGTCTTTAATGCACGACTATGGAAGATCTATGGAAATCCCATTTAACTGAAAAGTGCAATGGGTCAAACTTCCACAAGTTCAAGCGAAGGAACATATATGGTGTATGGGTTCAGCGGTACATACTGCATCTATAATATGCAGCATCAAAGCTATAATCACACTGTATCAATTTGGTCACTGGTGATATTCAAATGAAGTGCAAAAGAGAAATGAGTATGCAATCCATTGGTGGCACCAAGCTAGTCAGAAGACACCACAATGAAAACAGTTGACCCATTTGTGTTACATAAGTGCTCGTCAAATTAGTGTTGTGAATCGTTGTACTGTAACCAAATTGTTTTTAATTAATTTATAGCACTTCATGTTGGCTCGTAAAATACTTGCATAAAAAATTGGTTGTAAACCCTTTGCTCAGAATGATACATTAAAATTGTGTTCACAAGCTGTAAGGATAATAGCATAGAACTATTTATAGTACACGTTGTTTCCCTGCTGTTGATGGTTGTCAACATATTTGCTTGCTAATAGTAGAATGTTTATCATATATAATATTAGGCCCATCTTAACCAGAATTATTATTACCATGGTGAAATAAAAAGAATTGATGAGTGGGAAACATGGAAAGGGTAACCATTACTTGTCAAACTCTAAAGCAGTCATCTCAAAAGAGCAGCCGAACTTACAAAGATAGAATGGCAGATCTGGTCTAGCAACTACTTTCATGAGAAGATCCACCAAACTATGTACCGTCGCTGATGGATGAAACTCAGCTTCAAGAATGTAACCATCAGGGAATCGAACCCTCATTGTTGCCTGCAGTTAAGGGGGTTAGCAACAGAATGGACTTTGCCCTGAAACTAGATCCAGAAAGAGACGGAAAAAATAAACTAAGTAAATGACCATAATACGTCTCCATCTGAGAATTCCTAGACTAAACTAGTAAGAAAAGGTAAAAAAAAGTACTTCTGGAAGTAACCATCAGGGAATCGAACCCTCATTACTGCCTATAGTTAAGGGGACTAGCAACAAAAGGGACTTTGCCCTGAAACTAGATCCAGAAAGAGACGAAAAAAACAAACTATATAAATGAGCATAAGATCCATCTGAGAATTTCAAGAAAAATTAATAAGAAAAGGCAAAAAATATACTTCTGTAAGTAATCAAAATCATGTGTATCACTATTAAGTATTTCTTCGTATTTTCCTACAAAAATATAATTGTTCTTCGAAGATATCTGAAGGTACTGTCAATACAAGGCTAGATATAAGAAAAGTGTAAAAAACAATTAGCTAGAAGGAAAAAAGGCGAGTCGGTACAAGTAGTGCGCCACCCCTTCAAACTACGATAACTAATTAGTAAGTAGCATGGTGTAACATATTATTTCCTACCTTTGTTATCTTTGCTCTTTGAGCAGCAAGTTCTGCTTCCCGTATTTTACGAGTCTTCAGAATTTTCGACTGTTCTGCAAGGTGTCGCATTTAAACATGGTTACAGTTGAGAAATTATGAAGCGTGTATGATTTAAACAATGCCAGGTGGATGTTACAGTGATAAATGTGAATGTTCTCAGACAATATTAAGAGCGCATACCTGCCATCCTGTTTGAAAACAACTTATAATAATCAGCAGGCTGGAGCTCATAGAAGTCATCGTCTTCATCCTCTGCATGAGTCATGCTTTCATGTCAAAACACAACTACCATAAAGACACAGAGCAGATATTAGAAAAGAAAAGGCATATAAATGTGTGTACCCTGATCTGCCTTGGGCAGATTGCTGGTTATTGACTCGAATGTTGTGCTTGAAAATATCCGGATCTCATGTCCAAGCTCTTGTGCCACTGCTTTCAGCGAGTTCTGTGATTTACAAAGAAGACACAGTTGTTAGACTTCATTTATGTTTATTTTTCTATTTGTGGGTAGTCATAATACAAAAGTTTGTCCAAAGAAGAACATTCTTTGATGGACACATAAATAATATAAATAAATAAAACATCTGCAAAATGCTATGAGTGACTGATTTTCAATATGTATAATTGTTGAGCCCGTCAACAGTTTCGACACAAAATTCTAAACCAATGGATTGAGCAGAAAGGCTAATCATGTATGTTCATTGGAAAACAGAACAATGCAAGAAAGATGCCATAAATGAATTTCTGAAGTTCACAGCAAATCGTCACATTTGAGAACAGAACAATAATGAACAACCGACCATCTTTCATCAGAGGGCAAAGAAACGACCACTAATGCTGTTATCAACAAGCGGATGTCATTACACTGTTTTGCAGAACACCTGGCAGCCTCCCTCCAAACTTTCCCCAAGATACAGTACTGTTTCTCTGCCAACCAATTGATAACCATACATGCCTAGCGTCAACAAGACGTCGTAAGATAATAAATAGCTTTGTGTAAATGGCACCTAATAAACTTCTAATGGCCATCAATGTTCGTCCAGACAGAATCTCTCTCAAATGCAAACCATGGAGGCTACACCATGCGGTGCTAAAATGCCAATCCTTCACTTCCAACGGCAAGAATGTACACACAGAGAAACAACAACAACAGGCTCATCGCTTGCAGGGGTCTACAAATTCTTAGGTCCTAACAAACTGCCCAACTAATGCTTCCGTGCAGAGCTCGCGCTGCCAAGATATAACAGGAGCCCTGATTGGAAAGAATCCATGGACTAAAACCTAGGTCAAAGAACTCCTCTTCCGCAAGGCATACAGCCAGGTGGATCCCCCAACCACCCGATCATTCACGCGGGTGTTGCAAGTAAAGAATCACTCTTCCACACAGGACGCGTCAAATGCCAACGAACTAGCGCACCATCTCCGCGCCCTTTCCAGCCAAGAACCAACCCCCACACGCAAAGAATCCGGAAAAGAGCGCACCCTCCCGATCCCAGTAGCGGCGCAAATCCTCACTCCACCTTACCGAATCCCGCCGCCAAGAACTCCGTCCCCACCCCCAAGATCGCGCGCCACCGAGGAGACCAGACGCATCCGAAGACAGAGCAGGCCAAGAAACAGAGGAGGCGAGAGGGGGACGTACCGGAACCGGGAGCGGCGCCGGCGGCCGAGAGTCGTCCGTGTCGAGATCCATGGAGAGCAGCAGCGCGAGCCCGCCTTCGGCTTCGTCCTCCCTTTTCCGGCGCCTGGGGCAGAGTCGAAGAGGGTTTATTTGGGGGTAGGAGTACTCTGCTTCCATCGAGCCTGCCAGGGGAAGAACGGGACGGATACGGGCTCCGTGCGTGGCACCGTGAGAGAGAGGAACAGCTTCGGTGGCGTGGGGCCTGCCGTGTCGGTGAGATCGTGCTTTATACTGGTTTTTTGTGTAGTACTGTACGAGAGAAGCAACCGAGTTTTCTGAGGCTCGCAAGCGGGCCTACCCAGAGGTAGGAGGGGTTCGGTACAAGTTTTTTTTTTGAGGAAAAGGCCATCATGGTTAAGCTTTATTAAACGGTTTTGCTAATTCTCAGTCGACTAAGAATTAGCTTAATTCTCATTCGCATGATGTGATCAATTCTTAAGTAATGGCATCATGACTTGCAACTGAGAATTGATGACATCATGCGATTGAGAATTAAGTTAATTCTCATTCGACTGAGACCATTTGATTTGCTTTGTGATTCGTGCATCAGTTGCAAGATTTGATGACATCATGTGAATGAGAATTAAGTTAATTCATTTGATTTGCTTCCTGATTTGTGCATCAGTTACAAGATTTGATGAGTTGCAAGTGGATTTGCAACCGTTCCGGACCATTTGATTTACTTCCTGATTCGTGCTAATCATGAGTTCCAACTTGACTTGCAACTGGGAATTAATGACGGCATGTGAAGAATTAAGTTCGTTGACTGAGCGCTAGAGAGACACTTTATTAAAACTCAAATAATAGTTACATCATCAACAATCAACCTAAGAACACTACTTGGTGGATCATCCAACCACAGGTCAGCTGGATTCACTCTGCCGAGTTGAGCTAGCTCATGAGCAATGTAATTAGACTCCCTATTACAATGCTGAAATATAACCTTTCCGAAATCTTCGACTAACTTTAGACATTATTGCAGAAATGGACCTCCAGCTGAAGAGAAGGCGACATCGGAGTTCATGACATCAATTATTGAAAGCCAATCTGATTGAACTATCAGGTTATGACATGCCACTCTACGAGCTCAAAGGAGGCATGAACCCATCTCCGACAAGTTGTTCATTGTAGCCCGGAACAAGGTGAAAGTGTGATCGACAAGCAAATAGGAACCTGAAAAACTCTTTGCCGGTAGAAACATGAACCCATCTCTGAACGTGCTAAACCTGAATGTACAACCTTCTAACAATTGTCACACACAAGAGTTTTGATTAACGCGACGCCGCATGAGCGATGACAAGAGTGACATGCACCCTCTAAACCCCATATTAAGGACCCCTACGGTAGGCTCGTGTCGTTCTTGACAGAACTAGGAAAAGAATGTTCCCTTTTAGAAATCTCTCTCGTTGTCCAAGTCCAATTGCGCATCAACGCAAATTTGCAGGTCTGAAAGGCATGAAGCAGGCTACCTTGCCTCCGACCAGAGCAGAGCCTCTCATCGTCGCCACTGCCCGGATCCACACGCGGTTGACATGTTACACTCGTAGTCATGCCACCACCAACAAGTTTCAGAACCTTCATCTCGATTTTTGAGCTCCATTGAGCACGTCGTCATCTACGGACCACATTCCGCATTAGGCTAGAGGTCTCCGTAGCGGCAGGAGATGATAGCTCCGTTTCTTATCATATTTTTCGAGATGTTTTCCTTGAGTTTTGCTTCATATTTATTAATTTTTGCTCTCACACTAACCCAAACACCCAGATGTTTAGAGATCTTTTATTTTTTATGCGACTTTCAGGAATTATACACTTTAGGAAGGAAATGAAATCATATCTGGAATATTGGCAGCAAATCAAGCACTTTCCAAATTGGTGGCAACCTCATCCGAGGATGAATTAAAGATAACGACCACCAGTATGGTCGGGCGTGACCGTACCAGTGACCATCTCGTGTGTCGCTGCCTCTGCCTCGTCAAAACCAGCAACTTTCGTGCCAAGGAGGTAGCAGAAAACATACACATCATCGTCGAAATAGTCTAGAGCCGAGAAGAAATGATCCGGAGGGAAGACAGTGCCAAAATTGTCCCTACCATCCAGTTCTTCAAGATCCTCTTCACTCCGCCATCACCATCCCCACTAGAGAGAGATATTCATCTTTGTAAGGCTAGGGGTTGTAAACCCTACTTTAGATTGAATTTGAGATATTGTTGTGGTTGTTCTCCAACTACCGTGGAATCCTTCGGTAATACCAAGATGAACAATATTCATATTATTATCAAGTTTATGATCATCTCTCTCATGTGTGAGTAATCCCCCAGAGGCGTGGGGGATGTAGCCATGTAGGGGATTGGTGAGATGTGTTTGTGCCTACCCATTTCTATTATATTTGTGAGAGCTTTCCAATTATTGTTTACATGATTGTTTATCTATTGTCTATGTAATGCTTGTTGTCTAGGGCCCAGGCAACATGATCTAATGACCTACATATATATTCACTTGTTGTTTAGTGAATCTGAGACCCCCAAGGTGACAGGTGGGGATATCAATGAGGAGCGAAGATGACTCAAAGATAACGGGAAGTCATCGAGACTAATGCGTTCGTCCGGTCTCATGACCTTAAATGCTGATGCTGACCATGATCGTTGTAACAGTAGGCAAGATAATAGTATCAAACAAGACCGGCAGGAGGAGTTGGATTATACAAGGGTAACCCGCCTACCAACTATTCAATAAGAAGAATATATCTCACATTTCCATCATTATTCAGGCACATTCACTATCATCATGAACCGCATCTCAGTGCGCCTTCCTCTCATCATACGCAGTACAACTCTTTATTTACAGTATTTACTTTCTTGTTATTTATTTTCAGCTTGCAACCACACCCCTTGTTAATATTTCACACCACCTTTTCCGTTGTTTAATTCTACAAATCCTTGCAGTCAACTCCCCCAAGTTTGATACCTTGTGTGTGGCAGACACAACCATAAGAAACACTCGCCAACAACACTCTTGGCACGATATAAATCGGTAGTGTACTTCCACGAAATTGTGCGACAACGAACATGTGCACTTGTAGATACCAGGAGATAAGACATGTCACTGTCGTTCCCCAGGTGGGCTTTACCCTTTGGCTTCATACGGTGAAGGCATGGTGGACGGAGTAGAGGTAGAGGGGGATGGTGACCGCTAAGAGCGATGCGAGCATTCCCTGTTTGTTCAAGCCATCAACCAACAGTTGATGATTTTGATACCAAAATTCTCAAATGGAACTCAGGTTCGTGAAAACCACAGTTGATTTGTGGTGTGTGGAAAAAATAAATTGAGGTCTTTTTTTGCTCACAAACTCAGCATGCTATTCTAGTTGGTCGTTTGTTTATCTAGAATACAAATCAACAAAAACAATCACGAACGACTTGATGATACATGACTCACCCTAATATAACACACTAGATTTTTTTAATGTTTTTATATCTTTTAAAATTAGAGTCGATTTTGAAGTTTCTTAAATAAAAAGGATATCATATTATTCTAAGAGCCATACGTCCTATCTTATATGAGTACACTCATGTTTTTGAAATGGAGGTTGAAACCCCCAACCTCTTCATCAAATGAGTACACTCATCTTACCAATATTTAGTCTTGCTTAACTACTTACTGTTAGGAATTCATCTATATAGCCCAAAGTTTTAAATAGTCGGCTATAGCCCAGCTATAGCCTTTCGAGAGGCATGGGCTACGGCTATAACCTTCATAGGCTACAGTGATAATAGCCGCTAATAGCCTGGCTAAATTGATTCAGCCTCGATTTATCATTATTTATCAAAACGGCTATAAGGCCATAGCCCGCTATAGAGCTTCTGAAATCGTCGGGACTAAATGAAATAGCCGGCTATGTTAAACAATGATATAGCCTTACGGTGAAATTTAAGTTGTCTTAAGATTTTGCATAATACAATGCACTTGTTTCTTTCAAATTTAGTTACACAGTTACACATATGTATCCATGATAACCCACAAGTGTACGGGATCGCAACAGTCTTCGAGTGAAGTAAAACCCAATTTTTTTGATTCGACACAAGGGAGCCAAAGAATACTTATAAGTCTTAGCAGTTGAGTTGTCAATTCAGCCACACCTGAAAAATCACTAGTAACAGAAGTGATGTGAAAGCAGCAGTAATAAGAGAGCAATAGTAACAGTAACATAGCAGCAGTAACAGTAACAGGGAGGCAATAGGCGCAACAGAAAATACTTGGTGGCTAAATATGGACCGGGGTTCCCAGCTTCACTAGTGTTGGGTGAACAAATTACAGTTGGGCAATTGACAGAATTGAAACTACATTAAGACAGAACATCCAGTCTATAAATCATACGTAGACATGTTTTCCATATGCAAAATAGCCAGCTACCATGGGTGGTAGCTACGCACCCTAACATAACCATTGGATCACCCTGTAGGTCTTTTCCCACCGTAGATGTATTTAACACCGTTACTAGTGCAAACGAATCCACGACGGCAGACTCCTCCCGAACCAGAACTGGCCGTACAACTACAAACTGAGACCCATCCCACGAACCTCACGCACGTTTTCCCCTCGCCTCTTCCTTTCCCATCGATGAGGCACCGTTGTGCCTTCTTCTTCCCACCGACGAGGCACCACCGCCAGTGCCGTCCCGCCCTACCTCCACCACCGCGCGCCGCCCCGCCTTCTACCTCGAGCGGCAACCCCATCCTCCGTCGCCGCAGGAGCCTACGACCACCAGCAGGCGGCGCAACGGGATAGCTCCGGACGCCCTGCAGCGCATCAAGCCGGTGCGGCGCGAAGACCCCGCGGCCATGGTCCACCACGGCATGTTGATGTGGTCTGCCGCGGCGGCCCGGCCGCCGAGATCGTTCGGCAGCCATGGATTTGGTGGGGACGGCGAGCTGAAGTAGCTCGCGATAGGTGCAGCGGTGGATTCGTTGAGGCCCTGAGCGGGGCGGGTTCCTGGGCCACCACACACGGCGGCCGGCATGGGTGTGTTGGTGCTGGCTGCTGACGGCGCCATCGACGAGCCATGGCTCAGATGTTGGACGAAAGAGACGACGGCGACCAGGTGTGCAAGGAGGCGGAACCACTCCTCCGAATCTGGATCCGCCATGTTCTTTTGATATTTTTCAAGGAATCTCGAAATAGAACATGCTCAGATCCAATTTTCGTTATGGTTGTGAGCAGTATAGTGTTTTGACATCAGCTAGTTGAATGGATCTTGAGCAATGTTTGCTTCGTTGACGGGGATGTACCCTTCAGGTGTTCTGCTATGAGGATACCTGGTGCACGTACGAGCTAAGGCCCATGGACAGGCCTCGACCAAATCCCACGAAGGTGGCCCAAGAAGATGACGTATGCTCCAAGTTTAGTAAACCCTAAGCCGGCAGAAACCTACCTTACATGTAAACCTAGTCGGTTGCGAATCCCCGAGACCCAGCGTCTTATATAAAGGCTGGGAGGGCTGCTGATCTAGGGCACGCAATACTCGAACCACCATAGCCCTTGCGAGATCATCATCTCGCCGGGACGCCATTGCACACCTCATACATCAATAATCAGACAAGCATGAAGTAGGGTGTTACCCTCCGGGGGCCTGAACCTGGGTAAACCTCGCTTGTCAGCCGACGATACTACCAACACCGCCACGTCTCTCTCCTCTAATCTTAACCATAGGTATCGAACCATGGGTATTGATGAGTTAACCCCTCGTCAATTGGCGCTGTCTGTGGGAAAGACTGGTGTTGGATCTGCGGTCTCGGCGGCTCCATCAACAAACGGCAACTCGCCGACCTCGGAGGCGAAGATCGACTCGCCAACTTCATCAAACGGCAACCCGCCGATTCCTTCGGTGAAGATCGACTCGCCTACTTCACCAGCAAATGGCAACTCACCACCTCCATCGATCATCGCGCCGATGTACTTCGGTCCCTTCGGGTTCGACCCGCACCATCCGATCACGCGCCCGTTGTTTGCGGATCTCCACTCAGGTGCGGATATGACTTTTGGTAACTTCAATTTCCATGTTAGTCGTTGGGGAACGCAAAACTTGACAGATCCACGTCAACTCGCGGCAATCGCGCCCGCATCTCCATCGGTCGCATCTGCACCAACTGTGGCCACGCTGCTGAGGCCTCCATCGGCTGCACCTGTGTCGACTGCACAATTCACGATTCTTTCGTCGGCAAAAAACGCTTCTTCATCGACCGTTTCGCCAAGCTCTGCATCAGCATCTTTCGACCTCCATGGCGAAGCCGAGGAGGATGTCGAGTCTGTCTTCCAATACGACAGCGACGAGCCACGCGTGCAGTATGAGGACTGCAGCAACTTCGACTACTCCACCGATGGCAGCGGTGGTGAACAAGGCATAATCTCAAACGCCATCCCTTTTCAAGTCTATATGGCTTTGGGAAACAACGGCACAGAAGGCGAGACATCTGAAGCCGCAGCTCGTCGCGCACCACCAGCATATCCCGCCACGGTAACCATGCGGACGGTCAGACGCAACTTACCATCACGGAGGAGATGGCAGCAAAAGCAAAAAAGGTCATTGAAGAATGCCTCCTAATGCTCGAAGGTTCGACTCGCGAAGAACTCGCGACATACAATTGAAAGGATCGTATGACACCTAGAGGGGGGGTGAATAGGTGCTACTTCAATTTTAGTACTTTTTCAAATTAGGCTTGACACAAAAGGTAAATTCTCTAGATATGCAACTATGGTGAATTTACCTATATGACAAGCAAGCAACTAAACAAGATACACTAAGTAAAGACTAAACAAGGATAGAAGTAACCGAAAGTGAAAGCACGCGGAGACACGGATGTAATCCCGAGTTCCTCCTTTTTAGGGGAGTACGTCTCGTTGGAGAGGTGTGAGCTACCACAAAGGTCAAAACTCAACCGCCACAAAGGCGGGTGCACCTTCTTCTCCGATGAACCGCACCACAAAGGTTTGGTTCACCTTCCACTATCGGAATCCTTCAAGGCGGAATCCGGAGCCCTTACAACAACGATCCGGGGCACAACCCACAAGAGGATTGGGGGCTCCCGAACAGCTACAAATCTGTCACAAAGACAATCAAGTGAGTACAATATGAGGCTAGGTTTTCCCAATGGAAATCCTAGCAAAGGGTCCCTCAAGTGAATGAGGGGGAAATGAAGAACGGCTTGGTGAAGATGTAGATCCGGGGCTTCTCCTTCAATCCTCCAAGTATCAACGAGTTTGGGTGGAGGGATTGGGAGATCTATCAAATCTTGAGCTTGCAATCAATGGTGTTCTTCAATGTGTTCAAGCTAGGGAGCCGGAGGTAGGTGGAGGGGAATAAATACCCCTCCCAGAAATCTGGCCGTTGAAGCTGTAAACAGCCCGCAGCGGTAGTACCGGGCCTCGCCCGGTAGTACCGACTGACAGGGAACGACGGCCTGCGAAAGACTGGTCAACGCCTCCCTCCCTGCGCGCATCGGTAGTACCGGACCGCCTGGTCCGGTAGTGCTCCCCACCCGGTAGTACCGCGCTACTACCGGGGCTACTACCGGATTAAATCGAGCGAGTCCAGAGAGCATTTGGAGATCCGGTACTGGGCCCGGTAGTTCCGCACGGCAGAACACCCGGTAGTACCGGGGTGAACCCGGTAGTACCGGCTGACGCAATGAAGACTGCATTTCTTCCTTTTCTTGAGACAAAACCTGTGCAATATAATTGATACAATCCTGCACACTTTTAGCACACACATTAGACATCTAAGTGTGTTGTCAACAAACATCAAAACACTTTGGGGAAGGATATGCCCTTTCAATCTCCCCCTTTTTGGTGTTTGATGACAACACACTTAGGAGAAACAAATGATTTGCAAAAGATAGACGGGGCTCTCCAAATTGTGTGTTTATTAGGAATTTGCTTTTGAATGCAAAAACACACCATATAAAATGGGCGGAGCTCCCCCTATATTTTACAAACCAAGCAAGTTCATATGGATAACAATTATAACAACTTGCACAATATAAGCAACAATAAGCAAGTACCATACTAGATAGGTCTTATTACAATAACACAAGGTCATGGCATGTCTTACATCATGCATAGAGAAGTTCAAAGCAAATATCCAAATAAAGATGGAACACAAGCATAAAGATCAAACGAAGTGCAAGCTTGTGTTCCTCCCATGCAAATCCCACGGCACATCCTAATAGAACACATTCTCCCCCTTTGTCATCGAAATGCCAAAAAGGGAGAAGCGCGATGCTAACACGTCCCTAGGAGCATCAAGCTCCACCCGCGCCGTGGTGGGTCGAAGAGGAGGAGGCCTGGAAGCGATCACCATCTGGAGGAGCATCTTCATCACTCCAGAAACCATGCTTGGACACCCATTCCTCCTTTGGAGTGATTACTTCTTCAGAACCATCGGAGACTGGAATCTGCATATGCCTCATCATTGCTTTGTGTCGCTGTGCTGCCTTCTTGTGATACACATGAGCTTCATACAGACGGTCTTCCAAATCAAGTTTGAGGCAAAAGGCCCTCTTGGCCTTAATCTGCAGCTTCTTGAACCATGAAGGTTCCTCAAGGGGAGGTGCACTCCCACTAGCTCTCTCAGCTTCAGCAGCAGCCTCAGGATCAATGGGCTTGGTTTTGGGAGGAGCATGAGCCTTGATACGCAGTTCCTTCACCAGATGAGCACAACGGGGCTGCCATCCTTCATGATATCTTCTCCATTCTTCTTGAGAGCCCACTTGCGGCGAATGAGCTTCATAATGAATGGGCCATAGATGGGGGCCCTTCTATCAATGATTGTGGACCACAAGTCATTCCACATCCAATCCATCACATCAAGCTTCTTGCCTTTGCCTTGATTTTCATAGGAGAGCTTGAGAAGGTCAAACATGTAGCCATGAACCTCATCCCAGTTTCCCACACGGGGAGCAATAGTTTCCCTATAGACACGGTGGAGAATCTCAAATGGACGCACAAGATGAGCAGTTTTACCGTGGTGCCTCTTTCCATAGTGATTGGTCCAGAACATCCTTGGAGCTGGATCGATCATTGTCATGGCATCTCCATCCACTAGCAACACTTTCACCCTTGTCTTCATAGCCTAGAACCTCTCCAAACTCCGCCAAGGTGGCAGAAAGCAAGGTGTCCTTGGTCATCCACCATAGAGTCCGGGCTTCATCATGGTCAAGTAGACGGTGGCAAAGAACTGAATAATGTAGTACTCTATGTAGGGATGGTTCTCCTTCATGATGTCAATCAGTCCAAACTCTTCACACATTGCAAGTGTCTCATCAAAATAGCCCTTGTGCTTCGAGTTTTTCATGTAAGGAAGATCAAGAGTGTGTTGGACAACCACGGAGTAATCCTTGTGGAGATAGATTTCCTTGTAGATGGCTTCTTGATCATTTGTGTAAAAGTGCGGATTCCGCACAAGAGGTGACCTCTCCTCAGCATAGGGATTCTCTTCTCTGAGCTTCTGATAGTCATCATTCTTCCATAAGTGAAGTGCTTTGCGGCTCTCGTGGAGGAGCAGTGGTGGTACGAGCAGCAGCTGGAGTTTTCCTCTTGCTTGAGTTCTGGCTGTGGTGCGAGCAGGCAAAACTTCCTCTTCTTCTTCTTCCTCAATCTCATCCTCCACGAGACGTGGCTTCTTACTACCACGGCGGCTACCTGTGAAACAGCATATAGGTAGGGCAGGGAATAGATGAGTGCACAAGTTCACGGATTAAGGAACCAAAAACTAGCCAATAGATGTAAAGAGAGGTTGAATCGAGCAAATTTGGAAAACCCGGTAGTACCGGGCTTAGCCCGGTAGTACCGGCTGAGCCGATTCAAGACTGAATGGCACAAAATTGAGAGATTCAACCATACATTACACATAGAGCTAGCTAACAAGGCCTAGGTGATCATCCATCCAACTTTAACCGTTGCCAACGGAGCTACCAATGTTTCCTCTCCATACATCTAGGTTTCAAGATTTAGAAACAAAGAATGCAAAGAACGGGGAAATACCGGAGGCCATGGAGGAGATCGACGAGGGGATCGCTCCCACGGAGCAGATCTGGCCGGAGATGGCGGAGACCGGCGGCCTAGGGCGGCGGCCGGAGCAGGGGACAGAGGAGGCGGCGGGGTGGGTGTGTGCGGGTGGGGAAGAATGGGGAATAACCCCCACCCCGCCCGCACTGGATATTTTGATACCCGCGATTCCCGGTAGTACCGGGGCGGACCATCCGGTACTACCGGGGCCTGAATCTTTGCGAGCAGGAACTGCTTAGATTCAGAGCCCGGTACTACCGGATCCCACCAGGCGGTACTACCGGGGCCTCCTAAGAAACCCCAGATTTCTCTTTTTGTGTAAGGATTTGAACTTGTGCAAGATGGAAGTTGTTTTGAGATAGAAGAAAGGCATAGGATTAGATCAACACACTGGAGATGGTACTTCATACTCAATTTGCAAGAAGCAAACACACAAAAACCAAATTGAGCATGTTTTCCATAGGAGCACTAGAAAACCAAAAAAATCCAAATGAAACCAACTCTTCACAAGGAAGAGGGCGGTGGCCGAGGCCACCATGTATGAGTATGTGGTGTGACACCGCGAAGATATATCTTGGGTCCACGGCCACTACTCGTCATTTAAGCTCACAATTCATAGAACGAATATAGAGATGCAAATGAATTCTTACTATCGGCATAATGGGGGGAGGGATAGTCCAATGGATTAGGACCGCACTCCCCCTATGTCCATGCCTACACCTAAACCAAATAGATAGTCAAGAAATAGGTGTGTATGCAAGATGGTCAAGTCAAGCTCCTAGAATCCACGATATTTAGCTCATGCCTCAAGAAGGTGAATCTTGCTTCATCAAGTGGCTTCGTGAAAATGTCGGCAAGTTGATCTTTGGTTGGAATATAGCCAAGCTCAATATCACCACGAGCAATATGATCCCGAATAAAATGATGACGAATCTCAATATGCTTCGTTCTTGAGTGTTGCACCGGATTGTGGCCAATCTTGATAGCACTTTCATTGTCACATAAAAGAGGCACTTTGTCACAATTGACACCGTATTCCTTTAAAGTTTGCCTCATCCATAACAATTGAGTGCATGCACTTGCGGCCGCCACATACTCGGCTTCGGCGGAAGATAGAGATATACAATTTTGCTTCTTAGAAGACCAACTCACCAAGGCCTACCAAGAAATTGGCATGCCCCGGAAGTTGATTTCCTATCATCCTTGCAACCGGCCCAATCCGAATCCGTGTACCCGGCAAGAGAGAAATTAGTGCCCTTTGGGTACCACAAACCAAACCTTGGGGTATCAACCAAATATCGAAGGATTCTATTGACCGCCACCATGTGGCTTTCTTTAGGAGCGGCTTGATACCTTGCACACACCCCTACACTCAACACAATATCGGGTCTAGATGCACAAAGATAAAGCAAAGAACCAATCATAGAGCGATAAAGTTTTTGGCAAACATCGATACCGTCGGGGTTAAGTTCAAGATGGCATTTGGTGTCCATGGGAAACCGCTTGCCCTTAGCATTGTGCATATTGAACCTCTTGAGCATGTCTTGGGTATATTTGGTTTGAGAGATGAAAGTCCCTTCATTCAATTGCTTGATCTCAAAACCGAGAAAGAACTTCAATCGCCCATCATAGACATCTCGAACCTATCGGTCATAAGCTTTGAAAATTCATCATTGAAAGCTTTGTTAGATGAGCCAAATATAATATCATCAACATAAAGTTGGCATATGAAAAGCTCCCCTTTGACCCTCTTGTAAAGAGAGTGGGATCGATTTGCCCCAATTCAAATCCACGGTCTAGCAATAGCTCTCTTAGGTGCTCATACCAAGCACGAGGTGCTTGTTTGAGACCATAGAGCGCCTTATCAAGCTTGTAGACATGGTTAGGGAATTTAGGGTCCTCGAAACCCGGTGGTTGCTTAACATATACCAACTCCTTTAAAGGACCATTAAGAAAGGCACTTTTCACATCCATTTGTTGCAATTTAAAGTTATGATGTGATGCATATGCAAGAAGGATACGGATGGACTCAAGGCGAGCCACGGGTGCATAAGTCTCTCCAAAATCAATGCCTTCAACTTGAGAGTACCCTTGTGCAACCAATCTTGCCTTGTTCCTCACAACCATTCCATGCTCATCTTGCTTGTTCTTGAATATCCACTTTGTGCCTATAACATTGCGGCAATCTTTTGGCTTCTCAACTAGATTCCACACTTTGTTGCGCTTGAAGTTATTGAGTTCATCATGCATAGCTTCTAACCAATCCGGATCTTCAAGAGCTTCAAACACTTTCTTTGGTTCCACCATGGAAATATGAGCTTGATGTTCACTAAAGTTTGCCAATTGCCTTCTTGTGGTAACACCCTTCTTGTGGTCACCAATGATGTTTCTAGATGGTGACCTTTAATTCAAAGTCTCTTACAATTCTTGCTTTACGACGGGCTTCGATATCTCTATTGCATCTTGGAGGTATCTCTTGATCATCTTGATCATTTGAGTCCCCGTCTTGACCGGAATGTTGACCTTGATCATCTTGAAGCACATCTTCAACAAATGAAGGAGAGGGTTGATCTTGGTCATGACCTTGGCTAGCATCAACAATAGGAGAACTTGGTTCTTGCATAGCAACTTGGTCAACATGAGGAGGGTCTTGAACTTGTTCTTGGGGGTGCATCATTTGCTTCCATGATAGGCGCCGTTTCAACTTGTGATGAAGAGGCCTCCACTTGAATGGAGCTTGGACTTGCTTGAGGAGACTCGTAATGAATCTCAACGGGCGATGGAAACCAATGCCCATTCTTCTTATAGCATCTTGAGGCTCTTCATTATCTACATCACAAACATGAAATTGCGCCACTTGGGAGCCGTCATTCTCATCGAACCTCACATCACAAGATTCTATGACTTTCCCAACGGTCTTGTCATAGACTCTATAGGTGTGAGATTCGGCACCGTACCCAACAAAAACACCCTCTAAAGCTTTAGATTCAAATTTAGACAAACGAACACTTTTGTTCTTATAGAAACACTTACAACCAAATACTCGGTAGTAGGAGACATTGGGCTTGTTGCCGGTGAGCATCTCATAAGATGTAAACTTCTTGCCAACACGAAAGAATAGCCGGTTAGATGAGTGACACGCCGTGGAGATGCCTCGGCCCATAAGAATAGTGGAGACTTAAACTCCGCCAACATAGACCTTGCCATATCCATGAGAGTCCGGTTCTTCCTTTCGGCTACACCATTTTGTTGAGGGGTATATGCAGCGGAATATTGATGACGAATCCCCTCTTCACTAAGAAACTCATTTAAGGTGTAGTTCTTGAACTCGGAGCCATTATCACTCCTAATGACCAAAATAGGGACATTGTATTGGCGTTGAACAATATTGGAAAAGTCGATGACGGCTTGTTGGGTCTCATCCTTCGTCTTGAAGAAATAAACCCAAGTAAATCTTGAATAGTCATCAACAATCACCAAACAATATTTCTTCCCACCAAGACTAGGTTGAGGCACGGCACCAAAGAGATCAACATGAAGAAGTTCCAATATCCTCTTTGATGAAATGATGGTCTTGCTTGGATGGGGAGAATCATGCATCTTTCCTTCAACACAAGCCCTACAAAGACGATCTCTAGAAAAAGAAACATTGTCTTTTAGTCCAAGAATGTGGCCACCCTTGTGAAGACTTTGCAAAGTTCTCATGTTGACATGGGACAAGCGGCGATGCCACAACCATCCCACGTCGGCCTTTCCGAATAGGCATATTGCTTGAGTGTTGGTAGACCCCGAAAAGTCCACCACGAACAACTCATTTTCAACATACCCAACGAACATGACCTTTAGAGTCTTGCTCCTCAAGAGTACCACCATATCAATAGTAAAATGGACATCAAAATTCATCTTATTAAGTGCACGAACGGACATAAGATTGTAACCGAGGGACTCGACAAGCATGACATTTACAAGGGTGATATCCTTTGCAACTACCACCTTGCCGAGACCCGTTACCTCCGCTTTTGATTTATCACCATAGGAGACGGATGCTTGATTTATATTTGGTCCCAACTCCGTCATGATCTCTTTGCTTCCGGTCATATGACTAGTGCATCCACTATCAACCACCCATTTAGACCCACCGGAAGCATAGTCCTACAAGAAATCATTGCTTGGTTTTAGGTACCCATTTCTCAATGGGTCCTCTTTTGTTAGCAACAAGGGTCTTAGGAACCCAAATAGAGTAAGCAATGTAACCATCATAAGGACCAACATATTTTGCATAAACATCCCCATAGTAATCAACA
Source organism: Poa pratensis (assembly GCA_947311845.1). Classification (NCBI taxonomy): domain Eukaryota; kingdom Viridiplantae; phylum Streptophyta; class Magnoliopsida; order Poales; family Poaceae; genus Poa; species Poa pratensis. The sequence goes on from CAMZMU010000047.1 coordinate 35,191,307, forward strand.
TAAAGAAAGTAGTTGGGATTGTTATGCCCCGCAAAGTCACTACGAGTGGTCTTGCCCCTAGTGGCATTACCATCCGCAATGGGAGTCTTGGCTTGTGCGGGCTTGGCATTGGTGTTGCTCTTCTTCTTCTTTGCCTTGGCCACATAACCAAGGCCCTCCTTCCCTTTGTGTGGCTTTTGCTCAAAAATTTGAGCAACACCTTTTCTTTACCTTTAGGAATAGAGGTCTTGGCACTAGTGGCCTTGGCAAGCTCAACCTTCAACCTAGCATTTTCCTCAATAACATTTGCATGATCACAAGAGGGAGTAGAGGTGCTAGGTGAGTTAGATTTGGAAAGTTGAGTTTGAAGTTGCTCATGAGACTTGACTAGAAGAGAGTGGTACTTTCCAAGGCCTTATGAGCCTTGTTAAGTTTCTCCACATCCTCAAGGAGTCTAGCATTAGCAACCACAAACTCGGCTTTCTCCTTTTTAACCACTTTATATTTAGCAAAGACATGATCTCTATCCTTAATGATTTTAGCAATTATTTCATCATTTTTATCATCAAGAGACTCAATTCTTTCCTCAAGAGAGGTTCTATATTCACTTCTTCTTCAAGAGAAGCATTCAAGGATTCTATGGAAGCATTCAAGGATGCTATGGTGAGAGAATCCTCTCTCTCAATTTTTCCCTTGTCATCAAGGATTTCTTCGGCCGCATCAAGTTGTCTCAAGAGAGACTCAACATAAGCCTTAGCTTCACCTTGCAAGTTAGCCATAATAGTATCGGAAGCAACAAGTTCTTTCTTAATCACAAGACTAGTTTTATCATCTATTTCATGCATAGTCTTGGGAGTAGAAGATGATACCTCGGTGACGGAAGCCATGAGGCAACGAGCGGTGTTGATGGAGAGGTTCTCATTGGGGGATTCGAAGAGAGAAGGAGGTGGAGTTGATACAATGGCCAAAGCGGCCACCTCACGAGTGGGTTCTTCTTCTTCTTCGGAATCCTCGGAAGGATACTCTTCTTGAGTCAACAACACAATTCTTGGTGCTTTCTTGAAGAATGGCTTCCTCTTGACAAAAGGCTTCTTTTGTATCATGTTTGATTCGCCCTTGAGGACAAGCCTTCCACCATTTTGCTCTCTATTCTCATAGGACAATCCTTGATGAAGTGATGCTTGTTATGACAATTGTAGCAAGTCTTTATCCTATTAGCAAACTCCTTCTTCCCGCTTGGATTGTTTGCATGATCAACTTGAGCCTTTGCCTTGGCCGGGTCACGCCAAAAGTCCTTGTTGCAAGAGCTATGTGACCATGGAGGGCCGGTTCAAGTTCATCGGGAGGAAGGTTGTTCGGGCATGCTTCAACTTCATCATGTTCATCAAGACACAACCTTGGCCTTCAAAGCAAGAGAGGGACCTTGCTTCATTCCCATGGCCCTAGCACGGTTGTCTAGAGCATTCTTGGTGGCAACCTTGGAGGCTTGCACTCTTGCATAACTTCATTGGATGTCATCTCAAGGTAGTTGAATTTTCCTTGATGGCCTTCAATCAACGGGCTCGAAGGGCATGAGAGCATTCACATACTTCCTCTTGATCCAAGCATCATCCACATAGGTTGCCCCAACATTATGAAAGGCTTTGGCAAGAATGTTGAGTCTTCCATACATCTCCTCATGGTTTCATTATCAAGCATGTAGAAACCTTCGGCCTCATTGCTCAAGCATCATATCTATTCCTCTTCATGCTTTCATTTCCAAGAATGCCACCTCAAGGCACTTCCAAGCTTCTTTGGCGGTGGAGACGTTTTGAATGTGATGAAGACCACTTTCTCCAACGGCAAGTTCAATCATGTGGAGAGCGGAAGCATTGAGTTGTTTCTCGGCAACCTCTCTTCTTGTCAAGTTGTTAGGATTCACGGCCTTGTATCCCTCTTGAATGATCCTCCAAAGCTCGATAGAGGAACTGTTGATATGAGATTTCATTAAGTGTTGCCAAGTAGTAAAAGCCGATGCATTAAGTTTAGGAGGTGGACCCAAAGGGTTTATGCGAGTATGATGGATAGGTGGGTCGGGAGAGTACGCAAAGGGAACCCCATGGTACTCCGGCTTCCCACCTTCGGGAGTGGTGGTAGAGTGGAAGATTTCTTAGGGTCGGTTCTTTATCTTCAACCCCTTCTTTTCCTCTTTTCCCTCCTCGGTTTCACCGTCATGGGAGGAGCGGAGTCATCTAGTGGGGTGGTCTCCTTAGGAACCTTGCCACTTGCGAGTTGTTGATCAACTCACGCATCTCGGCAAATTTGGTATCCATGGACGATATCAAAGATGTCTCCATCGATTTGAGATCGGCCATGGATGCCGTAGTGGCTTGGTCATCCAAGGGATCACCATCACTTCGTGTCATACTTCTCTTAGGCGGTTAAGCCCAACAAGAGAGCCGAGGCTCTGATACCAATTGAAAGGATCGTATGACACCTAGAGGGGGGGGTGAATAGGTGCTACTTCAATTTTAGTACTTTTTCAAATTAGGCTTGACACAAAAGGTAAATTCTCTAGATATGCAACTATGGTGAATTTACCTATATGACAAGCAGCAACTAAACAAGATACACTAAGTAAAGACTAAACAAGGATAGAAGTAACCGAAAGTGAAAGCACGCGGAGACACGGATGTAATCCCGAGTTCCTCCTTTTTAGGGGAGTACGTCTCGTTGGAGAGGTGTGAGCTACCACAAAGGTCAAAACTCAACCGCCACAAAGGCGGGTGCACCTTCTTCTCCGATGAACCGCACCACAAAGGTTTGGTTCACCTTCCACTATCGGAATCCTTCAAGGCGGAATCCGGAGCCCTTACAACAACGATCCGGGGCACAACCCACAAGAGGATTGGGGGCTCCCGAACAGCTACAAATCTGTCACAAAGACAATCAAGTGAGTACAATATGAGGCTAGGTTTTCCCAATGGAAATCCTAGCAAAGGGTCCCTCAAGTGAATGAGGGGGAAATGAAGAACGGCTTGGTGAAGATGTAGATCCGGGGCTTCTCCTTCAATCCTCCAAGTATCAACGAGTTTGGGTGGAGGGATTGGGAGATCTATCAAATCTTGAGCTTGCAATCAATGGTGTTCTTCAATGTGTTCAAGCTAGGGAGCCGGAGGTAGGTGGAGGGGAATAAATACCCCTCCCAGAAATCTGGCCGTTGAAGCTGTAAACAGCCCGCAGCGGTAGTACCGGGCCTCGCCCGGTAGTACCGACTGACAGGGAACGACGGCCTGCGAAAGACTGGTCAACGCCTCCCTCCCTGCGCGCATCGGTAGTACCGGACCGCCTGGTCCGGTAGTGCTCCCCACCCGGTAGTACCGCGCTACTACCGGGGCTACTACCGGATTAAATTCGAGCGAGTCCAGAGAGCATTTGGAGATCCGGTACTGGGCCCGGTACTGGGCCCGGTAGTTCCGCACGGCAGAACACCCGGTAGTACCGGCTGACGCAATGAAGACTGCATTTCTTCCTTTTCTTGAGACAAAACCTGTGCAATATTAATTGATACAATCCTGCACACTTTTAGCACACACATTAGACATCTAAGTGTGTTGTCAACAAACATCAAAACACTTTGGGGAAGGATATGCCCTTTCAACAATATTTCATGTGGCAAGAAAATCTTCGACTGAAGAACTACAAAGCAACACTAAAAGGACAAGGATGTCGCCTAGAGGGGGGGGGTGAATAGACGATTAAAACTTTTCCGGTTTAGGCTTGCTAATTGCGAAATAAAACTAGGTGTTTAAATTAACAAGCCAACAACCTAAGTAAACTAGGTTCACCTATGTGCACCAACGACTTATGCTAAGCAAGACAAGCAACAAGGTGATAGCAATATAGAATACTTCAAGCACGAAGGCTATCACAATGTAAAGTGCATAAGTAAAGAGCTCGGATATACAAATAACCGAGGCACGCGGAGACGAGGATGTATTCCCGAGTTCCTCCTTTTTAGGGGAGTACGTCTCGTTGGAGAGGTGTGAGATACCACAAAGGTCAACTCAACAGCCACAAAGGCTTCACCTTCTTCTCCGATGAACCGCACCACAAATGTTTGGTTCACCTTCCACTATCGGAATCCTTCGAGGCGGAAATCCGGAGCCTTTCAACAACGATCCGGGCATAACCCACAACGGGATTGGGGGCTCCCGAACAGCTACAAGTGACCACCAAGGGTCTCAACCACCACACGGGCGTCTAGGGTCCAAAGACCCAAGATTAACAAGTTCACAAGCTTTCAACTTCCACGAATCCTCGTGGAGAGCACAAACCGATGCAACGAAGCAATGGCAAGAGCACAAGGCTCAAATTCTTCACTCTCGAATCCCACCACAAGCAACTAATGCTTATGGGGGAGAAGAGAGGAAGAACAACGAAGAACACAACAAATGGAACTTCAAGAACTACATCGAAAGGGTTCCACTCACTTAGAGGAGAAAATGATCGGTGGAAATGTAGATCTAGGTATCCTCCTTCAATCCTCCAAAGATCAACGAGTTTGGGTGGAGGGATTGGGAGTAATCGAAGAAATGAGCTTTCAACAATGGAGGATAGAGGAAAAACGTGCTCAAGTTCTTAGGAAACATTGGGGAAGAAGGGCCCTTAAAAAGGAGCCCGAAAATCTGCCCGTTGGGCTGTTTTTCGGCCCCGGGGCGGTACTACCGGATCACTACCGGGCAAAACCAGTCGAATCCAGTACCAAAAATACGTTTTATGCGGTAGTACCGGGCCTCATGCGGTACTACCGCACTTTGTAAAAACAGCAGAAACACCATTACCAAAACGGACACAACTTTCGCATACGAACTCCGTTTTTGATGTTCTTGGACTCGTTGGAATCACCACAACGAGCTTTACAAGATCATGCAGAGAAACATCATAGTTCAACAAGGGAGGATTAAACCAAATGAGGAAAGTTAAAACATCTCTATTAAAGAACAACCGGTAAATCCTCCAACATCAAGAACCCAACAAGTTTTTCATCCGAACTCCGTTTTCTATGATCGCGGGATTGTTTCGAAGATAATCACAAGATTTACAAGATCATGCATATACACATCATAATCCATCGTGTGAGGAGGAATCCAAATGTAGAGAGGTAAAACCTCTCTATAAAAGATGAACCGGCAAAACCTTCAAAACCGAAAACGCAACAAGTTTTCCATACGAAATCCGTTTTCGGTGAACTAGAGCTTGGTATGGAGATGAACACAAGCTCTAAATTCTCACATGGATAAAATCCAAATAAGAACAAAGAAAGAGGATGATGCCAAGTATGCAAAGGTTTGAGCTTTCCACAAAGATGTGATCAAGTTACTCACTTGAGAGCCCCTCTTGATAGTACGTCGTCTATCCTATAACCCGGTCTCCCACTAACACCATGGGACCGGTAAAATAGAAACCCTATCAAGATCATACATTTGCCTTGCGCATTCCACTTGAGCTCGATGATGGCGATCTTGACTCTCTCAAGTTGGAACATCTTTCTTGATCATGCTTGCTAGCACATGCTTGATGAAGACTTCTCCAAATACTCCCCCATACCCCAATATGGGAGAGCCTCGCTAAGCTCCGTTTCACAAAGATGATGTCTTGAATCGTTCAAGACATACTTGCAATATGCTCAACTCTACACATGACCATTCTTCATATAAATCCTTGAATAGAGCATTGATCATCATGTAATCTTTTAGAGTCCAACACATGAACTCCAATCTTTTCCAATGGACAAGATCTATAAGAATATCTCAATGCAAACATTAGTCCATAAGGATTGTCATTAATTACCAAAACCACACATGGGGCAATACATGCGCTTTCAAACACTCGATGAGCGGAGGAGACAGGCCAGCGTGTCGAGTGCGCGGCGAGCACAGTTGTCATCCCTCCACTCGACAGGGCAAACGTCCGCACGACATCGTTCCAGGCTACCTCGCCTCTCCGAGAGGGACAAAGCGGATCTCGCCCGCAATTTGGATGTGTCATTCATGACAGTCGACGAAGAAGGAATCCCTGTCCCAAAGACAGTCGAGTGAGCCTTGATGTCAGTATCCGCATATCTCAGAACAATGCAGCCAGCTGCAAACGATCCAAACGGGGCAATGCACCGACAGCAAATCAGATCCCTCAATTTAGCTGCTGCGGCATTGGCTCCGGTAGTCAACGGTGTTGAAGGAAGCACGCCACATGGTGGAAGCAGAACCCGCCGCGCGGAAAGTCCACAAAGAGCACTGCAAACCCGCAGCAATCGCGACCGCACCGTCACAATACGTGAGGACCGAGATCGTGGACGTCGCGATAGCGATAGGAGCACTCGACACCGCGCGGAGGATAGCGGTGTACACGGAGTCGTAACTCAGCATCGAGTAAGCAAAAGTCTCTCCGGGAGGTCTCGCTCCTCGGGCAACGAGTCACGCTCAGACGATAAGTTCGAGCCATGTGGGTCCTTGTGCTTCAGTCGACGCATCCGTGAGACCAAGATACCCACAGGGTTCAAACTCACATCTGAAACACCCAAATTCAACGGTAGACAGGAGCCAGCATCTTGGCTCGAGGACTACAAGATAGCAGTCACATGCCAACGCGACACTCTCACAACTGCCATGTAGTACATACAGCTGATGCTCAAGGGCGCGACCCGTGCTTGGCTCAGAAACTTACCCCGTCATGCATACGATTCATGGGACCGACCTGCCACGTTCGAAGAACTGCGAGCCTGTAAGCAGCGTTCGGACGAGACGCCGCGATCATACATCCGACGCTGGACCACCATACGCAACTCCATAGGCACTGTCTCGGAGGACAGAGCTATCGATGCTTTCACGGCAGGCCTCACCAGGCTCGACTTCCAGGAAGCACTCGGGCGCGAGAAGCCAAAGTCCGTTGCCGCCCTCTTGAAGGTCGCCAATGAATGGGCGGACGGCGAAGACTCGATACGAGATAAGCAAAGCGGGTCACCACGCCGCGACAGCAAAGACTGGAGTCGCAAGGACGGCCGTAGCAACGACCGTAGAAAGAGGCGCAAATCTCGTAATCTATCTATTATCTTACTACTATTAAAAGAGCAAACATGTGTTGAGCTGTGTTGATACATTAAATCTAAACCGTTCAATTTGATCAACGATCCAAATCGCTCCAAACCTTTTCAGTTTCGTCATAATTACAAGATTGCCACCGCTAAAAAAAGACTGTTCCGTTCATCGCCCGCCGGACAGCCGCCGGGAGCCTCGACACCGCTTGCCCGACGTTGCGTACCGGCGAACGGAGATGGCCCGATGCCCATGAGTACCACCGAACGGAGACATGTACGTATCCTGTATTCACGCATGGCAATCGCCACTCCAGTCCACTCCTCCTCCGCCTTCGCGTCGCTCGCCTGGAAACAGTGTGAACTGGCACGCGTCGTGGAGGAGGGAGACGGTACCGCGGCCGCCGCCTCCTCGCCCTTTTCGCCACCCGTGACGGCCGCTTCGATGACGCCCTGCACAGTCCCCGCCCGAGAAAGTCCACTCTCGCCCGCACCTCATGTACTGGCCCCACGCCGGACGCCTTCGATCTGTCGCCGCCGCCGTTGAAGGAGGAGATGGTTAGCTAAGCACGAACCATCACTAACCCAGGAGGCCAGGAATGCCACTGCCGCCTCTCGATCGTCGCATACCCTACCCGGCCCACGGCCACAAGTACCAATTACGCCGCCCGGGCGGAGTGGCGGATGATGCCGCCGCCACCCCCGCAGCCCGAGGTCCCGTCCCTCACGTTCTCTTCTGCCTCTCCTGGGACATCGATGCCTCATCTGCACGACTGCACCAAAGAAAGTACCAAGCGGAGGCAGTAGGGTTTCATGCTCACTACCTCCCACAGCCATCTCCTCTGATCTTGTTTTGCCTTTGAAGCCCAGATCCCATCCTCCTGTTGCTCTTAGTAATTGCTTCGCGCTATTGATCTGACACTCCATCCATGTATGTATTGTACAGATTCTCTCCTTGGAAATTAGGGGATGTCGTACATCTCAAACCGTCTCTGAACAGATCATTGAGGTATAGTTTGTTTAATGCTGTGGCGAGTTGGTGCCATCAATGAACGCTGCCTGCATTTGCAAAGGAATGAGTCCGGTTATTTGGTCTTCCAAGTTGAACACGCTTTGCTTTATAGAGTATCCTACTGCAGATTTGCTATTCCCTCTAGCAGTATTTAATTAACCGAATTAGTGTGATGGTTTTATGAAAGACTTTAAAATGCAGTATACTTGTGACAGCCGTGCAGTGAATTTACAGCTATTTGGACATATAGATGTACGTTTCAGACTTTCAGTTTCAGCGTCTTTCTTCTTTTCAGGGTTCTGCTACTTTTCATGTTTCTGAATATTCAGTACCCCTCTATTTCTGACCCACTCCTTCATTTAAGCACAACTTCAGTTTGAATTGATTGAGATTGCTCCAAGTTGTACTTATATTTACTTATGCTTACATAAATTGGGTTGTGGACCAGATAAAATAATGGGTTTGCCACTATGTGTGATGCCCAAATGAATTGTATATTTCCATGTAATTTAACAAGTGACTTTCTGCATGATGGTCTCATACTTTTGAATACCACTATGTTTACAAAGAAGATTAGAAAGTAAGTGGTGACTTATTTTTATATGGTGAGGATTGTTGTCAATGAGACATGTAAGACAACATACTTGAAACGATCATAGAACCATCATCAAAGTTTACTTTCAACATAGGATGTTCAATTTATTTTAAACCCGTTGCAACACACGGGCATAAATTTGGGTCGTTCCTTTATACTTGATGGATGCATGTGCACCTTTTCTTGTGTGCCGATAGATCATGGGCCGGCACCTCGCTCGACGCGTTCTTGGCTTCTCTTTGGCTAAAGAGAAGCCGAGGACACCGTCGAGCCTCACATATATTGATGATTGATGTTATAATAATGTATTCAAATCTTGAATTTTTACCTTAATGTTGTTACAGTATATTGTAGAATTTTAATTCTTCTAAAAGCGATATAAATAATGTCAACTGTTACACATGAATATTATGAACACAAAAATAAGTTTTTTTTAAATAATGTACAAAATAGTAGTAGGAAAAGTTGACAACCAACCCTTGTAGATGAAACATTGTGCAAATAATTGATTATTTTTTACTTAAGAATTTTATTTGTACATCAATATTTATTAAAATCAGACTAAGTATGTATTAGTCGACACGTGCATTGCACAAGCAATATTTCCTACTTGTAAATTGACCCCTTTGATTGTGAAAACGTGCGTTGCACGTGCATGCCAACTAGTATTATTAAAACAACAAACAATCGACGGTGAAAATTGATCTATTTAAGGCTACGATTTTTCAGCGGTCAAGATGATTCGATAGAATTGCGCGCAACCCTAACCTGTAGCGTATCGGGACTCTTTATCTGTGTCACGGCTTGCAATCAATCGACCGGCAATCGTGAATATTAGTTGCACCGTAAACTACCTACGTCAAGGCCGCGCCGCCGCCGCTGTTGCGCCAGTCGCCGTGCTATTGCTGCCGTACATCGCCGATGCGTCCTAGCACAGCGCCGGCGCTTTTCGTGTGGCTGTGAGGTCATGTCCATCAAGAGCTGCCCTACGAATATGTGCCATGTTTGCTCGAGATCTGTTCTTCAGATATGTTTTTCCCATCCATCAGCTCTGTCTACAGATAATTGTACCAACCGAGATCAGATTGGTGCTAGGACTCGCACAGACTACAGATCACCACCAGCATCGGTGATACAACCAGTTGGCCATCAACCACACACAAACGCGTCTGATCAAAGTTGCTACATCAGCAAAAGCGTTCCGGCGGCCGACCGCTGGCGACGAAGCCTTAGAACTAACCAACAAATACCGCCGGCGTTATTGAATCCATGTCAGTCGAGGCGTCGTGTGATACACGTTCAAAGAGAGTGACCTGCTTGATGTCAGGCTGCCGGACGATCAGCAGTTATAGTATCATGCGGATACGAAGTAGGTGCGCACGTCATCTAATCATTATTCCTTGGCTAACCGTGAGATCTCACCTTCGTTTTACCTGGATTTTGCAGCAAATAGGAAGCACTGCTGTGCTTATTACGTTCGAAATTGTGCTATGTTAATTGCAGTCGCTCCTCAGCTGCCAGGAATAAGAGAGCTTCGTGAAACAAGCTACAAGTGTACGTACACCAGAGTCCTAGGTTTGGTCGTCTCTCCCTTCTCATCGTTACATAAGAAATCAAGATTTCCTAGATGAAATTGATTATTACTAGCAACGTGCCCGTGCGTTGCTACAAAGTGTGACATATATGAAAATATATAAATTTCTAGACAATCTCTTTTGCGAATATGTATGCCCAACATCAGGGGCGGAGCCAGGATTTCGACATAGGGGGGGCGAGATTGTGACCGTCGCGTGTGAAGTATTGTATATCAGAGTTATTTGCACTGGTGGTCACACAACTCGACAGCTATGTGCACTTAAGTCACACAACTGGATAACTGAATTTTTTGGTCACACAACTCGTCATCTGGTGCACTTAAGTCACTGACCCCACCTGTCAGGCCGTTTTCCGTTGAAGTTGATGCTGACTGGACACGTAATCTTGCAAAAACCCCCCTGTATTTTTGTACATTTGCAAAAAAAACTCTGTATTTTTGGACATTTCAAAAATTCAGGGGGGTTTTTGAAAAAAATATAGGTTTTTTTTTGCAAATGTACAAAAATACAGGGTTTTTTTTGCAAAATTACGTGTCCAGTCAGCATCAACTTCAACGGAAAACGGCCTGACAGGTGGGGTCAGTGACTTAAGTGCACCAGATGACGAGTTGTGTGACCAAAAAATTCAGTTATCCAGTTGTGTGACTTAAGTGCACATAGCTGTCGAGTTGTGTGACCACCAGTGCAAATAACTCCAAAAAAATGGTAAATGAATAAACGATTTTTCTTAGCAAACGAGCTCGCCGTGTCGATTTCTACTAGAGAAACCAGCCAGTCATCTTACTAAGATATCAACATATGGTTGGCAAAGCCATTACATGTACATAAATTATCTCAATCGTTGGGGGGGGGTCGGACCCCTGCTAGCCCCCCCCCCCCCCCTGGCTCCGCCCCTGCCCAACATGATAGCATTTTTTCAAACCACTGACCTGCATTTATAGATTGATGGAGTTAAATAATCGTATGAAAAACTGTAGCTCGTAATTCCCTAGTGCAAAATATCAGTTCTAATCCTTATCTACCTAATAGAAAGTTGTTTGTCTATGTTACGACAGCCTAATTGGCAATCAAACGAAGCATATGTGCATAAAGCCGATGAGGACATTAATTCTAGGTTTGCTGACATCACAGGTGGCATATTCGCATGCAGGAGAATAGAAGAACTCTTGTACAGCCGGACTGCTCTCACATTTCGTTATGATTGGCTAGCTATCTATCACGGACTGTGATGCAATTCGCTAAAAAAAACCGATTTCACCTTTTTTTTTACCGGATCCTCAGGATCGGTGTTCATGTTGAAGAGTTGCTGAGCCAGCGTCTGCCGGAGCCTGCTAGCGATCTCGCTCAGGAAATCGGATCAGACTTATTATTTGTGGGCCGATCCGATACACTATTGGGCTTGGATCATATTTTCCTGTGACCTGCCCCGATTCGATGCGAACGCTCCGGTTTCTTTACGAACTCCGATTCTTTTACGTACGAAGGTTTTCTAAAATTATGAAACGATCTGTCGAAGGAATCAGCGGGGCGCTTGAACGGGGAGTTGGGACGTACCAACATACGGACCCCAACTCCCCTTTAATTGTAAAGATAACTGACCACACACATGTTTGTACGTAATTGCTCTACTGATTGATGTATATGTTTTTAACGAAATTACACAGCTTCAGGCTCGCAGTCTATATCACTTCAGATTGTCATACATAGAGATGAATTCTACTTTGAGGCGAGCGTTTTTGTTTAGATAAAAGGCTTTGGAGTTAGTTGCTGGGCGTCAATCATGCTCCGTCAGTGGCTGGGGCCTTCCAGCGTATCTCCAATGATCTCAGTAATCAGCGGGCGGAAATTTCGGTTCAAAAGGATGGGCCTCGTACCTCAGCCTTCTCCAGATTACAGTACCCTTCCCGCCCTTCAGAAGTGGCGCAGTCTCAGAACCGCATTTCAGTCTTTCATAGACTGCGTTATCCAAACCGTTCAGCTGCTTCAGAAGTCCATGACGCAACTCGGCCCACCTGCCCTCGGTGCCTGTTCTTAGGTCATAATCGACGCTCCTGCACTAATAGGATCCGATGCCTGCTCTGTTTTAATCAGGGACACATTAAAAAGGACTGTCTTTCAAGGGATAATTACTTCCCTCCCTCTCGTCAGCGCCAACAATGGGTTCAGAAAGGAAAATCTCATTCTGCTTTGGAAACTGAGGCGACCCCCCCCCCCCCTTTGAGCAACAGGTCGTGGCCTCCTCGACTCCCCTGCTCTGCCTGAACTCTCGTTCCTCTGGACCCTGTTGCCCTCCGCCGACTGCGCCGTCTCCGCTGCCCCCACCGAGCGAGCCCGAAATAGGGATGGCGAACTTCCCCTTCGACCCAGCTCCTTTTGTCCCAGGGAGATTTCAAGTACAGAACATTGCTCACCGACCCCAACAATGTCGCTATCATGTTAGTGAGGGAATCAGGGCTAAGCATGAGGATGTGGCCATTGCGACAATTACTCCTCCCCCGGGTGTTGGACAGCCGTTTGAACTTACTCGTATGTTCTTAAGAAACTTCATAGAAAATAGCATGCGCTTCACTTTGGCGATGGTTCAGCCCTGCCATCTTGGCTCGGCTTATGTGCGCATTAGCTCGTCAGCAGATAGAGATTGGCTGGTTCTCCACAGCCCTCACCAGTTCCAGGGCCGATTAATCTCCTTTGTCCCACATGATCAGGGTATAAATCACAGGGCGTTTACTTATAATCAGGAGTGTTGGTTGATGTTGCTTGGATTCCCTCTAGATCTGTGGCAGGAGGTTCATATAAAAAATGCAATCAAAGATTTTGGGGTGTTGATCACCTGGGATGAAGATGCTAGTTCCTATGCTTCCCTAATTATCAAGGTCAGAGTGACTGCCTTGGACCTTATACCGCATAGTTGTGTGGTTTCCAATGGCAATAATTTTCAAGGCGAATCATGGTCTGTACCCATATTTGTGCTGAGCCAGCAGATGCGAGGCAACCTGCCTGCTGATGAAGAGGAACCACCAGCTGATGGATCAACCCCTCACCCTTTGCCGCTGCAGCCTTTTGTTCCTGTTCCAGAGCATGTTGCAGCTCCACAGGAGAATGCCTCACCGGGTTGGCCTCTGTGGCCACTTGTCCCAGATGTTGCTTTAGAGAATAACGATGTTGCAGGCCCAGATTTTAATGTAGCAGGACAACATCTGAATCAGCATCAGCATGCTCCTGGTCTCGATTTAAACTTTGATCCTCATGTTCATGGCCTGGACCTTAATGTACCTCCTCAGCAGTTAAATGATGTAGAGTTTCTGGAACTTAATGATCTCATTAATCCAGTTATTGAAAATCAGGGCCTTCCTCCTCCGGTGCTTCCTCAACAGGATGTTATCCCTGAAGAAGCTCAGCCATGTGACAGTTCCCTTACTCTGACGCTCAGCTCAGTTCACAGTCAATCTTCTGGCGGTTCAGTGAATGGAGGTCCCATTGTTCATCAAAACTTGCACGTTGGTATGGTGCTCCTTCCTGGAGTACAGATTACACCTCCTTTGAGCGTTGTTACTTCCAATGAAGGATCCCTCACCTGGTCAGCCTACTTCAAGCTTTCTGCAGCCACCCGTGACACCTCTTCGATCCCTGCAATGTGGACAGATTTCTTCACTGCTAAGCTGCTTACCCCTGATGACTTTCACTGGGCTAAAAGTCTCTTGCAATCAAAACTGTGGAATATTCTTGGGGAATCGAGTGAAACTGCCGATGGAACATTGACTGAATTTGCTCTGCCCAAAGTGTGCCCTGTGTCAGCTCCTCCTTATTGCTCTCTGCAGATTGCAAGCAACGAAGCCACGCAAGGGTTCTCCACTCCACAAGCTCCCAAGAGGAAGGACTTGCTTAAAGCGCCTCCTTCAACTTATGCTCTATATCTCAAGCGCAGAAACATGAAAACTCCTCTGGTGGTCACTGAGGCAAGAAGGAGTGAAAGGTTAAAGGCTCTTGCCAAAGGTTTTAATAAAAGAACCTGCTTTGACAGAAACTGTCTTGCCTGTGTGTCGGTTGCACCTGTCATTAAACCTAAAGTAATTCAGAATCTCCTCCACAAATTTGGGATCCCTAACGATGATGATGAGCCTCGTGAAGAGTTGTCCACAGTACCTGTGAACTCTGAAGACGCCCCTGCAACAGAGAAGGATGTTGATGCAGCCTCAGATGATGATGAGCAGGATTAGAGGTTGTGTTGTGCGCTGGGCTTTCACATTTTCGGTCTGGTCCTTCTCAGGCAAGTTGTATGTCTCCCTGTTTATGGCAGAGAGCAGATTTTTCCCTATTCCTACTTGTTTTAATGATTAGACAATTCTGGAAAATTCTTAATTGGAACATAAGAGGCTTAAATGCTCAGGAGAAATGGGTGTTAATTTTCAATAAAATCCAAGAAAGTGGCTGCCATGTTATATGCTTCCAGGAAACAAAAAAGGAAGATATTGACTTGAGTTTCATAAGGAACTTCTGTCCCAGGAACTTCGATGCCTTTTGTTTTATCCCCTCCGTGGGCAGTTCTGGAGGAATTTTGACTGTTTGGGACAGCTCTGTCTTTGAGGGACGTTGTGTATTTAGAAATGACTATGCTCTTTCAGTTGAGTTGCAGTCAACAAAATCTGATGCTTTCTGGACACTCACTAATATTTATGCTCCATGCCAAAATGCACAACAACTAGACTTCCTTAATTGGCTTCACAACATCCACATTCCTGATGAAGAAGATTGGTTACTAGTTGGCGACTTTAATCTAATCAGATCACCTGAGGACATAAATAGGGAGGGTGGTAACCTGAATGAAATGTTGCTCTTTAATGAAGCCATCAGCAATCTTGGGCTGGTTGAGATACCTCTGAAGGGCCGCAAGTTTACATGGAGTAATATGCAGGTTGTTCCTTTACTGCAAAGGCTTGATTGGCTTTTTACCTCAGTCTCTTGGACCACGTCGTACCCTAATACAATGGTGCTTCCCTTGGCAATGACCACCTCTGATCATGTTCCATGTGTTGTCTCCATCCAGACTGCTATCCCTAAAAGTAATATCTTCAGATTTGAAAACAGATGGTTGAATATGCCTGGGTTTTTGCCTTTGGTTAAGGACACTTGGACTCAATCTATACATTTTGCGGATGCAGCAAAAAGGATTTCGGCAAAATTCAAGATTTTACGGAATGTCTTGAAAAAATGGGCCAGATCACTTTCTTCTTTAAACCAGGACATAGCCGACATGAATGCTCTAATTGAGCTCTTGGATTCTGTGGAAAATCACAGGCTTCTTTCTGATGGAGAGCGAGAACTAAGAAATAAATTGAAGAAGCATCTTGCTTCTCTTCTTAAGCAGCAATTAGCGTATTGGAAGCAGCGTGGGAAGATCAAATGGGTCACCTTGGGGGGATGAAAATTCCAGATTCTTCCATTCCATCGCCACGGTTCAGAAACGGAAAAACCATATTGCCACTTTGGTACAGCCGTCTGGTGACATTGCTACTGAGCATGAGGACAAAGCTGCACTTCTGTTAGCTTCTTTTAAGGAAAGATTGGGTCAGACATCGCCAACAAATATGTCCTTTGACTTGAATAGACTGCTGGCTAACAATGTTGATCTTGCTTTTTTGGAAGAGCCTTTCTCTCATTCAGAAATTGATGCGGTTGTTGCTGCCTTTCCTCATAATAAATCCCCGGGCCCTGATGGCTTTAACGCTGAATTCCTCCAGAAATGTTGGCATTTTATTAAGCAGGATTTCTATGACCTTTGTGGGCAATTCCATCAGGAGAGTCTATGTCTCGAGAGCATCAACAGTTGTTTTATTACCTTGGTGCCCAAGAAGTCAATGCTTCCACAGTTAATGATTATCGGCCCATTTCTCTACTTAATTGCACTCTTAAGTTGATCACACAGTTGTTAGCCAACAGACTTCAAACTGTGATCATGCAGCTCATCCATGTAAATCAATATGGTTTCATTAAAACCAGAAACATCCAGGACTGCTTGGCTTGGTCCTTTGAATATTTGCACATGTGTCATCAGTCAAAAAAGGATGATGTTATCTTAAAACTGGATTTCGAGAAAGCTTTTGACAAAGTGGAGCATTCGCTAATTTTGTCAATTCTGGAAAAAAAAGGGCTTGGAATCAAGTGGTGCAATTGGATTCGGCAGATTCTCTCTACTGCGACTTCGGCGGTCCTCCTAAATGGTATTCCTGGCTCAATGTTCAAGTGCAAGAGGGGTGTTCGACAGGGAGACCCTCTGTCTCCTCTTCTTTTTGTCCTTTCTGCAGATCTTCTTTAGAGTTTAGTCAATGATGCTATGGAGCAACAGCTCATCACAAGGCCGCTTCCAATTCAATGTTTGCCAGATTTCCCCATTGTTCAGTACGCCGATGATACTCTTATTATCATGCAGGCGGATGTGCAGCAACTCCTGTTTCTTAAGGGATTGTTGACCAGATTTGGAGATGCATCTGGTTTGAGAGTCAATTATGCCAAATCCAACCTAATTCCCATAAATGTGCCTGAAGCAAATGTACACCTTTTGACCACTGCTTTGCAATGTCAATTAGGGGCGCTGCCTTTCACATACTTGGGTCTGCCTCTCAGTACCACCAAGCCAAGGAAAGAGTGCTTTATGCCTCTTATTACGACAGTTCGGAGACGGCTGCCTTCCTGTATGGTGTATTTAAATTATGGAAGCAAACTTAGGATGGTCAATTCAGTGCTTTCATCTCTCCCAACTTTTTATTTAAGCACCCTGAAGGTTTACAAATGGGTCATTGATGAAGTGGACAAATACCGGAGGCATGGTCTTTGGAGAGACAAAGATTTGGATAAGAAAACACCTCCCCTTGCTGCATGGGATATGGTTTGCATACCAAAAGACCAAGGAGGTCTGGGGGGTTATAAACCTCGCTGTTCAGAATGATTGTTTGCTGATGAAACATGTGCATAAATTCTACAATCAATCAGAGTTGCCTTGGGTGAAGCTTGTTTGGGAGGCTTACTACTCTCATGCTCTCCCGTCTCTCAAAACCAGTGATGCCTCCTTCTGGTGGAGAGATTGTTTGAAATCTCTGAAAAAATACAAGTCTTTTGCTACATGTCATGTTGTTGATGGCCGTTGGATTCTGTTGTGGAAGGACACCTCGCATGGGATAAGATTACAGGAGCAATGGCCGCATCTCTTCTCCTTTTCAACATGTCCTGATATTTCTATTCAAGCTGCTCTGCACTTGCATGAGGTTGAGGATTTCTTTCAGTTACCTCTCTCGGTAGAAGCGTATGAACAATTTCTGGAGTTCCAAGCTTTGCTTGCTTCGACTTCTTCTCAAGATCAACCTGATACTTGGGTTGTCTTCAACAGTTCCGTCAGATTTCATGTGTCCAAGGCATATCGCTCCCAGATGAAACAACCGGATGTTTGCCCAGTGTTGAAATGGATTTGGAAGACTTGTTGTCAACATAAACACAAGGTCTTTTTTTGGCTTTTGACCCAGAATCGTCTGAATACTCGGGCTCTGTTACAAAGGAAGAATTTCTTTCTGCCATCTTATTTCTGTGAAATGTGTGGTGGCTCAGTTCTGGAGACCCGAAACCACCTCTTTTTTGAGTGCCCCTTTGCAATCATGTGCTGGAAGTATTTATGTCCTAACTGGGATGCTCAGGCCCAGGTTCAATTGCCTCTGACGGACATCATACTTAGTCTCAAGTCTGAAATTCCGCAGCCTTTCTCAATGGAGATTATTATGCTAGTCTCTTGGGCAATCTGGACCACGCGCAACGACTTCATTTTCAAGGGAATTATGCCCAGCATTTATAGATGCCGCAAGAAATTCAAGGAGGAGATGGTTCTTTTGACACACAAGGCTGTTCGTAGAGCCTACCATGGCATGAGAGACTGGGTTGAAGCCTTCCACTGATTTAGTTTGGAGGTCTACGACCTCTTGTATTAGCCTCTAATTTGTGTATAGCTGTAACAACTCTTAACTCTTTATTTGAAAATCAATAAAAAAAACAGTGGGGAAACCCACTGTATAGCTTCAAAAAAAAAAGTTAGTTGCAGCCAACAAAGACTTGGACCAGCTGCGGGAATTCTACGAGTAAGTTGATCGGTTGTTAGATTATACTCTGTTATTTTACAAGCGGTCCACTTATGCTGCCATTTGATTTCCAAACAAACAATATTTTGCTTGGTATATATGATGCGCAAAAAAGATATATCCTTGCTCGCAGATTTCTGAATGATCATAAAATTGCAGCTACTTCTGCTTGCGCCTCAGCTCAGCCTGTGTCTATATATTTCATCAGGTGTAAGATATTTTCGGGTAATGGGAAATGGGTTGTGGACTACATCACGATATAACTTCTTCCTAATCTTTTTGGAGGATGTCAGGTAACTTTTGCTTCTTGCCTTTTTTCTGTTTGCTCAAAACAATATGTTAGTGGGTCGTAGATGTTTGTCATCCGTAAATCCGGAAAGGATCAGAGGGAGAAAATATTGAGACATGTACAAGGTCAAGAGAGCTAAAGAAAAATTACAAGAGCAATTATATACAAGCCAAAAGCATTCATCTCTATGTAACCTTGACGGTGTAGGAAATAAGAACCGTCTCCATTTCTTTTTAACACAAAGGACTTATCATGTGGCAAAGATAGGATCTGTAAGCTCAAAGATATAGCCATTTTGCTCTTTTAAAAAAGGCCGAGATCCACGGTGACGATGTCAACTGCTTCCAGTATTACGGACAAAAAGAGCACTCACAGTAAATAAGTGAGAGCAAATTTTCAAGACAGTGTCGTAATAATCATCCTTTTCGTATGCACATTTAGAATTGTACATATCGCTAACATAGTGTTAAAATTAAATACAGAATAGATGGCTGAAAAATAAATTATAAATTTAAAACTATGCAATATCATATGGAGTAAATCGAGCCACGCAAATGCGTGGGTTTACAGGGATCTGTAATTTCTATTTACTCTCACCCAATGATGCAGTAGGATATGTGTATCCCCTATGCAGGGAAGAACAGATTTTGTTCTGGTCTGGTGACTAAACTCTTGAGGATTTTCGTACATAGAGAGTGATATGCATTTCAGAGGTCAAGAAGGTTGCCTCTGGATTGGGAGTATCTGCAGGCTGCAGCAACCAGGGAACTGAGGTTGAGTGTTTTTCACTTTTTTTCCTACTTGGTTAGCTTTTATATGTCTTGAAAAAGTAAGAAAAATGACCATTTCCAAGTTTTCTTCTGCAGTATGGAGTGAGAGCTTGCTGTCTAATGGCTGCCGTGTAATCAAAGAGCACCCACCTCAAATCATCAAGAGCTCAAACATACCCGACAAAGCGATGAAGCCCTGGTAATCGGAAGCACAAAAGCAATGTCAAGGACAAGCCGGACTGGTAATCAAAGATGCTTACAGTATGCGCCCACGCCACTTGAACCCTGAGTCACCGATGCTCAATAACAGCAGAGCCAATACGGACTCATGATGAAGCATGTCGAACGGATCTAAAGAAGCAGAACAAACAACACCGTCAACTATTGGTAATATCCTAGATCTCCCACTCCATTTGTGTTTGGAGATACGACCTATAAGAACTATTTGTTAAAATCTCTTGAAGGCAACAATAATATGTGTCCAAGAAGTTGAATGAGTTAATCACAAGACGACACATAAACTAAGAAAGTGAAAGTGATGGGAAGAATACATCGGTTAAACCACTAGGGATTTTCCTTGCATATCTGACATCAGTTTTGTCTATTGTTTACACTCCAGCCAATATATTTTTCATTCAGTTTTGAAGTGTTATAAAATTCATGTTATTATTAGCAAAAAACTAACAATAGATCAGCGAAACTTCCATATATTATTTGACAACTTTAAAGATATAGAATCTACATAAACAAATACACTCGACCGAAATAAACAAGTTACATTTAAATACAATACAGAGATAAGGTGAAAAAATTCCTTTGAAAAATTCCAATTTTCTATATTTCATTTGTTTGCTAGGATATAGTGTTTCATTTACATAACTAGACATATAACTTTTGTCTTTCTAGAGAAAGTTTAGTTTTGCAAGTATTAGATGGAACACTATCCTATGTAACAATATCCAAGAAAATTAAAAATTTACTAAGCATTATAGAGCAGATAAAGACACATTACTCATGCTCACATGCAAATTAAAGTAGTCACTAATTATATAATAGATATAGCGGCGTGGATATGCACGTCAGGATCCCTTTTAACTACATATAGGTTTTGAAGTAATAAATTTCATATTCCTAAGAAGACATTATGTCATTTAATCATGTTTTTGGAAGCATGTCGCTTAAAAATGTAAAAATATTTAGCAAGCACTCAAACCAGGGAAATAAATAGAAATTCGCAAATGGTTTCAGAGAAAATAATCTAGCCGCGCAATTGCGTGGGCCACCCAGCTAGTTATGATGATGAGGAAGGCGCTGGCCTTGTCGCAGCAGTCGACACGCGCGATGAGCGCGACCGAGGCAGAAACCGACAGGACGATCGCGACGGCGGCCGATATGACGATCGCAGTCGCGATTACGCCCCGCGCAATGATGGATACCGCAAACGGGAGTGGAGAAAACCCCGAGAACACCCGCAAAATGAGCGCGAACTCGAGGAGGAAATCGAGCAAGAATGCCGATTCCACATGTTCAAAGGTGAAGATGGCAAGCTTCACTCGAAACATCTGCTGAAAGACTGCAGAAAATTCACAAGGCTAGCGGTAGGCTAGGTCAAACGCTATCACCCGAGGCCAGCTGCGGCGGCGCTACCGGCTCCGCCGCCCCTTCCGGCGCCAGCAGCCGCGAACATAGCAGGCGCTATCCATCACCAGCAGCTCATAGAAGCTCCAGTAGCAGCGGCAGAACCATATCCCGAGGCACGTGGGCAGATGAACATGATACAAAAAAGTCGTCCCTCTAACAGGGAGCAAAAGCTGATAACCCGACAAGTCAATCTGGCTGTCATGGCGCCACCCGCCGTTCCTGAGTACTTGAAGGGGTCGGAGACCAGCATCACCTTCTCCCGCGAGGATCATCCACTTGCCATAGCTCGCCCAGGGCACGCTGCTTTGGTACTCGACGCTCAAATCGGTGGCTACGCCATGTCCAAGGTCTTCATGGATGGAGGAAGTGGAATCAACATCCTATTTGCAGATACGCTCCGCAAGATGAACCACTCGACGGAAAACTTGCCCAAGTCAAGCAACACCTTCCACGGTATCGTCCCAGGCAAAGCGGTCTACCCGCTCGGCACAGTCCAGTTCCCGGTCATTATCGGCGGGCCAGGAAACTTCAGGACGGAGAAGATCGACTTCGAGGTCGTCGATTGGAAATCACAATACCATGCTATACTGGGACGCCCGACATTCGCTCGGTTTATGGCGGTCCCGCATTACGCATATCTCAAATTGAAGATGCCAGGACCAAACGGTGTCATCACGGTGAACGGGAACTTCCAACGCTCGGACAGTTGCGACAGGGAGTTCAGCAAAATATCCGAGTTCTTCGGCATGCAGGAGCAGCTCGCAGAGCTCTCTATCTCCAATGACTGCACATTATTCCCTGAAGCCAAAAAACCGGCACCCGATGCTGCCTTCAGCGCAACAAACGACACACGGTCGCATCAGGTGCACCCAACGGATCCGTCCAAGACGATCAACGTGTCATCAAGCTTAACTCCCGCATAGGAAGGCGCGCTCGTCAAGTTCCTCCGTGAGAACTGGGAAATTTTTGCCTGGTTTCCAGCCGACATGCCAGGTATTCCCAGGGAATTTGCCGAGCACTCTCTTCAATTGTTTCCAGATACGAGACCCGTTGATACGTCCAAAACGTATCTATAATTTTTGATTGTTTCATGTTAATATTATGCCTTTGACACTTGTTTCTATATTAAGTTTATGATTTATTTGGACTAACCTATTAATAGTTGCAAAAGTGCACAATGTTCTTGTTTTACTCTTTGATGTGTAGGAATTATCAAAAATACAAGAGGAAACCTTGTTGGAGTCGAATTGGGACTTTCCTGAAATCTGTCTGAAAACTCTTTTTAAAGATTGTCACGTTACGGGTCGAAGACGGCGTCAAACGGAAATCTCGCCGAAGACAAAGTTGCAGGAAATTTTCCGTCTGATTCCGAGTCCGGACGGCCGAGATAAGCCCGATTTACTGCAACCCTAGATGGGATGACGGAAATCCGAGAAGCTATATAAAGAGAGGAAAACCTAACTCGTGGAGAACTCCTCCACCCACGAATTGCAGCCACCAAAAGCCACGTTTTTGCCTCCCCCATGGATCCCATCTCCATGGGGGAGGGCTCCCAAGAAGCCATGAAGGAGGGAGGCTAAGGGGCGGCGCTCCCCCATGATGCCGGCGGCGGGGAAGGAGCTCCCCGCGCCGCCGCCGCCCTGCGCCACCGCGCTGCCTCTCCGCCGTCTTCACCGCCATCTCCATCACCAACTCCTCCTTGTATTCAGTGGTTCATCCTCCCACAAACCTCTGTACCGTCCTATGTAAACATGTTGTTTGATGCTATAATATTTATCCTATGATCTATGACATGTTTGTGTAGTTTATTTGTCTTTTGATTGCTTGGTTGAATGTCTTTGGTTCATTAGAGTTGTATGTTGATATGGTACTGTCCTTTGGTGTCCATTATACTTGTGCGCGCATGGATCAAACATCACGGGGTTGGTAGTATTTGTAAACGAAGGGGGAGTCCTGCCGGAGTGACAGAAACCTGAGGGCGCGAACCGGTTAGTTACACGTATGGGAGTAAGAGGACCATAAACTTAAGGCTATGGTTGGGGAAACCTTAATGCATTGTTAGTATTCGCGGATGCTTTCTAACAATCCAATCATATAGTACTTGTAATCCCAAGTAGTGGAGTGCATGTATATTTAGCCTTCCCACATAGAAAACTGCATCGAAGACAATGAACCCGATATATTCGGTAATTAATCTTGGACAAAGCCATCACAATTACCACCACTTTTCCACACTCATGGTACTGTTAGTTTATGGTTACTTAGTGTACTTTATTGCTGCAGCACTAACATTTACTTTCTTGTATTTATTATCTCGCAAAGCTATCTCTCATACCCGTATTGTTACTCTAGTATTATTTCCTAGATAAAGTAAACGTTTAGTGTGCGTAGAGTTGTATCAGTGGTTGATAGAACTTGAGAGAATACTTATCCTACCTTTAGCTCCTCGTTGGGTTCGACACTCTTACTTATCGAAAAGGCTACACGCGATCCCCTATACTTGTGGGTTATCAAGACCTTTTCTGGCGCCGTTGCCGGGAGCCATAGCGTAGGTTAATATTCTTGTGTGCACTTGTTTGCTTTATCTCTAAGTAATTTTTATTTTCAGTTTTAAGTTGTTTTCTATCTTAGTATGGGTAGGAAATACGAATTATAAAAAAATTAGTTGTACTTGTTATCTAAAAACGTTTTCAAAAAGAGAGTGATTGGAAAGATGAGCAATGGTTAAGTGGGGGTCGACCTTGAACACTTGTGTTCATGCCTATGAAACCAAAGCAAATCTTTCCATGGAAGCTTCTCATCCAAAAACATGTAAATATTGTGTATATACCTCTGTACATAAAAATAAAATGCTAATTATAGTCTCTAGTTAATTGAAAGTTGATAGTTTTGCTTTGCTGTCCAGAAACAGATTTTCTGTGCTCCACCGTATTAAATGTTTAAAATCACCAGAACGTGATCTTGATCTGAAATTTCTTGAGTGCAAAGTATGCTTATTATCTTTCTTTCATTAGACTAACTTTTTGTGATTTGAGTTACGTAGCTGTCTCGAAAAATTCGATCTTCACCGACTGTTCAATTTAGACAGATTCCTGTGCTTCACTGTAAAAAATCGTGATAAATCTCAGAATAGTATTTTGACCTGAAAATTTTTGTGCGTAAAACTGAGATTATGATCTGCCTTTCATTAGTTAAAAGTTTTTCGATTTGAGCTACTTAACTATCTCGTTGAATGCCATCTTTACGGACTGTTCAGTTTTGACAGATTTCTTTGTTTATTCAATATTGTACTTGGTGTTATTAGTTTCATTAGTTTTTCGACGGACAACGGAAATCATGAACACCTTAGTATATACAGTGGCTAATGTTGAGTAAAGATTATAAAACTTGTCAATGCTTGAACATGAGTGGATTTTATTTAATGAGTACTAACCCTACTAATGAGTTTTGTGAAGTTTTATGTGGATGTAGCCTATAAGATCTAATCAATATGGTGATATAAGATGAATAAGAAGACGCAAGAGCTCAAGCTTGGGGATGTGTAGGTGCATCCCAAGAACATATTCAAGAAGATACAATCATCTAAGCTTGGGGATGCCCGAGTCATCCCCCTATTCATCAACTAACATGAGGTTGTCTCGTTCATACTCTATATTACCCGTCCACATGATATGTATTGTCTTAACTTGTATTATAATTTTTTTATATGTCTTGGTTTTACCTTCTTTAGTTTTATTAGGATCTTTATTTGGTTTTTATTGCTTCTTTACTTTCACTTATAAATTCAAAACAACAAAAATATTTTTTTTGTTTTGCTTCTTTGTTTGGTTCTTTATTTTGATTTTATTTGGTTTTTACTTTTGATTTTTATTTAGAGTTTTCCTTGCTGTAGCTAGCATGTTTAGGTCTTGCTTAGCCTCTGGTCTTTTAGTTTATCAAAATAATGTACCAAGTTTTACCCTTTTAGCTTAGTTGATGCATATGTAAAAAGTGATTTTCTGTTTTCGTATCTACTGCTCATTGCGCGATTTTTCATATTTTACTGGAAACTCTAAAAATCACGTAAAAATTACTGATGTTGTATCACCGAATCCTCTGCATGCACAAAAATTGGCTAAAATTTCGGACATGTTTAAGAGCACCTAAAAATTACGTTTGCCAGCTGCTGTTTTTCTGGACAGATTCGACTTTTGTTGCAAGAGTGGCCTCTTTGCGTTTTCATTTGATTATTAATGGTTCTTACCTTTCATTTAGAAGTTGGCCATTTAAGCAACCTTTCTGTAACTTAAAAACAAAATTTGATTTGGTTTAATAGCAGCACTTTGGAAATATTATGTATTGCAATAAGTGCCTAGCTAAAAGGCGTTAAAGAAAAGCGCTTATGGGAGGCAACCCATTATTTTTATTTCTGCAATTTTTCTTTTCTTGAGTCAAGGAGTTTGTTTACTTCTGTAGCAACTCCTTTGTATCTTTACTTTCATGCATTGTTGTGCCAAGAGTAGTCTCTAATGATAAGATGTTGCTAAAATTTTGATTGCTGCGCAGGAACAGATTTCTGCTGTTCACTGTACGAAATTCATAAAATCACCAGATTGTGAATTAAATCTGAAATTTTGTGCGTAATCCTGATATATGTATGCATCTTTCGTTAGTTCAAAGTTTTTCGATCTGAGTAACGTAAGTGCCTCGAAAAAATTCGTCTTTGCGGACTGTTCTGTTTTAGACAGATTATGTCATTTATTTTGCATTCTCTCTTTTACTAGTGTTGAGTGGAATTTTTTTTGGGTGGAAGAGCTTCACGTAACATCAGTGGCTGTAGCTAATGTTTAAAGTAACGGTCATATTGCGTCCTTACAGAACATGTGAGTTTTTGATTGTGCACTAACCCTCTAATGAGATTTACTTTGAGTTTGGTGTGGCGGAAGTTTTCAAGGGTCAAGAGGAAGAGTGATATAATAGGATGGAGAAGAGTGAAGAGCTTAAGCTTGGGGAGGCTCCCATGGATCTCCCAGCATATTTCAAGAAGACTCAAGCGTCTAAGCTTGGGGATGCCGGCATCCCCTTCTTCATCGTCAAAATTATCAGGTCATCTCTAGTGAAACTATATTTTAATTCTTTCACATCATATGTGTTGTTCTTGGAGCGTCTGTATCTTATTATTTATTTATCTTAGCATCAAACACCGGTTACATTAATAAGTTGATCGTCACATATTTTATTTATCCTCTGTTTTCAATGTTTACTTGGTTAATGGATTATTTGTTGAAACTTAAAAATGATGTGTGAATAATACTGTTTAGTAGTTTATGTTTTCTTATGGTTAGTCTCAACTAGCTAATAGTGCATATTATGTTATTTTGATATTAACATGCATTGTCCTGTTCATAAGATGGTATGGAATTGTGGTATCCTCCTCTGAATGATTTACTTGAATCGACTTGGCACATGCTCACACATGTTCATGACTGAAAAATAAAAGTCAATTAAGCCTTGATGATCTATTTTGCCTCAGAGTTTTAGTATCATTTTTATGCCTCCGTTAATTTTATTCTGTCGCAAGTATGATTATGACGGTTATTGCTCTCTTGATTGTCGCTTCCCAGTCTATTGCTAGCCTTCACTGTACTGAGCGGGAATGCTGCTCGTGCATCCAAAATCCTTAAAACCAAGTTATCCCAAAGAGTCCACTATAAATTCCTATGCATGGTATTTCAAACCATTCCAAGTAAATTTTCATGTGCTACCTTTAAAACCTTCAAAATACTTCTCATTTTGTGACACTGTTTTTAGCTCATGAGGACGTAGTAGTTGGGTTTGTTATCTTCCATACTAAATTAAGTCCCCGACTTGCATGCTTCATCTGCTCGTCACTAATTTTGCAAAGAGCTGGTTAGACCATTATAACATCTAAAAAGTAAAATAAAATAGGCACTCCTCCATGGTATGAGATTGTTGGCAGGCACCCGAGGATTCGGTTAGCCATGGTTTGTGAAAGCAAAGGTTGGGAGGAGTGTCATGCTATATAAAAGTGCATGCTATAAATGCCTAATATCAATAACTCGGAACCGCTCTCAACTTGTTTAGTATGGAAGATAACAAGAACTCTATTACTGATTCGTTGACAGGAACAACCACCTCCCAAAACAATTTTTATTTCTGTTTTAAAAATAAAAAGCTCTAGCACATGTTAATCCCTGCTTCCCTCTGCGAAGGGCCAATCTTTTATTTTAATGTTGAGTCATCATCCTTTCTTTGAGCACTTCTCGAGAGCATAACTGTCATTCTTAGTGTAATGTGCTTGTCCCAGAATACGGTTATCTGCGGTATAACTATGATGCTTTTACCTTTGATATCTTTACATCTAGTCTTCACTTGAACTTCAGAGGTGCCTTGGCATTTATGTTTTGCTCCACAATTAAGGGCAAGCGAGATACCACTCTATCATGCTTTATTATGGTCATTACAATCTTGTTGATGTTTATAAATTTCATGTTATAAGCTCTTAGTTCGTTGATACTTTTCATTAGGTAACATGATTGCTAAGTTTTATTATCCATACATCATGCAATTGTTAAAGATCTGATCATAGCATTTAAAATCAAAAATTATTTTATTATCATTTACCTACTCGAGGACGAGCAGAATTAAGCTTGGGGATGTTGATACGTCCAAAACGTATCAATAATTTTTGATTGTTTCATGTTAGACTAACCTATTAATAGTTGCAAAAGTGCACAATGTTCTTGTTTTACTCTTTGATGTGTAGTAATTATCAAAAATACAAGAGGAAACCTTGTTGGAGTCAAATTGGGACTTTCCTGAAATCTGTCTGAAAACTCTTTTTAAAGATTGTCACGTTACGGGTCGAAGATAGCGTCAAACAGAAATCTCGCCGAAGACAAAGTTGCAGGAAATTTTCCGCCGAATGTTCTAGACATAACATTCACCTGATTCCGAGTCCGGACGGCCGAGATAAGCCCGATTTACTGCAAGCCTAGATGGGATGACGGAAATCCGAGAAGCTATATAAAGGGAGGAAAATCTAACTCGTGGAGAACTCCTCCACCCACGAATTGCAGCCACCAAAAGCCACGTTTTTGCCTCCCCCATGGATCCCATCTCCATGGGGGAGGGCTCGCAAGAAGCCATGAAGGAGGGAGGCTAAGGGGCGGCGCTCCCCCATGATGCCGGCGGCGGGGAAGGAGCTCCCCGCGCCGCCGCCGCCCTGCGCCACCGCGCTGCCTCTCCGCCGTCTTCACCGCCATCTCCATCACCAACTCCTCCTTGTATTCAGTGGTTCATCCTCCCACAAACCTCTGTATCGTCCTATGTAAACATGTTGTTTGATGCTATAAAATTTATCCTATGATCTATGACATGTTTGTGTAGTTTATTTGTCTTTTGATTGCTTGGTTGAATGTCTTTGGTTCATTAGAGTTGTATGTTGATATGGTACTGTCCTTTGGTGTCCATTATACTTGTGCGCGCATGGATCAAACATGACGGGGTTGGTAGTATTTGTAAACGAAGGGGGGAGTCCTGCCGGAGTGACAGAAACCTGAGGGCGCGAACCGGCTAGTTACACGTATGGGAGTAAGAGGATCATAAACTTAAAGCTATGGTTGGGGAAACCTTAATGCATTGTTAGTATTCGTGGATGCTTTCTAACAATCCAATCATATAGTATTTGTAATCCCAAGTAGTGGAGTGCATGTATATTTAGCCTCTCCCACATAGAAAACTGCATCGAAGACAATGAACCCGATATATTCAATAATTAATCTTGGACAAAGCCACCACAATTACCACCACTTTTCCACACTCATGGTATTGTTAGTTTATGGTTACTTAGTGTACTTTATTGCTGCAGCACTAACATTTACTTTCTTGTATTTATTATCTCGCAAAGCTATCTTTCATACCCGTATTGTTACTCTAGTATTATTTCCTAGATAAAGTAAACGTTTAGTGTGCGTAGAGTTGTATCAGTGGTTGATAGAACTTTAGAGAATACTTATCCTACCTTTAGCTCCTCGTTGGGTTCGACACTCTTACTTATCGAAAAGGCTACACGCGATCCCCTATACTGGTGGGTTATCACCCGTGAAGCAAACGATGCGCCGCTTCTCTGAGCCGAAGCGGAAGGCTATAGGTGAAGAAGTCGACAGGCTACTCGCAGCCAAGTTCATCCGCGAGATCAAGAAATCTGACTGGGTCGCCAACCCAGTCCTTGTGCCAAAAAAGCATACAGAGATCCTCCGCATGTGTGTCGACTTCACCGCCCTTAACAAGTGCTGCCCCAAGGACCACTTCCTGCTACCTCGCATTGACCAGATAGTTGATTCGACTGCGGGCTGCGCACGCCTATCCTTCCTGGATGCCTACTCAGGCTATAACCAGATAAGGATGAAGGCCGAAGACGAGGACAAAACAGCCTTCATAACGCCACATGGCGTCTACTGCTACACCACAATGCCCTTCGGGCTCAATAACGCAGGTGCTACGTACCAGCGCATGATGCAAAATTGCCTCAGCAAACAGATTGGGCGCAACGTCCAAGTCTATGTCAACGACATCGTCATCAAAACCAAACAGGAGGACACCCTCCTCGACGACCTGCGCGAGACATTCGCCAATCTCAACCGATACAATATCAAGCTCAACCCAAGAAGTGCGTTTTTGGCGTACCAGCCGGACAGCTCTTGGGCTACCTTGTCTCAGCTCGAAGCATTGAGGCGGACCCGGAGAAGATACATGCCATACTGACTATGGAACAACCGACCAAACTTCGAGAGATGGAAAGACTAGCGGGTCGAGTGGCCACTCTCAGTTGATTCATCAGCAAGCTCGGCGAGAAAGCGCTCCCTTTCTATCAGCTGATGAAGAACTCAGACAACTTCGAGTGGACGCCAGAAGCTCAAGCAGCCTTCGTCGACCTGAAGCGCACACTCACAACTCCTCCTATCTTGGTCGCGCCTCGGGAGCGTGAGCCCCTGTTCTTGTATGTCTCCGCCACCAATCGGGTGGTCAGTACTATCCTCGTTGTCGAGCGTTTGGAAGAAGGCACAATCATAGCATACAGAGACCCGTGTACTACCTCAGCGAGGTCCTCTCCATATCAAAGCAGCGGTACCCGCACTACCAGAAGTTGGCTTACGCCGTATTCACGACATCACGCAAAGTCGTGCACTACTTCGTCGAGCATCCGATCACTGTCGTCAGCACGATAGGCATACGTGATATTCTCACCAACCCTGACGCGATCGGCGAGTCGCTAAGTGGGTCATCGAGCTTGGACCTCGAGATATAAAGTATGAACACCCGAAAGCCATCAAAGCTCAAGTCTTGCCTAACTTCACCACCGAGTGGATCGAAGCTCAGCTACCAGGAGTCCTAGATGTGTCCAACTCGTGGAGTATGTTCTTCGATGCGTCGAAGAAAAATGAAGGCGCGGGCGCAGGCGTCATACTCATATCCCCACGAGGGGATAAGCTTCGCTATGTCTTGCAGATGGATTTCTCCAAACCCTCTAACAACGAGGCTGGGTACGAGGCCCTACTGCATGGCATGAAGATGGCAAAAACTTGCGGGTTCACACGCCTCATGATCTATGGCGACTCAAATCTCGTGGTGCAGCAAACGATGAAAGCCTGCGACGCCACTGCACACAACATGATCGCTTATCGCGAGTTATACAACACCATGGAGGGCAACTTTGACGGCTGCGAGTTACGCCACATCGGGCGTGAAAGCAACGAGGAAGCAGATATGCTAGCCAACCTTGGCTCCACCAAAGCACCAGTACCACCTGGCGTCTTCCTCGAGCGTATCGCGCAGAGATCTATCAAGGTGAAGAAGCCTGCAGCACCTTCGACTCCGGCCGCAGCCGACAAGGACATCCCGCCAAGCACAACGGATCCTCCAGTCGAAGTTCTTTTGATTGAACCGACTTGGACACATCCCTTCCTCGCATACCTCTACGAGATGAGCTACCCGATGACGCCATCCAAGGCCTACACGGTTATCAAAGGAGAACTATACAAGCGCAGCATATCAGGGATCTTTCAGAGATGCATCGCACTTGAAGACGGCAAGACCATCCTTCAAGACATCCACGCAGGAACCTGTGGCCACCATGCGAGCAGTCGGGTGCTCGTAGCCAAAGCCTTCCGAGCAGGGTTCTACTGGCCAACCGCACTCAGGGACGCAAAGGACATAGTACAAAGGTGCATCGGTTGCCAGAAGTTTGAAAAAAGGCCACTAGCGCCTGCATCGGAGCTCAAAACCATACCATTGGCATGGCCCTTCGCCCAATGGGGACTCGACATGGTTGTGCCGCTCAGAAAATCCTCGCGTGGAGGCCACACACATCTCTTGGTGGCAGTCGATAAATTCACCAAGTGGATCGAAGCGGTCCCTATCACAAATTCGACTGCTACGACGGCGGTGAACTTCATCAGGTCCATCATCTACCGCTTCGGGGTCCCTAGCAGCATAATAACCAACAACGGTACAAACTTCACAGCCGAAGAGTTTCGTGACTTCTGGAAAGCCCAGGGGATCAAGCTGAACTACGCCTCGGTGGCGCACCTGCAGTCGAACGGTCAGGTGGAAAAGGCCAATGGACTTGTATGCAGTGGGCTCAAGAAGCGGCTATTTGTGCCACTCAAACGAGCTGCGGGTGCCTGGGTAGAAGAACTCCCGTCCGTACTTTGGAGTCTGCGCACTACTCCAAATAGATCGACACAGTACACGCCATTCTTCATGGTGTATGGCGCAGAGGCCGTCCTACCCTTCGACGTGCAGTTCGACGCACCCAGGGTCACGGCATACGAAGAAGAAGATGCGAAGGAAGCACTCGAGGATAGCGTCGACACGCTGGATGAAGCGCGAGACATTGCGCTCGCTCGTACAGCTGTTTACCAGCAAAACCTCCGCAACTATCATGGCCGTCGACTGCGCACCAGGTCCTTCATGGTCGGAGATTTGGTGCTGCATGCGACTGAAGCAAAAGAAGGTGCACAAGCTCGCCTCTCCATGGGAGGGACCCTTCATCGTCACCGAGGTCATCGATGGCGGCGCGTACAGACTGAAGCACGCGAAGACAGGCGAACCTTCGCACAATCCTTGGAACGTTGCGCACCTGCGCCGTTTCTATGCTTAGACTGCTCAGTCATCAAATGTAATAGGCGATATGTCGGATAGCTGCAGGTTTCAGACGCGTTCTTTTCCTTACCAGGGTACCTAAGGGGACTGGAAGGTTTTTAATGAGGCGGCCTGCAGCTTAACATTCAAAAGGAATATAATCAATGTTCCTCTATTCTTCTCTGTTTATTCTTCGCACAAACAAGGCAAAAACAAAAAAAAACGGCCACACCCGAATACTCGAGGGCTGTGCTCTAAAAAAAAACATCAATCTTCCGCAAACGACACCTTGGTCGCACCCGAGCACTCGGGGGCTGCGCCTTAACAGGTTAACCGCAAACAAAACCTTGGCCGCACCCGAACACTCGGGGGCTGCGCCAACATGTCAAACATACGCACAAACACCGACGCACCCGAAGACTCGGGGGCTGCGCCGCACAAAATTCAAGCAAAAAAACATATACGCTCTGCAGCCACGCTCGAATGCTCGGGGGCTGTGTCGCAACAAATAAAACCTCTCGCACTCACCCGAACACTCGGGGGCTGCGTGACATGAAAACTGTGCAGAACTTATACTCGGGGGCTGAGCCCCATACATGTGTTACGTACACGAAGATCGAGAAAATTCATCAGGTAACTATACAAATTTCTACAAAATACATGTCTAACCTATTCTGCAGGTTCATCCTTTGGTGCGGCCCATTTCTCCTCCTCTTTCAATACTTGATGAATCAGGACCAGCGCGTCCGTGCGAGTCTCTTGGTAGTGCTCCTGCATAGGCACAGGACCGCCACCAGGCACGAGTGCGGGTCCCCGAGCAATTTTCTTCAAGTCAATGTTTGGATAATGGGTACGCGCAAATGCGAGTGCAACGTTTGCTCCGTCGATGAGCTGCTCTCGCACAAATCTCTTGATGGCCTTGCCTTTACGAAATTTTTCCAACAAAGCTGATAGACCTTCCGGTTGTGCGTTTAAGGGAAACAACGCCTGATGCACTCTAGACAAAGCCAACCTACAAGTCTCGAGCACAACGGCCACGCGCGGTCCTGAAGCTGGACAAGCACTCTACTCCTTGCTCGATCTGACCAGAAAGGGTGGGTCAAATACTCCGGTCTATTGGCTTGATCCAAGCGTCCGCGCAGTCGAGTTTCCTCTTTCGGTTTATCAAAGCACGCGCCTGCACAAGCATAACACAGTGACACTTCGTCGATGAGCTCGGCAAGGATAATATTTTGACTCGAGTGTACTCACATTCGAGTTGAAGATTCACTTTGTCCAGCTCCGCCAGCAAAAATAACTCTCGCTCTGTTGCCGGTGACGGTCTCGACTGAAGGTCAGCAAGAGCGTCCTTCGTTTCCTTCAGCTCTCTCTCCATTGTGG
The DNA here is from genome assembly GCA_947311845.1 of Poa pratensis. Lineage (NCBI taxonomy): Eukaryota > Viridiplantae > Streptophyta > Magnoliopsida > Poales > Poaceae > Poa > Poa pratensis. The sequence continues at coordinate 35,224,902 of CAMZMU010000047.1, forward strand.
TGAACTTCTGTGTAAGGTAGTCGATAAGCTATTGGTCGTTGACACTTCGGGTGTGTGGCTTGGAAGAAGAACTCGCTGAAGCTTGACCAGTCGACGCGCCACGCGCCTGAGGCTACATCAAAGCAAAGTTCAAACATAAGTTCCATATATCACTCGCAAAAAACCCCGACCAGCAGGCTCGGGGCTGTCTTTTTCCAAATTCCACATACACACTGAAGGCATAAGGTGTGCAAATCAGAAGATCACATTAATCAAAAGCCCCATACGGCATTCAAATTCATTACACGAGACAAAACGGGGCAGTCCTGTCGTCTACGACATCGACTCCGACCTAGACCTAGCGGTGCGGACGACACGCTCAGCAAGGGAGGCGGCACGTTCTTCCATCATCGCCACCATCTTCCTCGACAACGCTCCCGCTCGCTCCTTCATCACACTAGTCACGGCAGTTTTTCCGTCGGGTCTCTTTGGAAAGCCAGCTACAGCTTTCTCGAAGTCACCTGCGATACCATGGCCAAGCAGAAGAAAGAAGGTGGTCTCGGAGCCGCCTACCATTTGGGCGCGAGCGTAGTTGGCCAATGTGGACGTCCCAGGCCCGAAAACCTCGGCCAGACCCTCTACGGTCGCGGGTGGCGTGCCTTTCGGAAAGACCAGCCGATGAACAGCTGTCAACGCACCCGCGGACTTGTTGAGAGCCTCTCTGGCCTGGGCACATATCTTGTCAAAGGCACCCGCCACATCCTCGAAGGACCCTTCGTCCATGGCAGGCGCGGCCCCAATGGCCTCTGTTACATATCAAAAGCATAAAAGTTCAGAACCAGATCACTATATGCAAGTCAAATATCGAACGGCACAAGGTACTTACCTCCCATCACATGAGATAGCGAGCGGAGCCGCTCTGCCTGAAGCGTCTCGCGGTCGCACACCTCTTTGAGCCTTTCACGCTCAGTCGCAAGCTCCTTTTCCAGCTCCTGCACCCGAGTCAGAGCAGCAGCTCGCTCGCCTCCAGAAGTTAAGATGTGAGCCTTGCGTCAAAATCTTCGCCCACAAACCGGCAGGGATGGGGAGAAGGTCCTCACTGTTTGACTGCTCCAGCTGGGTTTGCATCTGGTTACGCTCTTGCTCCAGCTTGGCTTGCACCTGGTCGTGCTCCTGTTCCAGTTGCAGGTAGGCCTCGCCCGATTCCAGCATCGTGCGATAGAACGGCTGCAGTATAACAAGCAAGACATAAGCATCTGAGCCCATGCTCAACTGTGCCTAGTTGCACATAGCCTCGGGGGCTACTCCCATCGGGAGCGCTGTCGCGCACCCGATAGCATATTAGGTCTCACACCGAACTCACATGATCACGGCGCTCCGGCTGCGTCGCACCTGAAGAAGATGGCGCGTCTCCCTTTGGACCGGCGAGCATGCTCGCCGGGGCGGTCCTCTCCACCCGAACCGCATCTTCCGATGATGTTGTAACCTCAGGAACAAGGGGCGCCGCATCTTTCTTCGGCATAGTGTCCTTGGCCGGGCTGCAAAGCATCAATCAGACTACGAAGACAAAAGCAGAACCAGTCATGAAAATCGAGTAAAGCAAGCAAAGGCTCACCTTGCATCTTCATCGCCAGAAATCAGCTTGGTCGTGTAGTCCAGGTGCGCGAAAAACCCAGGTGCATCTTCAGGAGGCGCCACGCGTGTCGGGGGAATACTTTGTAGATTAACCTGCGGCCCATATTTGATAAAGTGCGACCCAGTTTACTCGCACAATAAAGGCCTGCATGAAAGCAAGCCCAATATCACACCGCCACAAGGAGAAGGATCTAGAAGACATATCCTGGAAGACGTGAGGAGGAGTTAGTCTCCAAGTAGGTTCCGGTCGATGTATTCCTCGTGGAGGAAGTTTCCTTTGTAACCTAGCGAGACTCTGTGTATATAAAGAGGACTCGCAGGACTTAGACGGGGTCAAGCTATCAAGCCCTAAAACCCTAGTACTTACGGCGAGTACCCAGATCGGATCGCCTCCATTGTAACACCACATATATCATATCAATACCAATCTAGGGTAGGCAGGAAGTAGGTCTTTACCTCACATTGAGGGTCCGAACCAGGGTAAATCTGTGTTCATCCTTGTTCCTGCGATCCAAGCTCGGAGACGATTGACTCGCGCAAATCCCACACCTACAAAGTCATCCATGACATCTGACGTGACAAACCCACGACAGTTGGCGCCCACCGTGGGGCATGCGGTCAAGAGCGTCACGTTCCGCGCAGGATCGGAATCAGGGTTCAAGGACATCGCCATCGGCCAAGTGGAAGATATCAATGGTGTTCCCTTCATCGACGACTCAGAGTGGGGACCTGAGGCAGATCACGTTGAATTTGGGTATATTATTCCCATCTGGTCTGTGAAAATCTTCGTCGGGTACGTCAGTCGCAGATCTACAGACGCGACTCAAGGAGGCAAATTAGGAGAGGAACTACGGCCAGTCAGGGTCCGCGTGCTAGAAGAACTGCAACAAGCCGCAGCAAAAACATCCGCCTCCGTCTCGTCAAAACCAATTTGGGAACCTCTGCCTAGCCGGGAGAAAGATCCCAAAATTGAAGAAATCGAAGCTGTCAGGGTGGAGCTTTGTGAAGAAGCGCAAAGACTGGCGGCAGAGCGCAAAAAACTCCAGGAAGAAGATCAACAACTGAGGCGTTGGCAGCAAAAGCAGCAGGCAATTTGCACCAAGACGGACGAAGGGGGGCAAGAGATGAAGCAGAAGTTCCACAAAAATCCGGAGAGCAATATGCACGCCGCGATCGGGATATTATAAAAAATAGCACCAGTCGGAGATACGCGAGCTGGTAAGGAAGCTCGCCATGCGATTGATCTGCTACAAACTGTTGCCCTACAGCAAGCAAACATGTATGGAATCACGCCTAACGAGCCTCAACACGAGGTATCGTGGGGCGAGGAAAGATGCAACGTGGAAGAAGTAGACAACCAGCTAGCAGGTCTGCCAATATCACCAGATAAAGAGAGTAAGGCTGATGGTAAGCCACAAACGCTCGAGGCGACTCAACCAACCCAGTTTGAAACTGATTCAGATGAAGATACAACGCCCGTGAGCTCCTATTCGTTATTGAAAGGACCAGCATGTTTCGGGGAGGAAATACGGCTCACTCGTTTCTCACCGAACTTTGGTGAGTCGCAGCGAGTCACCACCTACCATAATGATCTAGACCCTGTCCTATGGATAGAGAATTATGAAATAAACATGACAGGAATCGGTGTAACTCAGGAGGTGCTCGCAAAGTATTTTCACTTGGTACTACAGGGAGAAGCCAGGGATTGGCCGCTAAGGTTGCCGCCAAAGTCAATAAACTCATGGGAAGAACTAAAGGATAAGTTCATCAAAAGATTCCAAATAGAAGGCGTGAAAAACCTCAGGCAATGGGTCCAGAAGGAGAACGAATCAACTAGCGAGTGGATAAAACAAGTCACAGGGATCCTTGACTCCGCCAGAGATATCACGGCGCAATCTGAAGTGCAAGTTATGAGAAAGAACTGTAGATTTGAGCCGCTGGTGCGTACCTTAAGCCGCACTGGACATAAGATCGATAGTTTCGACCAACTCTTGGCGACTGCCAACAAGCACGCAGAGACAGATAAGATGGCAAGCGGCTCATCGCCAATCTCAAAGGAAACCGAACACCGTAAGTATCAACTAAGGGAGCAGAGAAGAGACAAGGAGTCACTCCCCAATAGCGCCAAAGGGATTTTTGATAGTCCTTGCGACTTACACCGCAGAAGAGATGGGAGACCCGCGGGCCACACAAAGGCGCAGTGTCATTACTACAGGCGATGGAAAGAAGGTGATTCATCAATCGCGACTTACAGCGGACCAATGCAGCATAAGGACAAGGAGAGCTCCTGTCAAAAGCCTGATACTTCAGTAAGAAGAAACATAGGGCAATTTCATACCGTGGATGTACAAACAGCGGGCAACAGAAGACAAATGAACAGCAGATGGAGCGTCGCGGCGATCATCCCCCAGAAGTAAAAGATCCAGGACAGTTGGCTCTTGTTGTCACACCGCAAGTCGCGGGATACAGGTTGAATAAAGTCCTCATGGATGGAGGAGGAAGAGTAAACATCCTATACCAAGACACGCTCTGTCGAATGAATATACCCGAGCGGCGGCTACAGCCAACAAGGAAGGATATCCAAGGCATAATTCCAGGAATAATCACTCGACCTATAGGAAAAATAACCCTCGAAGTCAGCTTCGGGACCGAGCGAAACTTCCGCACAGAACTCCTGAACTTCGAGGTCGTAGCTGTCAAAAGCCCATACCATGCGATCTTCGGGAGAGAAGCTTATGTCAAATTCACTGCCCGCCCCTGCTACATATACCTGCAGTTAAAGATACCAGGACCAAACGGCGTGATCACGGTGCATGGAGACAGACAGAGAGCACTAGAATGCGAGGAAGCAGGCTCAGTAATCGCAGAAGAAGCTTGCATCGCCAACTCCTCACACGGTCTCAGGCCATCAGTGAACCTTCGCAGCCCAAAACGAGTCGCCTTGGGGACTCAGCACGGACGGACAGCAGGACGCGCCCACCAGATGGTGAATTCCAATCATACAGTCGCGAATCAGGAAGATAATACTCCAGAAATCGCTTTGATACAAAAAAACAAGAGATGGCGTATATGCATAGATCCAATATCAATCAACAACCCAAGTCAAAGAGGTCCAACTATTGTGAGACCTTACCCCCCGCGACTCATCCTCCAAGGACGTGAATCAGCATAAGTCGCAACTCAGTGCGACTATCTATCAAAAGATTTGACCCTCACTTTGGCATGAAAAACACATCGGAGCTATCATGCTCGACCCGAGTCGCTTTTAGCGACTCAAACATGAACCAACTAGGTGTTCAACCCCACTCCGTCAGGAGTATTAATTCGCAAACAAGTGCGATGAGTATCAAGTATGCATGACCTGCGAGGAACAGAAAACTCGCATTAAAGGGTCTGCATCGTCTTTGTCACACCCTGTAATAAATTGAGTGGTTATGAAATAAAGCCGGCGCCCTTGACATTCAAGGGTTCGTCGTTTCGCCTCAACTATCATTGAGTCGCTGAGTCTTTTGAATTTCATACATCACCAACCCTGAGGGCTTTTTTACAAAGCACAGCGAGCACAGCTCGCTACCTCAACCTTTGCCAAACGAGTGGCAGTCCTTAAGCTAGAAGCGTCTTGCATTATGCGGCCAAAGTACTGGGGTGTGGCGTCAATCGAGCTTGATTGCCTATCATGGCCTCTCGACCCTGAACACACATGTTCCTAGGAAATACTGAGCCGCGCGAGCGTCTACTTAATGGAAGTATCATAAAAGAACCTGCTTATAGGTCACAAAAGTACTGCTTATAGTACACAAATTTTTTACAGACTAACGGGCACGTCGCTATTGACAATCCCACATTACTATTGGATGTTTATTTCTGCTTTCGAGTCGCAGGAACAGAAGCCTTCGCGGCTTGTCTTGAGGTTGGAGCAGCAGGTGTCCTTATAACCAGGGCACCACCAGACGAAGTAGAAGGACCACCAGGTCCCGAGGATGGATTGGAAGCTCGGGATGATTCAGCCCCAGTGGATTTCTCCTTCGTAGCTTTGCTACCATCAGGATTGAACTTCCCCAGATAAGAGCCCAAGTCTAAATTCTTAACAAATAATGTGGCGTATCCACGCATACCCTTCCAGATGTCGAAATACTCACTCATTGGAAGCTCAGTACCATCCGCGCGCTTCGCCCGGTCATGACGAGCAATCTTGCCAACCTCTATTTCTGGATAATATGCTCGGAGTAATGTTAACACATGAGCAGCTCCGGCGCGAGCAGAAGACCCCTTCCAATCAGAGACATAGTGAGGAGCCTTAAACAGCCTGTTCAGCCAAAACTCACATGAATCTGGAGCATCAGGCGTAGGGGCGATTTTTGTCATAACCTCTTTGGTTACTTTAAGAAGGCGCTGGCTAAAATCTTGAAGATATTCCAGTTGATCCTTTAAATTGGAGCGGTACACTGGAGCACCAGGCCCTGCATCAAAAAACAAGATGTTATCCAAATCAGCAACTCATGGTGGTCACCCAGATGTGAATGATCAAGAGACAAAGGACTAAGGATGTACCGGCGAGTTGAAGAATGGCTGATTTAACAACAGATCCAAAACCCTCAAAAGCCTTGAGCAGCGAGTTATATTTTTCATCTCGCGCGGCGAGCTCCCTCGCATGGTCTCCTTTCAGCCGATCAAGCAGTTCAGATTTGAGATTCAACCCCTCTCGCAAGGATTTTATAACTTCATCCTTCTCCATGAGTCGCTGCTTGGAATCTGCTTCGAGCTCTTTAAATTGCTCTTCACAGGAGTCAAGTTGATCTTTGAGTATCTTTATTTCTTGCGCTTGGTTTTTAATGATCTCGCTATGATGTCCAAGGCAGATCGCATCACTTCAGGCTTATCTAAGGACATGCCCTTGACTTTCATTGCGTCAGAGGCAGCAAGCGAGGAAAGCTCAAGCTGCGAGTAAACAGAGGAAAAATATAAGCAATTCAGAAAGGTACTTGGGGGCTCAAAACTTGGAGAAAAGAAAGAATCAACACCCTGTCAACTGACACAAGGTCTTGATCCTTGGGGGCTACAGTATGCGTACCTGGCGACTTGAAGAAAATTGCTCAACCAGGTCGCGCAGTAAAGCAGCGTGCTTATCTCCAGCATCGATTATGGCATCCGCAATTGATTTGGAACTACTAGCGCTTGGGAGATCAGCCGCTTCAGAAATAGGAGCTCCAACTTGAATTGGCATCCCTACAACATTAGGAGTCGCAGACGGCGCTGCGACTGGAACCATGGCAGGAGCCGCATCGGCAATACCCTCTTCTAAAAAAGGCTTCAGATAAGTCGCGCCATCGCTAGTTCCCATGTTCTCGCCAGCAACATCATCTTCGCTCGTGGTTGGCTGAGAAAGAGCAGTGAAGGAGGCAGACTTTGTATCCCCTTCAACCATGGCCCTGCAAGATATTGATGGTTATAGACTAAAGTGGCAGTGTCACAGCCATAAAAGGAAAGCAAGTCCTACCCAGAAGCAATACGGACGCTCTTCATCAGGCAACCAGAGGAAGGAGAAGTAAATCTTGCAGATCTGAGCCTACGGGACAGAAAAAACAGCAGTGAATAAACAACCCTTCATGGAGACACATGAGTACAAAGAAAGAGAAGAGAATGTCACAAGGAAATACCCGAACTTGTCGAGGGCAATTCTTCACAACAGGCTCGGAGGAAAGTACAGCACTGTCAGGCTTAGCAAGCTTTAAAGATTTGGCAGCTTTGATATCCACAAGCAACGCCAAGGCCTTGCGACGTTTCTCAGGTTGCGAGGGATCTTCTGAGCTCTCAGATAGAAAACGCTTAGAGGACCTGCGAGGTACTTCAGGAAGCTCCAGGAAAGATGTGCCTGGAGCCGTGGACAAAAGAGCGTTGGCCATTTGTTGCTCCTCTTCAGATGCGCTACCACCAGGCTCAGAAACAGTGCCATGTGTAATCGTTTCCTCACCAGGATCAGCGACTTCTTCTGGTGACTTGACAGTGTTTCTTGGCCTGAGCCGGCCTCCTCTTCGGATGGGAGAGTCCAAAAATGGGATCAATCTGAAAGAGAATCAATGTCAGAAATAGTCAACTTTGAAGGAAGAATCCTAGAAGGAAAAAGTTACAAGAATAATTACCACAAAAGGCTTGTGTTCAGCCCAGAAAGGAGCAAGACCGACGTTATCATACGAGTCAATGTCCTCGTTCGTCACTCGGCGAATGAAGTTTATCCACTCCCCTTTGTCCCAATCTTCAGGGCAAGTACGATCAACGTCATCCGCGTGACAGGTGAAATCCACCATAAGTCGCAGACGGCGACTCACGGGCTGAATTCGCCATTTGGTCCAGCAAGATATAAGATCCAATCCGGTAAGGCCATGGAGCGTCAGCGCCCTCACCTTATCTAAAAGAATCTCGATGGAGGGCAACGAAGAAGGATCGGGCTTGGAAGACAAAGCAGGGTAGCCTCGAAAGGAAGTGGAGACCAAGGGGGAAGACGAATTTCGCCCTCAGGAGAAGTGTCTTTGCAGTAAAAGAAAGTTCTTTGCCAATCCTTAACTTTTTTGGCAAGGGCTAGCTTTGGGAAAATACTACCCTTACGGCGTTGGAAAGATATGGCGCCACATTGGAGGAAAGAAGCATCTGTTGCTTCTCTTTGACTATTGCAGCCAAAGAAGCAAGCCAGAAGTCTATTGAAGGAGAGACGCCCAAATAATCTTCGCAAAGAACGTGGAAGTTACTCACTTGCAATATTGAATTGGGACCGATGTCATGAAGGCGAAGACCCAGCCGCTGCATCAGGGAGCGAAAGAAGAGAGAACCGGGGGCTTGAATCCGCGCTCGACGTGTTCCACAAAAATCACCACTTCTCCTGGCTGCGGATCGGGAATTATCTCCTCGCCAGCGGCGCGCCATTCACATTGATCTCTCGGTGGAAGAAGGCCGCGAGCGGCCAAAGACTCCAAAAATACCTCATCAATCCACGAGCCTTCCCAGTTGCAACTACGGCGAGACATCTTTTCCAATCAAGGGGATTTTCGCCAGAAGATTGCAAGCGCAAGAAGCGGAACCAAAGGCGGCGGAGAAGAGTAGCGGAGGCGTAACTGAAGCAGAGCGCCAGGGAGGCTGATGGGCCAAACTAAAAAGCCCAGGCGCGGAAGACGTTCAGATCTGAAAACCAACAGGCACGACCAGATGAGTCGCGCCCTTGAGCCGCCAAGAAGGTTATAAGTCGCAAATGGCGATACAAAAATTGGAGTTCAGCTGGGACATTCATGTGAGCGGTTCAGCAGTTCAACAAGACAAAGAAGCCTTCATCCGAAGTCCAAGCTGAACTTGGGGGCTAATGTCGGGGGAATACTTTGTAGATTAACCCGCGGCCCATATTTGATAAAGTGCGACCCAGTTTACTCGCACAATAAAGGCCTGCATGAAAGCAAGCCCAATATCGCACCGCCACAAGGAGAAGGATCTAGAAGACATATCCTGGAAGACGTGAGGAGTTAGTCTCCAAGTAGGTTCCGGTCGATGTATTCCTTGTGGAGGAAGTTTCCTTTGTAACCTAGCGAGCCTCTGTGTATATAAAGAGGACTCGCAGGACTTAGACGGGGTCAAGCTATCAAGCCCTAAAACCCTAGTCTTACGGCGAGTACCCAGATCGGATCGCCTCCATTGTAACACCACATATATCATATCAATACCAATCTAGGGTAGGCAGGAAGTAGGTCTTTACCTCACATTGAGGGGCCGAACCTGGGTAAATCTGTGTTCGTCCTTGTTCCTGCGATCCCAAGCTCGGAGACGATTGACTCGCGCAAATCCCACACCTACGAAGTCATCCATGACATTTGACGTGACAAACCCACGACAACGCGCACTGGAGTCACTACCCTGGCATCTCTAGCATTCGGCGACGAGGAACCCGAATCCTCGTCGTGCTCAGCAGGAGGAGGGCTGCTAGCTGCAGTCGACGCTGTCTTTTTCACGCGTCATCGCTTGAGAGGAAGCTCTTCCTCTTCCTCCTGTTCGGACTCCTCCACCTCGTCCGTAGGGGTGTGTGTAGAGGCGAGAGAAATATCATCGGCCTCGCTCTCGGCCAACAAAATCTCCACCTTCGCAGTCTCCCCATCTTCGGGAAGTGGAGGGAAGCGCTTGGCAGGCGCCCAATTCCGCACATACGAGACGTGCACACATCAGCTAACAGGCATATATTTCCCACGAATATTAAACAGAAGACAAACCGTACCGTGGGCAGTGGATGGTCGCTGTCGAACGCGTTGCGTGGGCAGTCGAGAGGTCAGCTGTCCTTTGCGGTCAATTTGGTGATCGACCGCACCCTGGTCTCTACTTCCCTTGCTGATGGCAAGCCCTCTTCTCCCGCCAAGCGTGTCGGGTCGTCTGCGCCCTGGAACATCCACATCGGGTGCGCTCACACCTGCAAAGGCTGCACGCCCCGGTTGATGAAAGCCGAAATCAAATGAAGGCCGCTCACTTCGCGGCCGACACTCTTCATAAGTTTGGACATCTTCTCCATCAAAGGCTTCGCCTCGGCCTCCTCTGCAGCGGTTGTCTGGTGCAACCAAGCTCAAGTCTTCACCAGAGGCGCGTTGGCATCAAAAGTGGGCAGTCCTTCTTGCTGTGGCTGACGTAGAACCACTTCCTGCGCTAGTTTTTGCTGACTCGACCTGTTGGATGTCGAAGTACTCGACCTCCTTGCGAGCCTGGATGTTGAAGCCGCCAACAGCATACACGCCGTCTGGGCCGGTGTTCCTCTTCACGTTGAAGATCTTCTTCCAAAGACCCCAATGTGGATGCACCCCCAGAAAACATTCGCAAAGCACAAAGAACACAACAATGTGCAGCATGGAGTTGGGGGTGAAGTCGAGCAGCTGAACCCTATACGTGTACATCAGCGCGCGCACGAAATCGTGAACAGGGAAAGAGAAGCCCATGTTCACGAAATCATGGAAGCACACGCGCTCGCCCTCTCTGGGTTGAGGGCTTACCTCGTCGCCGGGGATGCGCGCTGGCAGCAGTGCGGCGGAGGGCAGCCACCCATCCCGCCGATATCCGTCCAGCTTTGAGGCTTTCATAATGGACCTCGTCCAACCCCCAGCCTTCTTCTTCAGCGGCGCCGCACCACCTGCGCCTAGGGCGGTGATGATCGGCGCAGCGGAGGGCGCGGTGCCCGTGGTAGCCTTCCTCTTCGCCGTCTTGGTCATGGCTACGATGGCTAGGAAAGCAGAGCACGAGGCAGGAGGAAGAAGAAGTAGAAGCAGAGGCGGCGGGGAGCAAATGGCAAGTAAAATTGGTTTACCACGCCGGTCCCGTACTTATTCCTACAGGCTGCAGATCCCAACCGTTGATGAAAGATCGTGGGTAGCAATCCACATCTAACCGTACGCGTGGCAGTCACGGAGGGCAACCGTCACCGGCCACTCCGCCCACTACGCACGGGAATCCAGGAGACCATCATCACGTCGTCGTGAAAACCGCGCTTCAGCGGTCAAATCCAGTTCAAACGACACCATTTTTTTCTTTTTTCCGGTCAGCACTTCAAAACTGGGCCCATGTGTGTCACGTCCCATCGATCATATTGCGCACGCCACCGCTCTGTCAGAAGGCGCAGTCGCCAAATGCGTTATCCCTGACGTCACCACAAGCATCTCCCTTAAAAAGCATTCGAGTCCTCTCGAGGCATAACCGGTCACTCGACCGCCTCGTCGAGTTCGAGGGTGAAAATCAAAACTAAGGCATAACCGGTCACTCGACCGCCTCGTCGAGTTCGAGGGTGAAAATCAAAACTAAGGCAAAGCCGGTCGCTCGATCGCCTCGTTCATTTCGAGGGTGGAATTCAAAGTGAGCAAATATGGTCACTCGACCGTTCCATCGACTTAGTGTACATAACTCCCATCGGGAGCGAATTAATTTTTTAATCGAATATTGCACATGTTTCAGAAAAGTTGAGATCATCCTCAACTGCAAGCAATTAAGCATAATCTCGGGGGCTACTCCCATCGGGAGCGATGTCGCGCACCCGATAAGAAAAATGACACACAGTTACTAAAAACAAGAAGTCGAAGGTCGTTTCGACTTAGCTGCTTAACTTTTATCACAAATTCTCGGGATTGCGTCCGCCGCATATGTAACTCGGATGCTGCATGCACAGTGTAAAGGTAAGACCCGCCGATCCATCGAGTTGGGCCAGGGACCACTGCCAGCAGTGTAACCCCTACAACTTTCCATGTCAACAGACATGAAGAAAATCCTAGCGGACGCGTTAGGTTGCAAAGTTATGCTGCAGACCGACTCTGTAAGATCTCCGCGGCATGAGTCGAATCTGACCAGCTTGTTCCACCAGATCTAGGGCACGCAATACTCGAACCACCATAGCCCTTGCGAGATCATCATCTCGCCGGGACGCTATTGTACACCTCATACATCAATAATCAGACAAGCAGGAAGTAGGGTGTTACCCTCCGGGGGCCTGAACCTGGGTAAACCTCGCTTGTCAGCCGACGATACTACCAACACCACCACGTCTCTCCCCTCTAATCTTAACCCTAGGTATCGAACCATGGGTATTGATGAGTTAACCCCTCGTCATTCGTGTTCTTCAGAAATGTACACGAGTGTGCCAATTTTTCTTCTAGTCGGTGCACAGTTCGAATTGAATGAGTATAAAATAAAAAGACTTCTGCAGATTATATCCAAAAACGATCACGTGGAGCTGTGATAGGTATGCACAGGAGTAGCGTCGGGCTGCCGGTGGCTGGGGAGATGGCCTCGGGCGCTCCCAAATCCGGCGCACGGTGGGTGTTTTTCTTGCGGTGCGGGCACTAGGGTGATTTCTTTTGGTGTTTTTGTCAGAGACGGGGGGGTGCATTAACAGACATATCAACGGCGTTAGACATGGGTAGCTACCCACCATGGTAGAAAATACGCGTCATATATGTAGTCATACGTGCTTGAAAAAAGAAACTTGCATGGCATCTTTTGTCCTACCAGTCCGTTTGCAGCGGGGCCAATCATGGAACCTACTGGTAATTAAGGTACTCCTTTTAATAGAGCACCGGAGCAAAGCATTAACACTTAGTGAAAACATGTGATCCTCATGCTACAGTCATTCCCCTTGGTTGTCCCGATTGTTGTCGCTTCGGGGCCTCACACTAGTACAGAACGACACAACGGAAACGGGCCAAAAACCCCATCGGAAACGGAAAAAGGGTCTGTGTCCTTGCCCCCGTAGGTGATGTGGAGGCCATCATCGGGAACGGAGGCCAAAAACCGTCATCGATGAGGCCTGATTTTGGCTACGGTTGCCAACCAATCTTCGTTGTCGATGTATCGGGACATCAGAAACGTAGATTTTTTTACTTGTTTGCATTGAGGTTTCTTCATAAGCCTACAGCAACAATATAGTTGCCAATTGACATTCAAAATCTCACAGCAGAAGCACAAAGTTGCTAGCAAATCCATTCATAACGTATATAATAATTGTCACCATTACATAGCATCAAAAGATGAGTTACATATGCCTCGCTAATTCTATCATTCTCACGCCTCCCTAAACTTAACTTTTATGGTACTCCACTCTTCTCCGGCTCCACCTTCTTCCTCAGCTCCGAAGCGCCGAAAACGGTATCCGAGCTAGCAATAGACTCGAGTAGCAGTTTCATGCTTCTCCAAATCACATCTGCAGCCAAATTGCTACACACATCCCAAAAATAGATGGAGAAACTAAAAACCATAAACCACACCGAGCTCGCAATCCTCCGTGGTAAATTAATTTTGCCAAATTCTTCGTAATGAGGCTTGCTCCATCTTGGACGGTGTCGCCGAAATATAATAACGTCACCGCTGTGACATTTCGGCCACACTGTCCAAGACACTCTTAATTAAAAAAGTGTTTTGAACAGTGCAGCGAAACGTCACAACATCGACGGTTCACGGATATGATCCCACTTTGTATTTAGCTCATTTAAAGTTTGTTTGGATCCGCATGGCGTTTCTGCATATAAAATACATGGATGACTAGTTAGAAAAGAGTCAAATATGATGCTACATGACATAAATACAATTTAAGATGAAAACAGTTTACACCTTAAGCGTCTATATCCGTGTGCTTGCAGTCCGATCGAAATGATTTGGAGGCAGAACTTGAAGGTGATGTTTCCTTCAAGAGCCTCACCATTTTTATGCTTTATCACCGAAATATACTATTACTTCATACACTAGCTACACAAAACCATAACGAGAATTAGCACATTGACAAAAATTTGTGACTAGTAGTGAGGAATCTATTAGTCATCGGTAGTACTACAAAGAGTTGAAATGAATTTACCCTACTAGACTTTAAATAGTGCAAGATTTAGTATTGAGTGATTTATTCATCATCGGCAGTACTACAAACAGATACAATACTAGACTTTAAATACTAGACAAGTTTTCTATGCTACTTTAAATAAAGTGTAAGATCTAGTCGGCTACATACACGGGGAAGATGCGTGGCAATAGACCAGCAGATCCGCATCGGCGACATACTTGGGGAAGATGCACGGCGGCGATGCCGGCCCGACGCGCTGCTCAGATCTGCGAGATAAGGGTTATGTCTGGTGCTGCTTGGAGCCGCCGCCACACTGTGACTGTGGAGTGAGAGTGAGAGCATTAGGGTTGCCGCAGTGGCACTTTTATATCACAAATCAGAACATCGCAAACGGAAGCGATAAACAACCGTTTTCTTAAATTTCTTCACTGACACAATGGGCCTACTTACGAAGGATCGATACAGTAGAATTGAACTAACTATCTACTCTACTTGTTCTGCTTACGCTATGCCTCCGTGCCATTGTCATCCACGGCGCGGCGTCGCTTCTTGCCGGTTGCCTTCTCCTCAGGCGCGTGCTCCTCCTCCTCCCGCGCCTCCTCCGACGCGTGTTCCTCCTCCTCATCAGAGTCGTCCTCTTCCTGGCTAGAATACGGCTTCGGCGGGTCCTCCTGCTCCTCTTCCTCCGGCGTCTCATCCTCGTCGGAGTGATCTTCTCCTTCGCATGAAGACGGCGGGTCCGAGTCATCGGAGTCGTCTTCTACAGAGCGTGAAGACGGCGGGTCCCGTGTCGTCGGGGTCCGAGTCCGACGGCCCGTCTTGATCCCACCTTGGGACTTCACCGCGGTCTTTACCGCTCGCGTCGTCGCTCGGGACTTCCTCGTTCTGCCACCAGGGTTCCTCCATGGCGGTTGTGCTAGTGTGGTAGAGAACGTGTGAGAGAACGAAGGGGAGAATGCGAGAACGACCTGGATTCGCGCGGTTCCAGTCACATTTTATTAGCGGCGAGCAGACGGTTCCAATCCCTCGTGAATTAAGCCGCATTGAACAGGCGCGCTTCCAGTTTGCAACTGCAATTTCCCAAGAACATCGCAAACGGATATCCATCAACAATCGTTGCCATAGAAATACGTATTAGAAACGGAGGTTAATTTATGACCGTTGCCAATAATATTGGTAAAGGAGATAGAAAAGTCTCCGTAACCAATGTTGATGGACCAGCCCGCGGCCCAGTTCTGTCAGGCCTCGTCCGCAACACTAAAATCGCGATTCTCTGTCGCCTAACTCGTGCCGTTTCCATAGAGGGCTATCCGATGTGTCGTTCTGTACTAGTGTCAGGTTCCGGACAACAACATGTGCATACAACTTATAGATACAATCTAAGCAACAATTATAGAGCTTACATTTAAGATCATGCCACTCGTGCACTAGTGATAAGCAATGAACACAACAAGATTGCAGCAACAAATAACTCACAAACTTAATGGATAGACTGGTCATAATGTAACAATTCATCGAATCCCAACAAACAGAACACCAATTACATTAGATGGATCCCAATCATGTAAGACAGCTCATGATATCATTGTATTGAAGCACATGGGAGAGAGAGTACCAACTAGCGACAGCTAGAACCCGTAGTCCATGGGGAAACTACTCACAAACCATCCTGGAGGCGAAGTGGAGGCAGCGTGGTCGATGGAGATGGCTCCGGGGCACTTCCCCGTCACGGCAGGGTGCCGGAACAGAGACTTCTGTCCCTCGAATTAGGGTTTTTGGTGGCGGCGGAGATCGGATGCGTTTCTGGAAAAATCCTCCGGGGTGTCATCGTTTTTAGGTCAGGGGTGATTTTATAGGCGAACACTCGACGTAAGGCGGTAACCAGGGGGCCCACACAGGTTGGGGGCGCAACCCCACCCCTGGCCGCGCCCTCAAGCCGTTTGGGAGCTATGGGCCCCACCTGCAGATGATCTTTGGGCTCCGTGGCTTATTTGTGCTGGAAATAATTCCCGTAAATTTTCGTCCAATTCCGAGCACTTTCATTTCTGTGTCTTTTCTGCAATTCACAGACAGAAACTGGCACTGGGCACATGTTAATAGGTTAGTCCAATAAATGTCATAAAATGATATAAAACTATAGTATAAACATGTGGCTTTTGATATAAAACAAGCATGGAACATCAAAAATTATAGATACGTTTGAGACGTATCAATCCATGATTGTCACCAGAGGCGGAGCTATGTGTATGTCAGGGGGGCCAGCGCCCCCCAGACTTTGGAAATCATTGAAGGAGAAAAATCAGGGACTTGGATGCAAGAAAATAGAGTGTTTTCATCCCTTCCCCAAATATTTGAGTTTTTAGTCCCCCCCCCCCACCCCACCCCACACACACAGACATTGTTGGCTAGCTCCGCCACTGATCGTCATCAGCGTACTAGAGCCGATGGAAGATGGAAAAGTGTAGCTTTAGGGTTTAACGATTTTCTCAACACACAATTTTGACCGGAAAGTCATTTTGGCTACCGAGATTCAGTGATCTCGTTTTTTCAAATAAAGAAATAAATATTCAATGTTAATACAAAATCTGAAATAAATTATGTATGTGCTCAATGATTTATCCTACAAACCTACAAAATCTCTATACACAATATATTAAATTTTGAGCTACACAAAAATGACAAAGTTGGAAACTTCTAAGTTTTAACTACATATTGACATATTGATCACTAGATTCAGATTTGTACATTTGTCATTTCTGTGTAGATTAAACGTAAAGTATTTTGCAGTGCTATTTTGCACACTTGGAGGATACATCATTGCAAATAGGCGTGATTTTTTATAGATTTGTTTTGAAACTTTTAAATGGATTTTGATTTTTTGAAAATAGTGAGATCAATGGATCTTGGAAGCACCAAATCTCCACTCCAATTTGGACTATCTATTTCTTGTAAGGTCTATGCGACACTGAAGTGAAATATGCAAACTACCAACCAAGTTACACCGTTCTCCGCACCTAATACAATCAAACTAGGATTAGAAATAGAAGAAAGTGTGTATTTCGCTTTTTACTCTTTATCGTTATGACATGTTTTTATTCACTACAGAAAAATCATGTCATATTTCACCTCTTTAGTTACTGATTACTTTTGCACCTATTATATTTTATTTTTTGAACAAACTTCACCGATATAACCAGCTGATCGGGCACACAACTATGAAATACACTTTCGCGCATGTACAATTGACGTGACAGATGGCACACTTTGGCTTTGACAAACTCCATAAAACGAGCCATGCATGTTTAAATCAACGTGGCCAATTGTATCCTTTTGCTTCCACAAACTTCTTTGAATAGTTAGATTCTTTCGAGGGTGGTGGTGTGGTACACTTAATCCATCAGAATTTAAAGCCTAGATTTGTGCGTCTCATAAAAAATAGAATATTCTTAATTGAGTTGATCAGCGGCTTAGTCTTTCGGATGTGATCATAGAGATAAAGTGTTGGGTATGGGGCATGCGCAAGCAGAGGACAATGCAGGACACGTTCGAAAACCATGGACAAATTCACACCATCAAAGCCATGGGTATGGGGCAACAAAGTTTTCATGAATTTATGAAAAAAAAAGGTGAAACACACGTAGCGCCCGTGCACTCACTCACTCACTCGCACGCACTGGCACGTAGTAGTACTGGTGGATCATCTGCCATGATGATTTCCTGTCAAAGCGAGAGACATAGTAAATCATTTCTTATTATGCTTGTGGATCATGCTGTGCGCGGTGCGCCTATGAGCTGGTGGCGCCGCCGGCGTGGTCCACCCCGCCCAGACACGGTGGTGCCGCTGCCGCCGGCCGGCCCGGTCCATGGATCGATCGCGGACGAACACGAGCACGCTCTCGCGCACGTTGCGCACGCTGCCCGCACGTACGCTCCAGCTCAAAAAGAAATGCTAGTCCACCGGTGCTCACTGCAGTAGTGACCAACCTCCCTAAAAAAGCTGAGGAGTTAATTGATGTATGTTTACGGAGCGAGTTGGGTAGGCTGAGTGCATTTTCTTTTGCCTGTGCCGACGTGGCGTGCTAGCTTATCTCGCATCATTTTTTTTTTTGAAAGGGCCAATCTCGCATCATTGCATCTAAATATGTATCATAGGCAGTTAGATACCATTGCTCCAATGGTTTCGTATCTTACCTGCTCAAATAACAATGGTTTCATGTTGTGCATTGACCCTACAAAGCATTGGCGTCTTGGCTTAAAAGAATATGGGATTCTCTTTCCCGTGGAAATGGCATCTGAAATAGAGACTCGGCCTACATTTCCAATTATCTTCATCCCCCTAGGGTATTTTTGCGGATGGAGTCAGCACAGGATAAGGCCCCGTTTGGAACAAAGAAAAATCGTAAGAATTTTGGAGGATAGGATTCCTACAGGAAACTTTCCTATGGACTATGGTACCGTTTGGAACAAAGGTATGGGACTAGATCACACGTAGTATGTTTCTGACAAAGATTATAGTCGCAAACTCGGACGGCGAGCATGCGTGATGGGTGTTTTGTATGAACATCAAACATGGAAAGTGAAAAGGAGACATTAAGCATTGAGCATTCACGTTCTTGATTCTTTGAATGGTCACTGATGCAGCGATCTTCCAGTATAGCACACGTAGAAGAACAAAAACACAAAATGACTCAAACATGACTAACAGAAGCGTGGTACCATGAGTCCAAGCGAAGTGCCATGAGAGTAGAGTCAATCCCTCGACGGCGCAGGCAAAGCAAGGTGTGAATTAATATGTTGGGAAAATGTAATTTATGGGTGCAAAAGGACGAGAAAAATAGCAAAGGAAAAAAGGGTTTAGAGGAAGTATTAGGTGCAACCCTCTCAAACACTTTAAAATGTTGGGAGTGAAGCCTAGAGAGGTGGTAATGGAGTTAGTGTACCATTCGTATTCGCTGAATGTAGAAAGCTAAGATAGGGTTTTGGGGGAAGCCTCACACGTTGAATACGTGGGGTTCCGGTTGTTTATAAAGGGCTCAAAGGCCAATTAGGGTTAGGTTACAATGCGGTAGAGTTAGTCTACAATACGGTTACATACAACGTATATACAATCTAACCCCCCCCCCCGCAGTCTCAGCGGGAGGCTCTCGGACGCAGAGACTGGACCGGAAGTCGAGGAAGAGCTGAGTCGGCAATCCCTTTGTCATCACATCAGCAAACTGAAGCGCTGACGGTACATGAAGAACTCGAACATCACCAATGGACACTTTCTCACGGACGAAGTGTATGTCAATCTCAATGTGCTTGGTGCGGCGATGTTGAACTGGGTTAGAGGACATGTAGATCGCATAAACATTGTCGCAGTAGACAAGTGTAGCAGAGCGGAGGGGACGATGGAGCTCCTGAAGAAGTTGCCGGAGCCAGCAACATTCAGCCACGGCGTGAGCAACAACCCAATACTCGGCTTCAGCACTAGAGCGGGAGACTGTGGTTTGAAACTTCGATGACCAAGAAATCAGACTATCTCCATAGTAAACACAGTAGCCAGAGGTCGAACGCCGAGAGTCGGGGCAGCCAGCCCAATCAGCATCAGACCGAACTCCATGGTTCCACGAACATACTAGAGGACCAGCTTCACAAGAGCAAGGTGAGGAGCACGAGGGGCATGCATGTGGAGACATATCTGCTGCACCGCGTACGAGATGTCCGGTCGTGTAAGAGTGAGGTATTGAAGTGCCCCGGCAAGACTTCTATACTCAGTAGCATCAGATATGAGATCACCATCGGCATCGGAGAGCTTGGCGTGGGTGTCAATGGGTGTCACGGCAGGGTGACACTCGGACATACCAGCTCGGTTAAGCAGATCTGCAGCATACTGATGCTGAGAGAGGAACAGTCCATCGGAAGAGCGGCTGACAGCAATACCAAGGAAGAAGTGTAGGTCACGAGATCAGTCATAGCAAACTCACTGTGAAGCTTGGCAAGGAGCAGCTGCAGAAAACCTGATGAGGAGGCGGTGACAACAATGTCATCAACATAGAGCAGCAGGTAACCCATATCCTGTCCAAAGCGTAGCACGAAGAGAGACGTATCGGTGACAGAGGCAACAAATCCCAGAGTAGCAAGGTATGTAGCAAAGCGTTGGTACCAGGCGCGTGGAGCTTGTTTTAGGCCATAGAGGGACCTGTGGAGCTGGCAGACGTGATCCGGTCTGGAGGGGTCAACAAAACCTGGTGGCTGCTGGCAGTAAACAAGCTCATCGAGGTTGCCATTGAGGAATGCATTCTTGACATCAAGCCGACGAATGGGCTAAGAATTGGAGATGGCAATGGTGAGAACCGTGCGGATGGTAGCAGGTTTCACCACGGGACTTAATGTCTCATCATAGTCGATGCCGGGGCGTTGAGAGTAGCCACAGACAACCCAGCGTGCCTTGTATCGCGCTAAACTGCCATCAGTGAAACTTGTGCCGGAAGATCCACTTCCCTGTGACAACGTTTGCACGAGGAGGGCGAGGAACAAGCGACCAGGTGTTGTTGTCGAGGAGGGCCTGGTGCTCGTCAGCCATGGCCTGACGCCAATGGGGTTCCTGCATGGCCTGGCGATACGTCGTGGGCACAGGAGCAATAGTGGTGGCGGTGGCAGAAAGGTTCATCCGATCAACCGGGCGAGACACACGTCCAGAGCGTGTTGTCTTGGTCGTCGAGGGAGGGGCCGGTCCAGCTGCAGTAGCTGAAGAACCAGCTGTCGTGGCAGCACGGCCCTTGCGGCGAGGCCGCGGTGCGGCAGACGATCCTGCCGCAGCAGGAGGTGGGGCAGCGACGGGTTAGGACACCGTAGCCGTTGGTGTCGACGTCGCAGCCGCAGACGGTGTCCGTGGCGGCGAAGATGGGCGTGCCGAGGCCCCCGTGGGGGAAACATCCGCTCGATTTTCCATGAGGTCGGTGAAGAGGAAATCGAGGCAGCGAGGCGACGGTGTCAACGATGGTGCAGACCCTGTTGTTAGTTGAAACGGAAAACAGCTTAATCGAAGACAACATGGCGCGAGATGATGATTTTTCCCGAGGATGGATCGTAGCAGCGATAGCCACGATGGTTCGACGGATAGCCAAGAAAGACACAGGGAACTGAGCGAGGGCTGAGTTTGTGTTTGGCTGTGGACACGACATTGGGGTAACAAAGACACCCAAATACCCTTAGGGTTTCGTAGGGAGGCACAACACCGTGAAGGCGCGTGTAGGGAACCATAGAGGAGATGGCTTTGCATGGCCTACGGTTTAGGAGATAGGTGGCTGTGCCTAGAGCTTCGGCCCATAGGGTTTCTGGAAGATGTGCATGAAACATAAGGGTGCGCATCGTGTCGTTGACAGTGCGAATAGCTCGTTCGGCCTTGACGTTTTGCTGAGAAGTATATGGGCAAGAGAGACGGAGATGTGTGCCATGTGTCGCGAGGAGTTCATTGACAGTGTTGTTTAGAAATTCAGTGCCGTTGTCGGTTTGGATGGATCGAATCGATTTTCCAAATTGGGTGCGTGCATACATGAAGAAATTTTCGAGTGCACGCGAGGCACAAGATTTCTGCCGTAAGGGAAAACACCAATAATAATGCGAATAGTCATCAACGATTACAAGGTAATATCAATAACCAGAGGTACTAATAATGGGCGATGTCCACAAATCGCAGTGTATCAAATCGAAAACAGCACTAGACATTGAAGTAGAAGAACTAAACGGCAATCGAACATGTTTACCAAGTTGGCAGGCATGGCAAACAGAGGAACGACGCACTTTATTACACTTAATGAACGAAAAACTCTGGAGAGACGACATGGCATCGTGACCAGGGTGACCAAGGCATTGGTGCCATAGATCGGCGCTGGCGGTGGCGACTAAGGCAACATCTCGGCATGTGGAAGTGGTGCCGGGAAAGATGTAGAGGTCTCCCTCACTATTGCACCGAAGAATCTCTAGACGGGTCTTCAGGTCCTTCATAGAGAAACCAAAGGCGTCAAACTCAATAGAACAACGATTATCACGTGTAAATTTGCGAATCGAAAGAAGATTGCGAATAAGGTGTGGAACAAGAAGAACTTGATTGAGTTTAAACGAGTGTCCACGAGGTGTGTGAATCGAAGTGTGACCCAAAGAAGAAATAGGAACACTTTGGCCGTTGCCGACCGTAACATGATGAGGACGAGAGAGAGTGGTAGGAACGGTGATGTTACCCTCATCGTTAGTCATGTGGGAGGAGGCGCCGGAGTCCATGACCCAGCCACCTTGCGGGAGGGCTAGGTTGTTCATCGCGGCGATGAGAGCGTCGCTGTCCCAGGCTGGCGAGGAGGACTGGTACACAGGCGCTGCCGTCGTGCTGTACGCCTGGGGACGGGGGCCGAGGATGCTCGGAGTCGACGGAGCGCGCCACTGACCCGCGCCCGGCGAGAAGCGGACCCAGGGACCGGCGGGAGCAGGGACGGGGCCGCGGTTGTTGTTGTTGGAGTTGCCGCCATTGCGGCCGTTGTTCTTGTGCTTCGGCTTGTTGGCCGGCTTGGGCTTGCCAGAGGGCGAGGACGCGCCGTAGCACGCCGTACCCGCGCAAGTCGTGCTGGTGCAGGGAGTCGGAGCAACAGGATGCTGAGCGACCAGGGCAGTGGAGGCGGCGTTGGTGGCGGCGTTGGCCTACTGCATCTCCTCCATAAGGAGCATGCTGCGGGCACGGAGGAAGGAGGGCAGCGGTGAGGTCATCGAGATCACCGTGGCAGCCGCGGCGAACTGGGGCCCGAGACCGCACAGAGTGTTGAGGACGAGCGCGCGATCCCATACAGGGGAATCGTTGTCGGCGAGAGCGTCGAAGAGCTGCTTCTGCCGGCGGCAGTACGCCGTGATGGAGAGGGCACCCTGCACAAGCTGGCGAAAGTCATTGTCGAGGTAGATTGCTTTGCTTGCCTTGTTGGCGGAGAAGAGCTCGTGCACAGCGAGCCACAGCTGACGCGCCGTCTGATCCCGGGCTAGGACCATGTCAGCAACGTCCTCGTCGATGCCGGTGTGGAGGACGTTCAAGACGGTGTAGTCCGCCGTGGACCATGCAGCGTCGGTCGGTGCAGCGGCGGTGGTGCCATCGATGTGGCCGAGAGAAGCCCGCATGTAGATCGCCCACTTCGTGTAGTTTCCTGCATCGAAGGAGAGGACGACGGGGGCGACTTGGCGAGGCGCGCCGCCGGGAAGGATCGCAGGGGAGGAGGCAGAGACTAGGGCGCCGGAGGAGCTGTTGACAGCCGCCGAGGAGGTCATCGTGGGCAGCGGAGGTGGAGGCGGCGGCTAGCTAGGTTTAGATTGGTTTTAGGCTGATACCATGTAGAAAGCAAAGATAGGGTTTTGGGGGAAGCCTCACACGTTGAATACGTGGGGTTCCGGTTGTTTATAAAGGGCTCAAAGGCCAATTAGGGTTAGGTTACAATGCGGTAGAGTTAGTCTACAATACAGTTACATACAACGTATATACAATCTAACACTGAAGCATGCGATTAAGTGTTTTATTTTCTAAGAAAAGGGGTAAAAAAGATATGAATCTGAACTCAAATTCATTCATGAGGATTTGAATGAAACGATGAAATGGAAAAGAAAAATGGTACCCCCTTCGTTCCAAATTCAGTGCCGTAGATTTTGTACAAAGTTGTACTAAATTTACGACACTTAATTTAGAAAGGAGGAAGCACGGTCTATGGTATCTGCAAAGTAAGGTGCACGGCGAGTACATGTACCCCCCGGAGACAAGCCCTGCTTTAATCGGCACCGAGCACTAAGGATGACTCCAACGGGCCGACGCATCGAGTCCGCGTCGGTCCGTCCCTGTCCGTTTTTGCCAAAACCACGGCCCAACGGGGCGACGCAAACGGATCAGGGTCCGTTTTTCTGTCCGCCGCGACCCATTGTTGGCCCAAATTTGGGCCACCGATGCGTCGGGCGCGGACGCGCGGCGGACTGGAAACGTGTCCGCGCGCCCACGCGTTCGGTCCTCCCAGCGCCCACCTGTCAGCGACACGGCGCCGGTCAGCCTCCCCCTGGCCCAGTCCTTTTTAATGCCAGGGGATAGGGACGGCCAGCCCCACCCACTCCACTGCCCCACTCCGCTCCCTCACCGGCGACCGAAACCCTAGCCACAACCCTCACCGGCGACCGTCTCCGCAATGCCGCTCCGGTGGCCTGGACTAGGCAAGGCCAAGAACGACGGCGAGGCGGGGTCGTCGTCTGGCCGCCGCCACCGCTTCCGCACGCCCTCCCCGACGCCACCATCTTCCCCGGAGCCGGAGGCCCCCGCCGCCTTCGAGCTCGCGCCGCCGGGCGCCCAGATCGCGCGGCGCGACCGCGTGTACGTGCGCAGGGAGGACTGCGAATGGTACTGGGAGCACGCATGCCCGCTGCCATGGCCAGATGTCAAGCTCCCCGAGCATTGGCACCTGAACCCGCAGCGGATCCCGGTGCCGCCGATGCCGACGAGCGACCGCGCCCGGGATCTGGAGGTTGAGCGCCGCCGCACGTGCCTCCCGGCCTCCCTCCGCAACGACCCCGCCTACGCCGCGGCGTCCCCCAACTGGGACACATGGTTCAGCGGTGAGCACAGCCAGCGGTGTCAGGCACCGACGCCGCCACGGTCTAGCCGCTGGGACCTGCCGCCGCACATGCGGCGGCGAGACGCTCCACCAGTGCCGCGGTCCACACCGCGGTCCACGCCACGGTCCCTACGGATTGGCTCACCGCCGCCGCCGCCACCTGCCGTGAAGATGGAGGTGGAGGACGAGCTCGCCGCCGCACTCGAGGCCTCGAAGAAGATCATCATCAAGGACGAGGAGAAGCGGTGGGCCATGGTCCTCGAGGCCGTCGCCCAGGAGCAGGAGGAGGCCCTGCAGGTGCAGCAGGCCGCGGTCCTCGAGGAGCCATGGTGGCAGCAGCCCATGGACGTGGACCTTCCACCGACGCCGCCCCTTCCAGCATGCCTGCTTGGGCAGAGCTAGACCTTCAATGGCGGGAGCTAGGAGGTCCAGCTCCCGGAGCAGGACGAGGAGCAGTAGCAGCCGCCCACGCCGCCGGCCGCCGTCCCACCGCGAGGCGGGCCACCGGCGCACCTCTGGCAGCAGCCGGACTACGTCATCCTCGATGGGGACGACGATTAGTAGCCCGCGAAGGGCAAGTATAGTAGTTTTTTTATTTTTAGATAATATGTAAAATTGCCGTTTGTGGCCCACCCCCTATATATGAATGAAAATGGCCCATATATGGCCTTTTAACTCTAAAAAAAAACTTGCGGGCGGACTCGATGCGTCGGCCCGTTGGGCGCACTACCAGAAAAGGGGCGGACGCGCGTCCGTTCTCCGACCCAAACAGACAAAACGCGTACCAAACACGCGTCCGTTTGGGTCGCCCCGTTGGAGTCATCATAGGGACGTGGCATCTCTCGGATACCCCAACGTGGTTTCTTTATCCAGTCCAGAGTCCAGCGGACTTGTCTAGATCGTGCTCGGTGCAATGCCTATATTTTTCCTCAAAAGTTTAGTGCACAAATGAAATGTAGAAACAACACGGACTCAAACCTTTTGATGGGAAAAAGGAAGAAACATGGGTTCCGGTATACTCTTCGACCAGCACCCATGAAAGTTCCCCACTTCCCGGCGAGAGCAAAAACGGCCGGAGGAGGCAAGCTAGCTGCGTGGCGATTAATTGCACTCACCGAGGTGCCAGATGCGGTAAAATACTCTCTCCCTTCTCCCTTGGCTAGCTGGTTCTCTGGCATCTCTCTGTTCTGCTGCGACTACCGCAAACGCTCTCCGGCCCGGCGCTGCACTAACTTTTACTCCTACTCCGCCTGCCCCCCGCTTTTGGGGACCTCCAGGCCGCCTCTCAAATCCAGAGGAAAAGGAGAGCAGCTCTCCGTCCAGCCCAAGAAAAGGTTTCCCTTCCACCTTCCCCCTTGCCCACCTCCTCCTCAATCTCGCCATTTTCCAACCCCGCGAGGCTGCTTCTTGGATCCTAGATTTGGCTGCCCGGGGAGGGAGCGGAAAGATTGGATTTTTATTTAGTTATATTGCGTAAGGAGGGGATGGTGGCGTCGCTGCCGTCGCCTGATCTGTCGAGGTCCGGCAGGTGGAGTGCATCCTGGACAAAAGCCTGATCCGTATTGGTTCCAGTGATCTGGGCGTGTTCGGCTGCTCGTGCCCGTGGAGCCAGGGTTTGTTGGCTTGGCGGCTGGGTTCAGCTGGTTGGAGATCTTGTGTTGCTGGGTCAGTTCAGGGGCTGAGGGTCTGCGTAGATCCCTCTTCGTTCCTGCTGCTGATTTCTGGAGGTGGGATATATTGCTAGGGTTTTGGCTGTGGCAAGAAGATGATCAAGCAGATCCTTGGCAGGCTGCCTAAGAAGACAGGGAAGGCCGGCGATGGCCGGGACGCCGCCACGGGCAACGGCAACGAGCCGTCCAACTCTTACAGCGTCGCGAGAAGCGTGGAGCCCGGCGGGAATAAGAGGGCAGGAAATGGGGAACACCTGGCACCAGCTGGCCCGGTCTCCATTCCGGCGGTGAATGGGACTGTGGTGTATCACTCCAACGAGCCGCTGCCAGCGTTCAAGGACGTGCCGGTCTCGGAGAAGCAGAACTTGTTTGTCAGGAAGGCGACCCTGTGCTGTGCGGTGTACGACTTCGCGGATCCGACAAAGAACCTCAAGGAGAAAGAGATGAAGCGGCAGACGCTTATGGAGCTCGTTGATTACGTCACTTCTGCAAATGGCAAGTTCTCTGAAGTCATCATGTTGGAGATCAGCAAGATGGTGGCCATTAACTTGTTCCGGAGCTCCAGCCCCACCCCTCGTGAGAACAAGGCCATCGAGGGAGTTGATATGGAGGAAGAGGAGCCTCTCATGGATCCAGCATGGTCACACTTGCAGATCGTTTATGAGGTTTTCTTGAGGTTTGTAGCGTCCCAGGAGACAGACGCAAAGCTCGCCAAGAGATACATTGACCACTCCTTCATTCTCAAGCTGCTAGATCTTTTTGACTCGGAAGACCCCAGGGAAAGGGACTATTTGAAGACAATACTCCATCGAATATATGGCAAATTCATGGTGCATCGCCCTTTCATCAGGAAAGCAATCAACAACATCTTCTACAGGTTTATATTTGAAACAGAAAAGCATAATGGTGTTGCGGAGTTGCTGGAGATCTTGGGCAGCATAATCAATGGTTTTGCCCTGCCACTTAAAGAAGAGCACAAATTGTTCCTTCTTCGTGCGCTCATCCCACTTCATAAGCCAAAGTGTGTAGCAATGTACCATCAGCAGCTATCATATTGCATCACACAGTTTGTGGAGAAGGACTGCAAACTTGCTGACACTGTCATTAGGGGTTTGCTGAAGTATTGGCCTATAACAAACAGTTCAAAGGAGGTTATGTTCTTGGGTGAGCTAGAAGAGGTTTTAGAGGCAACACAGCTTGCAGAGTTCCAAAGATGCATGGTTCCGCTCTTCCGTCAGATTGCCCATAGCATGAACAGCTCGCACTTCCAGGTTAAATCCCAGTATGCATACACTCAAGTTTTGAATGCTCTTATGTGATCTTTATTTGTTCTCATCGTAGTTCATTCTGTGTGCTCTTTACTGCCTTAAGTTCCTTATTATTTCATTGGCTTGTTGTTCACCAGTGGACCAACTATGAATTCTTTCACAGATTAACACAGTTATACTTTTGTTCCCTGAGTATGAAAAAGATTGACACTGGTAGACTTTGCATTCTTTGCGGTTTGCTACCCTTTCTGTGTGCATCATTTTTTTTTACTATGTAAATGGATTTTCAGTTATTTTGTCATATGGTTAATCTTTAGTCCTGTATACAATGCTGACAATAATTTTCCGTGATCTACTTTTGAGCATCTGTCTATGGATTCTAGGAAGTAAGAACATTTTGTTAGGTGATGCTATCAACCTCTTATCTTAGAGAACACCGTGCTAATTGGTTCATTTTTTTTTAACATGACTGCAACTTTTGTTCTCTTGAGTTGCATGAAGCCCTCATATGAAAGTAATCTGATACATCCGGTAATCAGATTAGTACTACAAAATAAATCCTATTTCCTGTGTGCCCCCTCCGCAGCCTCGTGCCTGTTGGTATTTCATGTAGCATTCCTTCAGTTGACCCGTTTACTGATTCACATGTTAATTGCAAGACACCCATTCCAATTTGGGAAGAACTTAAGAGTGCAACTCATATATTTACTTAGTTTTCGTCCTTTTGTTTTGATTTATCTGTTTCTGTTAGTTCTGTTGAAAGTACTGCCTTTACAAAACAAGTTTACATGCTGCTTTTAGATAATCTTGTGAAATTACTGTTTTGATGGAAACCACTTTCATTATTTTCGGATAGTTAAAACCTGTACATTTGCTGACTAGCAATCCTTTTGCAAGTCCTGTCTGAAACAGTCTTACAGGTTTTGTAAGTTAGGATTTAGGATTTGCTTTCCGCTTGCTAATAATGCTGTGACTTTTTCAGTGGCGTGCTACAGGGTTCTTAATAGTACTAACTGTCATCCACCAAAAAAACATTACGTTTTTATTGTCCCTGTTAATCTGGTGGTTTTTCCTGACTGTATTTGCTGGAGTAATTTCTTGCTTACTGAACTTTCCCTGTAGCTACATCCAACTTGGTGTATCTGTAAACTGAACTTGTTTGTTAAGCTGTTGAAACAGTGTAACGAATATTCAGCAAAAGCATATAACATGACTTTCCATATTTCTCCTTGTCTGTTTGTAGGTGGCAGAGCGGGCACTGTTTCTATGGAACAACGACCACATCGAGAACTTAATTAAGCAGAATTACAAGGTGATACTACCCATCATCTTTCCCGCGCTCGAGAGAAATGCCCGGGGTCACTGGAACCAAGCCGTTCGGAGCCTGACACTTAACGTACGCAAGATATTCTCTGATCACGATTCTGCATTCTTCGGAGAGTGCATGCAGAAGTTCGACGACGACGAGCTCAGGCAGGAGGAATCCACCTCGAAGCGAGAAGCCCTCTGGAAGCGCCTGGAGGAAATGGGTGGTATACCGAATGGCAAATCAAGTCAATAGAATACCCATAGCAAACCGTGATCGTGCAATCCTTTGAACCATGCGCGATTCTCTGGAACTTGGGCTGTTGTTGTAGTGTTGGAAATTTTCTTTTCTTTTGGTTGGTGAGCTGGCTTCCCCCTGTTCTAGGCGGGTAGGGTGTATTTGGTTTCGTGAGGATCAAAAGGTAACATACAGGAGAATTTCTGTGAGGTTTGGCATATGTGTAGTGTGTCATAAATCGGGATTATGGTATAGACCAATAAACATCGTCGGGTTTTATTGAGGATCTGCTCTTGGGGTGGTTTAATTGAATGTCAGTGATCATTTTGTTGTCCTTGTATGAGCTAGCATTGTGTCTTGTTCTTCATGTGTGATGTTGAGTTCCTCACTTCTGCTGATGCAGTTTTATTTCGAAACACAGAACATGTCATTTTCTAGAACAGATAGCGCAAGTGCTTTCTCAGATTATTCTCTTTCTCGCGGAGGAATGAATGGTATAACACGCTGGTGACAAGATGAAATAAATGGATGAATTCATCGTATAAAAGCAATCGTCCACAGGCAATCCTCTGGAGTTCTCTATCCATATAGTTAGGTTACAAGTCAAATTGTCAGATTAAAAAAAATGATGTTGCTAACCCTCTTCCCTTCTGACCGATTTGAAATGCACTGCTAGTACTCTCCGGGAGCTAAAGCAAATATAGTCTTGTAGGAGCTTAAGCAGGGTTCCAGCAATGAGATGCTCCAACACAAAGAAAGCCTACAGGTCAATGACTCGTGATAGCTTCTGGATGCGGTTCAGCAAGAAATCTCCTTGCTTGATGGTTGACTGGTAGAAGGCGTTCCGTGCATCAGGTCGGTTCGTCTCCAGGACACCGGCAACTTTATCAATCTTACAGTGAAGCTTCCCAGCAGCAATAAAGCGTGACAATTCCCTGCATCGAAGGTAAAAGGTCAGCCACATCAATTGATACGAGCACCAGGACATGACCTGCCAGAAATAATATCAACAAAAATTCTTACTGGTCTATGAAATCAACCGTCACGCCAAATGACACAGCCATTGCTTCCATTGTCACGCTCTTGTATGACTCGAGAAATTGTGAATAGACAACAGTGCGCACTTCACGCATGAAGTAGCGAAAATGAGGTTGCAAGTAGCGGTCTAACTTGATCTGCTCCGTCAGGCCAGCTGAAAACGAATATCAAGCAGATATGAGAAATCCAAGGAGCTAACCCCACCAGAACATCCAAACGAGCAGTACTGATGATCACAATAAATGCAAGAATATGAGAGAATACAGTGATCAGCCACTTACAGAATGCCACAAAAAAAGACTTGTACTGACAATTGTAGAGGGAATTGAGAAACTCAGTTAGGTGAGGTACTTTGCCAATTACAGCCAGGATCTCAGGTGCATCCACAACCTGTCAAAATCCTTGTCAATGAAAATTCTATCCACATCCACACCCAAGCTAACAAAGTAGGCTTGAAGGGAAAAGATGAATACGTACCTTTTGTTTTAGAGATACACGGTCCAATGTGATAACACTTGTAAGGACCGTGTAAAAGATGAATGTATCATAGGGGAACAACTCATAGGTCGTGAAAGTAGAAATGGAATCTAAAAATAAGCTAGTAGCCTTCTTGAAATCTCTAGTGGCCATGCAATACAAGCCTTCATATACTTTCAATCTGTTCTTCCTCTCCCAGTCACCACCCTCCTCAAACAAGCTTCAATCAGGAAAATAAGCTGCTCAGTATTATAACTCAAAATGCAAAACAAGCAGAATAGCAAATAGCTATACTACACGACTTCATACTTACATTTTGGCCTTGTCGATGGACTTCGAGATGAGATCAAAGTCCATATGGAAAAGGCCAATCTGTAAAGCGTAGAAAACAAGGTCCATCTTTTGCCCAACAGCTACAGTCTTCCCTTCAGTAATGTTAAGCTGCTCCAGTGCCTTTTCCTGAATTTTTCAATGTTTAGGTTAGACTGAAATGTACAAAACATGTATTGACTACCTAACACGGTGCAGAACACAGTAGATTATACCTTCTCGCCAACCTTAATGAAATACAGAGATTTAGCTAGATGGGCTTCACGAACTTCGCTCTCACCCAAGTTCTCTTCAGCATCAGCAGTCCTTTATGCATAAATAAATGAAGAAAAACTAAGAACCAACCACATCATACTGGAAAATCAAATGAAACAGAGTAAGGCGGGTAAAAAGAAGCACTACACTGAATCTAGATACCAAGAGCACAATTTTTCACTTGGACTGAAAGTACCAATGTTTGCAGCAAATTTTGTGACTGCTTAAACTGCAGCCCTTTCTAGAGATAAGTGATTGAACCGTGCATAAATCAATTCCCTAATCTCTTAAAAAAAACTCAATTCTCTATTTACTATTAGCCACTGTTCCACTACTGATAAAGATGGCTGTACGTCAATAGCCAAAACAAGCACAGTTTAGTACTCCATTGGTATTGATTGGTCAAGACTCAAGATCAACAACATAGGAATGGAAATTTGCTACTATTAGAAACTCGAAAAGTTAGTCACAAAAATAATGTTCAGAAAAAACAGGAGCAGCAAAAACAAATGGAATTCCACCATTAGAGTCTAGACTCTGGGTTCTCAGGGCTGAATTATCGCAGAATCTATCTGGAGTGGTCAAATTACGAACTGTAAGGCTAACATATTAGATGCATCAACGCCACGAATCACTGAAACCTAGAAACTAGCCTAAAATTCGAGCAGGAAAAGGGTAAGCCAGCGAGATCTGCTCACTTCTCGTCGAACTTCCGGGTCTCCTCCTCGATCCTGCCGCGCATCCCCGCGAGCAGCGCCGGGTCCGTCTCCAGCACGCCGTCGGAGCCCAGCGACTCGTACAGCGCCGCCATGTCTGGCAACAAGCACATCGCGTCAAATCGAACGCACAGTTGAGGAGGCAGATTGGACTGAGGAGGGCAGTTTGGGTACCATCGGATTTCACCGCGGCGAGGACGTCGCCGCGGAGGCCGACCTTGGCGAGGTCGTCCACGTCGGGCTGCGAGAGGAGGAACAGCTTGTGCGCCAGCACCAGGTGCGGGTGCTCCTTCCCTTCCTCTCCGCCGCCGTCCATCTCGCCGCCGCAGCCTCGCTTTGCTTCTGCCGCAAGAGATGGGGAGAGCGGAAGAGGAGGAAAAGCTTTTTTTTTTCCGTGAGCTGAAGAATTTAATTTTACCGGTAGGAGAAATACTCCAGATTCGAACCACTAGCTTTTACATTCTGGTTCCACGTGTATCTATCCACACCGTTGATTTTACGATCCGATGGCTGTACATGACGGAGATATGTCGAACCGAACTGTAGGCCAAGGCCAGACACCGACCGAGCCAGACAGACTCCACGGACCAAAACCTCCTCCGCTGAAACCCTTCCCGATGGCCGCCGCCGGGGCCGACCAGCCGCGCCGGCGGAGGCCGACGCCGGGGCGCGGGGGCGTGGTGCTGCCCGCGGGGCTCTCGGAGGAGGAGGCGAGGGTGCGGGCCATCGCGGAGATCGTGTCGGAGATGGGCGAGCTCTCGCGCCGCGGGGAGGACGTGGACCTCAACGCCCTCAAGTCGGCCGCGTGCAGGCGGTACGGCCTCGCCCGCGCGCCCAAGCTGGTGGAGATGATTGCCGCGGTGCCGGAGGCCGACCGCGCCGCGCTGCTCCCCAGGCTGCGCGCCAAGCCCGTGCGCACGGCGTCGGGGATCGCGGTGGTCGCCGTCATGTCCAAGCCGCACCGCTGCCCGCACATCGCCACCACGGGAACATCTGCGTCTACTGCCCCGGAGGACCCGACTCGGACTTCGAGTACAGCACCCAGTCCTACACTGGATATGAGCCCACCAGCATGCGAGCCATCCGGGCAAGGTGATTTACTACCCATGCTGTTCATACATTGTTAGAAATAAAGGAGACATGGGTCATTTTGCATTATAAGTGAAAATTATGTACCCCCAAAAATAACAATTGAAAATTATGTTATTGTGAGACGAGTGAGGGGCTAAGGTCTCAGAGGACTGTTAATTAGTGTCAAACAAGGTTCCCTAGTTGTTGATTAGTGATCTATTTCATCTCTTGACTTGAAAATCTATATAAGAGCAACAGGTTGTGTTGATTGATGTAGCCATACAAGTACTATTATCATTTTGACTGCTTATCTAAGGGCCACTGGTTGTGTTGATCGATGTAGCCATACAAGTGCAAACAAGGTCCTCTAGTTGTAGATATGCTTTTGAGAGTTTACTGATCTGAATTTGCAATCTGACGGGGAAAAGCAGGAACTCTCTTTTGCATTTAGAGAGGGAAACAAGTACAAAGATAGTTACAATTTAGGAAAGGTAAAGACCAGGGCATCAAATCCCCCATACACTTCTGATCCAGCGATCAGCCCCCAAAGAAACACACCAACTATCCCCTCTCGCCTACTCGAGCAGGCCAAAATCGTCTCTAATTCGTTTTGCCACACCAACTCATAACAAGCCAGTGCACACATAACAAGCCAGTGCAATATTTTCCCTCTTTTCGGCCTTTCACGCTCTGTCGTAAATCCTCCTCCGCCATCCCAAAATCGATGTTGCTTGCAGAGCCGCTTTAGCTATCTCAGGGTTAGAGAGGATGAAAGAAGGCCATATTTCCTTTGCACAAGGGCTTCTCAACATCAGGTGTGCTGCCGTTTCGAGTTCTTGATCACTTAGCCGGCATGCGGGATTATGAGGCCATCCTTTTCTTTCTAATCTCTCAGCAGTCCAGTTTCTGTTTTTGAGCATTAGCCAGATGAATGATCTGCTTTGCCCTCAACTTTAGTTTTCCACACCCTCTCAAACTCAGATTGGGGCAGACAGCACAAGAAGTGTAGGTCATATTCAGTCTTCACCGGGTGAATCCCATTAGCCGTTTGATTCCAGAATATGCTATCCAGGGAGTCCGAAAGATGAACTTGTTGAATTTTATCCCAAATGCATAAGAATTGGTGGAGCTCATACTCTGAACTGATCCTGCGTAGCCCTCTCATCCACCTGACATTAGGCAACGCCTCCTTGACAGAGATTGATTTTCCCTGGACAAACTTCATCAGTAGAGGGGCAGTATCATCCTGTGCCACCTCATTTAATCCATCTGAATTTGCAATCTAGGTACAATCCATATGTGCAGGCGAGAAGCAGGATAGATCAGCTCAAAAGGCTCGGACATAGTGCGGATAAGGTTTGTTCCTACTTCCTAGCCCGAGAGAGTATTTGTCTTGATTTGAGGTTTTTCTTGCACAGTCCAGTTATGTTGGATGCATTACAAGTGCAAAGTAATTCAAATATACTCTTCTGCAGGTCGAGTTCATTTTGATGGGTGGAACTTTCA
Source organism: Poa pratensis (assembly GCA_947311845.1). NCBI lineage: Eukaryota > Viridiplantae > Streptophyta > Magnoliopsida > Poales > Poaceae > Poa > Poa pratensis. Next base: position 35,259,322 of record CAMZMU010000047.1, read on the forward strand.
TGTCATTACCGGCTGATTATCGTGATTATTTCATCAGAAATCTTCATGATGCTTTATCGGGACATACTTCTGCTAACGTTGAGGAGGCGGTTTGTTATTCGGAACATAGTGCTGTGAAATGTATCGGTATGACCATTGAGACGTAAGTGTCATTCAATATTTGTCCATGCTTCTTGGTTGAATTTGAAAATTCACTGTGGTTTTCCGTGAAACATCTGATTAGTCTCATTGTTTCAGGAGACCTGATTATTGCCTGGGTCCTCATTTGCGGCAAATGCTAATTTATGGATGTACCCGCTTAGAAATTGGTGTTCAGAGTACATATGAGGATGTTGCACGAGACACAAACAGAGGCCACACAGTAGCTGCTGTTGCTGATTGTTTCTCTTTAGCAAAAGATGCTGGTTTTAAGGTTATTGCTCACTACCCACTACATCCTTCTTGCTTTAGCAATAGCTCCAGTTAGGCTGTCCTCTAGCTTGAGTTATGATTTGTGCAGTCATCCTAATGCATAATGTGTTACCTTTTGGTAGGTGGTTGCGCACATGATGCCAGATTTACCTAATGTTGGAGTTGAAAGAGATATGGAAAGTTTCCGAGAATTTTTCGATAATCCAGCATTCCGAGCAGATGGTCTAAAGATCTATCCAACTCTTGTGATTCGTGGAACTGGTCTTTATGAGCTGTGGAAAACTGGAAGGTACTATATTTATCTAGTGTTTGATACTTTGTTTCTTGCTTGATCTTACGTTCAGTTTTAGAGTTAGAATTGAGAACTGATATACTGGTGACATTTGCTATGTTACAGGTATAGAAACTATCCACCTGAGCTGCTAGTGGATATTGTAGCCAGGATTCTGTCGATGGTACCACCATGGACACGAATCTATCGGGTCCAGAGAGATATCCCTATGCCTCTTGTTACTTCTGGTGTCGAGAAAGGTAACCTGCGTGAGCTTGCTTTGGCTCGAATGGAAGATTTGGGCTTGAAATGCCGAGATGTCAGAACACGCGAGGCTGGAATTCAGGTATATACAGGGTTCCTTGAAGTCACTGCCCCGTTCTTATAGTTAATTAAGGATGTGTCGTCATCATTATTGTTGTGCATCTCCATGTAGGACATCCATCACAAGATCAGGCCCGATGAAGTAGAGCTTGTCAGGCGTGATTATGCGGCAAATGAGGGCTGGGAGACCTTCCTCTCGTATGAGGATACACGACAGGTACTTATAGCCTGGCATCCAATTCATTCACTGCAGATGTGTAGATATGTTATGGTTTATGCTGCCTTCCTGAATAGGCATGTCTTTTCTAATTTAATTATGCTCAATGCCCTTTCTATATGGCTTGGATTTTTTGGAACTTGTCCGCATAGTTATTTGCCTTATATGTTTCACTTATACCAACAAAATTGTATGCTGTTGTGCTTGTCTATGTGCTCCTAAGATTGCTACTGGTGCATAGAGTTAATCAGTGGGTCTCCTATTCTTCTGATCTTATGTAGCAGTACTCACAATTTATTCTTGTAAATTCTACAGGATATCCTTATAGGCTTGTTGCGCTTGCGTAAATGTGGCCACAATGTTACATGCCCTGAACTTGTAGGGAGGTGCTCAATTGTCCGTGAACTTCATGTCTACGGAACGGCAGTCCCTGTGCACGGTCGTGATGCGGAGAAACTGCAACACCAGGTGAATCTCTTGTGCGAACAACCCTTTGTTTTATTCCTCCTCAGATGATCAAAATAGTAAAAATCAGGACCCACAAGTGGGCTGTGCCGTGACTAAATGAAATACTTGCTAAACATGATGTGCTCATGCTTTGATCTTGGCGTAATTGTTGGCTATCCCTTCTCGATTAGTTTTTAAGACATTTACAATGGTTCTGTTGCTAGATTGTTTCAGCTGGCTAACATTTGTTCTATTTATAATCCTTTTTCAGGGGTATGGGACTCTCCTGATGGAAGAAGCAGAAAGAATCGCTCGTAAAGACCATCGGTCGAAGAAACTGGCTGTTATCTCAGGAGTTGGGACCCGCCACTACTACCGCAAGCTGGGTTACGAGCTTGAGGGGCCTTACATGGTCAAATGTCTGGCGTAGGTTATTTCAGTATATCCAACGGTGCTTGTATTGCAGCTGCAGAAATCAATGTACTCATGCTGTTAGTGAAATGTATTTGTAACATTAGTAGGTTTTTTAACTCCTTTGTTTGCCATCCTTTTAGAGTATTGAGGAACATATGGCAGCGTGTTATACCTCCTAGCAGAACGGTGTCATCCATGTAATGAGACCGCTTTACCCAAATTACTAATTAATTAATTAACTATATTAAGGCGTTACACTTTCGAGCGCTGAGAGCACTCGGGCACTGTTCATGCAACAGTGCGGCACTATTGTACACTGTTCACATGAACAGTGCTCATCTACATTTTTTTTTTTTTTGCAGAATTTTTCCCCGAATTTTTTCCAAAATTTTTCTTTCCCAAAAATTATATACATGAAATATATGCGCGTCGACGGGTAGGTTCCACCCCCGTTATCGGTTTCACGTTCTGTCGACGCACAAACATTTGACGAATTTTGTCAAATACTACTACATACAAAGAACGAATAGTTATACACGAAATATATGCGCGTCGACGAGTAGGTTCCACCCCCGTTATCGGTTTCGAGTTCTGTCGACTCTAACTCCTCAATTTTGGATCCAAATTCGCACAACATTTGACGAATTTTGTCAAATACTACTATACACAAAGAACGGAGAGTTTGACGCTCTCTCTCCGCGCTCCATGCTCTACGAACAGTACTCTACAGTTTTTACCTTTTCCTTCTTTTTTGCAGAAAAGTCCCCGGTTTTTCCAAAAAATATATACATGGAATATATGCACGTCGTCGAGTAGGTTCCATCCCCGTGAACGGTTTCGTGTTTTGTCTACTCTAACTCCTCCATTTTTGATCCAAACTCGCACAAACATTTGACGAATTTTGTCCAATTTTCTGCAGAAAAGTCCCCGCGTTTCCCAAAAATTACATACACGAAATATATACGCGTCGACGAGTAGATTTTATTCCCGTGATCGGTTTCAAGTTTCCTCTAATTATGTGGAATCTAACTTATTAAATGTTTAAACATTTTGAGTTGGTGAATATTCAGACAAAAAACAAATGCACTTTCTCTAACTATGGACTTGAATTTAATATTACTGAAAAAATAGAAACATATTTGAACATTTCAATTTGCTAAAAAAAATGATACTCTAAAATATATCAACATACTCACAAAAATATATGCTAACTACTCACGGCAGAATTCAAACATATTTGAACATTCCAATTTAGTTAATATTCAGATACAATCTAGATGAATTTTATCTGACTATGAAGTTAGAATTAACAAATGCTCATATCATGCATTCTCTAACTATGGAGTTAAATTAAAAATTTATGTCAAAATACAAGTATATTTAAACATTTTAATTTACTAAGTATTTGGACATACTTTAAACAAAAAATTTCGAGAAATTTCAACATTTCGAATTACAACGGGTGCGGAGTGTCGCCGCACCAAATTCCACTAGTATCCCTTTAGTGCATTGCCCATCGTAGCAGAATGGTGTCATCCATGCATTGAAACTGCTTTACCAAAATATCCCTTTAGTGCACCTACAAAAAAAAGAACCCTTTGGAACACACATACACACGGTGATATCCTTTTGCAAGAGAAATCTGGTTCAGATTTTGCCAGCTGGCAGGTTTGGCCATACTAGTGCATGACAACATTGTTTAGGTGAGAGATTAATGGTACTCGTTGAGGCAAAGATACCAGAGGACAAACCACTCTTCTTAAAGTAATCAAGAGAGCATCGGAGGAACATGTCTTGTTTTAAAGTCTACATCAAAAGAAACTCGAGACGGATCACACCAATACACCTCATGAGGTGGAAGGTTCTGCATGATCGTATATCATCTCTGTAAATAAAGAAATCTCTTGAAATATCCACAGAAAACTAACTATACACACGCGTGCTAAAGTTCATGGTTCCATTTAGCTTTCATCTACGAATTCAAGGTTCAAAATAGATATACTTCTAATTCAGCATCGAGAGCGTGAATTACACATTACATATTTTTTCCTACATATTGATTGTTTACAGCACACAATATGTATTCAAAATTATCGGCCGAGCAGCAATCACACACTCCGTACATGGAACGATTCATATGAGAGAACAAGAACGGTCGACTTTTTTTTTGCGGGGTATATCTAGAGCTTTATTCAACAAAAGCACTCCTAGGATCATCTGCCATCAGGTTCGTGACCAGGAATGGAGGTACAGTTTCAAGCCAACTATCGGTGACCATTAGTGTACAGGCACGCTTAGCACAAGATGGGCCGATAAATTAGCTGATCTACTAACATGAACAATATCAAAAGAAGTAAAAGCAGATACAAGCTCTCTAATATCTACGGAGTAGTAGGATAGGAGCCACAATCGACTAGGCGACAACAAAGATGACAGATACTGAGATACATATACAAGCAATGCAGCACATACGGAACAAGCTCGACCGGCGTATACGCATGAGGTAGTATCACTTGCTGAAATCGATGGTGCCAGTGGAGAGGACATTATCCCCGGCGGTGGGGTGCGCCGCCGGCACGTCGTTCACCACCGAGCTTCCTTGCTGCCAGACATGGTTGAACTCGCTCCCCTTCCCGGGCAGTGCAACCGTCGCGTACACCACCATCTCCTTGCCCTTCTTCACGTACTCCGCCGCCACGTCCGACACGGGGAACCCCAGCTCCGCGGCGTCGGCGGGCGCCATGGACGGCGCGTAGCTGTCGAGCAGCGTCGGGTACGCGACGAGGCTGCCATTGGAGTGCCGGAACGCCACGACGGCCTGCGTGCCGACCATGCCGGTGCCATTGGGGTTGAGCCCCCACGCCACCCACCCGGCGCCGCCCTTGCTCGGCGCTCGGAACGCAACGGCCACCGTGTTGCCGGCGGCCGTGTAGTTGTAGTGCAGCGTGGTGCCCAGGCGCGGCAGGGCGGCGCACGACGCGTAGAGCTCGTTGCTGGAGAAGGTGTGGCTAGCGCACGACGACGACGACGACGATTGCGCGGTGGCGGAAGACAAGGACGAGGAGGCGATGGTTGCGAGTAGGAAGAGGGAGAGAGACAGGCTAGTGCTAGTGGAGTGATGGGCTGAAGCTGCCATTTCTTGCGAGAAAATGATTTTGGTTCTTGTTTGTGCACTGGAACAATGAGATCGGACGTGATAATTAGCTAGCTAGTGCGGTAGGGTAAGAGGGACGGAGTAGGGTTTTTATAGGGCTGTGGTTTGGTGGGGGAGATGAGAGTTGCTTGGAAATGTACGTAACACAATAGAACATGGGATCAACTGGGTAGGTGACCTAGAAATTGGATCACCGGCCATGAACTTATCCGTGATGCTCATGAAACATTAGTTGGTGTCATGCTGGGGTGTACTATAAGGTTATCCCGCGCGTTGCTGCTAAAATCTTTTTAAGAACTGATCAATTGTGTGAATAAAAGGGTATAACATTAACATGCATGAAAAGCAAACACCTGGACCCCTCCCTCGTTCCCCACCTCTACAGTGAACAAGGGCGATTTTTGGGCGAAACCTGCGCGGTCAAGCTCGCCGCCGGCGATCCGCTCGATCCCTCGCCCTCCGCGGCCGCTCCGGCGGCGGGAGGACGGGGAATCGACGGATCCCGGCGTGTACATAGCTTAGGTGTGCGTGGGTTGCTTGCCGGCGGCGCGTTGGAGGTGGAGGCGCGGTCGGAGAAGCTTTTGGAGACGGCGGTCCTCTCCTCTGCCCTCGGTGCTCCGGCGGAGGCTCTGGACAGATCTGCCGTCTCTGGCGCGTCTGCTGCTCTACGGAGCCGCGGAGTGCCTCCCCTCGAGCCGGCGTCCGTGGTGGCGGTCGCGGCTCTGGTTCTTGGGGTCCTTCTACCCTCGCCGGCGTGCGAGGCGGTGCTTTTGCTTAAATCCGCTGGGAGTTTGCAGGTGCGGTGCTCTCCTTCGTCGGCGTTCTTGGTGGGCCTTGCGGAAGATGGGTGGAGCCGTCATCTTCGTCTCCGGCGTGAGGCGGCGATGGTGGTCTGGCGGCGGCTCAGCGCCGATGCTCGTTCAGCGTCAAGATTCCGGCGCCTGCGTCGGTTGGCTTCTACGGCTTTTCAACAAGGTTGGCTGAGCTTCCTGCTTCGGTGCGTGGTGGTGCCATGGTCGCCGTGTTTGGAGTGGCCTGTGCTTGTGTTCGTGCGTGTGTGTTCTTCATCTGGTTGATCTTGTACACGACTCCCTTTCAAAAAAAAAAAACATTAACATGCATGAAGTTGTTTACAGAAATATACACTATTCAGTTGGTCATAATAATCGAGAGACTAAAATTAATTGACGTGAAATGGTTGTATATTTGACCAATTAAAATTCGTTAAGTTCCAGGATTGTAGAAACTCATGATGTAGATAAATTGGATGAAGAGATGCCATGCATTTTGATGATATTTTTTTCTGGAAATGTCTTGAGCGGTTACAGAAGAGCACGTAATCTCGGCTGAAACCATTAAGGGCGAAACTATATCTGTGTATTTGACCAAGAGGATGGCACCTGTTTTTCCAAGCTAGTGAAATGGTGAATACTGAAATCCTCTACCCGCTTTATTTATATGCACCTAACTGATGTCCAGTTTGTTGAGAAGTTCTCGTGTGGTGGATTACAGGTCTAATTCCGTGTACCAAAGTCTTTTTTAGGCAGTTGCCACTCTCCAAACACTCAGTAGAAACGAGTCTATCGAACAGCAATTAAGTATAACACGGTATCCAGAGTTTTTGGTTTCTGGCACAAGAATAATCATATATTAGGATCAGAATGATTATGACGGATTACACATTGGTTTGACTACCTATCCTCCTCTGTCTAACAGAAGGTGCTAATCTAAATAGCAGTTACTTCTTTAGCAAGTACAATCCATCTCTCATTTCAAGCTTCTCATCTGATATTAGACCAGAAAGAAAACTCTGCAGTTGCTGCAGCGATTTATCATATGATGGCTCAGCGCAGAACATCTGGAACGAGTAATATTAGAAGAAAACAATGAGTAGAAAAAATGTTAATGGCTGAAATGGGAAGTGGATGAGATAATAAACGTTGTCTACCTTTAAAGTGTTATGTATCTTGTCCAGTGTCATATTGCCGAAATTGGTTAACATTCCTATGATGAATTTCTGCAGTGCATCCAGATGAGTAAAATGATTGGTTAAACGATAGAGAACTGAGAAACAGGGAGCGAAGAAAAAGATCTGTTGCGAATATTAAGAAAAACAATCTCAAGGAGTCAAACCTCATAGACCGTCATTTCTTTTTTAAGTTGTTCCTCAACAGAGGCAACAGAGCTTTCACCTTCGTCCTCATTCATTTGAAACGCTTCACTGCTCTCGTTCACGATGCTGTTCTTGTTGACATCAGACATGCTATCAACAACTGTGAAGATGTGGTCATCCACATCTGGCCCCACTGATTCAGTCAGGACCCCCTGAAACATATAGTATGGAATGCTTAGATGTGCTTCTGAAGCAGGTTATTTAAGAACTTAAACTCGAGATTTGCTTGTAGAGTTACGTATAACAAGTCATTAAGTATTGTATTGGTTCTATCCCAATAAAGGAAAATAAGAGCTACATATTTTGTGCAGATCCCTGATTCAAATACATCAACCATCTAGTCTATCTTACTGACGTGTAATCGTTACAAAATCATAGTAAAATGATTTAGAGTACCATTTCATCTATTTTTTAGTAATGCTGAGAATCACAATGTTAATAGTATTTTTAACGTAATACAATGTTACTACTGATATCGACAATTGGCTAGACATAAACTTGAAAAGTATACGTTTGTGCCACACCTTGCTTGTCCAGAAACCTATTCTTCTGTTGAGAGAATCTACAGGTATGCCAATTTCTGTAGCAAGTGTCTTTGAAGTCCAACTGAAAAGATATGATGATTTTAGTTGGATGAGTACACAAGAGATATGCAGAAAGGTAGTTGATATTACCTTGGTTTCTCTTGAAACCGCATTATGATTGCAGCGTGAACAGGTACTACAGTAAACTGCATACTTCTGTCCTCAAATTGCAGTTCCAACTGGAAACGAAAAGAATAGCTCATAAGAGATATTTCTCCAATCCTCCTAACATATACCCATGAACTTCAACTTTGAAATCTAACCTTGACCGTTCCAAGATTTTTCTTCCACAGTAGCTTTCGTGGAGTTTTTATCTGATGGAATCTTTTTGCAAAATCAGACAGCAATTGATCAACTGAAGCGGGAACTGCAAGATCTTCTGTCTACATTTGTCGGAGATATAGGGGTTTAGTGAATCAAGAAAGAGCACACCAAACAGAGAATACTCAAGATTTGATCCTTCAGTAAGAAAACCATGATTCTTACCAGGCATATTATTAAGATTAATATGAATTCTTTCGCCAAAAAATATTAACTACGAATTAACCGCATGAATGGTAAGGAATCCGTCTTCAAAAACTTTATGTTACCTCACACCAAAAAGGAGAGAGGTTTTGATGTGCAAATTATGTATTTAAAAATGAAACGCATTTGAAAAAATGCCGTGACAGAATTGAATACAAATTGTTTGTATGAACAAAAAACAATGATTCGAAGATAAAACTGGCAGAAAATTGGTACCAAGATTTGATGATATAAACAGTTCTAACAAAATATTTAGTTATTGTTGTGGTGAATATCTCTAGGTACAATTCAACACAGACAGCATATACCAATTTATAATTGCTCCTGGCTCAACTCTGTATCATATTTGATATACCATCTTATTTATATTAAAATGCTCGAGTCATTAGCAATAACTCATCCACAACATCAAATAAAGGGGAGGGGGTACCGACATGATTTAGATAAAAGTTTACTACCATACCTGAATTGGTGGCCAAAAGTTGGAAGAAATTATTGTAGCATCAAGAACATCATGAGACATCTCTGCATCCTCCTGCCCAGCAACTACCATAAAAAAATAAGGGTTCAAATACAGGTGCAGTAATAGTTTAAACTTTGGTTTCTGAAGGAATATGCAGTATCTCAATGGTACCAGTTTCCAATGTCCTTGATAACGATGTTTTAATATTTGAGTTGGTTCTCTTCGAGTCAATCAAGTCATTAAGCATAATCTCACATTTCTGCATACTGGTCTCACCAAAATGAATCTGCCAAAACAACATAATCGTAAGAAAGATGAAGGCTACAGTGAAGGCATAAAACATCAGTGCAGCCAATCAGATGTCTTTAAAACATAACTAAGTATGGGCTAATACGAAAGTTAGTCTTAACCTTAAGAAGTTCCAGCGTGCGGATATCAGAATCTATATCAAAATCAGATTTGCTGAGCAACTTTTCTGCCAGCATTACACGATATTCGTTGACCAGTTGGTCCTTTGAGCCAATTATACTGACCATCAGTCCAAGTATATCAATTTTCCTCCTATTCCTGCTGCCTTTCAATGGATCTGCTTCGACGGGATCAGGTTCCCAGCTGTAAAAGTTGGAACCACAGTTCACGATCTTAGAGAAGCAAACTTTCCTTAGGGCTCAGAGAATAAGAGTCCTTATGCTGAATATAAAAGAACAAATCATACCTTTCAGAATTCAACCATGCTTGCTTCTCATCAATGTTTGTATGATCATCATAGTCAGCATTTTCCTGGTTTTCAGCATCCCTGTTCAATTCTTCAAGAAGATTATCACCAGCATTTCCTGTCCCACTCGTGTTCCCTCCAGATCCGTCAGTTAGCATTGTCACTATGCATTTAATAGTGTCTTTTCTACCCCTCAGATAATCCCTAATTGGTTCACCAACTGCTTCCAAGAATACACCAGTGGGGTCAATCGACCGTAGTGCCTTGATAGTGGAAACATACTGGTGCAATATGTCATTAGTTGAGGCACCAGCAGTAAGCAAGCGATATCTCAGTGATGAGATAAATGAGTCAACAAGCTTAGAGTGCTGACCCGTGTACTCCAAACACTGCTTTAGGTCTTCAATAGCAGGAGAACTTCATCCCCAAAAATATCCAGATGTTAAAACATTGCACAAGTTAAGAATGCATGCAAAGTAGCAAGAGCATGGAATCAATGTAACAGGAAAGGAACTCATAAGAAAGCTCAAATGTTTGAGATGACCGTCTCAACAAACTTGGTTAATACCTAAGCATGCAAGCAAAGAGAGAGAGAAAAGGATAGTACGGCACATGAAAGGAAATTAAGATCCTTGGTTCAAGGTGTGGATAAAACAGATCATCAAATACACACTAGTCAAGCGATAACTAGGTGACCTACACATGATATATAAGCTCTGAGCATATTGCACTTCAATTAAATGAGGACAGACTGCAAGATATAGTGCCATTAGCCATGATAGATATGAAGACATTGCAGAAGTGGGATAGATCAAGTAACCAAAAACTAGTATACTTATAGAAGCGACAAAGGTACTAAGTATATTGAAGGGCATAGGCCAAACTTTTATTAGAAATAAGAGAAATATGGGGGAGCACTAAAAGTACTCAAGCATATACAATAATATTGAGATCATGATGCTACACCGCCATAAAAAGGAAAATGACTAACCTCTCAGGGTAATCTACTATAATTTCAAAAAGTTTGCCAATTCTCAGGTCCTGCAAGGTTTCGTAAGCAAAATACTCAAGGCGCATGTGCCACCTCAGAAGGGCTTCTGAAGGAACACCAATCCCTGGGAAGGAAGAAGGGCGTGAGGCTAAGGGTGATTTCAGACCAGATGATTCACTTTCGTAGTCAACGGAGTCCCCCAGATATGTCAAAAGAGCATGCAAAAACTGAAGGGGAACAGCCTGACAAGACCACAAAAGTTTGTCAGCGCAAGCTCAAGAGCTAAGCATCTACGAAGTAGTAGAGAGGTATATAAACTGAAGACAGAACAGACTAAAAAGACCCAAACGTTCCATTAGCAAACATGGTTACGACTTACGAGTATAAACTGAAGAGTTATGGCAAAAATAGCATGCCAGCAACATATACAATTAGACCAGAAAAGTTATGGCGAAAATAGTAAGATCTTATCTGTTAATCCAACATGCTGAAGAACTGGTATATAAACAGATATCAAACAGCTGGAAGACATTGGCAAATATGTTCTGAAGGTCACTCTGGACCATGACAGGTGCACTGCAGTGACAGCTCTATTACATAAACAGTGCATTCATGTTCCAGTCTGAAGACTGGGCATAAAGGACTAAGCATACAAAAATGAATTTAACCTCAGCAAACTCAGTTACTTAAGTGGGCTGAGCATAATACAAAGGCTTGTGATTTCAAAAGAGCAGTCATGCATTTAACGGATAAACTTTGCAGAATGGTGATATAGACGGTACCTGAATCCAGTTCTTGACACACCCAAGGACAGGGATTCTGTAATCATCACCAGCTAGTTCGTTAACTTTAGACTGCAGATGAGAATGAGTTAATATAAGGTTACTACCAGAAATTTCAGGGCATCTGTGCCAAACTATGAGATGGAGTAGGCGTTAGGCACAGAAGGGCGTATGTACCTTTAAAAGCCAGATTATTGCAGAGGAATAAGAATCTTCAGTCATTGATGTAAAACCAAGACATCTAAGATCACGAACAACTTTTCCAATGTTCTTAATCAAATTACCACTTTCTGAAATAACTGTTTCTTGACTATCAATGTCCATTTTAGAATCCCAAGCAGAGACATTGCTCCTTCCAGAAAATTCATGACTAACAAGTTGGTCATTCTCACCAGATCCATCTATCATGGTATTTAGTTCTTCCAGTTTCTTCTTGAAATAGACATTTAGAATCTCTGTAAATTGTCAAGAATTAGTGAACATAACTTTTGCTGGTCAAAAGCACATTGGTAGACCAATAATAACATCACCGGAACTGAAGGCGCCAATACTAGTACCTCAACAACAAACAGAAAAATAATACTCTATGTGGACTGTTAATTCTCATTGCAAAACCTGAGTAGAAGAAACAACAACCCACACCCTAAGGTTCATTAATGGAAACAAATGTATCCAACAGAACACAGATTCAGTGTCAAACACAAGACTAAAAGACCTTTCTTCTGATAGGATTAGGACGGAGAAGGAAAGGTCGCTAACCAGGAAAGCTCAATGGCAGTGTAGTCAGAAGGACAGATGATACCATTAATTGGTACCTAGGCATTAAGCTGGAACTAGACTCAACTGCTTTGAGCTTGCTGTTCCGTGTCTTTTCCTCATATGATTGTAAAGCGTGAACTAGAACTAGGACACATTTTTCTGGTAACTCTTTTCCAAGCATACGTCCTCCAATGCTGTACTTAAGACATCCTCAGGCCAGCTTTCTTGAATCTGGAATACATGATTTGAGAGATAATGTTACTGGAAAATACTAAAGAAATAAAACCTGGTATTGGGAGATCATGTCTGAAGTTTCTATAACCAAATGAAACCAGGTGTCTCAAATTAAGCATACTGATGATATTTTTATTGAGATTAACATATCAAGGTTTGGTACATTATCCATGTTCAAACTACAGTAATGTAATCTGATGGTACATATGATTTAAAAAGTACACATGCAATTCCATCACACCATTCCATAACTTCTATCAATTTTATGACTAATATCTAGTATATATGTTCACTTCTTTTCGTTCCTGATTTGGCACATGTAAGATAAGACATCCTGGTTATATAAGAAAATTAAGCAAAATAAGAAACAGATAAGGACTCCAAATCTGTAAGGAAAATGGGACAAACACCGTTTACATTTTTAAAACAAATGCTTAAACAAAAAGTAATTATGTTCTCCACAACTTACACAAAATTTAATTCTCTCTACTGCAGAGGAATTTGTACAAGGATGAAATTTCTGCCAGAACGTCTTGACTGCATTGTTTTTAAATGTTTCCTGCACAACACAGGTTGACAAGGGAAGTTGGATTAAAGAATACATATCATCAGAAACAATGTACTAATGCAAGGTGAGAAATTCAGCAAAGCTAACGGACTAAAATCAAGTCATCAACTAAAATGGCATAACAAGACTAGGTGTCTGCTAGTCAACGAGAACTGAAGGAACAAGAGGTAAATACAGAACATGCCATTACAGTTGCAGTCTTGCAGATCCATCTTGCATTCACTTATTACTGATTCTGGATAAGAGTTAGCCAAACAAAGATCTCCTGGTCAGTTTGCCAAAACTACCCTTAATCTACAGGGACATGCTATCATACAACCTACCTGACACTGTATTTCGGCTATCTCTTTCTCTTTTTAGACACCTTATGGACAGATGGACAGACGACAGAAGAAAATTCATATAAGGAGCAGCGAGTCTTAACAAATATTACGGGAAGCAAGTGCTGGTCTCAGTAGCCGTCCATCTTGCATTAGTGTATAATATGGCGTTGATCAAGCTTCAAGGCTTATGGCCCTCACTGACTATAGCTCATTAGGATAGATGAGCCCGTTCGTGTGCATTTACCAACTAATGGAAGAAAAATAAAGACTTCAGAAAGATACAGAAAAAAGTTCGCAAATCGCATCAGCCACTGCAGCATGGCTACTCAGCTACTCCAATTGTGCACATGATTACACTAGTGGTTCTTGCATTTGGTGGTATAACAACCCCACAAGGAACTCCTCTTATGATACATCGAGGGTTAAAGAATAATGGAAATGGCACCGGCAGTTCTCAAAGCCATGATTACACTAGTGTTTCTTTCATGTTTAATTGTGGTTCTAATTCAAATATCTGGGATCTCATCTACAAGTTGAATACATCCCCAACTACAAGTACAGTTCATTATGCTGAGGAATGGGCTTATGACGCAAAGAGCACCCAACGCCGTTCTCATACTTATAGCAGAACCGGAGGCAAAGTTAGATATTCCAGAAACCCAATGCAGGCTGACAAATCATAAATCCCGCATTGCAACGCTTGACTACACTCCAGATTCTCACTGGGGCATTTTCACAAACACACACGCGGGTCCTCGATCTCGAGCCCCGCACTCCCACACTACGGCCTCTGCATTTCGGCGCAGGCATTCTCGCAAACACCCAGCACGCAAGGCGATCCGTACCGCAAGTTCCCAACCGTGGGACAAGTAGCAGCGCAATGAAATAGAGGTTTGGGGTGTGAGGGGGAACGCGGGCTGCGGACCTGGAGGTTGTGGAGGAAGTAGTCGCGGACGAGCGTGGCGAGGCCGCGGGCGCAGAGGTCGGCCACGACGGGCGCCAGGCGCGGGCCGACGGAGAGGTCGCCGGCGCCGCCGACGAGCTCCCCGGTGAGAGAGCAGAAGCGGGCCCACGAATCGAGGGCGCCGTCGGAGTCGACCAGCTGCATCGCCTCGCGGCCCCGGCCGAGAGAGGAGCGGGGGGAGGAACGGGGCGGAGGCGCGGGAAGGAGGATCGCGTGGTTGTTTTGTTGATGTTGTTTGGCTCTCGCTCGCACTATGTCCGGTCGGACCCGGTGCTCCTTGTGAAATGTTTCTGAGAGCATCTCCAACCACAACTCCAAATTTGGTGCCTATGTATGCTGCATCAGCTTTGCAGACGGAAGCGACGGCGTGTCTGGAAGCAATCCATGCAGCCTCTGAATGGGGGATGGGACATGTCCAAGTGGAGACCGACTGCCAGACTTGTGAATGCGGTGAACTCGTGTGCCTATGACCTATCGCCGGAGGGGATCATCTTTCGAGAGATTCGTTCTTTTTCCCAATTGAACTTTATGTCGTTTAAGATCTCTTTTTGCCCTAGGGGCTGTAATAAGGTGGGACAGGCTCTTGCGGCGTGGGGTGCCAACCAGAACCTCTTAGGCGTAGATGGTTGGATGATGTCCCGGATGATGTTCGTGTTGTGTTGGCCACTGAGTTAGGTGAGCCAATTTAGTGGAATAAAGTGTGTTTCAATTCAAAAAAAAATGGTGCATAAACTGTTCGCGGACACGTGGACAGTGACCGACAACCCTTAAAGTTGGGCTCCTACATCCGCATCCCCAAAACCCAACCGCAAACTCATACAATCACATACAACGTCGATCCGATAGTTTGAGATTCAAATTACAAATCAAAGTCGTCCGAATTCAATACGAAATAAACGAAGTTCAACAAGTTGTCCAATACAAGAATTATGATGAGAAGTGGTCTCTTCTCATTGGGCGGATCCACTTGATCCACCTTGGCCGAGGCCGCGGTCGGAGATCCTCTTCTTCATCATGAGGATCCACTTTGTGCTAGGCTCATCCAAGAGACTAATGTTTTGGAACATGATCCTCTGTGCAAGATTCACTTTCTCTTGTTCCACCGCAAGGGTATCTTGCATCCATACTTTTAAAAACCGGCCGGTGATCGAGGCGAGGCTCTTGGTTCAGGTTTTTACCGGTCGAACCGCCGGTTCACCGGTTCAATGCTCGGTTTTTTAAGATGTAAAATAATATTTTTTCCCTCAGAAATATGACAATATGTATGCAAATAAATTCAGACTTGGCAATATAAAATAAAGTATGAAACACCCAAGACTCAACCACCAATTCAGCAAGAACAAAGCAATGCAAATATGCATACAGTAGTACAGTACACTACACTGGTTTCACTTTTGAGTTTTGACGCATGCATAAATAACACGAGATGACAAAAGTAGCAAATAGTCTCAATTCTCAAACATGGTCTCAACTCTCAAACATAACAGGTCCAGAAATAAAGATACATATTCTCATGCATACTGTCATACACACTCATGCAAGAATTAAATTTCAAAGCCTAAGTTTATGACCGCAGCACCATACTCAACGATATTCGAAGGTCCAATCTGTCGTAGTTCCATGATGCTCTTCATCTCCATAGCCATCATCACGTCCAGCTTCTCCATCTCTTTGGACATCTCCATCAATTTGGTCTTCATTGTCCGTTGGGATGTTTCCTTCATCAAGCTCTTGAGAAGCATCCATGTCATATTCATCATCAATCCATTGAGCCTCATCTAGACAATTATATTTGCTAAAAAATAAGAACTAATGGACAAAAATAAGAAATGGCAAGTCTAGAAGAGAAAGAGAAACAGTACCATTCATGACAATGGCATTGCATATCTCGGTGTCATTTGGCATCAAACCTTTCCGGTATCTATAAATTTCTTCCCCATTTAGCTCTTGGGGATCATCTTTAAAGATCCAATCTTCATCAAACTTGCCAATGTCCTCTAAACAAATTGGATCATAATTTCTTTTGCTGGTTTGGGACCTACACATGGCACGGAAAGATGCAACCATTTAAAAACAGCAAATAAGCTAGGGAATAAATAAACAAGAGAGTAGGTAATAGAGCACCAAAATACTTTTGTTCCAGCATTGAATTACATTACATAAGCCATATCATTCATCGTTTGATGCTCAAGTCTATTTCTCTTTTTGGAATGTATGTGCTCAAATAAACTCCAATTTCTTTCACAACCGGAAGCACTACAAGTTTGGCTCAAGACACGAATAGCAAGCTTTTGCATGTTCGGAGCACTACAGCCATAAGTCATCCACCACTCATCTATAGCAAAGATAGAATACGTATTAGTAAAAGAAGGTGCTGAACTTACAAAAACAATATAAAGGAACAAAGGAGATAAAGTGACATACCAGGAATCATTGAATCTCTATCACTAATGGTTGTGACCCGACCGAAATCTCCTTCTGCATTTCTAAAAATTCTCATCTCTGCTGTCAAAGCCTTGCGCAAAGTCGGATCAAAGCCTTGCTGCATATCTCTCAATGACATCTATGACACCATATGTAGTGGTATGATATTTTGTCATCAGCTCTTCATCATATTGGTTCATTGGGTTAAACCAAAAGCCAGCAGCATGCAGATTTTTATTTAAATGCTTATACCACCTCGCCTATATAGCATTAAGAACAGGTTGTTGGATTGCTCTCTTCTTTTTCTGAAACCTCTTCTCAATCTCTTCTATTGCACAATGTAATGCCCCAAACAAATATCCCATGGCTGGCCTTTCATCACTATCAACAATTCTAAGAACCCAAACTAAAGGTTCCGAGAAATTACAAATGGAAGCACAATCTTTCCAAAATTGTTGATCCAATACAAGGTCAACAAACTTTCTTGCTTTTAGTTCTCTTGCAAATGGGGCTGATGTCCATTCTTTTGAAATAACCATGGTACGAAGAGCATCTTTTTGCTTTAATATACTTTGTAATGCAACAAAATTGGTAGCAAAGCGAGTTGGTGCGGGTCGAAGTATCTCATGTCCATTAGTAAACTTCCGCATAAGAAATAGTGGGTAGCAATGGTTGTACAAATATCTAGTGATTTTAGATGCATGTGCTACGGCTGATTGCACTAATTGAAGCTTTCCCAGATCAGACAATATCAAATTCAAACAATGAGCAACACAAGGAGACCAATAGATTGAAGGAAACTCAGCCTCTATTTTTTTCCAGCACTAACCATGTTTAAGGCATTGTCGGTCACAAAAGGCACAACATTTTCAACTCCAACAAAGCGTACAACATCAGAGAATAACTTGAACAAGAAATCACTAGTTTTGGAACTAGCCGTGGCATCAACAGACTTGAGAAAAATTGTACCTTTTGGACAGTACACAAGGAAGTTGATAAGAGTTCTTCTCTTTCGGTTAGTCCAACCATCAACCATAATAGTGCAGCCACTATCTTTCCACCCCTTCTGGTATCCCTCGGCAAATTTCTTAGTAGCTTCAACATTCTTGGCAAGCAAAGGGCCACACATTCTACATACTTTGCCCTTTATAACCACTACCAACACTAGCAATTGCATCAATCATAGGTTGGTAGTATCTAGAGGTAGTTGCATTGAAAGGAATATTTGCATCAAGAAACCATTTATTAATGATTAAATCAACCCTCTCAAGTTGCATCTTCTTCTGCTCCAACTGCACCTTCATCCAAGCCTCCTCCTTCACCGAGCCCAACCTCGCCCTCTCCAAGTCCATCCTCTCCATGAGTCGCAGGCGATCAAACTCCATCATTTCCCTTTGCAAATTCAAGAATGCATCATACCTCTCCGCCTTCTTCTCCTCTCTTTCTTTCTCCAATTTCTTCATGGTTTCATCTTTGTTGGAGAAGATGTCAGTCCATGTGTCGGACATCTTCGATGAGGCTCCGTCACGAGCCGCCCTATCCTTCTCCCACCTTCTCCCCATCATCCTCTTCGGTTCACTCCGGCGCCACCTTCGGATGACCCATCTTCTTCATCAAGTCCAATAGGTATGGATGAGCTTGATCCATCATTGTTCTTCCATTTCTTGGCCATATTCTTGTGATCATCATATTGGGAGATCCACTTTGGTTTTCTGGTCAATTCTAGCCAACAATGAACCATGGTGAATGGTTTACCCTCGGTTTGATTTGATAGTACAAAGTGGCGGCCAAACCACACTAGCAAGCAAACAAGTAGAAGCAATTACAAAAATGGTTCAGACACAAGAATGGCATGTGATAAAATGACGAACATTGCCGCAAAAACTTACATGAGTATCGACGTTGACACCACTTTGATTCCTATTGACCACTTTTGCATGGAAACCACAAAACTTGTTCACAAGTTCTTGGATCGATGCCCACCTATGTTGGAGAGAGTCGGTGTTGCGATCGGACACAATAGCATGTGGTTGCACATAGTGCTTTTGATGATGAAAGTGGGCATGGATCTTCTCCCATAACCTTGAACCCTTTTGCTCGGTTCCACATATAGCATCCATGCTTGTGGCCGACCAAGCTTTGCAAAGCAAAACATCCTCATGAGTTGAGTATGAAGTGTCTCTAGTCTTTGGCACCTTCGTCTCCTTGTCCTTCTTCTTCTTCTTCGTAGCGTCTGATGGATCATCCTCACCCAAACTATAAAAGGGGGGAAGTGTGCCAGCCGACGGATCCTGTGTCCGATCTCCCCCATATCGGATCAAATCCATCAAGAACTCTTCCTATTCATGCTAACAATTAAACTACGGTCCTAAAGTTGCATCCAAACTATGCATTTCGGATAGAATTCCATACCTTCGGGTCGTCTTGACTTCCGTCGAACAGGTTGTGGACGTGCTGGCTGGCGGTGGGCTAGAAGATGCCCGCGTCCGCTGGAGTGGCGGAGACTCGGCCACCATCTCCTCCTCCTGCGTCGGGTCGACCTACGACGGATACTAATCCGCGATGTGGCACGGCTCCTCCGGGTTTGTGGTCGAGGGCGTCGACCTTCTTGCCGCGATGTCGGGCGGCGTAGGCGGCGTGGGCACCGCACGCCAGGCCGTAGGTGCGGGCGTGGACATATCTCGGGCTGCGTCTCCGCATTCGCAATCCTCTTGGCCTCCTCCGCCTTCTACCTCTTCTCCTTATTCGCCAGCTTGCGCTGCTTGCGACGCCGCATCCTTCGGGCGACGGTCTCCGGCTTCACCTCCACGCCCGGCCGCTGGTCAATGGACTCCGAGGATGCTTCCTTCTCCGTGGAATCAATGGGCGCTTCCGCCTCCATTCTCTCTTCTCCCGGTGCTGCCAGCTACGGTCGGAACATTTGCGGGGTGGAAGCGGTGGGAGAAATGAAAGTGACTGGCTGGAGTGGAGAAATGAAAGTGGCCGGCGCCGTTTCTTTGGCTTCAAAATTCGTGGGCCCGTGTTGCCAGGTCCGACATGGCGGACGCGTCCGGGTGGCCCCAACTCGCCCCACATATGGGCTGCCTTTGGGGTTTGCCGGACAGCCCAGACGTTTGGGCTGAGTTTGGGGGCCACGGTTGGGTGACCGTTTTTGGCACGGAAGGTGTCCGGGCTGTCCGTCCGGACGTTTGGAGAGGGTTTGCCAACCATGGTTGGAGATGCTCTTACTTCCACGTTTCAAAATCCCATTTTTTCGCTCTGCTTAAGCCAACTAGCCAAGCATGTAGAAACAGAACGAACGGACCGTCATACGCCTTTGTGATGCATTGTTGTGCGGGGATGAGATGCACCACAACCGCGAAACCAAATAAGAAGAAGCGAAACTCGCCAACACGGCGAGGGTGACTGACGCCCATCAAGCTTAAATAAATTGTGGAAATGTCAGCGAAGGAGCGAGATGAGGGCTCTTAGACTACCCATGGTGGGAGTAACATAACTAGTAATATAAGTGACACATAGATAATATGATGATGTGGCATGTAATTAAAAAAGAGACAGACAAATGGAGTAACTAGCTATGTTACCATAACATCACATATCCAAGGCAATATGAGTCTACAACCTAATTATTAAAGCCTTACATGACACCACACATATGTTAGTGTGCACTGTGGAGGTAGTAACATAGACTCGTAAAATATGTATGTTACTAGTATATGTTACTCCCCACTATGACTAGCCTTATAACGGTGGAAGAATCATATCTACCGACGATGTGGGTCTCGGTGGACCTACCATCCCTCCTATCCAAGCCCTTCATCGGGCTTCTCGACGATGCGCCTCACATGAAGGCAGCCTCTTGCCGCATTCCAGTGAAACCGATGTCGTGCCATTGAACTTCCCAAGCTTCAATAACTTCCTAGTTTGACCACTAGAGAGTGAAAAATAGGAAAGAGAAGATGGGGATGCAGTGACATGGAGTTAAAATGGGTAAGGAGGAATGAAGGACGATCGTCGTTGTCTCTCATAAGAAATAGGACAAACAACCGAACCATAGTCCACGCATTACTTGTAAATAGAAAAGTTAAATATATGAGATGAAAAAAACTTCATTCGACGGATAGTCATAGATCGCTATAGGAAAACATGCACGGGCTCGGTCAAAACAATGCCTCCAATAGCGCATGTGCTAAATTAAGAGGCTTGGTTAAAAACATACAACCAAATTTTGTTTTCATGTGATTTAGTTCATCGGGAAGGGAAATGAGTTGGGAGCCTGAGAAATTCTTTTTAGGAAATAAAAGAATGAATTGGGAGATTCAACTATCGACTTGAAAGCCTAAAATCATAGGTTCATAAACCGGAAAACAACACAAAAACATTGAGACTTGATGTAGATTGTTTTTCCGATCTTTCACCGCAAGAACCACCGGATAACTATCCTTCCAGTCAGGGATCTGTGAAGACCCGGATTTTTGGATAGCTTAATTAATTTGATTAAAATGAAATTAGTTTGTGTTTGCTCTGAAATTGCTAAATCCTAGTGTTTGAATTAGATTTGAATGTTTACTTGCAATATAAAAATAAGAGGAGTTGATTTGGTTTGATTATGCTTGTGCATGTTCATGAGCTAATAGTACCTTGCATGTAGGTGTCGTTTGAGCTAGCAAAATAGTAGTAGTATATGCATGCATGTAGTATCGAGCTGGTGCATTCGATCAGGGATGCATGCGCATGCGCTGACGTCGTCGTACTAGCTGGCTCCTACGTGGACTTATGCATGGCCAGGAAAAGTGAGTCAGCTCCTTCGTGTCGTTCTAGGAGTAGGAAAGCCAACAGCAAAAAGACACGTAGCAGGTGGACTGATCCGTAGGAACGAAGGATGCCCAGATATTTGGCTCAGCAAAGCGGTTAGATATTTTAGCTGCACCAGCGATGGAGTCCTATAAATAGATGATGCTGCTGCACCCAACGATCGAGAGCGTCCAATAGAAAGGGAGTGAGACCAGAATCAGTGAGAGAGGAGGCAAGCTTATGTGTATAGGTTGAAGATAGAATTAGGAGCCGATCGAGAAGAAATACACAAGAGGGCGACGTGCTGGTGCTGCTCATCCTAGTTTCTTGGACGCTGTTAGAGAAAGAGAGGAGTGAACCACGGCAAGGCGCTGCAGAAGCAAATACAGTGAGAGGGAGAAGGTTGAAGGCGCTGAAAGAGAGGCAGCTCGCTGGTACGAGGTAGCCGGCGAGTGGACGGTTCGCTGGTGGTTTTCTTTGACGGTCTGGTGGTATGGTCTTCGTTCGGCTACGGCGCTGAGGATGAACTCGTACGCCGATCCTATCTAGTATCTGGAGCGGTCTATTATACCCGATTGATCGAGCGAGTGTTGTTTGATAGCTACGGCGTAGCTAATCGAGGCAAGCTCTTCTTGCCTCTCTCATATAGTTTTGTAGAACATGCTTTGCTGTTAATTGCATGATACCCTGAGTGGTACGAGCTTTGTGTTGATATACGGGGCTAACGCGCTGGTGTCGTTATGGTGATGGATCCGTAGGAGCCACCGGTACGAGCCGGGCTTAGCACGTGTATTCGACATGCAAAATGAACACAACGTTTTTATGAAAGAAAACTTGGTGTTACGAAGGTGATCGTATTGTACCGGTCACAGTACAGGTATGGGACTGTCTGAGTTCTCCGCGAGGGGCGGCCCTTGAATGGAAAGTGTCGGTGATGGATCCGTAGGAGCGATCGACACGAGTAGGCCAGGGTGTCCGGTGTCTGAGCGGGTAAAAGGGCTCTGCTCGTTCTGGAGCCTGTGTGGTTCTGGGCGAGGCTGTCGATGTCGGAGTACCCCTCTTAAGAGTGTAAAAGTGTGGAATTTCACCCCTGTGAGTCCCGGGTTGGGAACCTCACTTTCATGTGTGGCACCATGGTTTTAAACTGATTAATAACTTAACCACACAAAGATTTACTGATATTTCGAAAACCTAGTGTATTTTACAAAGTATATGAAAGTGTATGAATTGTTTGCTGAGTACGATCTATTTGTACTCATCCTTGCTTTCTATGTTTTTTTGTATGATCAGAGTTCGCAGCGGAAGACGTGGTCATCCGAGGAGTAGGCTGGACCAGTTGGGTGGGACACGACTAGAGAATCTAATTATCTTGTAAATGTAATAATCATGTAAATATGAATAGATGAGCTGTTGAGATCCACTGTGCTGGTTTATCCTGCTTCTCCAGCCTTGCGCGTGTATAGACTTTCGGGTTTATAGGCGCGCGGCGGCTGTCATTCTACCGGGTCGGGTCTCGGGGCGTGACAGGATCAATCCACGTAACCTGAAGAATCTAGAGAACAAATCTCACGACAAGCAACAAGGTGATGAACACCACGCCTCACGCCAAGCTCAACAACCCTTGACAGTACAAGGACCTTCTCGCAAATGCACTATAATTCTTGACAAACTCAAGACCCTTTGTGCCTCAATTTATTGGATAAATAGACGAACGTCTAGATGCCATTATACATGCCGATTCTCTAGGGATGGTGGTAACCTTAAACACAATGTTCTACATAATTTTCAACGCCTCTAAACCTAGCCGCCGGCTCCTTTATTTATAGAGGCCAACACATAGTCGGTTGGACAGGCCCAAACCAAAACAACACGAATTCTAATCGATTTGGACTTCTAGGGATACAAACCGGCCTATTGGAGGCTCGACCGAACACATTAAGGCACGCAGGCCTATTTAACACTGACTTAGACTTTTACATATCATTTAAATATGTCATATTGTGTCAACCAACCAACACGATGCCCTCATCAAGACTCTTGAGAAATTACTAGCTAAAGAAAGACATTGTAACTTCGCCAATGACTTCTCCATTAGGTAGGTTGTGACAAAAACATAATTTTAACCACAAGTTAGTTCATGTAATGAACTTGACAAAGCCTAAATCGAGTTGCATGTGTTGTTTGCCTAAATTCCATTTGAAAGTTACTGTATTTTCAAGTTTCAAATTCAAAAATATTGTCCATACATTAATGGCATAGAAAACATGCTCGCTCAGCAAGTAACGTTCGTATGGAAACCGAGCCCGCACTTGACCCCACAAGATCGCTGGTTCGAACTTCTGAGGAGGCGAGTAACTCGATGAGGGTGGCATTTGGCCAGCTGGATTATCTCCAGCTGGTGCTCATGACCATCCAATGGCGCGAGAAGCGCCTGCGCCGAAGCGAATACGACGAACGAGAGTTTTGCGCCCGCCTGCCGCTTCTCCGCTGCAACTCTTTCCTCCACAACGCCCTTTTGATTTCGGGATCGAGGAGAGAGTTTGGTTTCATGTGCCATTTTTCCTCCTCCTTCCCCTTTGTATATCTTTTCTCATCAATTTCTTCCTCATTGCCCCAAATCTAGTAAGCCCTTTCATCTCCGTTTCTCTTCTTCTTCTTTTTTGTGTGACCATGCTTCCGTTTCGGGTCCTCTTGGGTCTTGCGACCTGTTTGCTTGTGCATGGTCGGATTTGCCCGAAATGGTGACATTTTAGGGATAATTTCTTGAGCAGGGCCATTCCAATTAATTTTTGGACCGGTGGCAAGTTAAATAAATATAGTTACACTTAACTTTTATACTTTCTTAGTTTTTTCACCATATTATGGGTTTAACAAAATATGGTGTATACCTAGTTAGCCTCGTTAACTATACAATATATTTTACATTTTATAGTTGTAATGTATATCATTGAAAACATATCTGAGTTATGAAAGAAGTGTTTTACTTTGTGAGATATTATTCTTAACAATACACAAATTCACATCAAATGTGAAAACAAACAAAAATGGAAAAACGCACGGCTCCTTGATGTACTTGCAATTTATGAGTTATATAATGTATATGTATATTATTGTGTGGATGTTCTTCTCTATTTTTAGTATTATTAATTATTTTGGTAGACATTTCAATTAATGCATACAACCTATCAAATATCTACTGGTGTGTAGTGTATGGTTATGTAAACAAATATATAAAATATCCGGGAACATAAATTGAACAGTTGACATGATCTTTTTTTACTTGATCAAATGTGTCTAACAACTTACTGTGGATTTAGTTACATTTGACAATATGTTCACGATTTATACTCGTTACTGCAATAACATTGCTTATAGTAATCACCGACAAACACTATTGCACATACAAAAGTCAATTATTATATATCCTTACTGCAATGTGTTTCTCCGTACAATTGCTTCTGTTAGTTTTTCAAATAAGAAGTTATGCATGAAATTAAACATTGAAAATATATCAAGCAAAACATTTAATATAGCATGTATAAGATATTCACAGGAGAAGCTAGCACCCAGGTTAAATTTACCACCGTTGATTTAATCGGTTTGTTATTATGCGGTATATTATATCCGTCCCTCAAGTGCAATTGTTAATCTAAACTAAGTTCGAATTTATGCTATTTATAAATTGGCAATATTCCCTTATACGTGATAAATAAATAATAATACCCAGAATACATACATATTTTAGTATTTGAGTCACTCCTCCTCTCGGAGCCCGGGCGGTCGCCCTGTTTGCCCGGCCTCTTGACCGTCCCTGTTCTTGAGGGATGAGGGTGCTCAAGAATAGCACGGGGCTGAATCCTGCGTTTTTTTCTTGGAGGACAGGAGCTTAAATTGCACCGACACCACCATCTTCTCAGTCTTCACCTTCCTATTCCTATGCTTTTCTTGGTGCTGATTTGTTGGAATGTTGGGTGATGAGGCTAACTAAAGAGACATGAGTGGCCTTCATTCGTGCTTTTTTGTGTGTGTTCTCCCCTTGAGAACCGAGACTCATCGTGGCCTCGCTAGCTCTTTGATCCTGGGTGTACAACGGCAATAGGCATGTACGCGGACTGTCCGCTGGACTCGTATGCTAGCTAGGTATACGCTGCATACTGCGGATGCAATTTTCTTTTTTTGAAACAAAGACAAAGGGTTTGTCTTTTATATTGATGTAGAAGTAGCAGACATGGCAGACCTAGGCCAAAATAAAAAAGAAGATACAAGACCGGCCGGAGTAAAACTCAGCTAGTCAAAACTTATAAAACTCGGCTCTCGTCATGGTACAGAACACGCTGGATAAGACAGAAGAACTAGACCTAGGCCTCCTACTAAGCTGAAGGCGTGATATCCAGTTGTCCACACACCCTGGACCAGCCAGGCGCCCAGGCCCAAGAGGACGTCATCAACGGCGGCAAGAGTCGGCATGTTGAGCTTGAAAAGATGAGAACGACAAAAATTGCTTACCACTAGTACAGAACGACACATCGGAAACGGGCCAAACCCTCATCGGTAACAGAGAAACGGTCTGTGTCCCCGCCCCCGCTGCTGATGTGAAGGAGCTCATCGGGAACGGAGGCAAAAAAAACATCACCGATGAGTCCTACTTTTGGCAACGGTTGTACACATACCTCCGTTTCCTCATTGTCCAACTCATCAGTAAGGAAGTATGTTAAGTTACTCGTTTGCATTGAGCTTTCTTCATAAGTCTGTAGCACGAATACAGATGCCACTGGACATTTAAAATCATAGCACAAGAACAAAAATGACAGCTCAGATTCATAAGGTAGTAGCTCGGATTCATAAGATAGTAGCTCAGATTCATAAGGTAGCTCTACATTATAGTGATACATCTTTACACCCTGCTAGCTATTGACAAATGTTTTTGGTAGCAGTGACACAACATGCCACTCTTCTTCCTGCCAGAGTTCCGAAAGCTGGATAATCATTGATACTCCACAGAAGAGCATCAGCCTTGGCACGCACATACTACACTATAACAAAGCTCGTGGGATTCCGACGATCTGCGCGCCTCGCGCCCCCTAGCCAACCGTTGAGCGACACGTGTGTCCTTGTGGACGGCGTGTGGTGCTCTGGTTGGCTGGGGGGATGAGTTACTGTGTAGCTTTTGTCGGCTTTCTAGTGTTTGTCGGCGTGCTTCCGTTCCTGCCGGTTGCTGCCCTTGCTTCCGTTCGCGTCTTTCGACGTTTCAGCCCAGCCGGTGGTGCCGGTGGAGACCGGTGTTTGCCCGGTGTTCCTGGGCGTAGCCGGTTGGTTACCTGTTCCTCCTCCTGGTTGCTCTCACGTTGTTTGAGTTGTGACCGGTTGATGCCGCTCACGGTTGCTTCTAGCTTGTCCGTTCTTGTTTTGCTTGTCGTTTCTCGTCTCTTGTTTTCGCCTTGCCCTTTTTGGGCCACGATTGGCTTCAGTGTACGTGGCCTTGTCTGGTTCTGCTTTGTTTCCCTTCCGCTTTTCGGTCGTACGCTGTCCTACGTGTGTAGGTCCTTTTTTGTTAGGTGAAAACCGTTTGTTCACTTCGCGCATGCATTTCTGCTCGTGCTCCGTCCGTGTTTGCCTTTATGCACTGCCTTGGTTGGCGCGGCTTGTTTTCCTCGCCTTGTTTGTAGTATTTCTGCTGGTGCTTCGCCTGTATCTTCCTTCGTGGGTTGCATGCGCTGCCTTGGTCGGCGCGGCTTGTTTTCCCGCCTTGTTTGTAGTACTTCTGCTCGTGCTCCACCTGCGTCTGTCTTCATGCGTTGCCTTGGTTGACGCGGCTTGTTTTTTCCGCCTTGTTTGTTTGTTTGTAGGGCCTTTGGGCGCATGTGATCCCCGTGCGATTCGCCGTGTGTGTCCGAGGCTGGTGCTGCTTCATGTCTTTATCATTCTGTTCTGTTTACTTGGCCCGTTTCGTCTTCTTTTTTATATATACCGCGTCCCGTTCGTTCTCCTCCTTGCTTGGTTTGCCTTGTAGTTGGTTTGCTTGGATGTTTGGTTTCGTCCCATGTCGTGCTTGCAGTGACCCGTTGTGCTCTCTGTTTCGGTTGGCTGCCCGGCGCCGCCGTCGGCACGTCTTGCTGTTGCTTGCCGCCGGCGGTGGCTGGAGTGGACTACGTTTGGTTTTGCTGGGCTGCTTGCTCGCCTGCTGTGTATTGCAGTGGCCAGTTTTCCTTTTTGGTTGGTTTTTCGCATTTACCGGTCTTGCGTGCTTTTGACCTTTGTTTTGCTTTTGATTTCCTGTGCGTTCTAGTTTCGCTGGTGTTTCGAGACGTGCTTGCTTGATCTGTTCGACTGTTTGGTTGGTGTGGTCCATTCGGCTCGTCGTCGCTGTTTCGTTTGCTCGTTGGCCTGCTTTCTTCGTATTTTTTGCGTGGCTCTGACGTGGGTGGTCTGTCCATCTACGCCGCTCGCTTGCCTGGTGGGGAGTAGTCGATGTTACGTGCTATCGGTTTTGTGGTGGTGAAGATGGTGTTGTTCTCGTGAGGCACCGGCAAACGGTGTTTTATTGACATCTCGTTTTGCTGTAGATCAGCAATGGCTCGGGGAGGTGTTCAAGTATACTCTTCGGGAGCGGTATTTCCGGTGGTTTCTCTTGGTCCTGTTTCGTGGTGCGTAGGAGATGGGGCGACCTTGGGGCGTGCGCCTGTTTTGGGCGCTGGAGGTTACTCCGGCCGTGCGTATGGACGCGCTGCCGTTGCCTCTGCTTGTTCTTGTGTTGGGCACAGGAGGTTCTTCCGGCGGTGGGTGCCGCGGCGCCGGCGTTGTCTCTGCTTGGTTGACCCGGGACCTGGATCGGTTGGCATCCGTTGGGTTTACCCCCCGGTGCTCAGCGATGTTCCTGGCGGGTTCCCATTGCAGAGGAGGCACCGCTCCCTCGCCACGACGAGTGCGTTCTTTTTGCTAGCCATTTGGAGAGGGGGGCTTTCTCCGCCGCTTCATCCTTTTCTTGGGCAAGTATTATGGGTCTTCTGCAAACATCTCTACTCAGTGGATGTCTCTTAGTATCAGTTATCGTGGAGAAAGAAAATTGTCTTTGCATGATTATTGGTACTAGAAGATCATCTATTGGGTGATGTTAGATGTATTTTTTTTATATATGTGTAGCTCGTGCCTGTCGGTGCCCAACTGTTCCTCCCGCTTCCCATCAGGCCGTCCGGCTGGGACCGGTTAGCCGATCCTTTTGTTGGGCAGGTATTATGAGTCTTCTACAGACATCTATACTCAGTGGATGTCTCTTAGTATCAGTTATCGTGGAGAAAGAAAATTGTCTTTGCATGATTATTGGTACTAAAAGATCATCCATTGGGTGATGTCAGATGTCTTTTTGTTATATATGTGTAAGTCGTGCCTGTCGGTGCCTAACTGTTCCTCCCGCTTCCCATCAGGCCGTCCAGCTGGGCCCGATTAGCCGATTCTTTTCTTGGGCAGGTATTATGAGTCTTGTAACAGCCCAAAATTCGAGAACCTAAAAACCCGAATAAAATTTCCACTTTTTGTTTGCATTGCATCATGGCATACTCATTTAAATTGCTTAAGTGGAATAAAGCAACACTTGAGAGTTAAAACAAAGGAAGCAAAACTTCCCAAACCTCCAAACTAAATGCATTGCTCAAATCTTGAGTTTCCAAATTGTCCAGGAAGTTCCAAGAATGCATGTTATAAATATTTGTCTTGCCAAGCAAGGAAATGAAATCGAGAATCCAAAATTGGTTTAATTCAATTCTATTTTGAAACCAAGTTAAACTTTCCCAAAATTCAAACTAAACTCATGGGGAGCTTCAATATTATCGCGAGAGTCTCCATGAATATTTTCATAATTTATAAAAATGTGTAAGTGCCTCAATTAAATCCGGGAATAGCTGCTGTTTTGAATTTTGAAAGGAAAAGGACCTCTTTGTAATTCCCGTAGGACCTGTCCGTGATAGAAGAACTTCGGCCAAGGGCCTAATTGCGAAACCTCCATCTCTTCTCTGTAGCGACCGAGCTCACGCTCGAGCTCGCGCCGGACCCTCTCCTCGCTCGCACGACGCGCTGCCCCGGGGCCCCCTTCCTCTGCCTTCGTCTGTGGAGAGAGCAGGCCGCCGAGCCCACCTGTTTCCTCACTCGCTCCCCTCTGCTAGCTCCTCCTTTCTCCTCTCCCATGGCGAACCCGGGCCGCCGCCGTTGACCGCCGCATCGCCGCCGTTCGGGAGTTTCCGCAGCAAATCGACGAGCACCACTAGCTCCGCCGCGCCGCCCGCGACATCCTCGCCGCAGGAATCGAAGAGGGAGGCCGGGAATCGAGCTCACCGTCCCCGTGTTCCTCGCGGCCGTCCGCGGCTCCGCCGCCTGATTCCGCCGCCGGCACGCCTCCTCCGGCCACCCCGTCCTCCCCAACGCGTGCGTGGTGAGCTCCTGCCCACGCTGGCCTTTTCCCCTTCTCCCCTCTCGCGCTCGTTCGCCGTGCTCGTCGCCGTCGCATCGTGGCCACCGTAGCCGTGCTCCCCGCCGAGTTCAGCTCGCGCCCGGTCAAGGAACCGGCATAGCCGGGCTGGAGGCCGTTGTCCTCGGGCCCATGACCGGCCTGTGGACCGGCCCAAGCCGGGCTGTGAGCCGGGCCTCTCTGATGCCAGGCCGGCCTGCCAGCCGGCCCAACCGGGCTGGAGGCCGGGCAGACTGTTTTTTTTTGTTGTTGTTCTTTTTCCATTTTCCTCTCCCATCTCGCGCATGATTCCCGCTACCCCCTCACGCCTTTAGGAACATCGTCACCGATGATTCAACGACTTGATCCATCTCTCTCAAATCCGAGGAAATAACTTTTAATAGTTGTTGAAATTAAAATAACTAAAAGTAAACAATTAAAAGGAGGAAATTCTAAAATTAATAACTTTTTCTCCGGACTTCAGAAAATTGTGTTTCTTATACCAAAATGTTCAGAAAAATATGAATCACCCAGAATCATCATCATCATGCATATTTGATCACAAATATTTATTGATGTTATTCATAAATTGGTTAAAAGAATTAAATTCAAATAATTATTTAATTCACTATTTGTTCATCGGAACTCAGAAAATTACAAATAAGGTACCGAAACGATCAGAAGAGCAATACCTATCTAATCATGTCATGTTCATGCATAGTTGAGCCACTTCTTAGTAATGTGATAATTTATAAGCAAGTGGACATTAAGTTAAATATGGGGTTGCTCCCAAATAATTGCACTAATTATTTGGCCCTCCATTTAAATTGTTAGCTAACTTTTATGGTGTTACATTGCATAAACCTGTCATACCATCATGTGATTGTGCATTGCATTGTACCCATGTGTGGTGATTGATTGTTCTTCTGTTGTGCTCCGCTAGATCAAGCAGCCGGGGTTACTCCACAATACCCCGAGGATCCGTATTACTACCCGTACCCTGAACAAGGCAAGCGTAATCCCCCCTCTGAGCATGTCTTATCCTATTTTCCGCAAATATTTTCTCCACTATAATATTGCATGCGGTTCTAAATGTCTTTTGCTTGGATTAGAGTATCCTATAGAATGCATTAAGATTCCGATGCCAATGCCTGTTTTCCCCTCCTACTACCATAGGTTTGCATTGTTGGCCTGATATAATTACTATGCTATGCAAATGCTTAGCCATGCTTAGTTAGATGCCTAGTTGTACTAGGGATGGTGAATGCTGGAAACAGGTGTTAACTTGTGACAGTGATGTTGATGGTGGAGAATTGTGGAGATGGATAATAAAATGCTTAAAGGTGGGGACGAGAGGCCACATGGGATGTGGTGGGTTGTCTCGTTCTCGCCGCCTAAGTGCGAGTTCTCGACCTCTTGAACCAAGTTGAGCGTGCAACCATGCGTGGGCTATATGGAACCCCCATCGACCGACTAACTTGTGGCGGACTAGCCGAGGGTCCTCTAGTTCGGCTTTCCATTTGCGTGTGCGTTGGGATGGTGGCCGAGACTGTGATGAGGATAGTGTGGTTTAGGAAAATGAGTGGCCACGGGACAGGGGATTGGAGGAGTCACCAAACCTGTTCCGTCCCCACTGATGATCCTTGGATAGTCTTAAGCAAGGTAAAGGTTGTAGCCGTTTCACACTCAGCCGGCTTTCCCCGGAAGAGAGCTAATGTCTGGCAATGAGTCTGGCGGTACGCGTGGCGAAGGAGCTGGGGCCCCTCGGGACTCCGGGGACTTCCACTTTGTACACCCCTGCAGGGATAAATCTTTTCGAAAAGCCGTGTCCACGGTTATGGACGACTTGGGAATGGACGCTGATCATAGAATAACTTTAACGGAATGATTAAAAACTGAGTACTAGAGGTACTACTTCACGAATGCAAGGTTGACTTCCTCGAGGGTGATTCGGGGAGGTGCCTTTGATGAACAGGTACAATGATGATGGTGATGCTGAGAAAGGTGATCTCAAAGAAAAGAGTTACTTCTTACCCCTTTTCAAAAATAATCTGTTTAGTCGATGCCATGGAGTTGTGTTTTATAAATAAAATCAGCTTTATGCAAAACAGCCATAAAACCTTTGAAAGCCAATCATGGAGCATATATTTAGCTCTTAATCTTGCGAGTTCGTCGAACTCAACGTCGTTTGCTTGTTTTCAGGAGAGTACTACACCGACCTCGAAGGTGGGTTCTTTGTGGACGTCGACGAGTAGTCTGGGGTTCCCAGGTGGCAGCTTGGGACATCTCGGAATAGCTGGCGCTGTGATGTTTATTTGTAGGCCTCTTAGGCCATATTTCGGGTTCTTGTTGTTTAGAACAACGCCCTTCGCTTCCGCTTGATGTATTGCTGGGTCTGTGACCCCTGGTTGTAGCTTTTGCTATCTTTCTCTATTATAAGAGTTGCTTATAATGTTTTGTGTCGTAGAGTCTGTGATGTGCCAGTTGTTCCACAAGTCTTGATCTTACTATTATGCATTGATAGTTGAGCCTGTGTGATGGCATCAATCGGGGTGTTGTGTTGTCTGGGAGAGGTGTGCCCAGCAACGCCTGCCAGAGGTTCTGGCCGGGGATTGGTAAACCCGTAACCTCCGGTTGTATCGCCTAACCGGTGACACTCAGCATCACTGTATAGCAGTCGGGTCGGGGCGCCACAAGTTGGTATCAGAGCAGTACTGCCTGTAGGAAACCCTTCTACTGGTCGACGTTGAGTCTAGTGTTTGTGAAAATATTTTTAACCTAAAAATGAGTTGTGAAAACCATCTTAGGATTCTTTTTACTCCTTACCTGGTTACACTCTAATCTCGGAGCAATCTTATCTCGATTTGAGTTTAAAAGTTTTTCCTTCTCATCTGTTACTTCAAAATGATTAGGAATCTCGGGGTTGGACTTCTCACCTGTTACCTGAGTGTTATGTGCCCAGTTGCTCCCGCCGCGCTACCATCCGATGTCAGCTCAGATGTTTGAACCCTGTTATCCGTACCTAGTCTAATCTTTGCTCCTTTCTTCGGGTTTTAACCCAAGGGCTTGAACATAAGGTCCCGGATTGTGCCGGATAGTGTGGGTTGAATCACGTGGTTTCCTAGCCCTTTGAATCTCACGCTACTGGTACATGATGCTGATCTTCGACCCAAGTCCTATCTTGTTGGTTCTCTGTTCGTTGTGCACAAAGTATTATCGTCCCTGGTCTGAGTACTTGAGTACGCTAATGCTAATGCCTCAACCCTACCGAGGTGGCTACTAACTGCATCCTTGTCAAATCTACAGAATGGCACAACGTCCTCCGCTCCATCAAATCGAAGCCACCCCAGGGACCCACCCGCCACCCTTTGATCGGCAGAAATCCCCTACATTTAAAGTTTTGCCCAAGAAATCCCATACCTTACTCAGGTGTTACACTTGTAAGGAGCGTGGACATCCGTACCGGAAGTGCCCCCTTAATTACCCCGGAGAGTGGGGACTACCCCAAGGAAAGGCCTGTAGTCTGTGCGGAAAGGGTGGACATCAAGCGAGTCAATGCCCCGGCAGTTGCCCGCATTGTGTCAACAAGCATCCACTCGGCAAGTGCCCAACCGCTAGCGCCACCTGCTACCTATGCGAAGGAGATGACCATTTCCCGGCTGATTGTTCTATGGAGTTCATAGTGGGGGCAGTAAAGGATGCCCAGGAGAAGATTGCTCAGCACGCCACCACGCGCCCCACTACTTCGACATTTGGGCCAAGCGGAAGTGGGTATCGTCCTCGGCTACCTGCTCCACCTGGGCTTATCTGCTACACCTGTGGTCAGGCTGGCCACTACTGCAGGGATTGCCCTCAGAGGGCACCTATCACGGGAAAGCATGCACGAGACCCTGCCACTCCAGCTGGCAAGGCTGGACCGATTGTGCGTCGTCGCCTGAACCACGTCCCTGCTGAAGAAGCTGAAGAAGATTCCGGCGTCCATATGGGTGAGCTACTAATCAACAATAATCTTGCTACAGTTTTGTTTGACTCTGCTGCATCTCTCCCTTTTGGGGCATGGTTATCACAATTGAGTAATAACCGGTGCACCTGCAACATCTTGGGATGTCTAGTCTGTCCGTGTTGAAGCGAGGTGGTATCTCCTCTTTGGATATGCTACCCTCTAACTCTTTTGATTTGAGTTGGGCTATCGTCAAA
This sequence comes from Poa pratensis, assembly GCA_947311845.1. NCBI lineage: Eukaryota > Viridiplantae > Streptophyta > Magnoliopsida > Poales > Poaceae > Poa > Poa pratensis. The sequence goes on from CAMZMU010000047.1 coordinate 35,293,493, forward strand.
TCAAACTCAGACCCACTTACTTGAATGCGTTAGTCTGACCAATCCTTATGCCCGTTCATGTGATAACTTCAGAACACATACCTTGCGAGGTCGACCGTCTTGGAGTATCTAGATAAGTTGGTTGTTGAGCCCTTCCACTACATTCTTTCTTCCTCCATGTTTGATGGGAAACTTGTTAGAACTAACCTTGTGTCGTCACAAGGCGAGGTTCTAGAAGTTAGAAGTGACTTCTCTGGTTCACGTGCAACTGCTGAAAGATGTCGCCGTGGATCTGAGAGAATTGTCTTGTTCCCTCGAAATCATTTCAACTCGATCATGCATGTGTAGAATATTCTCGGAATGGTATGTTGTTGCCTCCATTCCTTCAGACTTTCATCTCTGCATCCAAGCCACTGATTGAATTGTTCCAGGAAGAGAAGAAGGCTGAGAACTTCTTCGTCTTCTATGGTGTTTCCCATCAAGAACTCAATCGTGTCTCGCTGCAAGGTATCCAAATTAGGGCATCTGTCGCCAGACAAGCTGTTAATACACGAGTTCCGCAATCTCGTTCTTCCTTTGGAGTTTGACCTTGTAGTCTAACTCCTGGGTTCCTAGCAATAGTAACCCGTTGGTATGCATTGCAAAGCTTCCTATTCCTACCGGTGCTGAGTCTGAAGTATCTCTACACCCGGTCAGATCTAAATCTCAAACAGAAACGACAGTTGGTGATCCTCAAGAAGCTTGACCCGATGTCCGGAGCATCAAGAAGTTTTCCCGATAGTAACGTTCCCGGAGTTTCTAAAGTTCTCTCGATTTAGCTCTCATGATCCTTTTCCAGTGATCCGAAATGCTCCTCCGTGAGGAAAGTTCTACTCAAGCCGACTAGTACAAGTTACCTCGTCATCTGTTGGAATTTTGTTTTGACAATCTCCCTCAGAAATTTTGGGCCTTGTGCAAGGTTCATATTCTGGATCCTTTGAGAAAACAGTTGTCTACCAACTGGAAACTCCTTGTCAATCTCCCTTCACCCGCTTGTGTCTCCTATCTGTCAATTCAGGGGATGCTTGAAGTCCATCCTAAGTTCTACTAGGAGGTACTCGGTCGTTGTATCTTTACAAAGAACCATCCTTACGGTGAGGTTCCCTTCTTTACCTATGGTGTACGTTGATAGTGACCTCGAAGTGAAGCCGATGAAGATCTTCAGGATGCCCTCGATCAACCTCTTCAAGAAAGAAGCCACCCGAAGAGAGAAGATCGAGTAGTACCGTTGTGACCCTTTTTCCCTCTTTCCTACTCTAAGAATCTCGGGACGAGATTCCTGTAAGGAGGGTAGAGTTGTAACAGCCCAAAATTCGAGAACCTAAAAACCCGAATAAAATTTCCACTTTTTGTTTGCATTGCATCATGGCATACTCATTTAAATTGCTTAAGTGGAATAAAGCAACACTTGAGAGTTAAAACAAAGGAAGCAAAACTTCCCAAACCTCCAAACTAAATGCATTGCTCAAATCTTGAGTTTCCAAATTGTCCAGGAAGTTCCAAGAATGCATGTTATAAATATTTGTCTTGCCAAGCAAGGAAATGAAATCGAGAATCCAAAATTGGTTTAATTCAATTCTATTTTGAAACCAAGTTAAACTTTCCCAAAATTCAAACTAAACTCATGGGGAGCTTCAATATTATTGCGAGAGTCTCCATGAATATTTTCATAATTTATAAAAATGTGTAAGTGCCTCAATTAAATCCGGGAATAGCTGCTGTTTTGAATTTTGAAAGGAAAAGGACCTCTTTGTAATTCCCGTAGGACCTGTCCGTGATAGAAGAACTTCGGCCAAGGGCCTAATTGCGAAACCTCCATCTCTTCTCTGTAGCGACCGAGCTCACGCTCGAGCTCGCGCCGGACCCTCTCCTCGCTCGCACGACGCGCTGCCCCGGGGCCCCCTTCCTCTGCCTTCGTCTGTGGAGAGAGCAGGCCGCCGAGCCCACCTGTTTCCTCACTCGCTCCCCTCTGCTAGCTCCTCCTTTCTCCTCTCCCATGGCGAACCCGGGCCGCCGCCGTTGACCGCCGCATCGCCGCCGTTCGGGAGTTTCCGCAGCAAATCGACGAGCACCACTAGCTCCGCCGCGCCGCCCGCGACATCCTCGCCGCAGGAATCGAAGAGGGAGGCCGGGAATCGAGCTCACCGTCCCCGTGTTCCTCGCGGCCGTCCGCGGCTCCGCCGCCTGATTCCGCCGCCGGCACGCCTCCTCCGGCCACCCCGTCCTCCCCAACGCGTGCGTGGTGAGCTCCTGCCCACGCTGGCCTTTTCCCCTTCTCCCCTCTCGCGCTCGTTCGCCGTGCTCGTCGCCGTCGCATCGTGGCCACCGTAGCCGTGCTCCCCGCCGAGTTCAGCTCGCGCCCGGTCAAGGAACCGGCATAGCCGGGCTGGAGGCCGTTGTCCTCGGGCCCATGACCGGCCTGTGGACCGGCCCAAGCCGGGCTGTGAGCCGGGCCTCTCTGATGCCAGGCCGGCCTGCCAGCCGGCCCAACCGGGCTGGAGGCCGGGCAGACTGTTTTTTTTGTTGTTGTTCTTTTTCCATTTTCCTCTCCCATCTCGCGCATGATTCCCGCTACCCCCTCACGCCTTTAGGAACATCGTCACCGATGATTCAACGACTGATCCATCTCTCTCAAATCCGAGGAAATAACTTTTAATAGTTGTTGAAATTAAATAACTAAAAGTAAACAATTAAAAGGAGGAAATTCTAAAATTAATAACTTTTTCTCCGGACTTCAGAAAATTGTGTTTCTTATACCAAAATGTTCAGAAAAATATGAATCACCCAGAATCATCATCATCATGCATATTTGATCACAAATATTTATTGATGTTATTCATAAATTGGTTAAAAGAATTAAATTCAAATAATTATTTAATTCACTATTTGTTCATCGGAACTCAGAAAATTACAAATAAGGTACCGAAACGATCAGAAGAGCAATACCTATCAATCATGTCATGTTCATGCATAGTTGAGCCACTTCTTAGTAATGTGATAATTTATAAGCAAGTGGACATTAAGTTAAATATGGGGTTGCTCCCAAATAATTGCACTAATTATTTGGCCCTCCATTTAAATTGTTAGCTAACTTTTATGGTGTTACATTGCATAAACCTGTCATACCATCATGTGATTGTGCATTGCATTGTACCCATGTGTGGTGATTGATTGTTCTTCTGTTGTGCTCCGCTAGATCAAGCAGCCGGGGTTACTCCACAATACCCCGAGGATCCGTATTACTACCCGTACCCTGAACAAGGCAAGCGTAATCCCCCCTCTGAGCATGTCTTATCCTATTTTCCGCAAATATTTTCTCCACTATAATATTGCATGCGGTTCTAAATGTCTTTTGCTTGGATTAGAGTATCCTATAGAATGCATTAAGATTCCGATGCCAATGCCTGTTTTCCCCTCCTATTACCATAGGTTTGCATTGTTGGCCTGATATAATTACTATGCTATGCAAATGCTTAGCCATGCTTAGTTAGATGCCTAGTTGTACTAGGGATGGTGAATGCTGGAAACAGGTGTTAACTTGTGACAGTGATGTTGATGGTGGAGAATTGTGGAGATGGATAATAAAATGCTTAAAGGTGGGGACGAGAGGCCACATGGGATGTGGTGGGTTGTCTCGTTCTCGCCGCCTAAGTGCGAGTTCTCGACCTCTTGAACCAAGTTGAGCGTGCAACCATGCGTGGGCTATATGGAACCCCCATCGACCGACTAACTTGTGGCGGACTAGCCGAGGGTCCTCTAGTTCGGCTTTCCATTTGCGTGTGCGTTGGGATGGTGGCCGAGACTGTGATGAGGATAGTGTGGTTTAGGAAAATGAGTGGCCACGGGACAGGGGATTGGAGGAGTCACCAAACCTGTTCCGTCCCCACTGATGATCCTTGGATAGTCTTAAGCAAGGTAAAGGTTGTAGCCGTTTCACACTCAGCCGGCTTTCCCCGGAAGAGAGCTAATGTCTGGCAATGAGTCTGGCGGTACGCGTGGCGAAGGAGCTGGGGCCCCTCGGGACTCCGGGGACTTCCACTTTGTACACCCCTGCAGGGATAAATCTTTTCGAAAAGCCGTGTCCACGGTTATGGACGACTTGGGAATGGACGCTGATCATAGAATAACTTTAACGGAATGATTAAAAACTGAGTACTAGAGGTACTACTTCACGAATGCAAGGTTGACTTCCTCGAGGGTGATTCGGGGAGGTGCCTTTGATGAACAGGTACAATGATGATGGTGATGCTGAGAAAGGTGATCTCAAAGAAAAGAGTTACTTCTTACCCCTTTTCAAAAATAATCTGTTTAGTCGATGCCATGGAGTTGTGTTTTATAAATAAAATCAGCTTTATGCAAAACAGCCATAAAACCTTTGAAAGCCAATCATGGAGCATATATTTAGCTCTTAATCTTGCGAGTTCGTCGAACTCAACGTCGTTTGCTTGTTTTCAGGAGAGTACTACACCGACCTCGAAGGTGGGTTCTTTGTGGAAGTCGACGAGTAGTCTGGGGTTCCCAGGTGGCAGCTTGGGACATCTCGGAATAGCTGGCGCTGTGATGTTTATTTGTAGGCCTCTTAGGCCATATTTCGGGTTCTTGTTGTTTAGAACAACGCCCTTCGCTTCCGCTTGATGTATTGCTGGGTCTGTGACCCCTGGTTGTAGCTTTTGCTATCTTTCTCTATTATAAGAGTTGCTTATAATATTTTGTGTCGTAGAGTCTGTGATGTGCCAGTTGTTCCACAAGTCTTGATCTTACTATTATGCATTGATAGTTGAGCCTGTGTGATGGCATCAATCGGGGTGTTGTGTTGTCTGGGAGAGGTGTGCCCAGCAACGCCTGCCAGAGGTTCTGGCCGGGGATTGGTAAACCCGTAACCTCCGGTTGTATCGCCTAACCGGTGACACTCAGCATCACTATATAGCAGTCGGGTCGGGGCGCCACAAGTCTTCTCCAAACATCTATACTCAGTGGATGTCTCTTAGTATCAGTTACTATGTAGCTTTTGTCTCGTTTCTTGTGTTTAGGTTTGTTGTGCTCGCGCCTTGTTGCGCGGACACTGTCTTGTGGTTTTTGGCAGGGTTTTTCTGCCTTTGGATTTGGAGAGAGGCGATGTTATGCGTTCTCCCGCGTGGCGTTGGTGGAGGCAGCTGTTTGCGGCGATGGAGGCATCGTCGATGGGAGGCGGGAGCGATGTCCAGCGGTGACCGAGTATGCGCCGTGTGGGAAGGGGGTTGGGCGGTTTTACGTGTTAAACGAGTCTGCACCACGAGAGGTGGCGGTCAAGGTTGTCCGGTGTTGCGTGGGGGAGGCGGCGAATCTGGATGCTCGAGGCGGCATCGGTAGGGGTGCGATTGGAGACTGTTGGTGGTGCGTGGTCCGCTGTAGTGTTGCCGGCGTATGGGCCGTTTGATTTATCCCTTCCCGGATTTTCGTCGACGTGTCCCATGTCAGGCAACGTGGGGCAACATCGTCATTGGATTGTATTTTTTTGTGCGAACTCCGAGGACCCGTCCCATTGCGTTTATTGGGCCGTTACTGTGTTCCGCGTACGTCGCGTGACACGGTGGAGGATGCGTGCCGCTGGTTGCGTGGGCGTCTTTATATCTGCACGGCTTTTGGGATTGTTTTCCTGCAGACGGTGGCTTCGTCAGTTGTGAGAAGTGCCCGTCGCTCCCATTTTCGCGATCTCGCTTCTTCCTGTTCGCCGGGCGAATCTTCCCGGCGAACCTTCCATTTTTTCCTATTGTTCTTGGGCCTGACGGCCACGGGTAACCGGATTCCGATGGTCTCTCCGGGCCAAGGACCGACGGAAAGAGTTGATGTGGATGCGGGGAGGGTGGTGATGGGGGGGCCGGCGCTCGGTCCTTCGGGGCCTGCGGCCGCTTCGTCGCTTCCGGTGGGCATGCCCATATCCACGGTTTCGTTTCCGCTGGCGGTGTCGGTGGCAGGTCCATCGATCGCCGCCCCGACGGGCGTGTCGGCGGTGGATGCCTCGTCGTCCCATGAGGTGTGCGCCGGCGAGTCTACATATTGGATTCCGTCGCGCGTCACGACGACGTACCTTCGAAGTTAGGAGGAGGAGGGGTTGCTGCCGGTGGAGAGTGTTTGCTTCTGGCGTGCTGCCAAAGGAGACATCATCCCCAGCCCTGCCGGAGACGAATGGGTAATTCTGGCGTCGCATGTACTTCGTGGCATGGCGCTCCCTCCTTCTGAATTTTTCTGTGAGATCTTGGAGCACTACGGCCTTCAGCCGCATAACATAGTTCCTAGCAGTGTGTTGGCGATAGCCGATTTCCAGGCTTTGTTTGAGGGCTACCTAGGGATTCGGCCCCGTTTAGATTTTTTTAGGTACTGTTTTCGTGTACGACGTCGGACACTCTCGGGCGGCGTCGGTTTGGCCACGTGTGGTAGCGTTGAGTTCGTCTGCCGGATGCACTGTAGTTCCTGGTACCCTGTGGTGCCTTGCCGAGAGATTGTTGTACAGTGGACGGGCACATTTTTTATTGCAAGGACGTGCCGGCTCCTGGGAAGTCTGTTGGTATACCGGCGTTCGTTGACGCGCCGCCATTACCGAAATCGACATGGAAGGAGGGACCTGTGGCTACTTCGACCGGTGACCTCCGTTTAGTTCAGGGAAGGATAGCGTTCTTGACGACATCGTGCCCCGGTTTGGACGGTGTCGACACGGTGCTTTGTTCGTTGAGGCGACAAATTCGTCCCTTGCGGTATTGTGCGCGTCGGATGTGTGACTACACGGCTGGTGCCGGCGATCCCCTTCGAGTGGGCGCAAAGGAGCTTTCTGGCCAGGACATCGCCATGCGGCTTGCGGGTCTGATTACCCCCAAGAGCAAGGGATCACCGTAGCACCTCTCAATGTGGAAGTAAGGTATCGATCCGCAGGAGCAAGAAGGAAAAGTTATCTATTCCCTACAACTAAAGTGTCACAAGTTTTAGTTGATTATGCACTAAACAAGTTTAGAGAACAAGATGGTTGGTTTGATGGATGTAAAAGTGTCCCAATCCTCTTCTTTGCAAGAGGACAAGACAAAGGTAGTAGCAAGTGAAAGCTCTCAAAGAGAGAAAGCCCAATCCTCTATGTAGCAAGAGGACAAGCTCAAGTGTGTGTTTCTTATAGGAACAATGGACATGGTTCATGGGTTCACTTAATCCTCTCTCTCTCTCATCTACGGTGATCATCATGTTATAGATAAAGTACACACAATTGTCATGTTTTAATGGTAGCTTTTTATGACGGCTATATGTCCTAAAACACATAGTTGAAAGAAATACTCATTTGTGTTGCTAGGTCACCCCTCGTAAGGCTAGCGTGGTTTCTCTCACTCCCACATCATACTCTTTCTTTTTACCCCAGATAAAGGATGTTGGGCGGTACTGTGTCACTCAATACCTATGCCGTGTCACATCGGCCATCCCGTACCCACATACATCATACTTCAAAGTATGACAAATCACAAAAGCTCCAACACAACGGTAAATGCATAACAAATCATCTCACACCACAATATTCACCACAAAGGTATTACATAGATGACCGTAATCATGTTCAGCAGCTCATACGGTACTAATTAGTGAAGCTCAAGAGAGAGGAGAGATACAAAAGTTACCACCACAAACCCTAGTCCAGGGGTGGACTACTCCCCCTTCATCATGGTGATGATGGTGAAGAAGTTCTTGCTGTAGATGTTGATGATGAACACGCCGGAGGGGGGTGGAGCCCTCCGGAGGCGATTCCGGCGGCGTTTCCCCCCTCCGATCTTCTCCGGCGGCAGCCTTCTGTCTCTCTGTTTCGTGGTTTTGTGTTTCTCCGCCGCCTCCTTCCGAGAACGTCGGGGGACAATTTTTATAGGCGTTTTTAGGTCACGACTAGGTCGGTGGAGAAAAGATCAACGGCGGCGGAGCTCCGAGGCCCAAAATAGGTAGGCCCACGCGGCCAGATTTTAGGCCGCGTGGGGCCCTCTCATTTCCAGCTGGTTGGGCTTCTGGCCTTCATTTTGAGCCCATTGCGTTCGTCTCGAAAATTCTGAACCGTGCTCTTTGACCTTGCCCTTTTTGGAGTCCCGAAGCTCCCGGAAAGTCTGAAACACTAAAAAAGACGTTTTCTGGAAAAACAGGGTTAATTCCAAATAAATGGGAAAACTATGAAGTATTCCCAAAATCATTATAAAACATTGATATAACCCTTATATGATGCAAATATGATTGGAATATAAGTAAAATAATGCAAAGTTCATGTATGCATTTTACATGCATCAACATCCCCAAGCTTAACCCATGCTCGTCCCGAGTATGAAGGTGATAAAACTAACATGGACTTTGCAATTTAATACTAACAATGATATCAAAGATGATTACTATTGCTACATAGAGTCAAATGATTCATTCTTAAAAGGAGTAGCAATATGCAAGATAGTTTATGAAGTGATATCAAGTATTCAATGCAAGGATGTTCAATGATAGTTCACAAAGTGTAACATAACAGATAGTAGTATGGACCACATGTATGCATAATGATAAGTATGGACATCCTACATTGGTCATAGAGTGATGATGAAAATCTGAATATGATAGGTGGACACTTTGGAAAGATGTATAAGTGAGTAGAGGTAAAGCATGCATAAGTTTCATCTAACCTCCAAACTCTTCTACTTAAGTTAATGATTGCAATGTGGTAATACTTGGTGTCAAGCTCTCATTCCCCTATCATAGCATCTTGAATGATTATAGTTTAATGTGAGAGCAAATATGAGTAGTGTGCTTGACAAAGTAAAGGTTAGGTGTCTCATGCCCCTTGAATACAAGTACCTACACCATGATTACTCAACTTAGGAAACAAAGCAAGTTCAAGTTATATATCATTGTAAGTAATAATGGTATCATCAAGAGCGTCAACTGGGGTACCTCTTGTCCCAGGATATGGAACAAGCCCATATCAAAATGACAAGACAAACAAACAAGATGAACAACCTCAACACCCTTTTTATTTACCATTGGAATAGCTTTTTTATAAGGTGTATCACAGACGGTTCACCATAGCATGTAAGTAAATTTCCACCATGAATGATGCATGGCTTAGATTAGCGGCCCAGGCGTCTCTCTAACCATTTATACAAACTCATTTAAACTACTTCATTTCCACCTCATTTCACCATGATAGGCATCCATAAACAAAAGTACATGATATCAACTAAATGAGATGAAGGAGCATGTTGAAAGCTTTGCATGTGACAGCACATATGGGCTAACTCCCAACCTCGAACATTTATCAAGCCACTAGCATCATAATCTTAATCACAATGGGTCATGTTTTATTTATTGCAATGATAGTAAAATGTGCATCAAGTTCGTGAGAGCTATATAACCAACTTTTCCCATGGCAATCAATAACATAATCATTTTCATTCAGAGGTATAGATAACACAAATATCATGATGAACATACTCGGAATAGCATATAGCTAGTAGGTAGATATGGTGGACTCACTGGAATAACTTTGGTTGAAGGTGTTGGAAACAAGTTTTGACTTGTTGGAATGTTTGGGCTAGCAAAAGGGAGAAAGTTGACCATCTAGATGCATGCATGAGTGTCCATAGAACTAACTAATCCATGTTAAACCAAGTAAAATAACAATCAGCACCAAAACATGAATAAGTGATAGCTCTTCAAAAAGGATTTGCAAACTATTACTCATAAACAAGCTCATGAATCATGCAACTATATGTATCATTAAAAATCAACTCAAACATCCCTTTTCCCAATCTTATAAAAGCATCCAACATATTTCAACCCATATTTCCAGTAGCTCTCCATATATAAATGATAGTGTGGTGGTCTCTCAAAGAATCAAACCAAAACAAACAAAAAGACGCTCCAAGTTTATGCGATAAAGTGTTTCGATCGAAAAACAGAAGTTGGACGTGTGCAAACCGAGAGTGTGTAGGTCCAGTGGGGTTGTCTTCACATCCCCAAGCTTATGGTCTTCACCATCCTTGGATAGCTCTTGGTGCATCTCCTCCAATCCCTGTGAAAAAACTTCAAAACACCGTTTCTCCCATTTCTTTTCTGTGGGGTGCATTAATAGTGATAAACAAATAGTTTCTTGCTGCATATAATCCTTGAACAAAAATTCATATGACATGTCCAGAAAGTGTATAATGTTATATGCCTACTCATAAACTCAATTGGATAAAAAAGATTCAACTTAAAAGCTCAAAGCATGCATCAAACAAAATGGGACAGAATCTGTCCAGAAAAACAGCAGCAGCAAAACGTATTTTTCTACCCTACCAAACTTTCTCGAAAAATTCCGAAAGAATTCATGCATACAGAGGATGAAAAGTTGAAACTACAGTTCAAATATGAGCTCATTCGGAGTTAATATTTTTCAACAAAGCACAAAGTGACTAGCATAGGAAGGCAAAGCAAGTGCAACTGCAAAATTTTCAACAAAAAGAGAGAAGACTTAATATTTTTGAGATATATGAAATCATGTCTCCCTCTCTCGTAAAAACTTTCAGTAGCATCATTGATAAACTCAACAATATAGCTATCACATGAAACATTCTTATCATGATCCATATGCATAAAAGTATCATTACTCTCCACATAAGCATAAACAGTTTCATTAGGAATAGTGGGAGTAAAACATTCATAATAATCATTGTAATCATCATATATAGGAGGCATATCATAATCACAATAAACTTTATACTCAATAGTGGGTGGACTGAAAAATATCATATTCATCATCATAAATAGGAGACATAGTATTATCAAGCAAGTCAAAGAACCTCTCCAAGCTTAGATGATTGCAAGATAAAGAAACCTCCCCAAGCTTAGTCAAGTGCACACAAGAATATAAACTTAAGCGCTACGCTCCCCGGCAACGGCGCCAGAAAAGTACTTGATTACCCCCAAGAGCAAGGGATCACCGTAGCACCTCTCAATGTGGAAGTAAGGTATCGATCCGCATGAGCAAGAAGGAAAAGTTATCTATTCCCTACAACTAAAGTGTCACAAGTTTTAGTTGATTATGCACTAAACAAGTTTAGAGAACAAGATGGTTGGTTTGATGGATGTAAAAGTGTCCCAATCCTCTTCTTTGCAAGAGGACAAGACAAAGGTAGTAGCAAGTGAAAGCTCTCAAAGAGAGAAAGCCCAATCCTCTATGTAGCAAGAGGACAAGCTCAAGTGTGTGTTTCTTATAGGCACAATGGACATGGTTCATGGGTTCACTTAATCCTCTCTCTCTCTCATCTACGGTGATTATCATGTTATAGATAAAGTACACACAATTGTCATGTTTTAAAGGTAGCTTTTTATGACGGCTATATGTCCTAAAACACATAGTTGAAAGAAATACTCATTTGTGTTGCTAGGTCACCCCTCGTAAGGCTAGCGTGGTTTCTCTCACTCCCACATCATACTCTTTCTTTTTACGCCCAGATAAAGAATGTTGGTCGGTATTGTGTCACTCAATACCTATGCCGTGTCACATCGGCCATCCCGTACCCACATACATCATACTTCAAAGTATGACAAATCACAAAAGCTCCAACACAACGGTAAATGCATAACAAATCATCTCACACCACAATATTCACCACAAAGGTATTACATAGATGACCGTAATCATGTTCAGCAGCTCATACGGTACTAATTAGTGAAGCTCAAGAGAGAGGAGAGATACAAAAGTTACCACCACAAACCCTAGTCCAGGGGGTGGACTACTCCCCCTTCATCATGGTGATGATGGTGAAGAAGTTCTTGCTGTAGATGTTGATGATGAACACGCCGGAGGGGGGTGGAGCCCTCCGGAGGCGATTCCGGCGTCGTTTCCCCCCTCCGATCTTCTCCGGCGGCAGCATTCTGTCTCTCTGTTTCGTGGTTTTGTGTTTCTCCGCCGCCTCCTTCCAGAGAACGTCGGGGACAATTTTTATAGGCGTTTTTAGGTCACGACTAGGTCGGTGGAGAAAAGATCAACGGCGGCGGAGCTCCGAGGCCCAAAATAGGTAGGCCCACGCGGCCAAGATTTTAGGCCACGTGGGGCCCTCTCATTTCCAGCTGGTTGGGCTTCTGGCCTTCATTTTGAGCCCATTGCATTCGTCTCGAAAATTCTGAAGCGTGCTGTCTGACCTTGCCCTTTTTGGAGTCCCGAAGCTTCCGGAAAGTCTGAAACACTAAAAAAGACGTTTTCTGGAAAATAGGGTTAATTCCAAATAAATGGGAAAACTATGAAGTATTCCCAAAATCATTATAAAACATTGATATAACCCTTATATGATGCAAATATGATTGGAATATAAGTTAAAATAATGCAAAGTTCATGTATGCATTTTACATGCATCAGGGTCCCGTCGGCGTTCAAGACAGGCGTGTCGAAGCCGTTCCCATGTACACCCGTGACTTTCCTCCTCCTCGGGTTAGTTGGGCGTACGATGTTTATTCTCTCTCTCTTGGCGTGCAACGATGAACGTGGCTTGCTTCATTTTGTTTCATGCAGCTGCGGGATTTGGCGGACGAGGAGCTAGCTCCCGATTGCTCCATGTCGGAGCAGGCGATGATTGACAGCTGGAAGCGAAAGTCAAAGCTTACGAATTTGTCCGTGGTTGCTGGTGGCGTGAGCGGGAGAGGCGGTGCCTATCTGGGCGGCGGAAGCGACAGCACTGGGATTTCGCTTCCTCATAGGATGTATTTTCTTCCTCGTTGCGTCTGAGGTTGTGGTGTGGTTTTGTAGGTGTTGTCTATCTAGCGTGGTTAATTGTTAGGGTCTGCAGGTCGAAGGTGGCGGAGCATAGGCTTAAGTTTGCCACGACAGGGGTAAAGATACGCCCTCGTGGGTTTTCGCCGGGCCTTGGCGCTGGTGCTCCTGTTTTACGTGGTTCGTCGTCCGGGGCTCGTGATGTTACGCCGGTGGAGGCAGTGCTGGAGTCGGCGTTTACGGGGTTTGTTGGCGCTCCCGTGAGCTTGGCTGAGCCTTCGCCTGTTCGTGTTGGTAGATCGAGGCAACATGCGGGGAGAGGTTTGGCTGTCGCGGCGAAGGCGCCCTGTAAGCTGTCATTCCCGTGCGGTGTGCTTGCCACGAGGGGGGGGGGGGGTCAGGACATTATGCGGACAATAGGGACGATGTACGATGGTACAAGCTCGTACGCGTCCCACGCGAGCAGCTGTTACGAGGTTTGCTAGAGACAGCTGAGCGTAAGTTTATTTGCCGCTTTGATTTATTTTTTGGCCTCCATTTATGTGGTGGATGCATGTTTCTCGCTTTGCTGTTGTTCGACGATGGTGTGACCATGTTGGCGACGTGTTTTCTTCTAGGACTGTCTCGCTGCAAATTCTAGGCTTCAATGTGCTCTTACCGCGAAAAACAGGGACATGCACGACCTCAAGAAATCCTTGGAAAAGAAGGACGCCCTTGTTACTGGCCCGAAAGTGTTTCGCAGGAGGGAGGAGGGTTGTTATCTCGGTTCTCCGTGCGTTTAGTTCCGTTTGGCCTTCCTTTTTTTCGCTCACGCGCGCTGTTTGTGTCTGCAGAAATGACGACACCTGCGAGAGCCGTGCTTGGTGATTCTGACAAGGTGCAAGCTCTACGCGACGAGTGTTCCGGTTTGGCCGGCCAGGTTCGGGAGCTGGAAGAGCGCCATGCCAGAGATTTGGTTGCAAGGCAGCTTGCTCACGACACGGAGATGAACCGTACGGCCGAGCGGCACACCGAAGATTTAGCTGCGAAGGAATTCGCTAGCAGCGTAGAGCTGGCCCGGCTACATGCTGAGTTGGAAGATCTCCGTGGTCGGCATGCCGCTGATCGCGATGCGGCTAGGTTGGCAAGGGATGCTCTTACGGCCGACTTGGACGAGGCGCGGGCTATCCACGATGAGATTCTTGGTAAGTTGTTTTGCTTCCGACGCGCTGCACCGCGGGGTGTGTCTGGGCACTAATTGTTTGTTTTTGCAGTGCCTACTGGGTATGGTGATGCTGATGATTCTTCTCCTCGTCTCGTCCGCATTGCGCATGTCGGTACGATTATCGGCCGGACTGTTTGTGCTGGGCAGGAGTTTGCTAGCCATTGCTTTGCTTCCAAGTCCAGTGACAGGGTGGTGTTCGCTGCGTTGCACGATCTAATGAGGGAGGCTACTATTAGGCATGATGATATCCTTCGATCAGCGGCAAGGGGGGCGCAAAGACGACGCTTGGTCTTGTGGTGGCCCATCATCCGAAGACTTGCCTTTGGCGCGTGACTAAAGCCATGCCGAAGACTTATGATGATGGCACTGAAATAGATCCAAGGAAGGTTCTTGCTTCCGTGTCGGGTTATGCTACTCGTGTCGCCTCCATGGTCAATACCTCGGTGTATTACAAAGAATACGAGGTACCGGTAGCACCGGCTGGCGAGTCATCGGATTCGGGAGAAGAGGATGATGACGATGAGGACACCGTGTCGGAAGGGTGCGAGTTCGAGAAGAGAAGCGAGGGCGGCGCCACCTAGGGTAGACGGCATGCGGCGCTTCATTTAAGTATTTAGCTGTTTGTTTTCAGTTGTTCGTCCGTGTCATCGTACCCTGTCATAGGTTCGTCTTGTTTTGATTCTTTGTATGAGTTGCCCTGCCCACTGTCTGGCTACCGGCATCGCCTGTGTGGTACCGTGTTATGCTATTTCCTGTGCTACCGGTGGTGTCACTTTTTTTGTTACCAATGGTTTGCACCAGGGTTGGAGCCGATGCTTGCGCTGGATTACTTACGTAGATCGTTGGTGGCGGCGCGTGGCTGTGCACATGTTCGCCAGCAGGACTGTGAAGCTCTCGAGGCCGTTGTTTGTGGGCAAGAGAGGACCTATCACCAATGAGGTGTTGTGGCATAGAGCTTTCGGTCTAAGGTGCGAGTTAGGCAGAGCGGTCTTCGATTTGAGGAGCGCTTTTGGTGAGAACAGCAGCGTGGTTCCTTTGGTTATATACAATCCAGACGTGTGCTTCCCCGACGTTCAGGTTACGGAGTACGCGAGGCCCGACGTCCCGGAGAACGAGCATCATCGAGTGGCTCAACAGGTATCCAGAATCATAGAGAAAGTCGTGGTGACGAGGAAGTCGCTGTGAGTCCGTTGTAGACGGGACGATGGTCCGTTTGTGTCTTCCTGGCTCGGAGGATCTATTAGTGGCTATGTGTTTCGCTGCTATTTTAATTTTCTGAATATCTTGTTGGCGAATCGCGCTACGGAAAGGAATTTGCTGTAATAGGTTGTGGCATTGTGGTCTGTCGTTATGGGCTGGAGTACTTTGTTGTCTGTAGTTTTTCCGGTTTGTCTGTCATGAGCGTCGTGTGCTAGCTCTAAGTTGACGAGGGAATATATCCCCGGCAACAGTGCCAGAAACAATGCTTGTACGTCACACGTCAGTTGGGAACCCCAAGAGGAAGGTATGATGAGTGCAGCAACAAGTTTTCTCTCAGTATGAAACCAAGGTTTAATCGAACCAGTAGGAAAACGAGGTTGCTTCGAAGGTGTTGGTGAAGGAGTGTAGTGCGGCGCAACACCAGGGATTCCGGTGCCAACGTGGAACCTGCACAACACAATCAAATTACTTTGCCCCAACTTAACAGTGAGGTTGTCAATCTCACCGGCTTGCTAAAAACAAAGGGTTAAACGTATCGAATGGAAAATGATGTTTGTTTGCATAAAACAGTAGAGAACAATGATTGCAGTAGATTGTATTTCAGATGTAAAAGAATGGACCGGGGTCCACAGTTCACTAGTGGTGTCTCTCCAATAAGATAACTAACATGCTGGGTAAACAAATTACAGCTGGGCAATTGACAATTGATAAGTGCATATAACATGCATGTGTGAGCTGTGGTGTCTACTATGAGATTCATTTGGGCATTACGACAAAGTACATAGACCGCTATCCAGCATGCATCTATGCCTAAATAGTCCACTTTCCGGTTAACATCCGTACCCCTTCCAGTATTAAGTTGCAAGCAACAGACAATTGCATTAAGTAATGTACGTAATGTAAACAATACATTCATCCTTGAATAAAGCATTGCTGTTTTACCCCTAGTGGCAACAACACATCTACAACCTTAGAACTTGCTGTCACTATCCCAGGTTAAATAGAGGTTGAACCCAACTATCATGCATAAATACCCCCTCTTGGAGTCACAAGTATTCACTTGGCCAAGGCTTCAACAAGTAACGGAGAGCATGCAAGATCACAAATGACATAGACATGATAATATAATATTCAGCTCCACATTAGGTATCAATATAAGTCAGATCCCAGCAAACACAACATGTAGCATTACAATAAAATGATCTTGATCATGATAGGCAGCTCACAAGATCTAAACATGATGGCACAAGTGGAGAAGACAACCATCTAGCTACTGCTATGGACCCATAGTCCAAGGATGAACTACTCACGCATCACTCCGGAGGCGGGCATGGCGATGTAGAGCCCTCCGGTGATGATTCCCCTCTCCGGCAGGGTGCCGGGAAGAGCTTCAGAACCCCCCGAGTTAGGGTTGACGACGGCGGCGGCAGCGAATATGTTCTGGATGAAAGGCTCGGTGTTTTAGGGTTTTCACGTCTCGGGGAATAAATAGGCGAAGGGGCGATGTCGGCGGACCCCCGAGGGGCCCAAACCACAGGCTGGCGCGGCTGGGCCCACTGCCGCGCCGCCAGGTGGTTTGGCCACCTCGTGGCTCTCCTTCGTCTCTCCTTCAGACTCCGTGTACGTGCTGGAAAAATAGGGACTTGGCCTTTTGTTTCGTGCAATTCCGAGAATATTTCCAGAAGTAACTTTCTGAAACCAAAAACAGCAGAAAACAGGGAACTGGCACTGTGGCATCTTGTTAATAGGTTAGTCCCAGAAAATGCATAAAAGTGATATGAAGTGTATATAAAACATGTAGCAAATGGTATAATATAAGCATGGAACAGCAGAAATTATGGATACGTTGGAGACGTATCAAGCATCCCCAAGCTTAGTTCTACTCGTCCTCGAGTAGGTAAAACGATAACAACAAATAATTTCTGAGGAGACATGCTTTCACACAATCTTGATCAATATATTGCAAGGCTCATGTCATGAATGAAGTGACTCAAAGCAATGGTCTATAGTTTGCTAACAAATAGATAAAGAGTAAACAATGAATCATATAAGCAAAAACTTTTCATGAATAGTACTTTCAAGACAAGCATCAAAAAGTTTTGCATAAGAGGTAACTCATAAATCAATAGATTCAAAGTAAAAGGCATTGAAGCAACACAAAGGATGATTAAGTTTCAGCATTTGCTTTCAACTTGTAACATGTATATCTTATGGATAGTTGTCAACATAAAGCAATATAACAAGTGCAATAAGTAAACATGTAAGAATCAATGCACACAAAGTTGACACAAGTGTTTGCTTCTAAGATAGAAAGGAGTAGGTAAACTGACTCAACATAAAGTAAAAGATAGGCCCTTCGCAGAGGGAAGCAGGGATTAAATCATGTGCTAGAGCTTTTTAAGTTTTCGAAAGCATATAGAGAGCACAAAATAAGTATTTGAGAGGTGTTTGTTGTTGTCAACGAATGGTAGTGGGCACTCTAACCCCCTTGTCAACCAGACTTTCAAGAGCGGCTCCCATGAAGGACGTTATCTCTACCAGCAAGGTAGATCATCCCTCTTCTCTTTTGTTTACACATGTATTTTAGTTTCTTTATAGATGACACTCCTCCCAACCTTTTGCTTACACAAGCCATGGCTAACCGAATCCTCGGGTGCCTTCTAACATTCACATACCATGGAGGAGTGTCTATTTGCAAATTAAGTTGCTTACTGATAAATCAGGGCAAAACATGTGAAGAGAATTATTAATGAAAGTTGTAATTAATTGGGGCTGGGCACCCCGTTGCCAGCTCTTTTTGCAAATTATTGGATAAGCGGATGTATATGGGCTGCACGTGTGTTACTTCGTATGAGTAAAACCTGCAGGTGGCTTATTGTTCATCTAGAGTAGTCAACGCATGGTTCAATGACTTTTCCTGAAGCGCGCGCTGGTCAGCCACCACTGCGACACCGCTTGATTTTCACGTTGTCCGTGGTTTGTATCATGAGGGGAGGGTCGAGGCTGTAGCGGGTTATCCAGTGTGCAGGGGAACCGACTCGTCGTGGCTGACATATGCAATACATTGTTGCCTCACGGTTAGGTTGCCAGTAGTGACTGTGGACATGCGGCAACGGTCATGTGTTTCGGTTCTTATCTTTCCAGGCCATGCGGGCGTTCCTGTTGAACCGGATTTCTAAGTCCATCCAGCGCCACGTGTGGACCAGAAATTACTGGTACTGCCTATTTATTTCCCCGCGCCCATCTAGTACGAGGCCTCTCGGGCTTCTCGATTTTATGTTCCTTCCTTTGCGCTTCGTTAGCTTTTTAGTTCCACTCGCTGCCATCTACCACCAATCGCTGAACAGCTCCGGTCTGCGTCCCTCGTTCTCTCGCCGGCGGCTACGTCGCTCGCCGCACAAAGGAGGCCTTCGTTCACCTCGAGGTGAGTCGGTCTCTGCTATAAACGGAGGCTGGGGGTCTGCCCTGCGCGGACTTCTTGACTGTGCAGGTGTGTGTTGCATCGTCTGGTTCTCTCCGTGAATCTAATGGCACTGTTGGCGTGGTTGTAGGAGCAGGGCCGGTGACCGATGGATCGCCTTCGTTTACGCAAGATCGAACAATATCACCGCCGACATCATCACACATTGCACGAGGGCCTGGACGCAGCAAAGGAAGGGAGCTCCGTGGCAAAGTCATCTATGGCCAACGAGGCACGACGGTGTGACCGCGTCTCCGCGGACAGGTTGGTCGCGGGCGTGGGGGAAGAACAGGGTGCCATCCTATTTTTGCACCGGCTTCTTCCTCGGGAGAAGAGGGACCTGCACGGTGACGAAAGGAACCGCGAAAGGGAGAACGATGGCGTCCCACAAGGACGATTTATGGAACAAGCAGATGCTGCTGAAATCAATGGCGCCCGTTTCGATGTCCTTGGCCCTCTCCGTGAAGGCACGGGTTCTATCACGGCTAGGCTTCGCTCTGCCTCAACCCAACAAGGCATGCCGCGGAGGAGGAGCGGCTGCCACCGACGCCGGTTGTCTCCGGGGAGCCGGCTCCGCTTACGGAGACAACTGTCTCCAATGAGCTGCCGCCCGTATCTCCGCCGACGTCCCCTCATGTCAACCGTCGGCCTGCATTTACTATCTTGCCACGACTGCCTCGGTGTGACCTCCCTCTTGATCCGTACGATCAGGAGTACGACTCTGATTTTTGACCCGAGCACGGCTACTATGTCGAGACAGGTCCACTATAGTCTGGCTGATCAGTGATCCTTTTCCTTCGCCTTCGTCGGGAAAGAGGCGCCGGCAACACGCGCAGTGTAAAAGGCGATGCGCGTCCACCGAGCAGTGATTGGATCCCTCGAGAAATCAAGAGCTGTAGTTGCGCTATTATCGTAAGCCTATGTTAAGGGCCAGGTTTGACGAAGATGGAACGTCTGGTTTTATCTTGTTGTTTGTTGTGTATTTGCCCCTGATTATGGAAGCATCGAGCAGTTTTGGTTGTACATGTTTCATTTACACCTAGCCGGGACGTAAGGGTTGCTGTTTAGTGTTTCGGTTTTTGTGTAGCTGCCGAACGGTTTGTCCGAGGATCTTAATCGTGTGCCAGTGGTGCCTGTCCCGGTGGACAGCGATTGAGGATCTCCTGTCTTGTAAGCCATGTGGCTCAACTATTATGGAACTGGTATATCCATCTTTGTTTTTCGGTCCTCGCCGTCTTTGTTTCGTGCTCGGAAAGTGAGATGGGGTGGGCATCCAATATCTTGAACAATTGCTCTTTTCGTCAAAAGCCATTGTCGTTGTGGTACATCTAGCAACTAAGCATGCCAATGACGCTTCCCGCGTCAAGGCGGCCCCGCGGTTCTCGTGTCGTGCCACTACCGGTTCGCCCCTCCCGTTTTCCTAGCAACCCCGGCTGCGGGTTGCCCGCTTACTGCCACCGTTCTTTTTGCGGCGCTTCCTTGTCTTCCGTCGTGCAACTCCGCAGCGGTGGTGTTCACTGTCTCGTGTCTTACCCCTGCTGGGGGTTCCCGCCTTGTGCTTTTCAAGGCGGACGCTTCGTGCGGGCGTGAATCGTTTCGTGTATCCTGCTTGTTTTACTCTTTCGTTCTTTGACGCCCCTGTGGTTCCAGGTTGCGACTTTCTGATGCGGATGCCTCGTGCCTCGTGCGTCCCTCCACGGCCAGGGACTTGCATCTTGTAGCGTCCCCCGGGTTCTGCCGTGTCTCCCTACTGTCGATGCCTCCGGCTTTGGCGTGTCGGTGTTCTCTACGCCTGCTCTTTTGCATCTTAAGCATCGTACGCACGGGCGGCACATGTTGGGTTGGCGCAGGGCCGACTCTATATTTTTCGGGGCCCTAGTGCAAGGTTGGAAAATTGGCCCCTATATTTACTACATATCTATGCATATGACGTAAAATATTAAAAGTTTACATCTAACCACATATTCTTATTCCGAGACGTCCATAAATATTTGATATAAACAATTAAGCAATGACATATTACGACAAAAAGTCTAAACGAGTTGCAAAATATAACAAATAATATCCCGTTCTAATATTATTACCTCAAATAATTCTTCATTGCTTCACAAAAAAACTTCTTCGGGCATTTCTGGATGCAAAATCATTGATGGGAAGGCTGCACATTTTGCTCTCCCATTCTGTCCTCATTATCATCAACATCAATATCTGCATTCAAATACAACAATTTGTAATTAGTTACTTACTTACTTCTACAAAAACCGACCCTAGTTGATTAACAATTACTTACTGTGATTCGGTTGTTCGTCAACTTCATGATCGTCATTTGAATTATGATGTTCATCTTGTCCGGGTTCAAATTCTTGCCTTTGATTTTCAACACCATTAGTACGAGCTGCCGGAAAATACCTATTTAAAGCACCTTTTTGTGACTCAATAAGTTTATTCTCTCGTTTTCTCCTTTTTTTCCTTTTCTCAGCACTGGATTTATGTTTCGGTACTGTAACACCTAAAATTGCAATTTAGGATCAGATCAACTAGACTAGGGCAATATCAAACATATACGCAACCGGGAGCAGAATAGTAGAGGAGAGATCAGAGATTGCACGGATCTACTCACATACCTGGCGGAGGAGGATGATCGACGTCGCCCAACGCCGGTCTGCAGTCGCCAGCCGGACAGGGGCAGACCGCTTGGTGGCCTCGGTGCTGGCGATCCGATTTGCTCCAGCTGAAGGGAAAGGCGACAGGCGGCATGGGCAGAACATGAACAGGCTAGCCAGCGGATCGATCAATCGATCGATTGGCCGGTGTGTGCCTGCGTACTGCCTTTTCCTCTCCCTATTTGGGCTGCTGCACTTGAGCCTTTACATTTTTTTCAGCCCACTAATAGATAGACATACGTATGTAGGTATGGGCCCCCCTCAGCCATGGGCCCTTGTGCGCTGCACAAGGTTGCCTAGGGCCAAAACAGGGCCTGGGTTGGCGTGCGCCGTGTCAGGAAGAGTGCCCCATTGGTTATGTGTCATGCGCGTGCTTTTACCGCCCGGTGGTGCGAATGCAAGATAGGCGCCGATCTTTCTTTGTCTGTCTCTATTAGTCGGCGTCCGTAAACCAAGCTGGCCGCTAACCGAGCCTACAAGGTGTTCGGTAGATTGTACGTGAATTTGGGCCAGGCTGGCGTGTGCCTTGAAGCACCGTTGCGCTGGGCCAATCCAAGGGCGTGGGTTGGGTGTTGCGGCGAAAGAGGCCCTGTTAATCGCGATGCATGGCAAAACCGTCGGTCAGTTGCACCAATCCATGCGAGCGGGAGATATATCGATTTCTGCCGGCCCCTTCACTTCCTCTCTCGTTCCATCCTGTCAGTGCCCAACTGGATCTCTCAATTCCTAGCGAGCCGTCCGACCGGGAACGACGAGCCGATGGCCGGCACGCCATCTCCTCTAGCTCCGCCGCGCGTAGATCGTGGCACTGTGGTGTCCTCCCCACCATCCCCGATGGCTGCGCGTGTCGATGACGGGTCCCCGGCGGGGCTAGCTCCCAACGGCGTCGCGGTCGTTAACCCCACGCGCCTTTATTTGATCAATCGGACGTCACCGTTGCGCGACGAACGGTTCTCGATGCTCGGGCCACGGCACCATCTAGCCACGCCGAAGCTGGAGGCGAGATAATGAAGCGTGGCATGTACGGTCCTCGAAGTGGATGCGCCGTTCGAGGGCCCGTGATGGCGGCGCCTTTGGGCTCCCAGCCGCATAGCCCTCTGCCAGGAATAAGCGGTGGGCCGCACCTCACATCTGTTCCGCCGTCTTCATTAGGATGCGGATCTGGCATCCAGACCGGCCGTACCTCGAGTTCCTGATACGTCTCAAACGTATCTATAATTTCTGATGTTCCATGTTGATATTATACCAATTGTTACATGTTTTATATACACTTCATAGCATTTTTATGCATTTTCTGGGACTAACCTATTAACAAGATGCCACAGTGCCAGTTCCTGTTTTCTGCTGTTTTTGTATTCCAGAAAAGCTAGTCTGGAAATATTCTCGGAATTGGACGAAACTTGGACAGAACCTCCTATTTTTCCAACACGAAGACGGAGTCCAGAGGAGACACGGAGGGGAGCCACGTGGCGCCCACACCATGGGGCCGCGCGGGCCCACCCCCAACCGCGCCGTGGGGTGGTGTGGGGCCCTCGTGGCTCCGCAGCCGCCGCCCTTTCGCCTATTTATTCCCCCGACGCGAAAACCCTAGATACCCGAGCCATTATCCACGAAAAGTTCCAGAGACGCCGCCGCCGTCAACCCTAGCTCGGGAGGGTTCAGAAGCTCTTCCCGGCACCCTGCCGGAGAGGGGAATCATCACCGGAGGGCTCTACATCACCATGCCTGCCTCCGGAGTGATGCGTGAGTAGTTCATCCTTGGACTACGGGTCCATGGCAGTAGCTAGATGGTTGTCTCTCCACTTTATGCTATCATGTTTAGATCTTGTGAGCTGCCTATTATGATCAAGATCATCTTATTGTAATGCTACATGTTGTGTTTGCTGGGATCCGATGAATATTGAATACTATGTCAAGTTGATTATCAATCTATCTTATATGTTATTTATGATCTTGCATGCTTTCTGTTACTAGTAGATGCTTTGGCCAAGTAGATGCTTGTAACTCCAAGAGTGAGTATTTATGTTAGATAGTGTAACTCCACAATAACTTTAAGATTGTGGATGTGCTATTGCCACTAGGGATAAAATAACTGATGCTTAGCTTAAGGGTACGCCGTTAGGTCTAATGCATTTGTTTACTTTACGCACATTACTTAATGCAATTATCCGTTGCTTGCAACTTAATACCAACGGGGAACTCGGTATGACAACCTGGCGGTGGATTATTAGTCATAGACGCTGTTGGATAACGGTCTATATATTTTGTCGTAATGCCCACATGAATATCATAGTAATCATCATGTCATATATATGCATTGTTATGCGCTCAATATTTTGTCAATTGCCCAGCTGTAATTTGTTCACCCAGCATGTTAGTTATCTGTTATGGAGAGAGACCACTAGTGAACTGTGGACCCCGGTCCATTCTTTTACACTGATAATACAACCAACTGCAAACACTGTTCCTTTTCATTCTCTGCAATTTACTACTGTTTTCCACACCATACGTTTAATCCTTTGTTTTCAGCAAGCCGGTGAGATTGACAACCTCACTGTTTCGTTGGGGCAAAGTAGTTTGATTGTGTTGTGTGCAGATTCCACGTCAACGTCAGAACTCCCTGCAACAGCTCTTTTTTGGCACCGTTGACAACCTTAGAAGTGATTTCTTGCTCCTACTGGTTCGATTAAACTTGGTTTCATACTGAGGGAAACTGCTGCTACACTGCTTCATACCTTCCTCTTGGGGTCTCCCAGCGAACGTGTGATCCACGCAATCAAGCTCTTTTTCTGGCGCCGTTGCCGGGGAGCAGAAGCACTTCGGTTCAGCAATCTCCTTGCCTTCCTTCCACACGCCATATTTTCTGACGCCATATTGGGAAGCAAGAGGATTTCTGCAAGGGGAGTTTCACGCTTCCAATCTCTTTACTTTGTTATTGTCTTGCTTAGTTTATTTTTATTTAGTCTTGTTTGCTTTATTTATCAAAAACACAAAAAAAATTAGTTACTTGCATCTAGTTTATTTCGGTTTGTTATTATGTCTAGTTGTTTATTTGCTATCAATGGCTTATCTCTATGAAACTAGATCTTGTTGGCAAGGTGGGTCCACTGAGGATGAACGAAGATATTATAGGAATTACCGCTTGTCACAAAAAGGGATGTACTTATGGAAAATCTTAAATCAACTAGAGGAATATGCTAGAAATTTATGCTTTATATTTGGCAAATCTTTTTGCTTTAATGAATCTGATTGTTATAGGAAGTCCAAACATTTTTCTTTCCAATGTGCTTGTAATGATAATGAAACCTTAGCTTCTTATGTTAAAGGTTACTATAATGGGTTGAGGTGGAAAGAATTGAAGAATTTATTGTTTTTAAGGGTGCCCTTGAAATTAGTTCTTATCTTGAGCATAAAATTGATGCCCCTTATAAATCTGAAAGTTTTGGCATACTTAAATATTGTTATGATACCTACAAGGATAATAATTCTTATATTACTGAACATCTTAAGAGGATGTTTCC
The DNA here is from genome assembly GCA_947311845.1 of Poa pratensis. Taxonomy (NCBI): domain Eukaryota; kingdom Viridiplantae; phylum Streptophyta; class Magnoliopsida; order Poales; family Poaceae; genus Poa; species Poa pratensis. The sequence continues at coordinate 35,318,283 of CAMZMU010000047.1, forward strand.
TCCAAAAGATGAAACTTATCCTTGCAGGAACCTGTGGAAGAAGAAATTGCTGAACTGAAAGCTCATTGGATGAAAAAGAGGAGGAGAGTGAAGAACAAAAGGAGGATCTACCTTCTAATGATAGTAACTCTTTAACTCTTACATTATATGATTGCCCTCCGTGCCTACCTAAGGAGGAAGAATGCTATATTGTTGAATGTCATGATTCTATTGAAATATCTCCTTTTGATAAATTTGAAGTAACAACTCCTTGACTCAAGAAAAGGAAATTGCAGAAAGTAAAAATGTGCTCCCTAATGTTATATGATAATGCTCTTGATGATGGTCCTATATTGCCTAATGATATTTGTTATACTACTATTGTCAAAAGTGGGTTTAATGACCCCACTGTTTTTGAGCTTAATAAAAATTATGTGTTTGTAGATCATGAAAAGCATGCTTTATGTGATAGTTATATTGTTGAGTTTGTTCATGATGCTACTAAAGTTATTATGAGAGAGGAAAATATGGTTGTAAAAGTTTTCAAGTCGCTAAAATACCTCTCTTTATGTTTAAAGTTTTGAAGTTTTATTTGTTTCATCTTTCTATGCTAGTTGCTTTATGCTTCAATAATTTATTTTGTTACAAGATTCTTTGCATAGGAAGTGGGTTAGACTTAAATGTGTTTGATATTTGCCTCTTGATGCTCTCCTTTGTTTTTCAACTCTTATTCTTATGAGAGCATCATTAAAATCTTCAAGCCTAGCTAAAAGGCATTAAAGAAAGCGCTTTTGGGAGGCAACCCATTATCTTTTGTTTTCAGTTTTAGTCAAGGAGTTGTTTACTTCTGTAACAATTCCTTTGTATCTTTATTTTATCGCATTGTTGTGCCAAGTATTGCCTCTAATAGGAAGATGATGCTAGATTTGGATTTCTGCGCAGGAACAGATTTCTGCTGTTCACCGTTTTAATTCTGTAAAATCACAGAAAAATTATTTAAATCTGAATTTTTTGTGCGTGATCCTCAGATATGTACGCATCTTTCGTTAGTTTAAAGTTTTTCGATCTGAGCAACGTAAGTGCCTCGAAAAAATTCGTCTTTGCGGACTGTTCTGTTTAGACAGATTCTGTCTTTTATTTTTCGCATTCTCTCTTTTACTAGTGTTGAGTGGAATTCTTTTTTAGGGTGAAGAGCTTCACATAACATCAGTGGCAGTAGCTAATGTTAAAAGTAACGGTCATGTTTGTGTCCTTATAGAACATGTGAGTTTTTGATTGTGCACTAACCCTCTAATGAGAATTACTTTGAGTTTGGTGTGGCGGAAGTTTTCAAGGGTCAAGAGAGAAGGATGATATAATGTGATCAAGAAGAGTGAAGAGCTTAAGCTTGGGGATGCTCCCATGGATCACCCCAGCAAAAGAAGACTCAAGCGTCTAAGCTTGGGGATGCCCAAGGCATCCCCTTCTTCATCAGCAACTTATCAGGTCATCTCTAGTGAAACTATATTTTAATTCTTTCACATCATATGTGCTTTACTTGGAGCGTCTGTGTGTTTTTATTTTCAGTATTTTATTTTTCGTATGGTCAACTTGATTGGACCCCAGCATTCTTGATTGGGAGAGAGACACGCTCCGCTTTTTCATATGAATACTCCTATTCTTCACTTATACTTGTTGAGTATTCTTGTCTAGCTATTGCTATGCTTTTAGCTCCTGTTTTTCATGCATCTCTTATTCAGAGCTGTTAGTTCTTTTAAAGAAAGTACTCTCTTGCTTCACTTATAATTGTTTGGAGAGTTTATGTTGAAATAAATTGATTGGTGTTTGGTTGGAACAGAAAATGTTGCATGTGGTAGATGGTATAATGGAAAAAGCTTACATATTCTTGTAGATCGCTGTATTGGATAATTTGATACTTGTCAATTGTTTTGAGTTATTAAGTAGTTCATGATTAAGCTTTTGTATCATGTAGTTAAAACCTATTAATGAAGAACTACCGTAAAGCTCGTTGAAATTTGGTTTGCATGTTTGGTATCTCTAAGGTCTAGATATTTTCTAGTAAAAGGGTTTGGTTAACAAGGAAGACAGTGTAGAGTCTTATAATGCTTGCAATATGTTTTCATATAAGCCTTGCTGTGTCGGTTGATATCCTGTGTTTGCTTCAAATAACCTTGCTAGCCTAAACTCTGTACTGAGAGGGAATGCTTCTCGTGCATCCAAAACCTTGAGCCAAATCCATGCCATCTGTGTCCACCATAACTACCTATATGTGGTATTTTCTTGCCATTCCAAGTAAATTTTTCATGTGCTACCTTTAAATTATTCAAAATTGTTATTATTCCTTTTTGTGTCAATGTTTACTAGCTCATGAGGAAGTAGTGGGTTATTCTTTATTCGACTTGTCAAACAGACTTTACACCTGGACTAGTGGCATATACATCCGCTTATCCAATAATTTTGCAAAAAGAGCTGGCAACGGGGTGCCCAGTCCCAATTAATTACAACTTTAACCGCTTAATTCTCTTCACATTTTTGCCCTGATTTATCAGTAAGCAATGACAAACAGTGAAATACCTGCATGTGTAAACAAAAGAGAAGAGGGATGATCTGCCTTGCTGGTAGAAATAACGTCCTTCATGGGAGCCGCTCTTAAAAGTCTGTTTGATAGGGAGAATACTGTTTTCATCCGCTACCATTCGTTGACAATTAACAAACACCTCTCAAAACTAGACACTCCTCCATGGTATGTGATTGATGGTAGGCACCCGAGGATTCGGTTAGCCATGGCTTGTGTTAGCAAAGGTTGGGAGGAGTGTCAAATATTTTATGCAATCTCTATATGTTTTTCAAAACTTAAAAAGCTCTAGCACATGATTTAATCCCTGCTTCCCTCTGCGAAGGGCCTTTCTTTTACTTTTATGTTGAGTCAGTTTACCTACTTCTTTCTATCTTAGAAGCAAACACTAGTGTCAACTTTGGTGCAACAATTTTTATATGCTCATATATTGCACTTATTATATGCTTTGTGTTGACAAATATCCATGAGATATATATGTTGAAAGTTGAAAGCAATTGCTGAAACTTAAATCTTCCTTTGTGTTGGTTAAATACCTTTTGCTTAGAATCTATTGCTTTATGAGTTAACTCTTATGCAAAACTCCTTGATGCTTGTCTCGAAAGTACTATTCATGAAAAGTTTTTGCTTATATGATTCAGTTGTTTGCTCATTATCTACTTGCTAGCAAACTATAGACCATTGACCTGGATCACTTCATTCATAACATGTGCTTTACAGTATTATTTGATCAAGATTATGATTGTAGCATGTCACCTCAGAAATTATTTTGTTTTTATCGTTTTACCTACTCGAGGACGAGTAGAACTAAGCTTGGGGATGCTTGATACGTCTCAAACGTATCTATAATTTCTGATGTTCCATGTTGATATTATACCAATTGTTACATGTTTTATATACACTTCATAGCATTTTTATGCATTTTCTGGGACTAACCTATTAACAAGATGCCACAGTGCCAGTTCCTGTTTTCTGCTGTTTTTGTATTCCAGAAAAGCTAGTCTGGAAATATTCTCGGAATTGGACGAAACTTGGACAGAACCTCCTATTTTTCCAACACGAAGACGGAGTCCAGAGGAGACACGGAGGGGAGCCACGTGGCGCCCACACCATGGGGCCGCGCGGGCCCACCCCCAACGCGCCGTGGGGTGGTGTGGGGCCCTCGTGGCTCCGCAGCCGCCGCCCTTTCGCCTATTTATTCCTCCCGACGCGAAAACCCTAGATACCCGAGCCATTATCCACGAAAAGTTCCAGAGACGCCGCCGCCGTCAACCCTAGCTCGGGAGGGTTCAGAAGCTCTTCCCGGCACCCTGCCGGAGAGGGGAATCATCACCGGAGGGCTCTACATCACCATGCCTGCCTCCGGAGTGATGCGTGAGTAGTTCATCCTTGGACTACGGGTCCATGGCAGTAGCTAGATGGTTGTCTCTCCACTTTATGCTATCATGTTTAGATCTTGTGAGCTGCCTATCATGATCAAGATCATCTTATTGTAATGCTACATGTTGTGTTTGCTGGGATCCGATGAATATTGAATACTATGTCAAGTTGATTATCAATCTATCTTATATGTTATTTATGATCTTGCATGCTTTCCGTTACTAGTAGATGCTTTGGCCAAGTAGATGCTTGTAACTCCAAGAGTGAGTATTTATGCTAGATAGTGGGTTCATGCCTCCGGTAATCTGGGAGAGTGACAATAACTTCTAAGATTGTGGATGTGCTGTTGCCACTAGGGATAAAATAACCGATGCTTAGCTTAAGGGTACGCCGTTAGGTCTAATGCATTTGTTTACTTTACGCACATTACTTAATGCAATTATCCGTTGCTTGCAACTTAATACCAACGGGGAACTCGGTATGACAACCTGGCGGTGGATTATTAGTCATAGACTGTTGGATAACGGTCTATGTATTTTGTCGTAATGCCCACATGAATATCATAGTAATCATCATGTCATATATATGCATTGTTATGCGCTCAATATTTTGTCAATTGCCCAGCTGTAATTTGTTCACCCAGCATGTTAGTTATCTGTTATGGAGAGACACCACTAGTGAACTGTGGACCCCGGTCCATTCTTTTACACTGATAATACAACCAACTGCAAACACTGTTCCTTTTCATTCTCTGCAATTTACTACTGTTTTCCACACCATACGTTTAATCCTTTGTTTTCAGCAAGCCGGTGAGATTGACAACCTCACTGTTTCGTTGGGGCAAAGTAGTTTGATTGTGTTGTGTGCAGATTCCACGTCAATAGTCAGAACTCCCTGCAACAGCTCTTTTCTGGCACCGTTGACAACCTTCAGAGGTGATTTCTTGCTCCTACTGGTTCAATTAAACCTTGGTTTCATACTGAGTGAAACTGCTGCTACACTGCTTCATACCGTCCTCTTGGGGTCTCCCAGCGAACGTGTGATCCACGCAATTAGTTCCCAACCGCACGCCCCCCCCCCCCCCGCCGGGATTCATCGGACCGCCGCGGTACGTCCCTGCTTCGTCGTCTCCGTTGGGGCTCGGGGCAGGGTCCGATGCCGCGCCGGGTTCCCAGCCGCACGGCCCCCCGCCGGGATTCATCGGTCCGCCGCGGTATGCCCCTGTTTCGCTGTCTCTGTTAGGGCCCGGGGCTGGGGATAACGTCGCGTCGAGTTCCCACCCGCACGGGCCCCCGACGGGATTCAACGGTCGGCCGCGGTACCCCCTTGCTTCGCCGTCTCTGTTGGAGTTTGGATCAGACGCTGGAGCTGGTGCCACGTCAGTGTTCGCCCCATATGCAACTTCTCTATCCACAGCTCCGGTGTTGGCTGCGTCGGCATCGACGACGGTAGCATGGGCATCGAACTCAGCGATGGCCACCTCAAGGAAACGGAAGGATAAAGAGCCAGAGTCATCTCCGATGGTGAGTCTCCGTTTCTCAGTATGTACTTGGAGGTTCTTGCATTCGATTAGTTTGTCGGTTGACATATGTGACCACCGGTGTAAGTGTTATGGCAGGCTTCGTTAGGCTTGCGCTAGATGTTTTTTTTGACAGGAAAACAGTAGGGAAGGCCCCTACTGCGATTTTATATTATATAAAAAAATGGAGCATTTACATGTGGTAGGGTGTTTTTCCTGTCAAAATTCAGATGGCATCGAGCCATTGCTGCATACCCTCTTTAAGAGAGGGTTTTGCTCTATGCAAAACAAGAGAGAAAACATCTTTAAACATACAAATACAAGTATCAATACTAAGCTGCCCAGCCTCAAATATGATCTTATTCCTGTGGTTCCATATACTCCAGCATCCAATGATCAGATATTTAGTGAAACAAGAATGTGCAGATCTTGCCTTCCCATCAATCAGCATTTCATAGAGATCCAAATCATAATCCCATTCCTGGTTTAAACGCCACCAAAAGGTTTGGCTAAAGTCGCAGCCAAAGAAGAGATGTTGCATGAACTCAGTAGGGGCGTCTGTGCACAGTACGCAAGATGTGTCCTCTAGATAGAAGGTCTTTCGATGAAGAATATCTCTGGTATTTAGGCGATCAAGGAGCAGCAGCCAAAAAAAGAATTTATGCTTCAACTGAACACAGGATTTCCATATCCATTGAAATGGGGCAGGTGCCGGAGTGATGGGTGTGAGAGCATTATAAACCCTTTTGACTGAAAATTTGGCCTGACATTTCAGATTCCATAAGTCAGATCCAGCAGAGACAACCTGTTCATCAAGAGCAGCAGAAAGGTCCTCACTTTGCTGATATGCAATCATGGACAGAGGCAGGTGGAAATGATCCAGCAAATTTGTTGCATTAATGCCTAGCATCTGCTTCAGATTAATATCTTGCTGGCGAGAGAATGAGAACAGATGTGGGTAAGCTGCAGCAGGTGTGATATCTCTCCATTTATCTTTCCAGAATCTGATGGTTCTACCATCTTCTGGTTTACAGCTTGTTAGATCCATAAATTTATCCCACAGCGAGAGAATATCTTTCCACCAGAATGATCCACATGGTGATTGCACCTGTGGCAGCTTATTGTTCTGATAATGAGCCTCCCAAATAAGTTTCACCCATGGAATATCGTTCCTGTTCATGAACTTATATAAATGCTTCATAAGCAAAGCAATATTCTGAGTCCGGAGTCTGATCACACCAAGACCACCTGCCTTTTTTGGCTTGCAAATTAGTTCCCATTTGGTCCTTATCTCCCCATAGAAATCTCCTAGCAGATCCTTCCACATGATCCAGGAACCGCAGGGGCATTTTAATGGTACACATAGCAAACAGAGGAATAGATATGATAATTGACTTGATGACAGTTAATCTTCCATCATAAGAAAGCATAGATGAGATACCACATAGCCTTCGGTCTATTCTTGCAAGAATGCTCATGAAGTGTTCCAGTTTTGGTTTTGTAGTACCCATGGGCAGTCCTAGGTAGGTAAAAGGCAGAGCTTCAGGCTTACAAGATAAAATTCCAGCCAGTTCTTCGCATCTCTCAGCTGTGATGTTGATTGGTACCAAAGATGATTTATGAAAATTCACTTTTAGACCAGTAATGGAAGTGAAAATCGTCAGAATATCCTTGATCGCAGTAAGCTGGGCAGGGCAGGCCGGCAGGATGATTAAAGTGTCGTCTGCGTACTGAATGATGGGAAAATCCAGACTAAAAGAGTGATCTAAGGGCAACTCGAGCACTCCATCATGCCAGGCTTTGTTCACCATGTACTGTAGCAGTTCAGATGCTAAGACATATAATTGTGGTGAGAGAGGACCCCCTTGCCTCACACCACGTTTACAATGAATTTTTTTCCCCGGTACTCCATTAAGCAATACATATGCTGAAGCTGAATGGAGGATACAGTTAATCCAGTTAATCCATTTCCCTCCAAATCCAAGACATCGCATTGTCTCCAGGATAGCACTGTATTCCACTTTGTCAAAGGCCTTCTCAAAGTCAATTTTAAATATCACAATCTCCTTCTTGGATTTGTGGCACAGGTGAAGGTATTCAAATGCCCAGGCTAGACAGTCCTGAATGGTTCTAGTCCTGATAAAACCATATTGATTTTTGTGGACCAGTGGAATAATCACCTGTTGCAGTCTATTTGCCAGCAGTTTCGTCAGGAATTTCAGAGGAAGGCTGACAAGTGAGATAGGCCTGAAATCGTTCACATAGATGGGTGACTGCACTTTGGGAATGAGAGTGATGTATGCTGTGTTAATGCTTTCAATATCGACCTTTCCCTCATGAAAATCATCGCATAACTGATAAAATTGCTCCTTGATGGTAGCCCAAAATTTCTTAAGGAAAGCACCATTAAAACCATCCGGACCAGGAGATTTATCAGTAGGCATATACTTAACCACATCATCCATTTCCTTAATAGAGAAAGGAATTTCAAGCTGAGATAAATCAACATGGGAAGCAAGATGGATGAACTGACCAATGAGATGAGTAGTGGTGGGGTTCTCTGTAATGCCAATTCTATTTTTAAAAGATGACCAAATATATGCCGCTTTAATATCATGATCGAAGAGAGTGATATCATCCTCAGTGCAGATGCTGGACATATAATTACATCTGAAGTTCAGTGATGCGACAGCATGAAAAAACTTCGTATTTTCTCCTCCTAGCTTGGCCCATTTAATCTTGGCTCTATTTTTCCAGAAAATTCTTTTAGCTTCTAAAAGCTTAGTGACATGAGTTTTCAGAATTTTCCTGAAGTTTTTCTCCTGTAAAGATAGAGCCCTTTGTTCTTCTAGTCCATCAATCAGGGCCAACACATAATTACAGGAGGAGATGATTTTACTCAGCTGAGATAAATTTCTGCTCCATTTTTTAATGCCATTCCTGAGCGACTTGAGCTTTGCACTTATATCACGAGCAGAATTACCTAAGATGCCAGACTGCTGCCAAGCTGAGCTAACAACTTCACTGAGACCATCAAATTCCAGCCAATACTCCTCAAATCGAAAGATTTGGGATTTAGGAACATCAGACCCAATAGAGACTAAGATAGGCACATGGTCCGAAGTAAGGTTGCTCAGGGGGGTTGCCATAGTGTTGGGGAAGGTACTGATCCAGTTAGGAGAAGTGAAAATCCAATCCAGCTTTTCTAACAGAGGTGAATCTTGCATATTGCTCCAAGTATATGCTCTGCCTTTTAAAGGAATTTCCTCAAGGTCCAGGTGCTGAATGATGTGATTGAAACGCAGCATATTATTGATATCCCCACCTGGCCTGTTTCTATTGTCGGGAGATCTCATTAGGTTGAAATCACCCATGATGATCCAATATTCCATCAGCGAGGTGTCAACATCATGTAACCAATTAAGGAAAGTCTCTCTCTCATCAGCATCAGTCGGTGCATACACATTTGTGATATAGAGAACTCTGGCAGAGAGCTTACAGATCAACTGAACAGTTAACTGAAATTTGTTGCTGTGTATCACAGTACCATCAAACATATTACCATTCCATAGAGTAATGATCCCACCAGAATTTCCCACAGATGGTGAATAGGCAAATTGATTAATTCTTCTAGGGCAAAAATTTCTGATATAAGGATGGTCAAAATGCTCTCTTTTAGTTTCTTGTAAGCACATGATGTGACAGTTACTTTCATCAGTTTTAGCTCGAATCTCATCCCATCTCAATTGGGAATTAATTCCTCTCACGTTCCAATCAACAATATACCATGATCTATTCATTGGAAACAAATAAAGAGAGGGCAGGCTGGGAAATCATAAATGACCCAGAAAAAGCACCGCAGTACATAGAGACACAATGCCAATGATCAATGCAGAGAAACATCACATAACTGATAACTGACACAGCATAACAAGCCCAGGCATAGTACATGAACCATAAAGTAACATACTGACGAGTAGCAAAGTGTGCACACGAAAGACATAGGACTGATACAAAAGGGATAGCGACCTCACACAGATAAAAAGGACAAAGATAGATAGCCCCAAAATGAGCACTGCAGACAAGCAGATTGGGCTGATCGACACACCACCATATCAGACCAAACTGAACACCTGGGAAAGCTGTGGAGCATATGAGGGCTGCTCCAGCACCACTAGTTGCTCTCGATGCTATCATTGGTACTGTCATAGTTGAGATCCTCTTCAGTTAGCATCGTAGATGCCATCTGACATTGGGAACCTCCAATAGCTTGCAGCATGGAGGTAGGCAGGAAAGGTGGAGCAGGTGCAGAAGAATCTACCACATGAGCTTCAAATTCTGCTGTCAGGTTCTTACCAGAACTTTCTCCTTCCTCTGCCACAGACAGGTCAGATGGTGGTTTGTCCTTAAGACCAGCAGCAATGCCAGCAAGTCTGTTGCTGCGCCTCAGGAATTCCACAGTGGGTGGAGCATTAGCCTTTCCCCTTCTTCTCCTGGCAACAGGCTGAGCTGCAGGTATCACAGGTTGGGCAATATCAACTGGTGCATCCTCCTCATTCAGAAGGCCTTGATCAGGTTCTAGGTGAGGGTTCTCAGCAATTGGATCAGCAACTTCATTCAGGCCTGCCGGGTCCACCACCATAGGCTCTGCAGCAGCATCAGCAACAACCTCTTCTATGTTTTCCTCATCCATATTCTCACCTTCCACTGGGACATGTGCAGGACTCTGCGGTGGTGTAACAAGTACAGGGTCGGCATCAGCTGGCACATTGTTTGGAATTGCTGCAGCAGCACCCTCAGCATGTTGCACCTCCATCCCCTCATGATCAGCATGCCAAAAATGGAAATCATCCACAATAATGGGGACAGGGTGAGGGTTCTGACCATCAGGGGGCAGAGGATCTCCATCTCCTGGACCTGCACCCAGCATCACAGATGACAGAATAATAGTAGGGCAGGACCATGAGTCACCAGTACCAAGATTGGAGGTGGACTGAGTGACCACCAAGCTCAGAGGGATGTTGTCTATGTTGAACACTCTCATCTTAACCAAGATTCTAGACATGTTAGTTTCATCTCTGTTCCATATTAATACTCTGCCGTACTGAGCAAGGGAGATAACAATGGTATCTAAATTCCAGCACTCCTGGGGTAATTCATCAACATCAACCAGCAATCATGAGTGAAAGTAACAGATCTATGGTTTCTACCCCTGTTTTGCTCAATCACCCCCATAACCATATCACCAATGAAGTAAGGACTACTCATAACAGCACTATCTCTTTCAACTATATCCAGAAAACGAACAAGTGCTGCACCTAGCCCGCTGCGAGAAACAGCCCTGACCGTCAAGTGCCTCTGCTGCTCAAGAAAGCTGGTGATCAAAGTAGCAGTACCTTCAAACTGATCTGGATGCGGTTTAGGTTCGAGGATGACGATCGCCCAGGTGTCGCAGGAGACCGGCAGCGAGCCACCCACCGTGACATAGCTGCGCTGAGGGCGCAGACCATTGGGCGGGATGAAACCGACACCGGCTGGGAGGTGGGGGATGAAGTCGCAGGGGTAGTTCGCCATCGGCGATTGTGGGGGTGGCGGCAGCAATGCGTCGCCGGAGCTCTCGATGAAACCCTCGCACTGTAGCGGATTTGGGGGAATAGCAGCGTCTTCCTGTCTTCCAGTTAAAATAGGGCCCGGTGCGGTGATTTTTTTTCCGGTAAATCTTAGGTTTCCTTTTCTTGTTGAAACAATGCCGTGCAATATGGCCATATCCATAACAAACTCTGCAACGGATTTTGCTTGCACAGGAAGAAGCAAGATGCCCATCAGCGAGACAATTACGGCAAAAAAGAACATCATTAGCGCGGGTAATCTCCTCTCTGACAGGGGGAGGGCTGGAAGATGGGCTAGTGACGTAATACTCCATGTAGGCTGGGCTGGAATGAGCGGCCAAGGCCCAGCAAGCAGAATTATTCAAAACCCCGTCATTCCCGCTTCTATCAGATCCGCATATCACGCGATCAACATGATCCGATCCAGGTTGCTTTGTAAGTGACGGAATCACACTAGGTAATTGCACAGATAGCGATCCAATAGCAATGGAATTCTCCTGCGAGCAAGATGAATGAGCAGAACGCGATCCAATAGGAACAGAATTCGCTCCCGTGAGAACCACAGCAGGATCAGGAGGTGGAGCACGTCCAAAACCACGCCGGATAGAGTTGAAAACCGCATGCACAGGAACTGTGGTATTTGATCTACGTGATCCGAGAGTACGTCTGCTAGCAGAGATCCATTCAGAGGCCGTTTCAGCATAGTACATCTGTTCTTCTCTTAACCAATTAGGACCACCAAAACCCCACAGATGGAAGAAACACACAAACTGATCACATGAATAAGATCTCAAATTCTGAATGAAGAAACCCACTGCCTTGCAGCTGACAGAAAATTTGAAAACCCGGTCTCTCAAGTCCAGAATTTCAATCTCATCATAAGCAACCCCCAAACAAGCCGAGAGGGCAAGGCTAGCATTCAGATCCGAAAGACGAAAAGATGAACGCCCAAAGGACACCACAAGGAAGAAACGATGGGATCGGGACACAGCGCTCACGGAGGTAGCGAAGTTGTGACGAACCTTGGCCCGGATCTTGTGACCCGGGGAGAAATCCAGGAGGTGGGCAATGGAGGAGGGATCCGCGTAGGGATCGCTGCCTTCCATCGCCAAGAAGACGACGTCGGAGTCGCCTAGATCTCAATGGAGAGGAAATCGCCATGGGAGTCGCCAGAGGTGGGAGGAGGGGGAGTCGCCATTCTTGCGCTAGATGTGGTGGACATGAATGTACACTTGTAGGGGATTTTTGATCGTTTGACACACTTTACTTCTGTAGTTAGATTCCTCCATTTTTTGTTGTGATATTAGGCTGATTGCCGGCTTCTTGGTTCGGTAGCCAATGTCACTGCTCTTTGTAATCGTAAGATGGACGGTGCGGCCAACGCTTTCACGGTTGCATTGGACAGCCTCGTGTGGATTTACATCCTCGCGAGTGTCGCCGCAAAACGGCTAACTCAGTTGCCCGTGGGTTTGCAGGCTACGGAGGCGCTCCATTATACGAGGCCTGCTTCTCCAGCGCCTCGTCGGGACTGCATCTACCGCAACCCTGCAGTTGGAAAAGTGGTTGTGCGTGGTCTCGAGGAAGCTGTGAAGAAGATGGAGAGGAGAAGCTTTGATGGAGAGAAAGAGAGGGGCCGTCCTCCACGACTGGGGAACGAAGCGTCCTACGTAGGGCCACGACACTTCTACGTTGAACTCAACGTTCCCGACCTGAAGGCTATTGTCATTCCTGAAGAACTCAAGCCGTTGCTGCTGACGAAGCTGGGCATGAAGAAATTCAAGTCTCAGCCACATCCCAGGGCCTCTGTACCAATCCGCTGGTCTAGATGTTGCGAGTACTTCGTGCAGATCCAATGGTTTGAGGAACACCTTGTTCTCTTTAAGGGTTGGATAGAATTTGTCAAGGAAAGGAACCTAGGCGTGGGTGATCTTGTTGTTTTCGGGTATGATGACGGTGGTTTTGACATTGAAGTCTACAAGTATAGTTCCTTGGTTCAGGAGGTGTTTCAATGTGCCTTCCATCGAAAGTAATCGTGTTCGGCCGTTGTTGGGCGAGGCTGGAGAAATGGTTGCGAGGAGATTATGTAAACCTCTGTATTTTGGATCAATGGTGTGTGCCCCTGGTTGTAAACAATTCAGGCTGTATGTGTATGGTCAACGTTATGGACCTAACTGCATGCTAGATCCGTGATTGCCTGATAATTTATGTTCACGGCTGGAGGTACCACGCGATGAGGGAAGGCTGGGTGCGGCCGGCCGGCGCGGATTCTCTGACTTTGTCCCTCTGACTTTTCCATGGCTTTGAGTCACTGTTGTGTGGGGCCCATCTGATGCGGAGCCCACCTGTCAATGACCCAAAGTCACGCTAGGCTAAGTCAGAGAATCCCCACCGGTGGCCAAGGCGGAGACGGCGGTAGCAGCGCAGGGCTACACGAGGCATGAGACGGTGAACCTGGCTAGGCGAACGGCGGCTGACGAGTCGAGACGGGAAATAAGAATATTCGCTACACGGAAATATATATCATGGATAGGCGTTAGTCGGGTAAATGAATCTAGGCAGTAGACAGAAGAACCCGGTGGTGGGCTAATGGCTCAGTCTATAGGGGGTGTCGCAGAGCAAAGATCGTGCTCGTATGTATGCCCTCGGTAGCGGCGGACCTGTACACGCGTCGCCTGACGAGTGTGTCGCCACGTTGAACCTGGCAACTCGGCTCAGAGGTATTCTTTTTTTGACGTTTTGCTCGCCCGGATACGGGAGACACGGGTTCGTGGGGGACCAGATGAGGTTGGGTGGGAGACGAAAGGCGTAACTAGCCGAAGATCGACAGGCGATGCTGTGGAAGTCGGCAACCGTACTAGCCAGGAGAATATAGGAAAAAACTAGGCAATAGGCGACAGGCCTAACTAGGCGAGTCTTTAGATTTGCTCTAGGGGTTTTCTACCGGCTGTAGGCGTCAGGCAACGAACGGGTTTAGAGTGGATTCAGTTTAAACGTTGAAGGGTTTTGCAATTAATTGTTCGCATTGTCGTGGGGATTGCAAGTGTTCACGAACGGGCGCACAGAGGTTTTAAAGGTCGAGGCAGGGTTTTATGATGGGTATACGATGCAGTGGACGATGGGAACGGCGGTCACCGCACGGCCAGAGGCGAAATATCTCGCTAGACGGGAATTAATAGCCTCGTCGCGCGTGGTGGTTATAGTCTCGTCTAGGCGGCAGGCGAGAAATATTGTCAGGCGGAAGACGGTGCGTTGCGCTAGCCAAAATGTTAGGTCCATCGCTCTCCGGACATATTTTTTATTTATCCCGTACGCCTTTTGACGAGGAGTACACTTATCAAATCCCATGGTTAAGGACCTAGGGTTGAGATTATGGGGAGAGAATGTGGTAGTACTGGTAGTTTCGTCGGCTGACAAGCAGAGGCAAAGATTTACCCAGGTTCAGGCCCCTCGGGTGGAGGTAAAGACCCTACTTCCTGCTTGTCTGTTATTGATCGTGTGAGATTATGCGGTTACAAGGTGGCTCCGGCGAGATGTCAATCTCGCTAGAGCTTTGGTGGTTTGAGTATGGCTCCTCCTAGATCGGCACCCCTCCCAGTCTTTAAATAGGCTGGGTCTCGGGAGTTCGTAACCGACCTAGTTTACATATAAGGAAAGTCCTAACCGACTATGCCTATGTCTAAATCTTGGAGGGTACTCCATCTTCTCTGGGCCTCCTGTCTTGGGCTTCGAGCAGGCTCTTCGTGATTGGGCCTCAGTCGTTACGTGCACCAGGTACCCTCATGGTAGGGTATCCGAGATGTATACCCATGTCACCTTTCTACTCGGACGTGAAAAGACCGTGGTTATTCGATCGGGTTGGCACTGTGCGTGGTTCCCGAAGGCCAGTCTGCGTTTCCTGCATTGATTAGAGATGACAAGCGAATCGCCGGTGCGGTCAGAGTTTAGTGCTTCCAGACGACTACCGTTTCAAGACGCGCGTCAGCCCATCCACCTCCGCCTCTATTAAAAAGCTTCCCAGTGTCGGCCTCGCCGTGCACGCGTCTTGCCATGCTTCATCCATCTTGTTTCTCATCCAGTTGCCTCCCATTTCCACTGTCTGTAGCCATGGCGTTGAACAAGCGGTGCAGCGGTGCGGCGGCGAATGGCTTCGGCCCTCGGAGTTCGCTCAAGCACGAGGCCGAGGCGCTGTT
Organism: Poa pratensis; assembly: GCA_947311845.1. Taxonomy (NCBI): domain Eukaryota; kingdom Viridiplantae; phylum Streptophyta; class Magnoliopsida; order Poales; family Poaceae; genus Poa; species Poa pratensis. The sequence continues at coordinate 35,333,535 of CAMZMU010000047.1, forward strand.
CCATGCGTGGTATCCGTGCCCACCGGACTTGCGTGCCGGGGGCCGCTGGTCGATTGGCATTAGCGGCGTGCCTGTGCCTGGCGCGCCGCGACCGCGACTGGAACACACATGTCCGTCGCCACTACTGGCACGAGCACACCGCCGAGCAACGCCAGGGACGAGTGGAGGCCGTCCAACACGGACCGATACGAGGCAGAATTTCGGCGAATCCACGCCGACCGCGTGACTCGGTGGGACGGCCCCGGACCGGTGCCACGCGACGGGAAGAACACAGAAGGCCGGTACGCCTTTTGGGGCGTGCCAGGCCGCACCCTGGACGCCGTCCTCGCCCACATCGCCACTGGGGGCGAGCCATTGGAGACGCCACAGCCCGAGGACTACTCACTACGTCGGGAACCAAGGAGGCCAGCACCGTCTCCCTCGCACTCGGGCTCGTCGTTCCGCTCGGCGCCATCGTTGTCGGGCGCATCCTCTCCCTTCACACGCAGCTCGTCGCCGTACGCCCGCTCGGCGCTGCTGCGCGTTACAAAGTCAGAGCCGGGTCCCCGCGCACTCGCCATCGGCAGCGGCTCTCGCTCTGGCTCTCGCCGTCCGGCGTCGGCGTCAAAAAAAGTGAAGATGGATTCTTGCTCTTTATTGCTGGCGGAGCTCCGAGCGGCGCAGCTCGAGCACGCTAACCCCGATGACCCCGATGGTATCTCCGCCGCCATTGAGGCGTCAAAAACGACGTCCCGCCGATGCCGCTCCAGAAGGCCTGCGTGTGGTCGTTCGTTGACCACGCCAGGATCACAGGGACGCCTCTTCTCGATCTGAGCAACGAGGACGGAGGTCACGACGACGACGCGTTCGGTCCCGGCGCCAACGAGGCGGAGGCGGGCACAATCAACGGCGTAAAGGATGAGGACTACGACGTATTCTATCAGTAGATTGGGTCGATTCACTTTTCTTTTTGTCTTAGAAGTTTTAAACTTCGTTTCCTGTTTTCGGTTTCGTCAGAAGTATCAATGGATCGGCGTTTATGTTCGAATCTGAATGTGTAGAGTTTTTTCGATGCGATGCAAGTGTGTCCCCTGGCTTTGCCAAAGTGCTGGTACTGATTCAACCGGCACGGGCACGGCGTGCCGCCGCGACAAGGCCTACTAGTCTTTAGTAAGGACAAATGTAGCAAACTGTGATACATCTTCAACTTTCCTTGCTATTGACAAATGTTTTTGGTAGCAGTGACATCATGCTTTACAACCTCCTATCACTCTTGTTCCTGCCATAGTGGACAAAGATAGATAATCATTGATACTCCACACAAGAGTATCAGCCTTGGCAAGCACATCTTTAGTAAGGACACATCTTTTGTCCATCTGATGAGGATATAGATGCATTGTCAGTATCGATCTACATATTTGAGAGAACATATCAATCTACTTACAATGCAGAACATCCGACTTCAGTTTATTACTATCTATGGCACGAGTTAGGCGACTTCAAACAACTACACATAGCGTTATCTGACTTGTCCAGTGCATGGTAGAGCTTACCAGCGGTGGCATCGCCGCTCGGGGAAGATCCGACGCGCCGCTAGGGAAGATGCGCGGCGGCTCGCCGACGCGCCGCTAGGGGAAGATGTGCGGCGGCTCGCCGACGTGCCGCTAGGGGAAGATGCGCGGCGGCGATGACGGACGGCCGCGCCGCTCAGATCTGCAAGATAAGGGTTAGATCTGGCTCTGCTTCAAGCCGCCGCCACACTGTGAGAGTGAGAGTGAGAGAGTTAGGGTTGTCGGAATGGCGTATTTATAGCACAAGTACTATATCAGAAACGGAGGCAATAAACAACTGTATCCCTTTATTTATTCACTAACACACTAGACCTACCTACTTGTTCTTCTTCCGCCCTGGCTCCGCGCCATTGTCGTCCGCGGCGCGGCGTCGATTCTTGCCGGTTGCCTTCTCCACCGGCGCGTGCTCCTCCTCCTCCAGCGCGTCCTTCTCCGGTACATGCTCATCCTCCTCCGGCGCGTCCTTCTCTGGCGTGTGCTCCTCCTCCTCCGACGCCTCCTCCGGCGCGTATTCCTCCTCCTCGTCGGAGTCGTCTTCTTCCTGGCTAGAATACGGCTCCGGTGGGTCCTCCGACGCCTCGTCCTCGTCGTCCTCCTCCTCCTGGCTAGAATACGGCTCCGGAGTCGTCTTCTTCCTAGCTAGAATACGGCTCCGGAGTCATCTTCTTCCTTGGTTGACTCCTCATCGGAATCAACCTTCAGCGGGCCCAGCATCCTGGTGGGATCATGGAAGTTGGCGAGCTCTTCATCGTCGCTCGCCACCGGCGACGGTCCTTCAACAGACTCGCCGCTGACGGGGGGACTGTCGGGCGGCGACTGAGTGCGCTCCTATGTGTCGTTGCTGCGAGGCATCTTGGCTAATCGGTAGCAGGGAGCGAGCTAGAGAGAGCAGATTCTATGGCATCTTGAGCTAGCAGGGATATGAGTTTTTAAGGAGTAGTGGGCGGTGCCACTACGCCATACCATTTACTCGCCTCGCTTTGAATTCGAATAAGATGGAACGTGTCCACATTGCAAACAGACACAACAAAGTTTCCGTTGCCATAGATCCACTTATCGGAAACGGAGCCGAAATTATGACCGTTGCCAAAATGATGGGTGACGGAGTTAATACTTTCTCCATTGCCAATGTTCGCGGGCCAGCCATGGCCCAGGTCAGGCTTGTTCGCACCGACCGTGCGGAAAGCTCGATTATTCGTCGCCTAACTCGTGCCGTTTCCATAGAGGGGTATCCAATGTGTCGTTCTGTACTAGTGTATGGGCCTGCTCCAAAGAACATTCTCTCCAATTTGATTTCCCATCTTTTTTTTCAACACGCGGACAGCTTTATCCATGGCCGGCATTTTCGGTGGATGCAATTTTCACTAGTACTAGTACTATTATCCAGTGGAATCAAGGCGGACGGAAATTTTCTTCCTAGCAGACGTCCGCCTGGATCCCATACCGAGAAATGACAACTTGGGCGCACTGAGAAATTACCAAATAAAACACCATAATTATTACTCCCTCCTTCCCAAATTATAAGGCGCGCTATTTTTATGCTGCTCTTTGTTGCTCGACTTTGATCACTAATATATACTAAATTATATCGATTGAGAATGTATTAATGGTACCGTTAGATTCGTCTTGCAAAGTTCTTTCATTTCATATGTTATTATACTATTTTTTAAAAAATTATAAGTATAAATCATGGTCAAAGTTATACGTTGTTGACCAGCGCAATTTAAGGGCGTCTTATATTTTGACACGGAGGGAGTAGCTAGCACGCAAGGTTTCGTATATGGTTTGAAAGTACCAACATCCATTGTTATTGTTGACATGACTATGAGTACGAATATAAATTCATTCCAACAACATCTAAAATCAAGTGATAACAAAATAGTACTCTAGCCGGTCGAACAAACCCTGCTGACAGAATAGTAAGTGATTACTCTTATATAAATATTAAGAAATAATTCAAACAACATAACAAGCATCACACAATGGTTCTTTTGTTTTCTTAATTCTCCTAATCCCACCTCGACCAAGTTTCAGCAGATCATGTAGACATCATCAAACACAACTGAGGCACATCGTTAACCCATAAGGCTTTGAAGTTCGGAGTAGAGCGCTATAATCCGGAATTTCTTTCGAAAAAGCTGACACAGAACAACTATTCAGCCACACACCACAAGCGCCAGCGTAAGGATTCCGAATTGACTTTTCAGGCATAACTTGTATATATGCGCTTCAGATACGCCAACCAACTATATCACGTCAATCCACAAGCCTCTAAGAAACTACAAAGCTGACATATCAAAAGTGTAGACGACAAACATATTTCAGACTACAATGAGTTCGGCGGGATCCAGATGATTTGACTATCCTACATGTAAATCAGGTGGTATTTTCCCACTGGGGAGAAGGACAAAGGAGGCCATAACGTGTACATCAAAAGATCTCATGCGGATAAACTGCAATTTCATAGCTCACTGGATTTTTATTCTATCTAGATATGGCCACAGAAAAATGTTAGAGAAGTGAGCCAAAATTATGGTGATATGAGAAATAAGACTAGCACACTTACTTTTCTTCTACGGGATTTATAGTCTTCTCAAGAAGTTCGTTGGGCCTCTCCTCGCTTTGCCACATCTCTTCATCCAATGGCTGCTCCCAATCGGATTCTTCCAGACACATGAGCATTGGAGCGCAAAAGCAATCTTCCTCAGATTCTTCATTCTGCCTTTGTTCGTTCTTTTTTCTTGTTGCCATCTTTATCTTATGAGCCGCCTCTCTTTTTTCTTTGCGCTGGAGTTTATGTTCTTTTCTTATATCTAAATTCTGTTTTCTCCTTTCATCCTCCTCCAATCTCAGCTCCAACTCCTCTTGCTGGCACATAATCTCCTGCCTCTCTCGAGGATCTTGTTGATCAAGCATCGTCTTCCTATCTCGCTCCTCCTGCTCATACATCTGGTAAAGCTTCTTGATCAGATTCTCTATGGGGACGGCAATGTCTATGAAAGCAACGCCAGGAACGGCATACAAAGTCTCTTCCGTGAACTTGGAGGAGACATAGAACGACCGCTCGGTGAAGCTCAAGGCGACTGTCCAGGTTATGTGTAACACGAAGAGAAATTCACCGAGCTTAACACCAAGTCCATCTACATAGGACATGATAGAAATCCCATCGCTGCCGGGCAACCTCTTGACGATGGCGACCTCGTTGAGAGGGCTGAGCCAGCCGTCTTTGAGGACGGCCGCTCTGGGAGCTGGACACCAGACCCTGTCATTACCGTGCGAGAGCGCGCCCGGCTGCCCGTCCTCCCCAGCCTCCTCCAAGCGAGACGACCCGTCTCCGCCGACGACGAGTCGAGCCACGCGCAGAACACCAGTGTACCCTGCCCGCTCCGGGGGGAAATGGGCGTACTCCTTCCGCCACCACGTCACCTTCGCGTTCTTGGCGGACGCCTTGATCTTGAAGAGAAGGAATGGGATCGCCTCGAGGCCTTTCTTTCTCCTCTCGTCGACAAAGCGACCGAATCTCTTCCATTGACAGAGCTCGGGATCAAACCGTCGCCTGTCGAAGGATCCGAGGAGCTGAGCGTGGAGAGCTCTGAACACGATCCTGTACATGGTGAGGAAGTTGTTGGCCAGGGAGACGGCGTCCTCGTCCTTGAGCCCGCTCTTGACGGCGAGAGAGTGGACATCGTAGTCCATCAGATTGGACAAGACAGCCATGCGGAGGAACCTCCTCACCTCCTCAGTCGTCAGCCCGCTTCGGACGGCTCGGGAGAGAGCCTCCTCCAACTCCGCCTCCGGTTGCCATTCCTGGACGGCCTTCCCCTTCTCCGGCTTCTCTACCTTGCTCCGGTAGCCGATCGATAAGGCCTTCTCTATGTTGAGCGGTTCCATTCCCTCGGCGGTCTTGATCTGCTTCCATTTCTCACGTTCCGTCCGGGCGGCGAGCGAGAGCGCCTCCTCCAGATCCTTCAACTCCTCCGCCAGTTGCCATCCCAGAACGAAATCGATCTTCTCCGGATTTTTCACCCTCTTCCGGGCGACGAAGGGGAGGGCCTCCTCCAACTCCTCGGCCGGCCGTCGTCCCCTGGATTCACTCGTGTGGACGGAATCGATCT